>OY720430.1:42835688-44035688 GCA_963082735.1 Pocota personata | reverse complement strand
CAGGGAAATTAATTTACTACCAAATTCTCATCACCGCCCAATTGACGTTGATAATTGAAAGTATCTGTGCGAAACACAGACTCACTATATGTAGGAACTTGTACCCTCAGTTAAACGGTTAAACGGAAACTAAGCTATGTGACGTTAGCATAATTTCATTTTTCTAATACAATACCATGAGTGATTAGAGAGACATTTGATGAGGCCTAAGTATAATAGTTTCCCCCATATTGCCACATGACAATGGAAGGCCTTTTGGATGGCATTGCAACCCAATTAAGTACAAAATCAAATATGTGGAAAATGTTTTAGCATACATTTCGCCCATATTGACAGAGTTAAATAATTATTACGAAAAATCATGCCACAATGACAAGCAAATTATAACAAATTGACATCTGAAATTGTTTCACCCTTGTGTGTAGCTAAAGAAAAAAAAAAAAAAAAAACGAAACGCTTCTGTTTGCGAAACCGCACCATTTAATTATGTCATTTTAAGCGCAAAGTATCGCGTTTTTCTCTCTCCATCGCAAGTCTGGTTAATTTAATAATAATTTGAGGTAGTTTACCTAGATATTTATGCGGAACACTGAACAAGGTATAAATTACACGCGAAAACGTTCATAATAACAAACAAAAAACCCTTTACAATGTTAGTGCTTGCAGTGAATACGACAGTGACTTGAAATTATTTAAAAATGCTAATACAATGGAACAATAATTATTAAATTACTGTTTGCTTTTTAAACGTATGAAAACACACGGGTAAACGTGATATTTTTCTTTGCTAAGAGTGTAGTTAAGAAGATTTAACACGAAAAGAGGGCTGTTCGAAGAATCAGGCCATCAGTCCGCAGGCAAGCTGTTTACTTCAGTTAACACTTAAGCACTCAAATAAGCTTATCTAAAAATTAATTCAAAATATGGCTGTTGTTTTAGAAAATTTAGAAAACGTTGAAATATGCCGCCTGCGTTATCTACCTAAACCTCTTTGGTTTGGAGTCCTTTTGTACAATTTTCTTTTTCGCTTTCAAAGTAAAGCCGGGTAACAAAAAGGCAGATGAACTGGCAAGGAAAGGAGCGAGTGACACAGAACTAAATACCTGTTAAGACCATAAGGGTCCCTCTGACTATTAAAACGATAATTAATGAGAAGATTAGACACGAGTTCAATAACTACTGGATGAATTTAGACACGTGTAAAGTGGCCAGATCAGTGGTAACAGAACCGAGTAACAACATAGCTTTCAACTCAAGCAGAACACAGTTAAGAGCGATGGTGGGACTTTTAACAGGGCACATCAATCTCAATAAAAACTCGTTCAGACTCGGGCTAGCTGAAACAACAATCTGTGCCAACTGTGAGGAGGAGGAGGAAGATATAGAACACTTCCTTTGCCACTGCCCTGCAACACCACCGAGATTAAGACTAAAGATACTGGGATCCCTAAGGGTACCGAATCTTACACGCCTCAGTAAGAAAGGAATCGGTGATATATTGGAGTTCGCTAGACGAACAAGACGATTTCCCGATCACTATATGACATAATCTCTACGGTATGAAGCTGTGTGAGCTGACAGCGTTAACAAAGATATTCACGGAGAGATACTCTACAGTCCTTATTAAGTTACGTTGGAAAACCAGTTGCTAGGAAGACTGGAAAGTCGTGCGGCAGCACCAAAGTTCATCATCTTAATTCTAATTGGACTATTGTTAAAGAACATGCTGATCAAACTATTCTTTGGGATAGCTGTATTCACAAGAAACATCCTTAAACATCCCACGCAGAGGCTACGACTACTGTGGAGTTAATGATTGTGACAACTTACAACTTACAACATAGTGAAGTCTTCTTATATGAGCGAACCAACGAGGTGACACCGATATCAATGCAACGGGGGAAACATTGTTTGATTTTGAAGGAGTTCACATCCATCTCAGCAGAAAACTTTCGTCATCAACGCCATCTGAAGGGCATATGAAAAAATGTCCTTAACTGACCACTGCTGTATATTATTCTCCATGCAATGAACCCTGCGGGCAAACTAGAAGTAGACGACTCAGTTACGGCACTAATCAATGCAGTTAATCGTCTTAAAGATTCCATTCACCTAGTTGCTCGCGGGTGAGTTGCAACCTCAGTAAGGAGGGAACTATTGACTGGCCTCCTTACTTTGTATAAAATGAAAACGATTAGATTCACAAAGAATAACTTGTTGAGAAATTTCAACGGATCCATGAAATCCACCACGGAAGCATCTCGACCGAGATAAACATGAACGCCGATGTTTTTTTTTATGACTGAGTTGACGGCAGCACGAAAAGATGCTGGGCCTGGGCTACCTGATCTTACAATGGGAATTGATCAGTTATTGTTCAGTGGCTTAAGCAGATCTAGATGTGGTGTCTTAAACTGGGCTACGTTTCCAAAGCTTGGCGGGAAGTGCGTGCCAGTTTTGTTTCTAAAGCTGGAAAAGTCATTATTTATGCTGAAAATGTTACATACCTACTTACATATATCAGAGATGTGATTGGAGAAAACAACTTATATGAACCATGCCATGCGTACATTTAATGTATATTGGCGGATACCACTTCATGAATATTCAGCGTAGAGCTTAACTCAACATCAGTGTGTGCGACTAGATAGGGCTTACGTTTTGGATGCGTGGTACTTGTATAAACTTAATCCTAGGAGACGTGAATAGTAAAGAAAATATCAGAAGAGCAGCATTCTCTTCTCTTGTCACATATATGAAGCCTTGTAGTTCAATAGATTCTAAAAATGTTAACAGCAGATGGCTTTCGTGTGACTGCCTGCTCAAACAATATAATCACATACTTCATTTGGGAGTTAATCTTATAAAAGAATTGTACGTAATGATTGAGTTGGCCATTTCAAAGCCGGTAAGATATTTAGGTCTGATTTTTAGATTCCAAGCTTAACGCTTGCCAGTACAAATTCAAACAGCAACAGAATGATAATAAAGCTCGAGTATATCTGAGAAAGAAAAGTGAATAAGCGGATGTTTCCGCTCATATCTGCTAAGGTTAAAGCATGAAGGCACCCTTTACTGTCCATACTGTGTGCAGCCTTTGGAAGACGTAGACCCTGCTGTTCCTTGGTGAAAGAAAAATCTTGAGAGACCCACTTGTCTTGCCAAGCCCGGAAAATATTGGTGCCTAATCTTAGAATCGCAACAGAAATGGGTTTTCACAGAATAATTCACGCAATGAAGGAATTGAATGCCGCCTTGAAAGCTTACAGAAAGTGTTCAAATACAGAAACAAAGCATATATATACATCCCATCCACATGCTTATTATTTAGTGCTGGTGTTAGTAGTAACAAACAAGATAAACATTACAGATTTAACGTGTAACACTGCAACGTAAATTTATTTTTAAACTACTTTTTTTAATACTGAAGTCCACAACAAGGTTTGAGTTTATATTTTATAAGTTGTTCGTGCGACTAATTGGTTAATATATTGGCATGCCATAACTAGTTCTATGACGCGGGACATGCAATAACTCCAAACTACGTAGGTTGTAAGGCCCCCATGGAAGTTAAATGCAAGGCGCATCAATTAAGCCCAAAATGAGTTGTTGTTTAAAAAAATATTATATTATTATTTACCCGTCTTTGAGACAAAGGTACGATTTGTAAAAGTTTTATGCGATGAGTGTATGGGCGAAGGTTAAATGGATCATCCCAGGGGACTTTGTGAAGTCAAGATTAGGTTTAAAATAAATCACCAGGTCCTTAAAACAATTGACTACGACAAAGAGTATGCTGCGATAATGAATAATTAAATACGGTTGGCATACGCTTTCTAGAAAATGTCATATTTTGGCATTACAGAGGTTTCAGGTTTCAGAATTAGACCGCTTTTAACACACGATGTGGCGAAACTGTTAATATTGTATTAAAGAAGAATTTGGTAGTTTAGGTTTTAAGATTTTCATGTCATTAGCATAAATGGAAATATCGCTATTGTTAGCGAGTATAAAGAGAACAGGACCTAAGTGACTACCCTGAGGGACACGAGATTG
The DNA here is from genome assembly GCA_963082735.1 of Pocota personata. NCBI lineage: Eukaryota > Metazoa > Arthropoda > Insecta > Diptera > Syrphidae > Pocota > Pocota personata. The sequence goes on along the minus strand of OY720430.1, from coordinate 44,031,632 downwards.
GACTGTAAAGGATTTGGAAAGCTAGCCTCTAAGGTATGAACTAACCCATGTAATATACCTTGAGTTTATACTCAATTATAGTGTGAGGAAGTTGATCAAAGGACTTGTATAAGTCTGTGTAGATGCAATTAACCTCCTGTTCACCTTAGAACATTTATGCAAAAAAACTTAATAAGTTAGTAATAGTAGACCTGGTAAACCATGTTGCTCTTTGTATATGGTATTATGACAGACTAATATTAACTTGGCCCCGACTATTTGTTCAGAGAGTTTTGGGATACAAGACAGCTTTAAAATAGGTCTATGACTTCTGTGTACTTCTTTGAACACAGGTGTGATAAATGACTTTTTTTCAGAAACTGGGAAATTTGCAAGTAGTTAAAGATAACTCAAGTAAATACTTTAGAGGAACAGCGAGGACATCACAGCATATTCAGGACTATAGAACCTATTCCGTCAGAATCTGAGGAGTAATAAAAATAGTTTCTAAATTCAAAGGAATGTCATTAAACAAGTTTGGGGACGATATTGGAGTAAGCATCTCAACAACATGAAAAGACTATTTGATTATTTAAATTGTTTCAGCTAACTTGATGTAAGTCAAAAGATAGAACATTGTCCAGTAACATAAGCTCCTTCTGAGTTGAAGCGATGGTTGATGGGACTCATCTTCCGAGGGTAACCACCCTATAGCACTCTGTATTCACTCCAGAAATAAAGCGAGACTTTAACCAACTGCACCACGGCGCTAACAAATGACGTGGCGGATAAAAGGGTACTTAATCTGACAAAACTATTGGAAATTAAATATAGTAGAAAAAAAAAAACAGCTCAAAACAAAGGAAAAGTGAAAAAAAAGAGATAAACCGCTTACCGGAGCCGTTCACCAAAACCAAAAACTAGTAAACGATAAAATAAATAAATTTACACATTAAGCATCGAAAAACTATGCACAAAGTAAAGTTTTAACGATAAAACACTGACTCAAGCACTTTGCAAAAAAAAAAAAAAAAAACAGTACGAGCAACAAAAAGAATATCAACTACTAATCTAGGGTTACCAGGTGGTTTTTCATAGAAAATAGCAGAGCCAAATTGTGAATTTTCACACTTACCCAATGTCCGTCATTTGTTCGGAACTATTTATTTATAACAACGAGTACATACATATTTAATCTCAGCTAGCCTTTATAACTAAAGGCCTTTTCACCACTCAGAACCCTTGTATCTGTCTGGTAGCCTGAAGCTTGGCTTTTGCAGAATGACAAACAAGTAAATACTCCCCAATCAAATGCCCTACGAATATATAAAACTGTTGTACTTTTATTTAGCATTTCCAAGAAAATGTGTACATGAGTAACCTATCCATCAAAATTTGCTGTACATACTCGTAGCATTCCACATCTCCCACAAATCCATTTGGGACTTAAGTCACTTTACTCAGCGAAGAAAAACGCCCGAAAAATGTGTATCAACTCAAGGTAAAATGTCAAAGTTCCTGCATGTTCTTTCTATTTCTCTTTTTTTTTTTTTCTTGTTGCCATTTTGAATAATGAACCAAGTTACACAATCTTCAAAGTGTTGCCAAGAAAAACACTTTTTCTCCATGGGGATTGAAGCTAAAAAAAAAAAAAACGCCGATGGTCTTAACCCTCAAATTCATATGAAATGACACAATAAACAATTCTTTTTTTTATATTTACTTGAAATATTCAATAACCTTCACGGTTCGAAACCATGTGACAAATAACCTTACTCTCATTTTCTGCGCCCCGTAATATTACCCGCTGAGCGACAGGTGAGACTGTTCTACGGTAGCGCCCGATCATAATGACGCATCAAGTAACATTTAAAATGCATAACGAAAGAGGTAAACAAGAAAGAAAAAAAAAAAAAAGTTTACAAATGAAACCAGAACAGTAGAAGAAGAATGAGCTAGGTTACTCGAATCAGAAGCTCCCCCACCCCAGCACCAAGTACTTGACGTAATTCCGCTGACGACTAAAATGACGGGCGTAGTTGACGACGTCGTTGATTTGAATGTATCTCTGCCTTTATTCTCTAGTAGGAGCGTCTATAAGTCCGATTCTTAACCCAAATAGAAACGAAAACGTTCCACAATTGCGTAAGAAACATAAACCACACAATCTGAGGAAGAAAAGCAAAATATCATCCCCATAGTTGGAGCATTTAAATATCTGAATGGAAAAGATACAAAACTCACCTTCAATTCGAAATAATAGCAAACAAAAGTTGATAGGAGAAAGAGAGAAGAAAAAGACAAGAAAATTAGAAGCAGGTGGAATGTGTATCTGTACGAAAATTCAAGGGTACATCCGAACCCGAAGACGCCTCCATCGACCGTCGACCGTCGACCGTCCACACAACAGCTACTACGTAATGTAGTTCTGCTTCGCGGATATTTTTATTTATCTGAAACTCGACCATCATAATCATTAGCGCAATCAGTTTGTGCCAGTGCTCTGGATACATGGTGTGCCTTGGTGTTTACTCGTATCTCTATTTATAAAAGTACTTACTCATCATCACATAGGGACGTAAGTACGGACAAATTTTCTGGTCACCTGATGATGGGGGAATATACAATTACAGCAATAAGCAGGCGCAGTCTGCGTGTCTTGAGAGATGCTTTATTGTGTTCATCGTTCGAATGTATGACATGCCAATGCAATGTGCTAAAATAGTATATTTTTTTCTGTTGCCGTCAATCACGTGAAAGGATATTGCGATAGCATTTATGATGACATAGTATTTGAAATTCAAAATTAGAGAGGAAATTATTATTTATTTCACTAGATAGGTTGGTAGATACTTTAGATTTTATTTTTTTTTTTTTAGCTGAAAATATTGTTTTGTTCTTATGGTTTAGCATACTTTGGTACGAGTAAGTTTACACCTTTCTATTGTTTAAATTCTGTTAATTTATTCCGGAAATGAGGAGGAGTAAGTGATTCAGGTTGAGCTTCCGTTGAAAATTCATATTTATTTTGATAGATTTTAATTATCTTAAGTGGTTTTGGGAATATGGCAACATCCATTATAATCTATTTCGTTTATAGTTAAAATTTACGTGCATTTATTTGGCTAATTGAAAGTGCATACACCCACTCAGCTTTAGGACTTCTTAGTTAAAAGTTTATGAATTTCAAAAACTGGTTGTAGTCAGATTAATTCAAATCTCTTTGCTGGGTTATACAGCATAGAATTAGAAAATCATAAAATGTACATCTTTCTAGGGTACGTCGATGAATTAATCTGCAAAATAAGTATCTACAAATACTGTAAATAAAACTTTTTTTCCTAGATGCATACAATATTTGTGCATAAACTTTTTTTTAGAAAATGAGTCAATATCAACTAAAAATGTTGTATTAGATATTTCAGCATGAAAACTAGAATAGCCCTACGTTTACACTGAAGGTTAACAAAGTCTTTAATTGGTCTGGAATTTAGGTCAGTCATATCTATATGTTGGGTAATTTTGTTGTGGCGATTAAGGTAGTTATTGTGAATATTAGTTGTGTCCCATTGGGCCTGAGAAACTACCTATACATGCAGATACTTAGAGGTACATGCTTCTCAGCTAACCTCAATTGTATTCCTTTCATTGACCCGCTTTTGTTTTTCAGCAATACATTTTTTTGTAAGATTGGTTGCCATCTACACTACACAGCTCGGTTTATACTACATGTACAGATATATACAGCCGAATACTGTTGTGATTTTAGAACTACGGCTGGCAACGGAGTAGTGTTCTGACTTTATATTTTAAATACATACCGAACCGGATGAAAGAAGCGTAGAGTTTCCTATTTTTATTTTGACGCTAACAGCGCATAAAGTGCCTGGCCCACCTTCTCGTAGCATGATACATGAATGGTAGGGACGTACAGTTTTATGCCGTTTAGGAAAGGAAACATTTTCGATTAAGAGGAGCTTTTAATGACAACTTTACTGTCAGTTCTGTTCGGTTTAGGTCAAGTGATGACGTTTCCTCGTGCTGTTTTTGGAACCCCACTTCGTACTGATCATTTGATCATGTTAGAGTAAACTGAGAAACCTAATTTCATCAAAATTCGTTCCTTAATAAAGATGTTTAAAACCCCGTCACTCATATTTTAGTCACGATTGTATCGGCGGGGACCCGGTCGTACAGCGACATAGACTCTTTCAGAATGGTTTGAATACATCGCTTGAAATGGCTAGAACATGTAGGTCCACCCTAGACTTTAGCGCCATCTAAAATAAAGTAAAGCTAGGTGCGTCCTATAAACAAATTATTGTGATCCAAATTTTAGGTTTTGGATTTTTCTATAAGATGTTTGTAGAAAATTTGTTCCAAATCATCTAAGGAAATAGCTTTTCAGTGCGAATATTCGGTAAAGGTTTTTTTTTTTAGTTTAGTAATGTGAACCTCTGAACGTATATTGCACGAGCTACTGGTACCACTGATAACTACGAGTAGTTATCTTCTATAGAAGCCATTTAGGTGTCAAAGATAGAAAGCACCCCAAATGTAATCAAAAAGTGTAAAAACCCAATCTAGCCCAACTTTTGACCAAAGATGGAAGAAAGTATTGAAAATATCATAGTAATTGCTATCGTTGATCTATAGTTCGAATTCTACGAGAAAGACTAGATAAAGCGGCATCTTAAACAGTTCAGCATAAAGATTGACGCAAATCAAATCTAGTCTGGCTACGGTCCTATCTGGTCACAGCTCTAATTGCCCGAATTGACTGGTCACTTATACCGCGTGCAAAATGCCATTTAAAAAATGTTTAATTTACAGAATTGCTGCGGCTTAGTCACAGCGTGACCGGAATGCAACCAGATCGTGTTCGATATGTGTGAGGATTAATATAGTGCGGGTTAGTGAGAGCCTCATGCATTCAACTGAATCTTATAACAGGGTGTACAACATGCATAAATTCATTTCAATGATTATAAAATCCGCATTAAAATCAACGCGTCCCCTTAAAAAAATGAGGTTAAACAAATTCGCAATGAATTCAATCATATTTCATTTTAATCTGCCCAAAGATATATACATGCAATGTAATTATTTCGGTTGAAGTACATACATGATGTGTCACCATTGTAAATATTACTCCGGAATTTTGTTTATTATTCCTCTCCTATCTAATCTAAGTTTACTACGTTTGTGCACTGCACTGCGCATGCATATCTCAACAGATTTTCTGAACAAAATTGCTTATAAGAAAAGCATCAACAGAATTTCAAAAGGAAACTTCTTACATATAACAAAAAAATAAAAAAATAAATAGTTGCATCTGTGCCAATAGTAAAGGCACGTTAGATAAATTGCCTACATCCGCCACATTCACTTACTAGTACTAACTATAGCAACAATTTACCTTGAATTTCATCATGTTCGCAAATTGTTTAAAATGACTTTCAATTTTCATTTTAAAACACCGCAAAAGATACACCGACTGTTTTTTTCCGAAACAATTTTCGCACTTTAACTTCTGATAAAGTGATAAAGAAAAAATATCCAACTTTGACAAAAAGTTACAAGCAAAGTTTACTTAGTGATTTGCAAAAAAAAAAAAAAAATTAAAAATCTGTGTAAGCTTACATTCAACTGATGAATCTCCTACGCCAAAGATGACTTCTGATTGTTGTAAATAAAAAAAAAATATATTTATTTTATTCGCTTTATTATTTTTGTTTTTTTGTTTTGCGCAAATACTACAAACATGTGTGCGCAGAGGGAGAATCACGAGCTAATTTATTGATATCCACGGTTGTTCGCGTTATATATCAATTAGACACTATCGCTAGATGTCACACTTTATTTTCACACGCATTTTCGAGATATACATATACGTATATATATATTTTTTTCAATTTAAAAAAAAAACTTTGTAGCTAAGAACTTGTACCCGGAAATGTCTAACTAGAAGGTAATTAGATCAAACGTGGTCATGATTTGTTATCACAAAAAAGTGGAATGATTCTCTAGATACTTTAAACCGTAGTATGAGAGACGATACTACCGCAGGGTGAAAAGGGTCGTGTGACACTGACAATAGAAAAAAAAAATTCGGAATCTACTGGCGACCACAACTAATATGACGCAAAATAATTACGTATGTTTTTTTTCCATGTGTATCTTATCTAATCTACGAGTAAGCGGTATGATAAAAAGGCAAATAAAAACCATTCATGGCTAAAACATGAACCGCAGTACATCAGCTATGTCTGGTGGTAGTTGGTGGTATGAAATACGCACTTCAATTAGTACAACCGATACGAGGCGTCAATTGTTTTAAATTTCTCATTACAAATGTATTTATGAAGTTCAAAGATAAAGTCGGAACGGAATTATTGTTGGGGAAGATAAGCCATCAGGCGGGTCAAATTGATATTTTCCATGCTGTGGCTATTTGAGGATACAACTGGAGCTGTCTAGAATTACACGCATGACGCCCCCTTTTTTGTGGCTTAAATATAGTTCTGACTTGGACGCACAATGTGGTGATATCGTCAGATGTCACATTTGATTAGGGGGAGAAGAAAAATTTAACTAGGTTGACAGATGAAAAAAAAAAAAAAAAACATGACAGATAAGGGTTGCTTCAAATACAGACTTTACTAGTGGCATGAAAAGAGCTAAATATTTGATTCGCTTTTAATTGAAGACCCATTGGGGTAGAGTAGGGGGAGGTTTTGTATACCCGTATGTCAATGCTTTAGATGTGTGGATGGAGCTATTTTTTTTTTTTTAATTCAAATTACAGGAGTTTTCCTTTATTCTCTTTATTGACACGAAACTCTGTGAATGCAATTACATACATGAAACATGAATGTACTCGCAAATAAGGAGAATGGTGTCACTTTCAGTATGGTGAGGTCGTACAGGCAGATCAACGATAAGTGTTGTACTTTGGTGACACTTCTACAGTGGTGTGCTAGCAAATACATAAATACTTGGCATTGAGGCAATTCCGCTCTAAATCTGAGAATCCTGAAGACATGAGCCTGATGGAATACCCATACAATGGTTAGTTTATTTCATATGCCTACTGAAGTATAATACATACCCATATGTATCATAGGTTGTTGGTATAAGACTTAATGCAACTGTTGGAAGACTTGCTCCTATTGTGAGTGAATTTTAAATTCAAGAAACGTATTTATGTATGAGTATATTGAACTCTACTCAAAGAAATTCTTTTCAACGCATAAAAATCTTCGACATTTTCTTGTTGGAATCACCTCCAATTTGGTTGTCATTATTTTCATGCATATAGCATTTATAGCTTAGAAACTACAAAGTTGTGACTGACAGACAAACATTGGGACTGATGAGCTTGAGCGCCAGCAATAAGGTTTCCATAGTCTATTTATGGACCCCTGAAAAAAATACAAAGACAGTGCGAGTGCAGCTGCAAAAATGCTACCTACCAGAATTTGAAGTATACATCAAAAGCTCACAGATATGTGCATACAGATGGACATTTTCCACGAGCGAGCATTATAAAACATTCAACGTCCTACCTGAAAACGAGGTACAAAGTAGTAAGACACTAGAGAACCTTAGAATGATTAAAATTAAAAAGTCATTGATAAGCTACATATAGCTGCGAGTAAGTGAATAGAGAACTGGGAACAATGAACAATGAAACAGGAGGTGAATTAAGCGAATATAGTTGCCCGTTGTCCTGCTATAGAGTCATAATTGACTGTGACTCATCGACAATCCAACATGAGCTTAAAGACCAGGAGAGCGCTATTCATAGTTCTGCATCGAATAAAAAGACAGGTTTGACAAAAGATCTCGCATAAGCTTAGGCTGAATTTCTTTGGAGGCTCTAGCGTTGCTGTGTAGTTTGATCAACAACACCGGATAAAACATCACATTTATGCAAAATTATACAGAATTTCATAAAGCAGTGAGGAACCATGAACCATGAAGTATCCAACACGGCAACTGGAATTGAACCCGGGTTGAAGAGAAGTCTTCCAAGCAGATTAGTTACCTTAGTGGAGACATATTCCAGAAATTATTGAAAATGCTTCAATAAATAAGGTACCGTTATACAAAAATTATCAGCCATTTGATAAAATGTATCCGTATTAGCTAAAATGCGAAATTTGAATAAAATCACAGCAGCGGTTTTGAAACAAATCGATTTTTACAAAATCAACTTTTAAGTGGTTTTCATTATTGAATTGAGTAGACGGCCTCGTTGTTGTAAATTAAGGAAAATCAAATAAAGTCAGAATTAATAATTTTGTTTTTAGCATTTTCCATAAAAAAAAAAATCCTAATTTTGAAATTATTAGATACAAATTGCTGATTAGTGTAATGAGTAGGTGCAGGCATATTTTTGTCTACTAAGGGAGGTGTTTCTAGTAGATTAAAGATTATACACTATCGCAAGCATGCGTCTACTCTTTGCAATTTTGTTTGATGATTTTTAACTTCCTAAGCAAAATAAACAAAACAATTTTATAAATTTGAGTAACGAAAAAAAAAGAAAACAAATAGTTACGAGCCGCTAAGCTAATACTGAAGCTAGAATGGACAAGAAAGCAATATAAACAGCAATATTCCTTTACTCTCCTTGTAATAAATATATTGATGTATCATAGTTGGTACAAATATCTTACTAAACAATTAGGCTAATTATCCCATTTTAGACAGCACCAGCGAGAACTATTGAAACTCAAAATTGACGTGCTAATGAACGGACAACTACTCGTAAGCAGTCAGTTCATAACTACCTCACCAGCACACTACAAAAACTTCTGATATAAACCGATAATATGAATTAGAGTAAACATCCATATAACACCCTTTTCACGAGCGTACAATTTTTCAATCAAGCTAAGCAACAGCAACAGGAACAGTGTTTATTTGAATGTGGATTTGTCATTAGAGGCGAATTCCTAGAAAAATTTTATGACAGTGTGCTCACAAGATCATCTGGAACGATCGCTTCCTTGTCAGTGCGGTTTTAAGAAAATCGATATTCACCAGCTATTCACTGATTTTATTAAAGACGCCTATGATAGTTTTATAGAGGCGAACTATGTAGAGCCTTGTTTTGATATTCATGTCAAATACAGAGGAGATCATAAAACTTAGAGCAATGATGTTGGTTAGCAAAACCGTATGCAGTAAAACTTTCATAATTGGGATACCTACGGGTATCCAGTCACTATCTGGCTCGATTGTGAGGTGTACTTTTCAGAGAGATTTGCATACAAAAGGATGAAAAAAAGACATCTTATGCCACACAAATTTATATATTCAATACTCGTATATGAATAAAACAACCTTTCTCGTTCACAGAAGCATAACAAAAAGCAAACTAGATACATACGAGTATGTACATAGATTTTGAATTCTAAATTTGATGGGAAGCTGTAGCAAACTTAACATCTGGAACTTTACTTCCCTTTACTGATTCTTTTTCTGTCGGGTGACACATTTGAAAAGTGCGATCAGATTGCAGAGGTTCTATGAAAATATAAAATATAGAAATTAACTGTCTCTTTTGTGACTTGTCGCAATTTGAAGTGTCCCGTTTATAGAGGATATGTTGTACTAAAACTCAAAGGGTATGCAAAATGCGTGACTCAAATGTGATGTTGTCCCAATTACGGAGTGTCCCAATAAGGAGGTATTACTACTCGTATTATCTATAAACTAATGCAACAGATAAGTCTCTTCCATACCTGTATAAGTTTTTTGTAGGACATAGTTCTATCTAAGGTATATTGATAGTTTAGAATATCAAAACTATCGCAGGGTTTTCAAAAATCGTTACATCATCTTTGTTAACCGACTAATTCAACTCTGAACGGATAGCTCAAAAACCACTTATTGGATTTAAACAGGCGCGTAGATGCAATTGTTTGAAACCCATAGAAATCTGGTAGAAATGGGGTTTTCAATAATTTCTTGTACTCGGAGATTTGTTATAAATTTCGCTTTACCTACTTATGACTTTAAATACTCTAAATTTTGTCGATTTTTCGCTTTAATATTTTCAGAGAAAGGGGGGACAGCCTTCGTCTTGATTTTTGATTTTTTTTTTATTAACAAACTTTATGAAATATATTTTTTTACATATTCGAATTTCTTAGCTTTCATTTGATATTTTGGTTAATTGGTTTCGCTCATAACTTTTATGAGGTTCACCACATGTTATATTCCTGGAAACCCCCAGCACTCTATATCTCATGGTTTAAAAGTTACAGGCCTGTGACTGACACACGGACAGCTAGACATGGTACTGAAGACATTAGGTTTCCATTACCATTCTGGTACGGAGAAAGTATATGTACATATGTAGGTACTTCCCTTGTATAGTGGACATGACTTTAAACTTGAAAACTAAATTGTTATAGCTAAAAGTGAATCTTTTACACTGGTTTGATTGCATTTGGCAGAATTTGAAGTCTGAAAAAATTTGTTGAATATCAGTAAAACCAAGCTTTTAAAATTGTAGACAAATTGAATGGTAAGAGACAATATCTGATTTTAATTGCCATTTATTGTATACAGCAATTGTTGAATAATAATTCTATAAACTTAAAAAATGAACGGAAAAAGATTCATTTTTCAACAAGGTTTCTAACTGACGTCAACAAAAAAATCAACGACAGAAATTCAAATCAAATTTTTTACGAAGCTGGCCGTGTCTTTTTTGTTTACAGAATGATTTAGAAGGAAAACGACTGCAAAACACAATTTGATATTTTCAACCGACCTTTGTCGAGTACAACTAACAAATGAAATGCAGATCTAGATGTGCCGTCTGCCATATCAGATCGTTTTGTGGTCGATTTTTACCTAAAGAAAGTTAATTTCTACAGCATTTTTAACTATAAAAATTGACATTAACGATAAATATCGTTTGCTGAAAGCAATTACGAGTAGATCTAGCTTGCTATGATGATATTGCATATGTCATCTTCAACTACGGCTTTTTAGTAGTTTTATTCTTGACTATGAAAGCGTTAGCCAATTCAAGTAAGAGCAACATAACTAGACCTTTCCGTTTATTTTAAATTCAATTTACCTGAGAGTTTTTCGTTAATTTTCCGAATCAACAATTTTAGCGTCTTGAAAATTGAGAAATTTTAAGGTATTTTTATGGTTTTAATAAAAATCACTCGATGATACCTCATTTCGAACATCGATCGTGACGTGACTGAGTTTTGACAATGCATTGCATTTCTTATTGCTGGTTTTAGCTGTTTATACCTAGCAATCTCTCTTCCATCAGATTAAATCAAAGCTTCTAAATTCGCAGCACACTCCGAAATAAGTTTAGAAATTCAATGACTACTTCGTTTGCACTCTGTATACACACTATATACTGACAAAAAAAAAAAAAATAGACGCCCAAACAAAACGCCTATAAATCACGTAGAAATACTAAAACGTACTAAACTCGTATCTCGTGACTTCATTCGACGGCTTTCGAAGGGGTGCACTGATTATATTTGAAGTGGGCGTTGATTGACTAAACAAAAGTATCGAATTTTATGTAGCTTCGGTAGGTATTTTTTTTTTTTTTTATTATTATTATTGAAACCATGATTTTGAGTCTCCTCCACACACCAAACTGGATAAAGCCATTCTAAACAAGTGAGTCCAGTGATTGATTGACTACTAAGCAAAGAAAATCCCTCAATAAAAATCGCTAGATAGCTTCATTTTCATTGCGTTAATGGTAAAAATAAAATAAAATAAAAAAAAAAACACTTATTTTTTGTACGAGTAGGTATCTTTCGCTTTTTTTCGGAAGTGAATATCTAAAGGTATGCGTATCTGATTGATTGACATGTGAAAAATGAGGAAGATCACTTTATATGCCGAGTTCGTCCATGAGACAAAGTGTCAAAGCACTGTTAGTTTTAAATAAACTAAATCATCAATTTAAATAAAACCCTAGTAGTAGGCGGAGGAATATTGGAGTAAGAGCAAGAACATTCGAATTTAATGCGATTCAGTGTCACATTTAGATAATTATCTGCTCACATTTAAATTGCATGAGTAATTGAATGTGCTATCTAATCAGTGGGACATGACATGGTTCTCGCACTGCGTCTGCGGCGGCAGTGGTGATAAACTGTACCTCGTGTGTGGGTAGTGTGTGTTTTTCGTTTAATTTTATTAACGTTTTCTGACGGTGTTTTTGCTTTTTGGCTTCTTTTTATTACCCTTCAGATAGTACTTAAAATTTTCCCCAGGTTGTATTTGGGTTGAATACAACGTATTTTAAATGTACTTGCATTAATTAACAGATCGATCAATGGCGTATAACTTTTGCATATGTGCGGTATAGTGGTAGTAAGGTAAACAATACTGATTGGAAAATTAATTGGTCCTAAATGTTTTATTCTAATCCACTTGTTCTAATTAAATACATTCGAGTGGTGGTATACAAATGTTTGTCATTTTACAAGGGTGAAACAGTATTTAGCTGTGGAAGGTCGAACTATGGAAATGTAGGTTTGCGTAGCCTTGGAATTATAAATGACAAATTTATAATGAATTGAGGGTTGTTGCATGTCAATAACGTTGCATAAGGCTAAAGTGCTAGTAAGTAAGGATGGCGTGAACTAATCAGAAACAGCAGTCTTGTGACTTTGTTATATCTAAATCGAACCAAGCCGAGTTAATACTTATTGACAAGTGGGACAGCTCTCCTTGTTCAAGTCATTCGATAATGAAGGTTTAAATTCTTTTTTTGCGTGTCTATACGAGTATGTCTACTAATTTGTTACAAATAGATGATTGACAATGTCAAAATTGACTTATCTCTTAGGGACCTCGACATCAATCTATTACTTGAGTACAACTTCCCGACTTTTTTCTTGTTTCGGTGTCTTTATTCTGACTGAAGATCAAGCGCATAAGTTTCATCAACTTGGTTCACAAAAGAACATAATCAGATGTAAATGAATGAAAATGTGTCGATGATGATAAAATAAACTCATAGAGCGCCGCAAAAAAACTAATCAGCCACAATGAGTTCAAGCGGATAGTAAGTACAGCTAAGCTGAAGCCCTAGAATGTACACCATTGTGGGGTACAAAATGTGTGACTGAATAAGAAAGGCTGGTGTTTGCATCGAATTATGTTACATATATAATGAACAAATATACTTACCACTTACAGTGATCCTAAAGTGGTTAAATATATTTTTCATACTTCCTGTGTCAATATTGGGATCACTTCCGAGAAAAACAATTTATAAATTTTCTTTCGAGCCTTTATCTCCCTCTTTCTATCTCTTTCCCACTTCTTCTCCCTCTCCCTGTCCCCTCCGACTCTCTCTTATCTCACTAGGTGCACTTTTAGGTTTTGATAAAGTCCTTCGTAGGTCTATGCTAAGCTTGTGCTGTATACTAACTGTGCTGCTAACGAACTATTGTATTAAGGCAAGGTTCAGTCGGTACTCGTGTACTCGTATATAATGTCAGCCCACCGATGTCATTTGTCAGCAACTGACTCATGCTGATGCAGTAAAAAAAATGTGAACTATAGGTAGATGCATCTGATAAACTTCCACGACTAATGGAAAGATTGAATGCAATAACTTCAGACGAAACTGCAGAGACGAGAAGGGGAGAATGGTATAGTTCACTTTTTCTGTACATGTTATTCCTTTGCCCATATTAGAAGGGCTACTTTAGAGTATACTAATAAATGATCTTTTAAAATTTTAAAAATCTAAATATAATTTGGCTTGCCAAAATTAATGTCACCATCAAGAGGAATAGATGATTTCAGGAGTAGATAGCGATCAAAATCACTGCTCCATAATGCCATCACAATGGCTCCATGTTAGCCTAAGTCCAACTTATCGAGAACCACTTTCTATCTATCAATCCATATGCAAGAAGAACTACCAGAATACTATTTTAAAAGAAAATCGAATGAATGACTTGCGCAGACGATGACGAAAAGTTCAAGAAATGATTCATTGTTATTATGATGGTGATTCGCAATAGTGGAAGACGATTATACAGCATTCTGAATCTTCGGACTATAAAATCGAGTCCAAATTATTGCTAGCCACAATAAGCCTCATTGTTCCTTTCCTGTGCTAGTTCATATAATTTCGAAAACCTAATCAATTGTTTATTCAAATTCTTCAGCCGATGGTTGTCAGTTGAAGTAAGTCATGCCAATGCCAGCATTTTTAAAGCCAATTAAAACTAATTAAATGTCGAATTACTTTTATTCCCATAGAACATCATATTCGTCATTTGCGATTACAATATCCATTATACTATGTTTTAACTAGAGTCAAATGAGATGATTACGGGAAAAATACGCAAATGAGGTGCTAGGTTATCTCATTTCTTATAGATTTCCTCATTTGCTAAGTTATCTCATTACCAGCAAATGAAATGGCAAATGAGTACTAAACAAAGTTCAACATTGCAAGAATACGATTACCTTTTATTAAATTGAATTTCATGAAGAAACTGTCAAAAAAGAAATTATGATATTTGGAGAACGTTCCACATTTTAGCAGTGGAACAATTACTTTGTTTGTAATGTCATTTCGAAGACCTCTTAGGTAATAATTATGCATAGGTAATAAAATATGCACTAAATATGTCAGCTTTGCGAATTGGATGCACTTAATAGACAAAGATACCTTACTTGTGAGAGGATAAACAACTTGTCGCCCCAAGTTATACACTTAACATGTTCTCATGCTTGAATATGAACTGAATGTAGTGAAATACCTCGAAAAGAGTCATTTGAAATCATCTCATTTGGCTCTAGTGAAAACGTAGTATTCAGTGTCTACGAGACCAATCATGTTTTTATATGATCTCGACTATGATTTACAGCTGAATCTGAGGTTTTAAAAGGATAAACCATAGGCTAATCTAATTCAGATCCCATAGGCTAATCTAATTCATGTTTATACTAACTTACTATACAACTTAAAGCATAGGGAGTAACAAAGTTTAGTATTTAATATAATCTAACTGATACCAACCTCGAAAACTCCCTATGTTCGAAATATCACCTCATTACAACTTGCCTTCGCATTTTCTATTGCAATCTGATATCCTAACCTTTAAAACAAGTCCCTTGATATACGAACGTGATTATCTACCCTCTGTAACACAAAACCGTACCATACCACTTCTGGGTTGTTATCCCCACTCCACTTGAAGTATGTTTCCGGCCGGAACCAGTTAAGAAAGCATTACTCAACTTTAGATGTAAATTACTTCATATTTCATATTTTCTTCTTTTTTTTTCATTCCTACAGTCAGCTGGCAATTAGTAAATGAACAATGAAAACATCCACTTCCTCAAACTACAAAAATGTAGGTCAAAAGTAAAAAAGGGAATAATTAATTTTGAATTTCCTACTTTCAATTAAATAACACCAGCTCCCGTCTTGAGCGGGCAAATTTAAATGCCTTTGCGTGCCTTATTTATCCGTTTACAGTAAGCTCGATTTAAGACGAACACGAATGTAAGTAATGGGGGTCATTCTTGGAGGAGATGAATAGCAACCTAGTTAAGAATAAAAAATAAATTTGAGAATAATATCTCAATTAAGAACACTCAAACCCGCTATTTATGTGAAGGTTATGTTTGAAGATATGAAATAAACTGAAATGAAGGTAAGAAAGTCATGCAACATGTATTATTCTACAAAACATTAGAGTTTTGTGTGGAATTATGATCATAATATTTTCATTCGACTTCAGGATAGTCGAAAGGTAACCATAAAAAGATATCTAACCCACCTGAAAGAATCGATTTGAAATTATATATGTAAAGGGTGTCCCAAAATTCAAGCAAGATTTTAATTTTGCGCCATTTGTGCGGTAAAGTGTTGCCAACGGAAAAAATAGACAGCGTGATAGCTGACAGTTCAGGTTTATAAAAAAAAGGAGTGCTACATAGCGAAGAGAGTTCGTTGAATTTATTATGGAATAACAACAAGTGGATGCTGATTTTTATTTTTCAAACAAAACCATCTTCAGCGATGAGGCTCATTTTCATCTTGATGGCTTTGTTAATCGTCAAAATTTTCGAATTTAAGGTTCAGAAAATCCACGAATAATTATTGAGAAATAAACGCATCTACAATGTGTCACTGTTTCGTGCGGATTTTGGGCTGGAGGCATCATCGGATCATTCTTCTTTGAAAATGTTGCTGGTCAGGCAATAACAGTTAATGGTGCTCGCTTTCGCGACATTATAATCTAGTTTTTTTTGTGTCTAAATTGCATATGAATGTGGAAGACATATGCTACATGCCATGCAGCCCGAGAAACAATTCAATTACTGCATGAGTCATTTCCCGGTCGTGTAATTTCCCGTTTTGGTGATCAGAATTAGCCCCCCGGATCATGCGATTTAAAGCCGTTAGACTTTTTCTTTAGGGTTTTTTTGAAGTCTAAGGTTTATGCCAACAAGCCCACGACCACCCACGCTTTGAAGGAGTAAATTGAGCGCAGTATCAAAGAAATTCAGCCACATTTATGCAAAATGGTCATGTAAAATTTCGACAAAAGAGTGTGTATGTACCAGCAAAGACGTGGGGGCCATTTACCCGACATGCTATTCCATACATAACCCTATACTGAATCAGTAAAACATTTTAAATTTTTAATCATCAAAAACCTGTGTTTTCTATTAAAATTACTTTTTGCGTGAAATTTGGGACACCCTATGATATATCTTTTTTAAATGGGAATGAGCACTTTTATAATTATCTTTTACATAAAAATATTTATTAGTAAACTTAAGAAAGTTTGAGTTCTTTAAAAATTTCACCTAAATTTCTTTGAAAACGGTTGGTGTGAGGGAAAAATACTGACAGTTTACGAAAGAAAGAATATTTCGGTGTATTTTTCTATGTACTTTTGATTGGCTATTTCAAAAGTACTCATTTCCATTTAAAATGAAATTCAAAAAACAATATCACCAGACAAAAGAATGATGGAATACAAGATTGCGCAGTTAGGTATAAAAAGTGGCACGTTCTGCGCATGACGTCACAGGGAACGTGCGATTTGACAGCTGTTTGTTTTTGCTGTACATTTAGATTTGACAGCCGTTTGTTTATGTTGTAAATATCACCGAAAAATACGAGAATAAAAGTTGGCAGGTCCCCTGTGACGTCAGAAACTGTCTCAAAAAATGAAAAAAACATGGCGGACATGCGCAATGCGTAATCTTGTATTCTATTATTCTTAACCAGACATAACCCTCCTCTCTTCTCTATAACTTTTAGCACAAATGTTTCAGAGATAGGAGTCTACGGGTTTTTGAATAAAACAAGATAAAAAATACCAAGTATGTTTGTACCAATTCCGATAATACTACCTTCAATCGAAAATGGCCTACTTTCTAAAAAAAAGCATAATTAATTAGTTTTTTTTTTGTTTATAGTGTGAAGGCTATCCATTTTGTCAAGGTGTTTTTTAAATAAAACTTACACTTAAAACGAAGCAATCTATGTATTCGTATGTACAGCTGCGTTTAAAAAAAATAGAAGTGAAAAAGCGAAATTTGCATAATGCTATGTTTCATAAAGTTTTATTGCTCGACATTTATTTAAAATGAAAATACCATCCAATTTTAATTAAAAAAAAATCTTCGAAATTCAATATCAGTGCACATGTGAGGAATCAAACTAATAGCAGTTCAAGTGTTTTGTTATAATTAAGTCTTAAAAAATTGTAATCATTATTAAACATAGCATTTTGTTGAAAAGCTTTTATTTGGTATGACTGCTTGACATCGGTGTTTCATTGAATTGACTAACGTCTGACAACTCTCCAGTAGTATTGTCATCCAGGAATGCTTGACTATGCTCCAAGTTTGAATATTTTTGTCATTTTGCTGGTTAAATCATCTTTGTTAGCCGCCTAGCTTAAGGACAGATTTCGATAAAAATTGGCACGTAGGCTTAGACTGATACGTCAGTAGTATCTCTAGAAATTAATCGAAATGGAATGGAGAGGGAGTAAGATATGAGGTGAGATTTAAAACATTTTCGAATGATTATTCCCATACGCCAAAAGCCGGGTTGTTAAATTATTATTTGTACAAAAAACTTTATCCAAGTAAAATATAATATTTTTAAATTCCTCACAAGTTTAGCGTTAATTTGATATGTCACATGATGGGGTGTAAAAATATTTTTCCATTCAGCTCTCTTGGTCAAAAAGTTCAAAAATAATAAGCGTGTGACAGACACCGTGCTGAGTGGCCCGTTTATACCATTCTGGTATGGAACACTATTAAATGAAACGAAGCAGAAAAGTACAAGTAAGCCACGGGAAAAACAAAGTACTTCTATTATTTTGAACTAAAATAATTAATAATTGGTCCCCAACACGACGTTTGAAAAACAACCGTTTTATATACAAAGTATATATCTATAGTATTTTTTTTATTGATATTCTACTACAAAAACATAGACTAAATAAAGTAATAGATTCACTAATATTCAGATGATGAACAGAAACTTTATACATGATGCTGCATTATTTTGGAAACAACTGTATGTGTATCAAATAGGTACACTGCCGGGGGCAAACGTTTTCAGTTAGTGTTAGATGCGCCATTCTCGAAAAGAGTGTAGGCAATGGTTTGCGTTTAAAATTGCCTGGAATTTGTCTATGCGATTTTGATTAGCCGTCACTACTGATAAGCAACAAGCTCAGTCACTCTTCCTTCCCACTTCTAGTGAGGGAGGATGGATCATTAACCACAGTTAATAAGGGAAAATTTATCTTTTTGCAAACATATTTTCATTTAATTCGATATTATATTTGGCACAAGTGTAGCCCCAACTATTCTGCAAGTGCAATCATCGACGCCAGATATAAAATTTCAACCTCGAGTAATAACTAACCTCGAATAACTATCTATAGATAAGGTATCAAACTAAAAAAGAAAACCGCTCAAAATCCAACGCAATAATCACTGAACAGTCGAAGTCTAATATTTGAATTTAATGTAGCTCTCATTCCTGTGGTGCAGAATAGAAAGGTTGTTGTTCGTATACTATACAAATTGTGATCCTATCTGCATTGATGTTACATGACGAGAAGATACAAATTCGAATAGTACTGCCTTTATATCCGTAGAAACATCCATCAGGTGAGACATACACCTCGTACTCGTTTACAAAACAAACTATATCGACTGTTGAAATGAAGGATTATTGAGGTAAAGCTTGTATTGCTATTTATTGCATTTCCGCAAGCGTACAGTGAACTTGCAGACTTATTTACTCTTAACTCCATTCCGATTTGTCACCTACCATTTAATAGAAATTGTTACCTTTGCGGCTACTATTTGCAAAAGAATTATTTTAGCCAAAATTAATCCGAAGAACCTGTTTACCAGTTTTAGCCCATTTTAATAAGGTTGATAGCTAATCTAACCTAAATGGGCTCCCATTGATTCTGTGAACAAAATTTATTCGACAATCACAAATTTGAGGAGTTTTGACTTTCAAGGACTCATATCTAGCTCACATCTTTTTGATGTTACCAATTTTTGCGTGGGATCATTTATATACTAGAATGTACTTGGAAATATTTTAGTTTTTTTTGATAAGTTTATTGCTTATTGAATTAAGTGTGTAATGAGAATCAAATAAATAGACAAATAGACAGGCAGACAAGCAACATAATACCACTATTCTTTTTCAACCAAAATTGTTACATTAAGTATAAAATTTTAAAGACCGAACATTTTAGGTTTGAGAAATGATCAAACAGCTATTGATTTTATAAGTATCAGGAAAATCACAATAATCCTTACGGAAGTGAAAATATGACCAAATATAATAAACAAAAATATTTGGTTTGAGGAGAAATCTGTTACTGCTTATTTGTTGAATTTTTCAATCCGAAGTTCAAGAGTAACAAATTATTTTTTCCTATAACTTGCAGGATCTCTAGATTAATACCCAGAGTTCAAATTGGAATCTTCATTCAGCCTTAAAAATTAACTATAATCGGCCCCATAAGTTTTGATAAAAATCAATATTCCAATTTTTAATTTAATTAAAACCTTTAATTAAAACCTTAATTTCGTGTAATTAATTGCATGTCATTAGAAACTGCAAATGTGAGTCACTATTTCATACGAGGATCACATAATTATACTATACAATTATGTACCAAATTTCATCAGAATCCATTTAAATGTTTTTAAGTTAAGTAGCTGCCAAGAAAATCTCTTCAATGGTTCTTGATTTAGACGTGTAACAAGAACAATTTGAGGATTCGAAACTATTCCCTATGTTTTACCCCAACTGTATCCAATTTTAATGATTTTAAGATGAGAGAATGGACTAAACTTACAGGCGACATTTTATCAAAATCAGTTTTTATGTAATTATGTAAAGGGTGACCATATAGCAATTATAGTTTTTCAAATTGTTATTTTTCAGCAGCTGTCAAAGTCACCAATGACATCTAGCTGCCAAAATATTCAGTAGGATTTACCATTTCATCGTGCATCATTTGACGGTTCCCAAACGTGTGGAAATTATAAAAAAATATTATCGAAATTCCGGCTCAGTTGTAAATACGCAACGTGAATTTCATCGTGAAGTCGGTCGTCATCATGGCTTCAATGCGCAGGAAATTCGTCGCACCGTGGAAAAGTTTGAGCGTGAGTACACTCTTTTAGACCTTAAGCAACCAACCAGATAGAGATCGGTGCGAAGTGAAGAAAACATAGCCGCCGTAGCCGCAGCGGCTATGTCAACAAGCAAAATTATTAATATTGGAGCTATCACAATTCATAAGTGTTCTACCAGGCATAAATGCATCCACAAAGATTGACTGTTTGGTGCGGTTTATGGCACGGTGGCATAATCGGACCTTATTTCTTTCGAAATGAGGAAGGAGACACCGTAACCGTAAATGGTCCTCGGTATAGAGCGATGTTAACCGACTTTCTTTGGCCAGAGCTCAACAATCGAAAACAAAAAGTTTCTAAGCTTTCAAAACACTCAAATATCCACAATGAGATCGGTTTACATACCTACCTACGTTTACAATGATTTCTGTGCAAAATAAGATAGATTTGGGAGAACTTTAGGAAAAATTCATTTTCAATGCACACATTTAAGAAACTGGGACAACAATTTGGCAAATCAAGTTTCAACCTCTTCACTATTGCTCATCACTTCTGAAGTAGCAATTGACCCTTTTACGTAACAATATTACTGCTGGTTTATGCAATTTAAATGTAGTAAGCTTCTACCGCTACATACATAAGAAATGATTCTTATTATTATTACTGTACGCATGTTACATCATTACGAGTAAGTACCAAAATTATACCCTAAAAACGTAACAGACAATAAAATAAGCCATAACGAATAATATTTATACTTTGTATGGGGTGGATGTGTGATTATGCTACCCTAGGCATGTTGTCTGATGGACACAAAATTGTAAAACAGCTTAGTATACAAAAAAAAAACATTTTACGAAAACCATGTGATAAAAAAACGTCCCCAGAGTAATGTCATTTGCTTTCAAAATATGTGTGTATGACCTCTTCCAGTTCCAACCTAAGGCTATATATTCCATTTTTTCTCCTCTAGTGACTGCCTACTGGACACTCTTGTCATTTTTAGAAGTACATAGTAAGATATTAATGAATCATGAAATTCCCAATAAATTATTCACTCTATTATATCGGAGATGTATAACTTCCTATAGCTATAACTATAATCGAAATAATCATGTCAAATTCAATGCAGTGATACTTACTTTGATTATTGCAGGTTCATAACTTTGTTCTGCTATAGATACATCGCAGTCTGAAATATATAAAACAAATGAACACAATTAACAATGTATTCTAGAACTAACACAAAATCACATGCATCAAATATTTAAGTCCAAAATATAATTTTGGTAGATTAAATTCAAATATTTACGCGGTTTACCACATAATATATTTGAGCGTTCATGTGAATTCAATTGAAATGAAAAGTACAGTAAAATCAATTCAATTTCGTCAGATTTAAATTTTCACACTTGTTTTTTGTTCCTCAATTTTTTTCTTTTTTTCTTTAATTAAAACAAATTAGTGCAATAAATAAATTGTTTGGTGGAAAAAAGAAAAAAAACAACCGATTTCCCAGTTTAGTAGAATTCCACTAAATTATGTACTATTTCGCGTTGAAAAAAGCTTTTCTTTTTTACTCTGTGAATTCTAAAAATGTTTACAAACAAATTCTAGAAAAATAAATAATAGTGTGCGTAAAATTTTGTATGAATCATGGAGTACAATTAAACAATCACATCACCAAATCAGACGTTGAATGTGTTCGTGACTTTGCACCTGAAATAACGATATTATTGCTTGCTAAGTTAGTTTGAAGACTTATTAGTTATACTCGTAGAAATTTTAAGGCCATTAGCTCCTCTTCATCGATGAATCTTGGAATGATAAAGGACTACATACATACTCGAATGTAAGTAATATCAATAACTTTTCAAGTTCATTTGAATACCTACCAGGAAACCGTCATACCTCGTAAGGGCACCCATTCGCTATTCAAACATTTAATTGCGGTCTCATCATTTTATATGAGTTCTTTTTTTTTTTCCTTTTTATATGAGAATCTTTGAATTGCTACCACAAAAGTTAATTCCTAAATTTTTTGTCATCAAGATAATGGATGTTATTATGATTATTGTCGACTAGGGGATTTATATGCACAAGTTTAATAAAACAAAATTATGACGCATTATTATTTTAGAGTGAATGACATTATAGGCACATGTGACGCAATATGCACATATACATATACTGAATGGTGTTTTATATTTATGGTAACCTAATGTTATCTAAGAGAGCTTATCGGCAGTGGAAAATCATTACAACTTGATCTAAGCATATAGTGAATAATTGTTAGATAAAATGTTGGATGGGATGTTATAGTACACCTCAAATATTTTATTTTTTAAATTGGAGCTTCACTCATTTAAGGCTTATAAGGCTGATGGGTTGATACAATTTAATCAATTAGCAGCAATAGGCTTTTTAATCAGCAACATTAAATAAGTTTTCTGATGATCAGAAAATAATTGTTTGATAGAAAATAAAAAAATAAGACAAATCAGTAGAAAAACTAGATGATTACAAAAATAAATTATTTGATTATTATTATTTTTATGACTAGTAAAATCCAATTTTAGCAAAAAGAGTAAACTTGAGCTACTGAGAATTTCAGAAAATTTGCAATCGCTGCATTTTTTCTTGAATAACTACATCTTTCTTTTCTTATTCTTTTTCTTTCTGCTGATCAAATAATTAATTTTTGCTGATCATATACTCTTTCTTTTTATTCGGTTTTTATTTTCTGCAGATCAAAAAATGATTTTCTATATGCACGAGCAATTCATTTTGTTTAATTGTTTAGCTGATCACTATAAGTTAATTTTCGTTACTTATAAGAATGGAGACAGAAGACCTCCCGAAATCTATAAAGGAATTTCCATTCCTTGTGCCTTATGAAAAATCTAAAAAGAAGAATAATCGACGATTTTTCGACCATGGACTTAATATTTTTGGTAATGAATATTGTTTCTTTGTTTCTGATACAGTTAACAGAGAATCTCTACTCTATAAACAATTATCATTATGATTGCCAAGTAAATTTATCAGGATCTATATGCAAATAAGTTCGCATACATCAGCTGCGATATGCAATGAGAATGTCCTGTCTGAGTACTTTGGTACGAAAATCGGTGTACCGCAGGGGTGTGTTTTTATCACATTTCTGTTTTCGCTCTATATATTTACAAATGGTATTAAGATTGGTCAAACGGAGGATGCATACACTTCAATTACAAAGAAATAAACTTAAGTGCCACATTTGACACTTACAAATATCAACACATCGAAGTCTTATATTTTGAGTTTAGACGCCATCATAAATGCCGCTAATCAAGTATTTGTTTATAAGCACTTGGGAGTGCTCGAAATGTTTCAATGTTTTTTTTAAGCATTTGTTTAAACTTCATACGCTTCCAAGCTAAAACCCAATGAAGACTACTATCGTATTTTGGAATAGCTATCAGAGCCGTCTTCGATTTTTCTATTATCTCCGCTTGCGATTTCTTGAGTTAATAGAACAGAAAGAAATCGCAGAGAGCCAAATCCGTCGAATTTGGTGGCTGTTGGGTGGTATTCGTACTGTTCTTGGCCAAAAACTCACAAATAAGGATGGCATTGTGCGACGGTGTGTTATCGTGGTGCAAAACTCACGAGTTGTTGCCCACAAATTCGGTCTTTTTGGCGAATTGCTTCACGCAAATGTGTCTCACAACGCCCAAATAATAAACTTTTTTGACTATCTGATCTGTGGCAAGAATTTATGATGCACAACAATGTTGTAATCCATGAAAACCGTGAGCATCGCCTTCTTTTTGACTGAAAACGACGTGGTTTTTTCGGTCTTGGCTCATTCGGTGTACGCCGTTCACTCACCTGATGCCTGGATTGCGTTTCATACTCATAAACCCATGTCCCGTCTCCAGTAATTATGCGTTTGTTGAGTGTTGGGTCGGATTCAGCGTCGTTGTTGCAAAGTTGATCCCATTTTTAGAATCGTAAAAAATCGAAAACACACACGGACACTGATGTAATTTCGACAGCGTAGCTTTTACAAATGTTAAGCCATGATGCTAGAATTTGGAGGGAATGTTAATAGCAGATGTGTCAACGTAAACAAAGAAACTCGAATGAGATGACGAAAGCGCCACACGGTAGTCATGCCAGAAACTTTTTTGATCAAGCTAGTATATCGTTAACCTTCAAATCCAACTAAATATATAGAGCATAATATACATTTATTTTACATTTAAGGTGAACAATGAGATACTGAACCTCAATCACATTGACATAATAATCCTTCAAATTGTATCCTTTGATACAATATACTTATTCAATGAAATTGAAGATATTTTTCACTTTATAGGAATATTTTTTAAGAGCTCTCTCTCGCTGGAATAAATCCAATTAATTCTCAATGTTAATTGTGGTTGGAAAGTACTTTATATTTATTGTGATCATGCTCTTTAGTACCGCAATAGTTTTATTAATTTTCAATTTTATGCGGTGTGTGCTTTTACTTAAATATTTCATTTTTTGTTTTTGTTTTATTAATATTGGATACCACTTTACGTCCGACGACACTTACTTGCCATGTTACTAAACTTTTTTTTATGTAAATAATTGCAATTTACTTTTCTCTAGTAAAGAATTATATAACAATATACAAAATATACGCAGCTGAAGTTCAATATCATCAAGAGTTTGAAGCAGAATATTAACCAAATTATAGTATATAACTTGCACTTAACAATATATATTCATAAAACAGTTAAAACAATACATAATTCAACAATTATGAATACATACATTGGCGGTCAAGTTAAGATAATTTTACTGAATAATTTGGGTTAAAAGAGAAAAAAATAAATAATAAAATTGCTAGAGATTTGCTGAAGATAGCATCAAAATAGAAAGGAGGTAGCAAAATCACATCAAATCTATACAATTCTATAATGGTAAAATTTCGGACCCATGTGACCAGATTCTGAAGTGCCAGTCCCCTATATTTAGTAACACATTGTACCTATAAAACAATATTTGTTCATTTCATATTCAGCATAAAATGTTTAATTCATATCCTTTCCCCACGTGTCCTGGAAAAAGGAAAAGCATATATTTTCTATTTCAAGACAGACTAACTAAACCTAAATAACAAAAAAGTTTTCATCAAAATATGTTGTTGGTATGTATTGTATTATGTGCTCTGTCGGTCGGTTTAACTTATGAAATATATAATGGTCCAATCTCTACATGTGTATGTACCTCGTAAATGTATAAAATCAATGTGTACCTCGAAAAAAATCCCAAAGAACTGAATATTTGTGCATACGAGTACCAGAATGTATGTTTTTTTAATACTCGTAGTTATCTTAAATCGTATGATTTACTACCATTAGGAGGAGTTGAGGCACGTTGATGCAGTCATCATAACTTCCGATTCATAAAATGTACAAAGCTGCTTCACTTATTCATGGTACTTTAGTGCAAGAAACAAACGGAATTACCTCATACGCCAACGTATGTATTTACGAACAACATAATAATCCGTCGAATAATGTGTGATAGTAATACGGTTCCAAATATTTGTCATATTTGACAAATAAGTTGTATGTTGCTTGAAGTACAATTTTTAATGTAAAGGGTTTTTCAATAGGGATATAAGAATTTAGTATTTTAATACAAATGCACCCTTAAGCTTTTTTTATTATCTGTCAACGCCAAAACGTCAGTCAAGGTTTAAATATTTTTCATGGTGAAGTTCACGAATGAGCGACGTTTGAAAATTATTAAAAATTACTACTGAAGTTCTGAAATTCTGTTGGTGACAGCTTTAAGAGTGTTTACTACAATTTTCGGTCGTAATAATCGTCCCCCCTGGCAGGCTGTGTGTGCTATAGTGGATAAATTCGAGTCAAAATATTCACTATTGAATGTTCCTGTGCCAGTGAGAAAACGCATCGGTCGAAGTACCGAAAATATCGCAGTCGAGAGTGCTTCAGTTCAAAATGAGCCAAATCAGTCGATTCCACGCCGTTCATAGGAATTGGGAATCTCTCAGTCCACATTGTGGCAAATTTTACATAAAGACCTTGGCCTACAATCTGAAGCCTCTTGATCAATTGAAGTGCCGAAACTTCTCCAATTGGGCTCTGCAAAAGTTTGAAAAAAATCCTGAATGTCATCGAAAAATCATCTTCAGCGATGAAGCTTATATGCGTTAGCAACAAACCCATTGCATCCACAAAAAGTGACCGTGTGGTGTAGATTTCATGCCCTAGGTGTGAATAGACCGTATTTTTTCGTCGACGAAAATGATCGTCCTGTTACGGTCAATATTCTTGGCCAGAATTGGATGGACTTGACATCAGTGATATGTGGTTCCAACGAGGTTGTGTCATATGCCACATAGCTGGTCAAACAATTGATCTATTGATCTATTCGGTTATCGTGTAATCTTAACGCCTATGGATTTATTTTTATGGGGTTATGTTAAGTCGTTGGTTTATGCCAACAAGCCAACAACATAAGAAGAGCTCAGGAACAATATCGAACGAGAAAATGCCAACGTTCCGGCCGATATGTGTGGAAGAGTGGTGGAAAATTGGCTCAAAAAGAAGCGATCACTGCAAACGTGCTCGCGGTGGTTATATGAACGAGATCGAATTCTATACTTAAATATAAGATGTGTACTACACTTGGAATAAATTTCAGGCCGATATCTGAATTATTCTGTGTTTTACTTAAATACAAAATTGTTATGTCCTTATTGAAAAACCTTGTATAAAGTACTAGTAGTAGCTGACTCGCGAGGGTACGCCCGAGCTCAGAAAGATTTAATGATTGTGAATTACCTATTGGCTTAGAGTGCAACAGCAGACTTTTTTTTATAGAGTTACGGATAAGCTATATACTTTAGCAAAACAAAAGTGTACAAATTTAACCTGTCACTTTTCCAAATCTATCGCCAAAGTACCTAGTTTCTAGATAAACAAAAATCATATCAATTCACCACAGCTCGGCAAAATTAGTCTCAAGGTGGTCATAATTTCAATCTAGCGTTACTGTCAAAAATAAACAACTGACATTGAGCAGTATACGAAAGAGCAGTGTATTTCAATTATTAAAACCCATCTGTGAAATAGGGAAAATTTAACAAACAGGATTCACGCATTTCGAAATAATGTCGGTGTAGATAACCGTCTATCTCGTGCCGCGGTTAAGAAATTAATGGATAAATTTGATCGAAGGTCAGTGTTGGATGTGCAAAGACCAGTGCGTCCTCGGTCTCGCGAAAATATTGCCGCAGCGAATAACAGTTCTTATGACAACCCGTCAAAATCCATTAGCCATCATTCCCAACAATTGAACCTTTCTGCAGTGCATTTTAACAAAATATCCGCATCTGCATGCCTACAAGATCCAATTGACTCAGGACTAGAAGAGAGTGGACCATGAATAGCGTCGTGACTTCGTTGATTTGGCATTAGAAAACCACCAAGTTGATGGCGATTTTTCAAACAAAATCATCTTCAGGGATGAGGCTCACTTTCGACTTGAACTCAAAAAAATACCTTTCTGGCCATATGTCAGAATTTAGCGGCCTTTACACGCAAGTACTTTACCACATGATTGGACTGTATGCACCGGAGTGTGGTAAAGAACGAGTGAAATACCGCGAGCAAGAAATGTAGTACCAAAATTTGGTTACAAAGTCTTTCATTCGCGAAATCAAGCATTCTTGGAGCGTACACTCCCAGAGTTTGTGTCTAATGCTCAATCGCGTGCGAAATACCACGTGGAACTGGAACGTACTGGAGTGTACAATAGTTCAAAAGTTTTCGCTGGAACGTGCGGAAGAGTTTACCAGAGCCAGTGTATAATTTGGTGCTTTTAAATAAATTTTATAAATGTACATATAAAAATCATCACCAAAGCCGTAGTTAGTGCGGGGATTAGTTTAATTTTAAGTGGAAAGGAAAAGAAAGGACAAACAATTTAGGTAAACGATTATAGACAACGCTTTGGTCACATGTAGTCAGTTCGCAAATTACGTGTTCAATTTCCTGATGCTAATGGACAGTAAATCGGTTCAGAAGAACGTCTTACAGGACGATCTTACGGGAATTTAAAGTTTAGTGCGGGAGTATCGGCCGCATCCCTAAGCATATTTATATCTGAAACATGTCAAAAAACACGTCCATGATGATTCTAGTTTTAGTACCGCTCTAATCACGTGGGAAAGAGTTGTACTACTCAAACGCAACTTGTGCCATTACACGTTGACTCTTTCGCGCGCAAAATCACGCATTCCACGTTTTCATGCGGTAAAGAGCATACGTGTCTTATCTCAACGTACGAATGCAGGAACAGAGTAAACAGTAAATCCACGGTAACTGTAAGATATGCCAAAACTTCATGGACAATTTTAAGATGACAATATATGTGAAAATAGTGATTTTCTACTTAAGACTTGATTTCGGAAATATGAATCGTTGAAAAGTGCTTGGATTTTGAGGTACCCCGTTGCAGTTTTCTTAGCTTACTCGTAACTGAAAAAATTTAAATTATATTTAAATGCTTGGCCCTAAAAGCTGTGTACAATTTACTATCCTTTTCAACTGACCGCAAAGATTCTTCTCAAAAAAAAAAAAAAAAAAAATTGTGTGGGTCTTCCATCACTTTCCTTCGATGTAATATAAATTTTTATAATCAACATAATCCACATAAAAGAATCCTTCTCATAAAATGGAGCCCGCGCTCAATGTGCTAAATTTATTTCCTCTAAAAAACAAACCGTCCTTTATTTAAACTACTCGTATACATATCCTCAAATAAATAACGCTTGCTCATACAAAACAAAGAAAAAAAAAAACAATTTTTGTTTCGCAAAATTTCAAACGAAAGAGAAAACTGCCAAAAAAAGTTACGTATACGCTCCCGTGTATAAAACTTTTTATTTCTTAAGTAAATTTACATTTTCTGTGTAATGACATTTTTCGTGCTCTTACACTTTTTTTTAGTACGAATAATTCAGACAAATAAAAGTAAAAAGAAATCTACAAGGCCAGGAATAATTGAAAACGGAAAAGTACACCCAGCGGATGAAAAGAAACGATTAACATAAAACGCATTGTGTTTTTGTTTTTTGTTTTTTTTTCATACTCCGCCCACACATATATACATAGGCATAACCAGATAGAGAACTTCTTGTTTCTTTTGACAATAAATTTACACTGATTAGAAATAATTAACATTTCTTGCCACTAAAACGAACTAGCAGAAATGAAGAAGCTTGGAAAAGCAAACATAACAAGCCGTTGACGTGCGTTCCGTATGGGTAGGCATGTAAGAAAAACCCCTTTTGAAGGTCAGAAGATCTTTTTTTTTTAAATGAAGGTCACAAAAGGATGTTTATCTAGTTTGCCTTTATGATGGAAGTTTTGTATTAGCTTCCACGAAGGAGCTAAGGAATACGAGTAAGTACCATTACAAATTAGAATAAATTATTTGGGTTTTTTTTTTTCTCCAGCATGAAGGTATATACTTTGTAAAGATTAATTTGAATGGACTCCACGTAGTGTCAAGGTCAATTCAATCTAAAGAGATCAAAGGGACCTTTGTATGATTCCAATGTCAGACATATATAAGTCGATTCTTATACATTTTTACATTAGATAATGAAATGGAATACTCGTACACTTGTGGGGATATTTATGTGAGATGTTTGTGCCCCAGGCGATGTGAAAAGGTACATGTTTGCCCGCTGTGTGATGCTGACGGAGTCACAAATCACGGTTCGTAATGTATTTTGTATACATTTACTTTGAATAGCTATGGGTCCCCTTGAAAGTAGAATCATTTTTGTGTAATGCACTTATGCTAATGCTTTGTTAACGCAATCGCCTTAATGCCTGTTGACAATTTGTCTGTAAAGCATCAACCAGTGGGGAAATACTAAGATCTTTTGATTAACTTAAAATGAAGGGAACAGAAGGAAGTAAACAGATAACAGCACAATGTCAAGTGTAATAATTTTGTTATCAAATGAAAATGTTTGATGGCATCTGCCATTATTCCTGCCAATTATTTTAATTACAATATAATTCACCTATTGAATGTTTGAAATACCATAACCGGATTCAGAATATTGTTAAGTTTAATCATTCATTAATTTTATGTTAAACTTAACAATGGCAATAGACATA
This sequence comes from Pocota personata, assembly GCA_963082735.1. Classification (NCBI taxonomy): domain Eukaryota; kingdom Metazoa; phylum Arthropoda; class Insecta; order Diptera; family Syrphidae; genus Pocota; species Pocota personata. The sequence goes on along the minus strand of OY720430.1, from coordinate 44,000,757 downwards.
ATTCAAATAAATAAATATCTTAGCTCCAATGGACACAGGTATATACAAGGTGCTTTCCAAAGTAAACAGGACTTTTTAAAACTAATAAAAACCGATTTATTTTATTCAAAATAGTCCCCTTCCGACTGAATACAGCCATTTTTACGGAGTAAAAGCATGTCGAATGAGTGTTTTAGATCGTCGGGCCGGGATGTCCTTCAGGATGTTGGTACAAGCCTTTTGGATGGCTTCTACGTCCACAAAAGTAGCACGGTGCCAAATCAGGCGAATACGGTGTGATTGACAGTTAAAAATTTAGCCAAAAGATCAGTCACAAGTGTCGTTCGATGAGAGGAATTTTTGGTCGTTAGTCAACTTGTATGGAACAAACCGTGCACATTCTTTTCGGCAGCCCAAATGTTCGGTCAAAATAAATTGATATTTTTGAGATGCTTAATTCCAATTCCATGAATTTCACTGAAGATTTTGGCTGATCTTTGATGAATTCACGCACAGTTTTGATGGAATCTATGGTGATCACAGATTTCGGTTGGCCAACATGTTGCTCATCATTTATGTCCTCATGACCTTTTTTAAACCGCGTATACTACCCATGATTCCTGCCACGAGATAAACAATCATCACCATAAATTTAAATTGAAAAGTTTCTGTAAAAGTTTTACCATGTTTAAAATATAACTTAATATTAGCTCTTTGTTCGATGCTCATTTTTGTACCGATGACACAAACATACTGTCACTTCAGACGCAATAACTCCACTTCTATTCGTTTAAATGTCATCAAATTTCGACAGTACATCAGTGAAGGATCTGCCCATCCGACGCATGTAATCGCCAATAGATGGTCTCACTAGAAATATCTATTTTTAAAAAAGTCTTGTTTACTTTGAAACGCACCTTGTATATGCTGACCTGACATGAGTCTATGAGTTTTTTGAAACTAACTGGTCGCTTATTTATTTACTTTCCATCATTTGGACAAAATTCGAAAGCTTACCATACTAGTGATTTTTTTTGTAAGGATTCTCTGCAGTCTCCAATGGTCAGTAGGTACTTCCAGTCCTATTCCACCACCATCCCCAAAGATTGTTTTTTTTTTTTAGTTCGGCTTAGAACTGTTCATTCAGGCTGGACTCAAAGTCCTTAACTCTTCGGTAATGAAATCCGGATATGTTTCGAAAACTCAAAGGTGTTTTCGGAACTTACGAAGGATAAACTTGTCATTCTTCTTTGGATTCCAGCTCAGTGCTGGTCACAGAATGTTTATCTGTGTCCGCGATTTGCCCTGGAACTTTCTGTGGTTTCAACAAAAGTCACTATAAAGCTAAGCATTAACAAAATCAAATGAGTCCTGGGTTTACTAGACAATTTTTTTTACCGAAAAACTCGAAGAAAACATCCAACCTTTTGCCGAATCTTGACAGGCTCTCTTGACCGGAGCATTTAGTTGCCACTGGGCTTTGAAAAAAAAATACTTACACTGACTAAAACATGTTATAGATACAGAACCACTATGCAGATTTGCCTTTAAGGACGACGAAAAATCCAACCTTTCTGCTCTCCACACTAACTTTCTTGCTTTCCTAACATCTTCTGGAGCGAGAGATATACTTTTGAAAATTTAATGGAATGGCCCTTTGAGAAATCGCAGTGCTTGAGCAGCTTAGGAGCTTTCCCTACAATATAATCTAATATACCCCTTAGGTGAATAGCCTTAAGGTTATGGACTTCTATATTTTCTGTATAGACATAGCTTTTAAGACTCTGGCTGTGCAAAATACACGCTGTCCCTTGTTGAGACTCATTGTCTTGATGGTCGACTGTTTGTAACTTCTTACAAAGGAAGGACAACTTCGTCCATAAAGGTGGCGGCCATAGCAAAACTGCACCTTAATTTGATGTTTTTCTTCTTTTCCTTACGGCGATGTTATGATCCGGAGTAGAAGAATCACAACCCTCCCACTTTACTGCATCTGTACTGGTCCGCCTGTGGGTTTGCCGTGCACCTTAAGTCGATACAATTCACTATTCTGATTGGTGCTCGTTCCTGACATTTATCTTCCTATGCTGTTTTGTCAACATTTTTTAAAATACTCTATGAAACTGTATTACCGCTACATCCCATAAAGCTGTATCTACTGATACTTTTGATAATATTTCTCAGGCCCAGATTCACATATGCATGAGTCCTTAGAAGGTAAGAGGTCTGACTAATCAGTCTGAGGTTTATATTCGTCATGGCATTTAGTTTTCATGTTTTATTGATAAAGATTATGACTTTTGTATCCGTAAAGTCATTTTGAGGTTTTAGCGGGAAGATGACGTCAAGTCATGTTATCATCTATTTAATAAATAAACAAATATTTTGGTGCTAACAGCCTAGCTTCTCGCAGCCAATAGGTCTCGACTTCTGCATGACCTACTTTTGCAAGAAATGCTTCCTGATGTATAACATAGGTACCAGTTAATAGTTTGTGATTTGAGAACATGCCTCTAAATTGTGCTGTGAAGGGCTCACAACAAATGATTAGGGAATTAGTAGACGAAAACTATTTTCGACTTGCTCCAGTATTTAAAATTTCTTGCCCCATTTCCTTTACTTTGCATGGTAATCCACTTCATTTATCTTTCTCCAACTTCGGGGAGGTACATATGTATGTATGTCGTTTATGAAATTTTGTTTATCTCTTACGTTCGGTGATCAGTTTGTTCCCTGAAAATATTGTTGCCGCAGACAATATACGAGTAGATATGTATAGGTATAATATTTAAAAAAATAATTTAGTTTTCAGATTGTTCTGATTCTCGAGATCTTTCTTAACTATTCATTTGCAATAGGTTTTTTATTTAATTTATTGTCGAGCATGAATTTTAGATACCACCATCTAATCTGTAATAACTTGATCACCATGCATTTACGCAACTGAAAATAAAAACGTGGCCAAGACACTTGGTAGACGTAACACTATTTAAATGGTCCCTCTGTGTGCGCTACATAATCACCGCAACTAGAACAAATGAGTGTGGTTAAGCTTAGAATGTCACCTAGAACTACACACATATATTGCAACAAAAAATCATAAAAATCTGAACCACCACCAACTAAAGGAATCCATAAAAATGTATCTGGGCTGAAAGGAGAAATTCTGGACTGCACCACACTTATACAACCTCACATAATTAAAGCGAAAATCAACGCCATGGTATACCTGTATACAAGGTGCACACGAAACACTTATGCAATAGGTTTACACCTTACGAATCTTCACCACAGCATAGTAGTGTGCAGAACGAACCTGATTCTATCCAACCAATAGAATTCTTACCGCATAAAGAGTTCAATTTTCAAGTAGGAAAAATTATTTGGCCATACAATCGCAAAACAATTGTCGATGTCGTTATGAAACGAAATTAAATTTCAGATAACAAGATCCAAACAGAAACGAACAATCCAGCCTGAAGTCAGGCCCAAGCCCAGGCAATGGCAACGATGACGGCTGTGTACATACAATCAACAAGGCACATTGTTGCAGGCAGCCCGCCTCCAAAGAGAAGACCTTCAGAGAGTTCAGTTCGTCTCCGTGCGACGGCCGAAGGTATACCCACATAATGGATGCGAACCTGACACAGTTCCATCGAGTGGCGCAGCTACGTCGTAGTAGTTGTGGATTCAGAATGAGAAACCAACAATTGTACGATATGAGTTTCAGATTGAAGTACACCGCATAGCTCTGGCCCTCACTTGGTCTCCAATATATTCGAGTTTCGTTGCAAAGTCGCATTGTAATTGATTGTGACGGTTAATTAGATACGCTTGAGTTGCAGATAGTTACTCTCTCTGTTTATGACAAAACATAAAATTATTTTCTTCCTATAGATTGTGCTGTTTCTATAATGTAGTGGCCCTCGATCTGTCTGGCAGTGGGTTTAACTGCGTGTTACACTTTTGAATGGTACAACCCAGTCGTAAATAGCAGGTTTTTGTATTTGCTTAACCATGACCGACAGTCGACAGATATCATTGAGGGAGGGATTTTTTATTCAAAACAATTACCACAACATTTTTTTTTTTTTTCGATTTTAAGCTAAATGTTATTGGACTGATTGAACAGTTAATATGACCAAGAAGTGGGAATGATTTTTTATAAGTTCAAGGTGTCATTGTACTGTATAGACCAAAGTCATTTAACGTTTTTATGTCGTTTTGCGATTCATATCTAGAGCGTGCTTTGGCCACCGTTGCAATCGGAGATAAATCGATTAAAGTGTTATTGGGGAAGGTCTAGTGAGCTATTAAGAAAAAAAAAAAAATTATATAAATTAGCATTGAACGTGGTGGTCGGCGCCGTTAATGAATTTATTTACTTTATTCCTTTCGGGCACATTTTTGCGTGGAGAATGGTAAAATAAATAAGTTATTCACGACGACACAAAAGGCCGCTGAAGCTCATAATATTGGAATGCCTGTCATGCGATAGATTTATCCTATCGATGGTCGGTTTTATGACTTGGATTCATTACTTCTCTCAAATTGGTCGTTATTCTACTTGAAAAAAAACAACTGATTGTAACTTGGAAATTAAATAACATTTTCTTGGTGTAAAAGTGGCTTGGAGTAAATATTTCACATTAGAGTTCGTGGCCTTAAAGATATAGTGGCAAACAATCCTTTGAATAAGATTATTATTCTTAAAAAACTTGATGCAGTTTTTCTCTATTATGATGGCCATGTTCTAGATTGACAACTTGAAATGCAATACGAGTACATCCCACTTAATATAATGAAAGTAAGCAACAGAACTGTAATTAAATCTAAGCAATTCAGCAGGTGTGGTTGGGATTACTCGTACATTATGTTATTAATCTAGAACAGGGTCACTATAGTAGTTATCTCTTGGGCTACAAATAAGCCTATATTATAAGTTAATCATGAGCTACCAAGAAATAAAACATCACTGATTTCGAAGGCTCTAAAAGCCTAGATCATGTCCTTTAAGTTATAAGGTCGTAATATAATACGAGTACAGCAATATCTGCGGACCTCTCCACGTTGGTTGATTTCCGGTGAGGATATAGTAGAAGCTCTCAGCAGCTATAGGACAACCGGGTAACATAGATGACTCAGGAAGAAGAGGCTTTAATGTAGCGAGCATAAAATTGTATCTCTACTTCATTGGTTAGGAATTTGACATGGTTGCAACTACCTCTTAGGAACTCCTGCAGAGAAAGAGTCGGAGTAAAGTTCAAGGTATCTCAAAAGAAAGTTTAGATTTGTTTCGCTTACTGCATGATCGCAACGAATCCGAGGGGCGTGGGGGGTATGTCAATCAGTAGCATGGCTCTAGGGAATTCAGTCGCTGTGGGGAGTTTCCCGGGAGTGGACCGTGCGTTTGTGTGTGCGAGAGTTTTACAAAAACGGTGATTCGGCGACTGTAGCGCGTTGAAGATTCTGCAATATTCGAGGTTTTCGCCACTTAAATGATGCGCCAAGCATACCTCTCATTCGAAAATGGGTCAAAAAGTTTGAAGAGACCAGTATAACACTGAAAAAATCAAAAACCGGGCGCAAGAACGGTAGAAAACGTGGAGAGTGTTAATCAGTCTGTCCATGATGAACCGAACCTTTCAATTCGTAAGCGCGCAAGTGCTTTAAATGTGCATAGGTCATCGTTACACCAATTAGTGCAAGAATTAAAGCCCCAGGATGGCAGTCAGAGGCTTGACTTCGTAAACCAGGCAATTGAGAGCTTTCAATGTTTACAAACATCTTATTTTCGGATGAAGCTCATTTTCATCTTAATGGACACGTGAATAAGCAGCACTGCCGCTACTGAAATGCAACGAATCCGAAATGCAAGCATCAGAAACCCCTTCATTCGCCTAAAGTGACCGTATGGGCTGCGATGTCGGCGCGAGGAATTATCGGCCCTTACTTTTTTGAAGATGAAAGGGGACATGCAGTTACAGTGAATTCAGAGCGTTATGTGAAGATATTAGACGACTTCTTGGTGCCTGAATTGCAAAACTTACCTGGCTATAACCAAAGAACATGGTTCCAGCAGGACGGAGCAACGTCACACACGTCCAATACGTCTGTGCCACGAGTTCGTGACATTTTTCCTGGCAAATTGATCTCCAGGAGAGGTGACATAAATTGGCCTCCACGCAGTCCTGATTTAATCCCTATGGACTTTTCTCTATGGGGTTATCATAAATTTAAAGTTTACGCCAATAAACCGACTTCCCGGGCACATTTGAAAGAAAATATTCACCAGGAAATGGCAGCCGAGCCGTCATAAGAAATTTTACTGTCAGACAAAATGAGAGGGTTTACATTTGGGCGATATTATTTTTAAAAAATAAATTCCCAAATTGTGTACTTTAATAATTAGTAAACATTTTTTCAATAGATGGGTTACTTTTTTTTAATCGATTCATTAAATATAAACTTTCTTTTTAGATACCTTGAATTACCGTTTCCTCCCAAGCAACCTGGAGCAATACCACCAGAAATAATTGGCACTGTTAGAGGTTTAAAAAGAGGAGCTTAATATCCAAATATCTGAAAAATACTTATATTCTTTGCAAGGAAACACCATCCCTACCGATGAATCGTAGGCAAATTTCTAGCTACTTTCAAGCAGAGATTCACGATTCAATCGAAAATTATGTTCACCTCAATTAAGCAAAACATATCGAATATTTTATAAAGCCAAAATCGCCATAAACAAAACAGATCAACGACATCTCTACAAATTGTATGTCAGACCACCAGAGTTAGGAAATGTGGAGCCAAACTCTGGAAAACGTTCTAAGGCTGAGGCAGGAGTAAAAACTTTTCGAGACTTTTAACAGATCAAATATACTAACAAGCTTCCTCATGGGGCATTGTAAACTAAAATAGAGTCCAAGAAAGTCCCACATGAGCCTAAGTAAAAACAGATCAAAAATATTAACAAGCTTCCTCATACGGCATTGTAAACTAAAATAAAGTCCAATACTAGGCGTTCATTTGGTTGCCAATTAATTGATCAACCATAAATTAAATTATTTAATTGGCAATTTATTAGTTTTTTGATCAACAGAAAATATTATTTTGATCTGCAGAAAAGTACAAAATCAACATAAAAAGCAAATGATCAGCCCTTCGATTGGGCCTACGGTCCCGAGTTTCAGTATGTGTTCAAATAACTCTCAATATTTACGCCAGATGACTTTTCAGGATTTGAACTGAAATTAAAATCTCATATAGCTATGATTCGGAAAGAAACGTAGATCCATGACAGTGCATATCTTTGACGAACCTGATAGTAAAGAAATCCTTTCCATGATGATGACTATTCCATGCACTACATGTTTGATGACTTTTTGAAGGATGTCAATACCTCACCCAACACAAAGTATTTCTCTGATTTTCCAGAGTGTCGTCATTCATTTTCCCATTCTTTGAAAAAGTTCAATCGGGCGTAAGTAATGAATGAAACGCACAAGAGTTAACTTATTGCAGACAGAACACAGCTTCTATCACATTTTGAATCTCATTCTTGGTAAATCTGAGCACAGCATTACAAATTTTCAAAATCTAGTTACATAGAAATATTCGAGCATCTATCTGGCGCTAGATTCCGAATAAATTTCATTCGCACGGGCACACTAGGTGGGCTATTTCTTAGTACTTTTATGAGTTTGGCAAAAGCAAATGTTGCGAGATTTTATTATCAGAGGATTTACGTATTTGCGGGCACGTGCAAATCATAACTATGTCAGCGTGATGTTAAGTAAACAGTCACGAGTTTCTTACATCGAATTGCATGAGGGATGCAGTTTTTAGCACAGTTACATACTCGTACATGGGTGCGCAATTTTGTTTAAATTTTGATAAGCAGAGTATGTTTCTTGCATCATCTTATAGTTACGTTTTAGGTACTGTTTTGTAGTCCAATTTTATTTCATGTGATGTGATGATCTTACGATACTATTACGATTACAATTTGGTTAAATTTTTTAGAGGCTTGGAGGAGCATGTAAAAAGTGATTTCCCGCAAACAAAAACTCAACTAAATAAGTCATTGGCCTCTATTTGTAAAATGTTTTGGCGAAGTTGAGGTCTGCCACTTCTGCGTAGTGCCTCTGGAATGGATTCCAAGGCACTGCGGGTGTGATGGTGATACGGGTGTTGGAATTCATCAAGCGGTGACGGGATATCTTCCTCATTAAGTCTGTGCAGCTCATATAAATATACTTGCGTATTCGTAGTTGAGTCTTCTCCTGCATATGCCACCAAAGAAGGTAGCACCATAAATCGTACGAGGAATCTTTCTCTCGAAGACTCCCAGAGTGTTTTCATAGACGTTTCGGTACCCTTAAGCAGAACTTGGATGATGAGAATTTTAGGCAGTGTCTCCTTAATTTTTCTGGATAGGACGTTACTATGTACTCATTTGCTTTTTCTGCTGAAAGAAACAGAGCTTGGCAAAACAGAATTAACAGCTGAGCTTAGGTAGACGTCAGTCACTGCAAACATAAACCACCAGTTGGATCTATTTTGTACATTTTAGATTATTGTGTGGACCTGTAAGAAAAGCAGCTGAGTTAATGATATGAAGCTCAGGAGGTTGTCCAGCTCAATATTACGTAAGTCCTTCACCTCCACGAAAAACTGGCTGCCAGAAGTCTTAAATGTTATAACGATAAAGGCATGATATTCGCACAACAGATGATCGACAAATTAATTATCTTCTTCGCTCCTGCAGCTTTTTCAATTTCCAATAACCCGAGACGCCATGAATGCGAACAGTGTAGTGTCCAGAAACGATGTCAGAGATAACTCGTGCATCTCTGCTTCTAAGTTAACAAGAATCTCTTCTTATTGAAGATTGGCCACAGCATTCACACAGTTGCGCATATATCCAAGTGGATTCAGCTCACATTTGCCGAATTGTGGATTCATCATCAATGGACTTATTTACAGTACTGATTCTAATCTTTACAAAGGAGAGAACATACAAAGGATGCAACACCAACTCGTGCCTTGCAAATCAAATATCCATATGCCACAGTACCGTCAAAGGGTCACTGCATTGGTCGTTAATATTTAATTTAGGTACCACTTGCTGATCTTTACTAGTCTTGATCTGACTACCACTGAATCTAAACATTTTACAGCTGTCTGGATGAAAAGGTACAACATAATAACCTTTCTGACGATATTGTCTTGCTTGATTATTTTATAGCCTGAATAATGCAACATTATGGCTACTTAAAGCAGTCGTTAGTATTCCCTTTCAATTTTAGTTTGGGATCTACGAGATATGCATAGCGACATACCTTGTTGTCCTTTCAAGTTTCCGGTCAACTGTCTGTGTTTGTAGGATTGATTCCCAAACCTCGGCCATTGATTATATATTAATTAACTTTTCGTTAATAGAAGTGTCAACCACAAGGAACCATATGAGTGGCGAGATAAAGGCGCCCTGAGGTGTTCCCTTGCTGACTTTCTCCTCTGGCTCACATTTCCAAGGGTTGAGTTGATCGTGCGCGACCTAAGCATAAGTCATATCCATTTGCAAAAATTGGTACCGAGTTGAGTCACGTACAGACAGCTAAAGATAATAAAAAAAAGTCCCTGACTAACTTTACTTACTTTTGATGATAGGGTAGAGAAGGCTCTCAACCAACAAGTCTAAGAATATTTGTGACTTCCTCGAAATTATATCTGGCTGGCGTGGACTTTTGGCCGAGGGGTTGATGTTGGAAATCATTGTTTGTTGACTGCATATACTTCGTCTTATAATCTGTTAGAGCCAGGCTCTTCTTAACCACTTATGATTCGAAAATGGCGAAAGTACCAACAAACGCGAGATCTGGTCCAGCCAAAAAGTGTAATTGTAAAAAAAAAATAATGCTCGATATTTCCAGAAATAAGCTGCATGTCAGCTAGTCGCTTCGCCTGAAATCTCTTTTGATAATGAAGATCACGATGGCATCAACAAGCCAATTGGACCCCCGGGCAGTTTTGTTCACTGCTCACAGCAGAGTTGCCTACCAGTTTCAGATGAACTAGAAGCAGTAGGCGGTGACTGCGGTGAGTCAGTTTTTACTAAAAGTCTTTTATGGCCTGGATAATGACGTTCCGAGATTTACACCAAGCTTGTCATCATCGATATATTCCTCATTACTACGAGGTAAATGCAAGATATAAGTTGCATTTTGTGTGGGCTTCATTTTATGTTGACGCTTATTATGCTGTGATCTATGTAGAGAAGTCCAATAACTCGAATTGAAAGGTGTAATGCAAGTGGATAGACATACATATTTTATTCGATTCGGCAGTTGCTACTAATAATTTATAAAGTATACATATTTCACAGGTTATACTCTCGTCTTTTATCTAAAATATGTCAGCGCTGTGAAACTCACTTATGGAAGGGACCGAAAGACAATTTCACTCCCGAATGTTTGTCAGATATTCGTGAGAGGTGGGACCGTAAAAGGAACTATCTGGTGTTTTCTGGGACTCGAACCTGAGTCTCCCACTCAGTGGTCCACGCACTATGTTAAAAAGATGTCTCAAAGTTACTATATGTATTTCCGGGATGTAGATTAAAAAGAAAATTGACGCTTGTCAAAATGTTTGCTAAAACCTTTCCTGATTTCTTCGAGAGTTCTGTCAGCACTTACATACTCTGAATAGAAGATTCAATAAATAAATTTTGAGAACAGAAAAGAGATATACGCCTCGAGTATAATATACAGTTGGTTGCGAATTTCATGTACGAGTAGATTAATGGCAGAGCAACCGATCGAAAAGAACTGATAGTAACCTTCATTAAAATTTAAATGCAATCTTAGTCAAAAATAAATATGAATTTAGTGTCCGTGAAATAGTAATTTGTTGACTATAATTAAATATTCATATATCCGTACAATGTCAACAAATCGCAAAGATCATACACCTTGCATTCATTGATTAACTCCATCCTTGTTAAATTTTCAAAGTATACCTCATGACCTTTATTTTTCATTATTAAACCAAGGTGCTAACTAAAAATAAAAACAATTTCACAAATGTAGGTACTATTGCAAATACAATCTGAGGAAATGCTCATAAAAAATAAAAACAGTTTGCCCCAAAACATATACATATTTACCTTCGCTCTAGATTTTATTAGCGTTTCTAAATCTAACATTATGATCCCATATCGCACCTTACTGTCTCTAACCTCATCTGGAAATTATCACATCAGTCATAATTAATCCAAGGTATACATTTGATATAAATTAGAAGAAACAATAAAGTAAATGCGGACTAATTAATGTACGACATACATCCAGACCCATATACATATGTATCTACCTACCACCCCATCGGTTGTTACGTTGCGACATATTATTCATGAAGAAGGTGTATAAAGTAAACAATGAAATAATTATTATATGCATGGGACTGCCAAGAGCAGTCATTTGATATTCCGTCTGCCTTGCAGCATAGATTCACGACTTACAAGCAAAAAATCGTATCTCATATATCTCTGCGGTTCATCTTGTGTCTTCTATTCGTGCGCCTCGTGCCATGGACATAAAAAGAAAAAAAAAAAAAATCTGTTCAGAGAATGAACAAAATCAAAACCAAGCAACTTGAATCTGTTTGCTTGACAATCTTAGGAAACCCCAGCAGTAAGTAGGTTTATTTATCTACGAGTATTTTATTATTTGCATTTTTTTTTTTTTTTTTTTTGCTATTCATTTTTAACTTCAACTACACTTTAGAGGTCATTCATGCTACCATTGGAGCCGGTGTGAGTTTTGTAATTTGTTCGACCTTAGGCAACCTTATCTGCCGGTGATCTTGAATGTGAGATGGGTGCTCCCGAAATACGAAATCTACCGCACCGTTGCGCTGTCTGTCAATTTCGTTGTAATTTTCTGCCACATTAACTCTATATAATTGCGGTTAGTATCCATTAGGTTTAAATGCTTGCGCTAATTCATACACGGATATAATACTTATTTTTTTGAGAGAAAACAACGCAATTGATATGTTGCAGTTTTTGAAAAAAAAATTTATTGTTCAAATAAAAATAGCGAAATTGTGCTAAAAGATACTTAAATAGTTTCGTATTGTTCATCTCCAATGCAATTGATTGACCGACATATTGTTAGATGTGCTCTAGATTTTTTCCAAATTGGAGAGAATAATATTTTTTTTTTTTTTTTCAATTAATTTCATTAAATTTTACTGCGTGTTATACACAATCGAAGAGAAGACGACACATTTTGCAATTATTAGGTAAGAAAGTCCGCGCAACAATACAAAGATTGTAAAAGTATTGCCAATTTTTGTTGAATTACTTTACGTTGAGTGGAGTTTTATCGAAAGTTTGGCAAAACAAATTCACGCAAAAGAATAAAAAGTGAAATTTTGAAAATTTGATCACATTATCTTTACTTTTGCTTAGAATTTCTAGATGAACATAAACACAACAAGTAGATGACAATTAGAATCATGCATAGCTTTCTCGAGTGTGGCACAGTGAATGGGGGGATTATTGATGTGTGGAATGTTTATTTACGCAATAATATTATTTTATGGAAGACAAAGGATTAAGTGAAACGCTCTTGAGGTGAACACGAAAAAATGAGAAATGTTAGAGCTTAGCAAAGAGTAGCGTGGCTGGGGGAATTCCATGGGATGTTTTTCTTTGACAGTTTTTCAATATTGTTACGATATACAGTACAACCTTACATATATGCTTATGGATACGTAAGTCATATACCCCAGAGTATTACCTGTGATGTGTCCCGGGCACTGGCGGTTATGAAATTAGGGAAGAGGAACAGAGGAGAAGCCTGTGTACGTTGGCTTTAAATGTGATGGAGAAATACAGAGGCTGGTAAATCATTGCACATTCGTGTCGTCCGGCTTATAATCGAATTCCTATATTTGACAGTACCACCGAAGTTGGGCTTAGGGTGAACTGATGTGCATTCGAAGCATGACGCGTATTGCGGGTGAAATTTTGAAGGAGATAAATGCAACTGGCTATTTCGCTGGAGTATTTTTTATAAAAAAAAAGCTATACAATAGGGAAAGACACGAGATATTTCGACGGTGTTCAAGTGAATCTATGGAGTTTACAATGTCTTTATCACCCATGAGTTTTAATGCGCGATTCTGTACCCTATCTAGAATGTTCAAAACCGTCTTGGGTGCACCAGACTAGATATGGGCGTTATATTCCAGCTTTGGGCGGATCAATGCCTTATAAATTGAGGCCAGACCAGACGCTTAATGAATTCTAGACATTTGCAGCGTTAGCGACCTCGAATATGTGATAATTTCATCGAAGATGGTTATTAATACACATACCAAGAATAGCAACTCTTTCGGTTTTAACGATGCAAGTACCATTCATGGATAATGGTTGAGGGTTATGGTTTCGCATGAGAGATATCCATTGAAGAAGAGACTTAGAGACAAAAGAGCCTGATGCGAAACTCTGTCAAATGCCTTTGAAATATCAAGCGCAACGATCTAATTTTCGCCGAAGTGATGGAGAGATTGGTTCCACTCCTCGGTGAGATATGCTATCAAATCACCAGTGGACATGTGGCTACGAAAACCATACTGCCTGTCATTAAGGAGTTTTCCTGAATCGAGATATTTCATAAGCTGACGATTTATCATGACATTTCTATGATCTTGGAAAGAAGGGACGTGAGTGGAATGGATTGGTAATTGGTTAGGGAGGAAGATTCGCCTTTTTTAGGGAGGGCTGGACAAATCCTGTTTTCGATCTACTCGGAAAGATCCCTGAAGAGTAGGATAGACAGGAAAGCTTATGTAGGGGTTTTGCCAGCATGGAAGAACACCTCTCCAAAACTAAATGAGTTATTTTGGGGATCATACTAGTCCTGAACTTCATCAGCTCTCAACATGAATTTTAACATTTTTGATTTCATTTCTTTTGCCTTGTCTGCAGAAAGTTCATGCTGTGGTAGAAACTCAAATTTGTAACAAAATTGTTACGCGACATTAAAGAAGACTAAAACTTACGTAAGAATGTGACAGATTTTGCTGCGCTTTAAAATGTAGTAGTGTGCAGCAAAAGGCTCCTACCCTACATAAGTCTTAAAATGATGGCAAATCGATCAAAAGATCATCAATGTATTGAATATTCAAAATGTCTACATGATGAAGGGAGCAGTCACTGGTTCTTTCGCTAGTATCATATCAGTAGTGGCTGAGATGGGTCTGTTTATATGGCTACGAATAATATTAAGGAGGTACTGTCAATCAACCAGGTCTTTGCTAAGATGGACAGATATAATTTGAAGGTAGTCAAAATATTGATCTGCAATTGACTGAAGACATTTGTTAATCTCTGGCAGGTTTTCTAGCAAAACAACCATACCTCAAACGTTCAGCCTTAGCCGAACGTCCAACATATATATAGATGCTATAAATATTTGTTGCCAGTAAATTAAAAGCCTTTAGTTTCTCTGGGTTATTACTTATGTAACTGGTTTATATCCTATCTAACGGACAGGAGGCAAAAAGTTGCCATTGGAAAATATTTTTCCAAGAAATTTTAAGTTGCCTCTGGTGTTTTGTAGTTGCCTTTTATATGCTGGTGAGTGGTGTCATTTAATTGATTTGTGTATTAACACTGCAAAATATGCCTCAATGTCCTTCAGCCGATTAGTATTTAATATTGAGCCGTGCTATTTTTTAGATGCCAAATTGTTGGTTACATATCACTTTAAGTATCTTTGAGTAGTTTTCGATTCCAAGCTCACGTATACTAAGTATTTACCTTCCAAGGTAAGTTCTAGCTAAGCTTTTTTAAGTGAAATTCTACGGGTTTTTAATAGTCCATACACACTTAAGTCAATCTTTTGTAGTATTGTTCGTCCAATGCTTACAAATTTTTGTATTGTCTGAAATCCTACTATTGCGAAAAAATACAAACTAAAAACTTGTTGCCTTTGCCGTCGCTTTTTTCCCAATGCCAACAACAATGTCTCTTATAAATCAAATTGCTTAGCTCGGCGTGCAGTCTTTTGAACTCAGACGGAAAATGTACGGTGACATGTTCACAAGGGTTTGCTCTGCGCTTCACTTGACTGCGAAAATATACTCTTACTTATTAATATTTATGCTCGGGCAATTTTTGTCTGAAACACATCATCATACATTATACTGTTTCTGTGAATTTATTTGAATTTGGTGTATGATAACTTAGATATTTCTATATCAGGGAATATATTTAAGTCACACCTTATATAAATTTTAAGTTAGTTGAACAATTTGACATTAAATTTTCCGGAATTTGTTGTAATGAATTAATGCATACGTATGCGAAGAAGAAGTATTGCTTTATATGTTTTCTCTTTGTGCAATTCTTTAACAAATATCAATCGTAGATTGAAACAAGATTCAAATCAAATCAAATCTCAGTATAAATTTAAAAAAAAATCCAAAAAGTTGTTAAATGGTACCTTTTGCGAATGTTTAACACATTTTCGAGAGAAAAATTGTCACGACATGCTTCCCAATTACGCCCTCCGGATACTCATAATTAGGGATTGCTGATTTTAGGAAAATTTTATAATTTAGGAGAGGGGCGGCAAGAAACGTTGGTGCCACATGGGCAGTTTACCTTCATCCGGCCTTGACTGTTACTCTAGGGCCGTCCGACAAGAGGTGTCATTTTAAATCAATAGAAAATGATATTTTTATTTTAATTTAAACTACAAACCGTGAGGTTAGTAATGGAATACAGTATCTGCTAAATATTCGTCTCGACTCTGCCTACAAATAGTCATTCTTTTAATGAATTTTTTCATCACGTTTTCGCATAATTACGACTGTATTTCGCGAATAACACCTCTGATATTTTCGTTTGGGCATGAATACGCATTGGCGTAAACTTTTTCTTTAACATAGCCCCAAAGGAAGAAGTCTAATGGTGTTAAATCGCACGATCTTGTTTCACCAGCTGTGTGGCATTTGGCGCCGTTCTGCTGAAAAAAAATGTCGTCCACGTCGATAGCATCAATCTTTGTGCATCATTCGGTAACGCAATCCATACACTGAAATGGTCGCATCAGCATCATTTTCGAAGAAAAATATGGCCCAATGACACCGCCAACCCAAAAACAACACCAAACTGTCACTCGTTGTGGATGGAGAGGTTATTCCACTATTTCTCTGGGGTTTTCGGAGCCCCAGATGCGACAGCTTTGCTTGTTTACGTACCCAGATAAATGAAAATGAGCCTCATCACTTAGAATAATTTTGTGTAAATAATCATGATCATGTTCATTCATTTCCAGCACTCAATCAGCGAAAATTCTGCGTTGTGCGTCGTCTTTTGGCTTCAATTCCTATGTCAACTGGACCTTATAAGCAAGGTGTGTCCATTTCGAGACGATCACAGAAATTGGCCCTATCCGCAATCACTTTGCACCGCATTTTGCATAAAGATCTTACCCTACAAGATCTTTATGCAAAATGCGGTGCAAAGTGATTGCGGATAGGGCCAATTTCTGTGATCGTCTCGAAATGGACACACCTTGGTTTTCAGTCACACTCTCAGCTACGGCGGCAATATTTTCAGATGACCTTGCCGAACGAACACGAGTTGGAGTTTTCACATCACTTACTGTCCTGTTATCGATTAAATTCACTATAACTGTGCGAGAAGGCGCTTGATGATGACCAAAAGCAGTGCGAACTATACGAAACGTTTCCGCGATATTTTCACCGTTTTTGTAGTGAATTTTCACTACGTTGTGCGAGTGCGTATCGATCCATATTTAATAACCTCCTAGTTTTTACTTATCAAAAGTCATCACAATGATAGTTGAATGTTGACAGTTCAAGAATGGCGCGAAATTTAAAATGACACCTCTTGTTGGATGACTCTATACAAATGATATGGACGTCATATTATTAGGACTAAAAGTTTGCCCAATTTCGTCTTTTTCTTTTAATACATGTGGAATGTTTCTGAGTTTTATCCATTGTACTCGTATAACTCAAGAGCGCCGGAGTCGATTTAGTTGTCGTTTACTAAGTGGATAAGGTAATTTCTCTCAGATGATTCATGGGTAGCTAAACATTACGTTCCGCTCTACATAAGCTGAAAAATTGTAATGCATTTACGCCGCAAGCAATAATTGCAAGCTAATACCTTTAAAATACTCATAACGACTTATTCAATTTGGATGTAATTTTTCTTATCGATTGTGTCGATTGTATTGATACTCGTAATTAATATTAGTGAATCTTAAGCAAAATAAAAACTGTATTCCTCATCAAATCGTCATCACCAATTTTAAACTAGTGAGTAGCACTGCCGCCAACTATGCGCTTATGGATGGCCTCTGCTTTATTTTCTGTTTCTTGTGTTTCTTTTGAGTTGCATGTTGATCTATTTGTGGCGAAAATTGGAAAGAAAAATTTGTCTGGCAAAACACCTATAAGGACAATTATTGGGTTCCTGAAAATGTTCGATCTCAAAATTTCCATCAAACTAGACACAAGTGGGTCTCACAATTCAGTCTGTCCAAATCGGATTTTTTTCAAACTTCATGTCTGAGGTCTGTGAAGTAGCAATTCAAGACAAAATCGGAATTTTCATTTTAACCCCAAAATTAACGGTACTTTACTAATGACCAATTTTGAAAAAAATCGATTTTATCGAAAATGGCTCCAACGCTTTTGATCAAATTCAACAGACTTACGGTGGACATATGTTATCAGATGTCGTACCACGTTTGAGCTAAAAGTACGTATAACGGTACTTTACTTATTAACTGGTTGTTAAAAAGTGGTAATTTTTCGGCTATGGCCCATTCGATTTTGTTCGAAATTAATGTCTAAATAATATTTATTATATGCAAGGTTATGGCGTACAAAGATTTGTTTTTTTTTTTTTATTAATTCTAAAGGATAGTTTTCTTCAAATTTATAAAATAAATATTTTCGCGCTAACAACTCAATGCAGGGCCTGGCCTAGCTTCTCGCAGCCAATCGTGCTGTGCGTTATACGAATGGTTGGGACCTACAGTTTTTTGACGTTTCAGAAGGGCAATTTGTTCATTTTCACTCTCGGATGTTTGTCAGACGTTCGCGAGAGGTGGGATCGTGAGAAAACTTTTATTTTTATTTTCATGTTTCCTTGGATTCGAACCTTGAGCCTCTTGCTCAGTGATCACGCACTTACCCACTGAGGACGGCGCCGCATGAGGAATTTTTCTGCAAATAATATAAAATTGGCACAACAGTTTCAACTCCTTTCATTTTTAACTATCATTGTAGATGAATGCATAATGTGTATTTACTTATTTATATAAACATATTCACATATTTTCTCAATACTCGAAAATTTTACTATAAAGCCTGCTGGCTTTGATAATGTGTGATGAATAATAAATTGCATGTCTTCTTCCAAGTAAGTGGGTAATGTTGTGAAAAGTTTATAATTTATGAATCAGTTTCGATCCATTTAACATTTAAGATCTCTTGACAAGCACTATAATGTACTCTAGCATACTTGAAACACGTAAGTACTTTAGTTGTGTACATAAATAAAAATTGAGTGGAAATAAGTTGTTATCCATACCTCATCAAACAATTTTATTCGCAAAAGTGAATCATTTATGATCATAGGCATTTAATAATTTTAATTAGCTCTTTATTTATTAACCATGCTTTAATTTCCCTTATACCGTGACCTACATAATCAATAATAAGTTCTTTTAACACAGTAGCTAAAATTGTGGGTAATTCCAACTGAGTTCGCTATTTTATTACATAACTTTTGACCCAACCCATCTCTTCACCATATACATACCTATATGTACTATCTAGGTTGAATACCTACATTTAACTCCTTCTGTAGTACCCGTTCAAGAGTTCAACGCCACTCGGCAATACATAGACTCCGCCCGGTACCCAGCATACGTAAATGTTGAATTACTCATCCATCCCGTGAAAAGACTAGCGACAATGTGGAGCTATCGTTGGAGCTTTAAAGGAACAGCTCCACTGGTTGACACATATCTGGCACTAATAGTATTAACATCAAAACAGAATTAAAGGCAGTATCACAAGCTGGTCTCCGTCAATATGCCAGGCGAAGGCTCTTTCCTAATATAAGAGAGTGCCCAAACTACATGCCCTCAATACCCAATACCAAGAAAAGTAATTAAGGTATGTTCACATTGCACCCTAGTTTTTTTTTCATTGTTAAGTGAGTCCAGACTATTTCTACTGATTTGTTCGTACAATAAATATACTGAGAGGTTGGTAGCATGTTCGGATAACATTGTAGTGATGATGATTTCGATACATTTTTTTAAATATTCTCAGAAGATGATAAGTTTATTGGTCTAAGATTCTAGGAAACACTTGGGAGAATTTACTCTTCTTAAATACAAAGTCTACATTAACCTCGGCCCACATAAAAATAATTTCAAGGCAAGGGAGGAAGATATCCCACAGAACAGAGAAGTTTGGTTTAAAGACCAAAGTTGTTATTGGACTATTTGAGTTTCTAGAATAAAGTGATTCAATAAATATGAGTATAAATATTCTAATAAATTTAATAATTAAAGCATTTCTCCAAGGACTAATATCCTACGAAAACCCCAAATAGATTAAATCTATTCAGAAGACATTTCTAATTACAATTTCCCAGATGTCATATATCACATTTCCAAAACTGATATTGTATCCAAAAACGTTTTTCTTATGAAAAAAAACCCTCCCATAGAGGACTTCAACAAAAAACACCACATGTCATTTGATTTAAATCCCATCAAAGCCTTTTTTTTGTTTCTCTTGCGCTATTCTAAATCACTTCATTTCTCCGCTGACATTTGTTTTCTCTTTTCTTTTATATATAAAAATTTATTCCCGCCAATCATAGTGTAGAGTTTTGTAGACACTGGAGGGCAACTAGCCTTGTAAACCTAATCCTCATCAGCTAATGTGAAAAAAAAAAACACATTGAGAAGGCTTCAGAAAAGAAAAAAAAAAAAATAGTAAATCGATACTAGATAGCAACAAAATATAGTTCAAGTTTCAGTTCCATTTTAGAATGCACAATAAAATCCAAAAGCTTAACATTATTATTTTCTGTCTCTTAAATAAAAAAAAAAAAACAAAACACAATGAAGATGTTTTGAAAAAATTAAGTGCAACCTTTCGAGAAGATTGTTTTAAAAAAAAAACTAAAAGAAACTTTATCTAAACGATATACGAGTATCTTTGAGTGTATCCTTTCGTAAGCTATGTAGGCATTTTCCCCCATTTTTTCGTATCTGTATCTTTTAATCTTGCTTGTGACCGTTTGTATGGTGAGAGAGAAAGAGAAAACAAAATGTCATTATTTGTTATTATGTTATAGTTTGCTTGTATTTATGTATGTCCTTGAACCTACAAGTGACGTGTTTCTTTTTTATGTTGTCATTTCTATTGAGTTTCAGTTTTAGGGCTAAATTTATTCATTCGAATTTTCAATTTAGCTCACATGCTTAAAATAATTAAGTTAAAATTATGCGTTCTACTTTAAGAGAATTAGTATTCAAGGCATGTTCGATATTGTGTAGATATAGCTTCGCCATCGTTTCGGTATCTGATCCCTTTTCAATGGAGAATGTATGCCGATTGGGGGTGGCTATGTATGTAGGTCCTGTCGTTCTAGATAGAATAGCTCTCACGTAATTGTAGACCTAATTTTGTGGAAAAACTATATGATTTAACAAAATTCTCTTGTCGTCGTCCTCGTTATATTTGGTGGCACTTTAAACGAGGGCTAAGTATAGGTAGACCAACATTTTGTCTTCAAATAGATGTTGAGAGGGGTTGGACTTATTTAAAATTATGGCCTGAGCACATTTTACCGTTCATTAATTTTTCAGATTTAAATGAACGTCTCACGGGAAACGGGTATCGGGTACGGAGAGTACTTAAAATGTGACAGCACGTAGTTATTATCCCAGAAAAATTGAAAATTGGCTTCTACTGTGGAAGGGGCCATGAAAATGTAGGCCAGTAATTTATATTCATGAAATTAAAGGTCAGCATGCTTTTAGCAGAAGTAATGGAAGTTAGTAATTATTTGATGTTAGAAGTATCACCCATGAAATTGTTGTTAATATGATTTTTCAAAGTCCTTCCTTCAATTTAAATAAATCGGTCTATGTACCTATACGTATACATTCGTAAAAGGTTTTTTTTTTACCGAGGAACTTCTCACGAGATTTCTACAGGTATTTCTTTATAATTATACATACACACATGTGACAAGAATGTACTCTTTAATGCCTTCGCCAGCTTACTCAGCCATTCCAGAAAGCACTATGCCTGTCTTTTTTGTGTTGCGAATCTTCAGCGCCTTAAGATCTTTTTACTGAGATATCTCTAGTTGACATATGTATATGCCCGTTGCTACAGCAAAATAAATTTACCAGGGTATCCATCGTTCATATTGAAGTGGCATTTAATAATATCAGCACCATCGTTATCCTTAGCAGTTTTCGCGAAACTTAAGGCTCAGGTACGACCAACTCGTCCTTAGGGAGATGTATAGCAGAAAAAAGGTAACAGTGAGACTTCAACATAATGGATTAAACTCACAATGTTGTTATCCTAATATCAGGCAGAAATACTGAAGAGAAGACACTCAGGACATTTTCAGCCTCTATGATAAAATGTTCTAAAAAAAAAACACCTTACACCAAAGTTCGTGTGTTCCAGCTGCCTAATTGCGGCAAGACTGCCACCAGAAGAGTATTAAGAAAGCCTGTAAAATCTAAAGTTTTCTAACCGCCAAACAAAAAAAATATATTTCCCTGCTTTTATCCCCGTTTCTAGTTTTTAGCATTAAGAATTAACTCCTAAAAAATAGTTTTAAAAATAAAATAGCATTATGATAGATCCGAACACCTCAATGGAATGAACTCTAGAGGGAAGCCAGGGCTTCCCATCTCTATGTTCACCTGCCAACAGATCGGACATCTCGATTTAAAAAAAAAATCTCCAGTATATACTTTGGCACGAAAACATCATTTCAAAATGAGTGCCGTTTTTAAAAAGTGTTTTGAAAGTGTTTTTTGGGTAACACATCCAAAAGGATCAAAATGAGTGTTAAATCTTTGGCAAAGGACAGTAAAATGATTTGTGAATTGTCTGAGGAAAACAAATGAAATATTAGCTAAAATAAGAGTAAGAGTGTCTATCAATATAATAAGATAGGATCAAGAACTGAGGTACCAACTCTAAACCGCTACTGACCGTAAAACAGTAATTATTGGAAGAAAGCCTGGACAAAAAGAAGGTGAAAAGTCGATACAATGCACAGTGAAACATCCAGCAATGGATTATATTTATAGCTGCCTCACGGTCAAAGAATTCGGAAACTTAATAATGTTCACAAGGAACCTCGATGCTCAATTTATAGTCAAACTATACCAAAAGGGTTTGCTAAAGTCTATCGAATCTCTATTTGGGCCCTACAATTGAGACTGGAAGAGCATAAAGATCCAAAATATCGCCGTCGCCTCTGCACACGTTGAAACAGGAAAATGGTATAACAACGTTGGATTGGCATCACAGAGTCCTGATGTGAATTCAATAGAAAATGTGTGGTCATTAATGAAGCAGAAGCTTAGGGGAGCAAAAATATCTACAACGGAACAACTTACACCAGTATTGAAGGAGATTTGCAGAGGGATGAGCGCAGAAATTGAGTGGAAATTGACTAAAAGATACCAAACAATAATCGGTAATAGATAGGTAGATAGATAGATAGGTAGATAGATATTGATTTTATTTAAGTACTCATTATTATATTTATATATTGTTAATTACAAAAATGTGTAAGCATGGATTTGACGTCTGCCTGGGTGGCAATTTTGTAGTCATTCCAAAGTAGATTAATAATTCAATTTCTACAAATAAATCTAACAGGTAAAAAAAGTTTTCAATAATTATTCTCTCTACAGTACCGGAACAGTTTTGAAACATTAACTTCATTCAATAGGGATACAGTTTGGTCCTCCGCCCAAAAGTCACTGCCAAAAACATGCCTCCTCGAAATGATGAATGCCCTCCCTCTCCTCTAGATTACATAAGCTGCAGAGTATAGGGGTAAATCATTCCTATGAAGGTATGATGTTAAGCTTAAGGAGTTCTCCACGTAGCTCTATCACTATTGATATTTCGTCGACGTTGTATTCAACACGGAAATATTTATACCCCGAATTGTGATTTAAACTGCTGTAAAAAGTCCTGTGCAATGAACCGGGTGCTCCCTCTATGGACCTTAACCTTTCATATTCATCAATATTAAAGTTCGGGTTTTCAACTCCTGCTGTCATCGAAAATAAGTTGCATCCCACAGGCATGCGCTAACCCCATCCACTCCTTGAATTAACCTGATTTGTGATGTATAATTTGGAGACCTGCTTTTATTTGGAAGCCGATAATTTGACATAGCAAGCACTTTAATTATATAGTCCACTTGTAATTTTAGGGTTTTTATGAATAAAGGAGATAAGCCCGTTTCAACTATAATTATATTGTTTGGTGTATTTGATGGCAAGTGAAATGACCTCTTACATAATATCTCAGTAGTTTTTCGACGATTTCATACTTCCTGAATCCCCATATCTGCGTCGCGTAAAGTAAAAATAATTCAGAGACTGCTTCAAATACCTTATATTTACTACTATGAACAATATGCTTTTGTTAAGGCATCTTCCCCAAGCCATATTGATTGCAGTTTTGGATTTGGTAAATTTTTCCGTAAGCTGACTCTCCATGCTAAGGTTCTTTGTAAAATACACTCCAAGATATTTGTACTCTTTTACCACCTCAATCACATATCATTTGCGCATTTTCACCATCACACCTGCATTCTGTATACCTCCTGGCAGAAAATCAACTATGTATATCTTCTATGAAGAGAGCAAAAAGGGTTGGGCTTACAGCACATCCCTGTCTAACTTCTGACCTAGATTGGACCTAGTGTCGAAGGCTGCCTTAAAGTTGACGAAGAATACAAAGAGTTTTTTATCCTGGGCGAGAAATGACTCCACAATAATCGGTAATAACGAAGACTGGACTGCTTATTAATTGAATTGCACAATTTGTTTGATTGTGTATTTTAATAATAAAATACATATTTCATATTTTTTTTAAGACACGTTTCTCCGAAACAGACTATAAACAGTATTTGATACTGAAAAGACTTATTAAATAACTTATGTGTGCCCATTCGGTTCAGATTCAGATGTGGTAAAGGGTAGTTTGCAGCGAAATCATTATAAAGTCAGTCCAATTCCTATTCTCGACGAAGGTCACTTGTTGTAAGTGCAACGGGTAAGGTTTCATTTTTCAGTTTCATTTAATTTTCAGAAAAGATACAATACCCGACTTCATAGCTCACATCTGTACTTACAGTACAAATCATTTTGGTGGAGCTAATAGCATTTTGTGACCTTTAATCAGCATTATATTGCAATTTAAAAATCCTATTTACTATTAAAGTTACCATTTCATCATAAAATATTAAAAAAAAAAAAAATTATAAAAACCACTGACAATCATTCCATGTAACCTTACTACTCTACGTTTGTAAATAATAAAACATTTTGTTCATGAAATCTATTCAACCATGATTTTCAATGTCAAAATGCCGATCATATCTCTGTCGAGTCGTTAATTACAGATCATTAACCGAACACACACATAATGGTACCGCGCTGCCATCAACAGCTTGAAGATAAAATTGTTTATAAATAAACTTTTCAAAGGAGAGAATTCAACATAAAAGAAAAGTGTTTCATACTCAATTACATTCAATTTTTCAATTATCAATCACTTCCTGACCATGTTGATGATGGTCTGTGTCATTAGTACTTGACTAACAGGGAAAAATAAAATCCAACATCTACACAGTATGCCCACTAGAAACAAACAAAAAAAAGATACGGAAGGGCAGTAGAACAGTTCACTCATAGATAAATACACAACAACTGTGACCGAAAAAAAAAACTTATTTGAATCTATCAAATGCACATACTGTGCCTAATTAAAACGCTGCACAACTTGTACAGTAAAAAAAAAAAAAAAAAAATTGGAGTGCCTCGAAAACGGTCAGCAATGCATACACAATAAAATATGCATTCAAAGCACAAAATGCCCATAGGGGTGGCTTGTTATAAACTATTTGCACCTGCTGTTTATATAGTTTTCTTTTTTCTTTTTTTTTTCAATTTTTTCATGACACTAAAAATCGAGTACTTAAATGTGAACATTTTATACAAACAAACTCACAACACACTATAGGTACAAATCAGTATAGCATGTTAAATTTCCTGTAATGTACTGCCTGCCTCATCTGTGTTTAATTAATTTGCACAGTGACCTAGTTTTCGCCCAAGTTTTGTAGGTAAGGGTAAATTGCATTTGCATGCATTCACTTGGGTAGAGTGTGGGGTGGTGCTGCGCCTGATAGACACACACACACACACTTGATACAGAAAGATACCCGGAGAGCATGTTCTGTAACTAGGTTAAAAATTACACTTGTTTCAGCTTGAAAAAACTGAATGAAAACATTGTTTTGTGGAAAAATTGGAGTCACACCTTTTTTCTTTGGTCACCTGAAAATGACACAGATTCTACGAACTCTCAAAAGTAAGAGCACTAGAGCGCACTGTAAATTCCAACAAAATAAAGATACATGATTCAATTCGAGAAAGATAAAAAAGCACATATATATGTATCTTCCCCCGACGTCACCCCTTAACATACATTTTCCACCACCCCCGACAAGAGGATACCTAAATCGGGAGAAAGAAAAGAAAATATCGTAGCACATCCTTCTAGAAACTTAAGGAAACAAAAAAAAAAAAAAAGTCGTAGATGTAGGAGGCAAGTATTACACGCATACACATACGAATAGAAGCCAGTCGTGTTTGGTTATTTGATTTATGTAGGAAAAATGCCTACGCAGAGAAGAGACATTCTGTAGGGATATGTGTAAGCTTCTTTGCTCCGACAATGGTCGAGAGCGAAGCAAAAACTCCTCGAATTGACGTAGGTTGATTGGATTAATTACTATTATTTGGTTCTTCTTGAAGTACAGATACATTATATGTATGGAATGGATGTCACAGCAGAAGTTATAAGTAGAAAAGTTTTATAATAGGAGAGACGTTCCTTGGAATATCAAATTGACTTAATACTAGGTTATGGCAAAAAATGAAATGTCAAAGGTCGTATTTTTAATCTGTTATCCTGAGTAAGATACTGCGTATACAATAAAATCGTTCAGAATTTTTTTTTTTTAGAGATACAAAGCTATAAGAAAGTAATGTTAACTTCAGAGAGCACCCACAGTTGAAAGGAAACATCGTTTTAAGTAACCTGACCTTTGAACTTTCGCGACGAAGAAAATTTCCTGAAGGGTAAATTATTGAGCTCTTTGATTGTGATGCGTAGAGTAATTTCTAATTTATTTGGTGTGATGAGATAATTTAGATAAAGCGAACCAGAATAAATAATTATGACCAGCAGCATTGTTAGCCGATTTTTGAGACCACAGTGGATGGTAAACTACTAACAATTAGTACAAATAGCATCATCTGGGAGAGAGTAAATTACGAATACTTTTTGCTTATTCAATTACAGAATTTAGTCGATTTGACTAAAGTTATCGCAAACTGTTTGGAAGCGATACGTAACTTACTAACATGTCAACAGACAAAATGCATGATACACAAGTCGTTGAAAAAGATTTGAGTCTCAACCTGAAAATGACATTACTTGTCAAAATTATTTTAATATAACAATTGTACATGCTTTAGAAGATACCTCTGACACTTGACTCGCTATTTGACAGTTGTGTGCATCAATTTAAAGCAGTGGTTGTGTAAAAATGAAAAAAATTTAATATAATTCTGTTATTATGTAAATTCTAGCATTTAAAATGTAATACGCTTGTGCATATTAAAGCTGAATTGTACGCTGCTACGGGGACTCTGCTGCATCAGTTCTTACTGTGAAAAGATAGGCAGGTAATTATAAAAGTTGTCATGCAAGCTTTGTTGTTGATAATCGTTCAGGACTAAGGCCACTACTGATCGAAGATTACAGAGATGGTAGATACTGAGCGCATGTCAAAGGAATGCATTCATCATGATTTACATGAAAAATTGAGCACGAGTAAGCTGTCTGCACTTTAGGTGCCGCGTTTACTTTCTTTGGTTATAAAACTTCGGCAGTCGCCAGTTTTTTTTTTTTTTTATAAAGTTTCCAAATCTTGACTTGATTTGCGGTCCATAGTACTACCTGGTAAAAAACACTTTTTGGTGTAGTGGTTTAGACACTTTTAATTTTTCGTTTCTCGCTCGGGTGGCCGTGGTTGCTGTTCTTCGATCGGGCTCGAGCCTGCATAGCTCGGGCCACAAAACAAACATACTACCCACTATACCATGGCCACCCCTCGACAGTCGCCATGGTGAAAATTCCAACCATATGCCCACCATATTCACCAGATCTGGACCAGCCTGCAACATTTTTCTGTTTACTAAGCTCAAAGTTTGGCTCGGAGGACAGAGATTTTCATCAAAAGAGGAGGTCATCCCATCTGTAGACACCTATTATGCAGTACAAGGGATTAACTACTCGTATTATTTGGATGGGTTAAAGATTTTGGAGCGCCGGCGGAAAAGAATATTGGATTCAAAGTTGGAAAATTAAATTGAAATTAACAGACAAAAAATTGTTTCTCCGGCATTAAATGTTGATGTTGAGACCATTGATATAGTACGTGATCTATACACATGTATGTACGAGTATGTACCAGCATTTAAAACATCAACAAACTTTGGAAACCTTGGATTATCTTGCGAACTAGTTTAAGTTATTAACAATTTAATACACAAAAGTAAACCTGTGGATTCTGTGTATCAGTGGTAAGTGCTTTTATCCACTAAGCTTGAGGTTCAAGTCTGAATACCAGTAGATATCCAAGAAAAGACCAACAAATCTAGTCAACCTGTTATGAAAAAGCTTCTTAATTTTTCCTTTCGGATACGACAGTAAGCTGTAGAACCCTTCCATTCGTGTGAAAAATATAAAACATTTCAATGCTCAAAAGGTAAGTTGGCTCATTCACAAGGCAAATAAACAGTATGTAATCAACAGACCTAAACAAGACGATCATCTTGCGATCGATAGAGCTTTGGAAGTGCGAATTTTAACTCGGACTATGACCTGGTTGTAGCAAAAATAAATTTACGAATATAATGGGATATCGCTGCCAACTACTCGAAATCCCTAGTTTCATCCCAATGGACGCTTTCAAGGATGACCTGGAGCCACTCGTTAGCTGACCTTGATAGACTCACTTGCGTTAATTTACAGCAGAAAAGCCTGCTGTATATCGGATTTAAAATTCTATCTTATGTCATTAAATGAATGAAAATCAGGGTCCAGTGGTTAAGTGCATACTGAGCTATTGAGCAAAGATCTAGGGTTCATGTCACAAGAATTTTTTTCACGATCCAATCTCTCGCGGATATTTGACTAATAGCCGAGAGCAAATTGTCATGAAAAGTTTCGCAATTGAAAACTTGTCCTTTGGATATGCCATGAAACTGTTGGTGCCTTTTATTCGTGTGTCTCAGCATGAATAGCTGAGGGAACCTAGGCCCTACATGGTCTGTTTACACATAATATATCTATCTACAAGCCAAATTCAATTTAAATCCGTTCTGGAGTTCTTGAGTTAGGAGGCTAATAAAGATGATTTAACACACCTCCCCTCACACCCCACTCACACTTGATTTGATTTTGACTGTTTTTAAATGAAACTACCTACGTATAAGGACATACGAGTACATACATATAAACCAAATTTCATCAAAATGCCTTTAGTGTTTCTCGAGCGAGCAACAAACATATGAGAAGATATGGAACAAAACGTGTTTGTTTGACCTGACCCTTTCAATTACGACCATCGTTTTCCCTTTTTCCATGGATTGACGAGAAAGCAAAATTTGGATACAACTGAAATAATGGAGTGGAACACTAATCGCGCGAGGAACTTGAACATTTTTTTTTTGGATTGGACTGGAAAATAAAAATTTTCAAAATTACGACAAATCCTGGAGATCACCTCATGAGGCCAATCCTGTTTATTTATTTCAAACCCACATATGGCAGCCTAAAAACGAACAACTCTATGAGTAACACTTCCGTAGCTGTGGTCCTAAGGAGTTCCGTTAGTTATTCTTAGGACTGCATGGGCTTTAAGCGATATTGTCCTGGGGATATGCATTCAACGCTTAAGATAACAGAGCGAATAAAATGAGATACTGTAAGGGGGAAGCATAACTCATTTTCAATTGTATTCGCAATTGAAGGGGAACCTCAAAAAACATGCGTATGGAGCTGAAAGTAGCTGGCAAAGAATAGTGTTAGCTGGAGAACCTCCACTCCGTGTTGTAGTAACATAAAAAGCAAAACAAAGAGGTGAAGCTTTAGTAGGAAAAAAGTATCAAATTATCATTGAGTGGGTGAAGGTATTTCCAAAGATCTTATTTCCAATCAAAATCTCAGAGTTATATCTACCGAGGCATGTCTCCACAAGTCATTCTAGGCAAAAGAGTTTAAAGATAATGTGCTGTGTGAACATCTTTCACAGCCCTAATTGGCATGTACCAGTGTGGGTACTTACTCTTAGATACGTATATACATTGAAAAATTAGTCGACGTGCGACGTGGTGAACGCAAATGCCACAAGCAATACCTCTCAGAAATGATCAAAAATCAACAGAATGATGCAATAGGGTCATAAGTCAATAATGGATTATGAAGTCACAATTTCATTATGAACTTATTATCCAGTGAAAGAAGTAGATCACTGCACGAAAAATGTTTTGGAACCGTTAAGCATTAAAACAGGACCAGTACAAGTGGTTACAGTTATAGACGGGATTGTGACATTTAGTACGAGTAGCTTAGTGGTTAAAGGAAACGGTATAAAACCGTAGGTCCCAACCATTCATGCGGCATATAACACGAATGGCTGCGAGAAGCTAGGCCAGGACCTGTATGGGATTTTAGCGCCAAAATATTTATTTATGTATTTTATTTGACCATTCGGTAAGGATGCAGATAGGCTTTACATCAAAACAAGAGGAAACTCTTCTTCACTTTCCTTCCAGATGACTGCAACTAGCTTGAGTAAGAATTACACAGATCTGATTTAAGGGTATCTGATTTGCTTAACATTAACAACGTGAGATTTGTTTTCTATAAGAGGTATACCACAAGCACTAATTGGCTTTCAACTTTTAGAGTTATAACCTAATACAAACCGATCGAAGACAACAGTTTTTTTTTATTTTAATAAAAGCGTTATGACTGCTAATCTTTGCGTATGAAGAAAGTGAATAAAATCGTATCTATGGAGTATCTATAGTTTCGTCTACAATTTTAAAAACCTCTTTCCTCTTTTTGTTCATTAAACGCTCTCTACCTACCCCTTCATGTCGTGGATGTCTTCTACGCGCAACCCCTTAACAAAAGTATCTTGTTTCGTACAGAGTAGGGATTGGTCTGCTCTATATACATAGTTTAACAATTTCAGTTGATTTACTGTGCGATCCATGCTCGTAACGATTCACCACTGCTAACTCATGTCGTTACGTCAGTTTAAAGAGTACAGCAGCTTAATTTTATCTGAACATAGCTCATGTCAGCTATTCAGATTCTACAATATATTTTACTATGTATACATTACAGCGCAACATGAGTATGATGCGCCAAAAACCTTTAGAATACCTACTTGCTCTGCAGTTAGGTAGCATCGTATGCATAGGAAAATATTATACCTACATATTGTCTATCAACACCATAACTATTACATGGCATCCTAAGTATTGAAAGAGCGAATGTTTTCCCTGACAAACATGATAGACATTCCCCGCAAAATGTATCTACAGCAGCTTTCGGGGAGTTTTCATTAAGAATTTTGAAGTGTATCTGTTAACTAATTTCAACCACAAATCAATTTATTTTATTTAACTTAGAGAAATCCGTCTCATTGAATGCAATTTTTGATAATCTTTTTTGCAACATGTTAGGGCTAATCCTTAGCAGATCCTGTATAGTACTCGTATAATTTAAACAACTGTCAATTGCCATTACCCAGAAAAGCTCTGGGCATTGATCCAAAAACATATCGAAAAGGTCAAGGATGACTATACATTGATTTTCAAATGTCAAAGGTTGATCAGGGGTTGAGTTTGACATTATTATGACACCACATCTCTAATTTAAAGAAATATTTTTCAAATGCGATGCTAATTGTATACAGATTAAAGTTTTTAATTTTATTTAGTATTAATTTAGTATTTTTGTGAAATACACACAAAAGTTTCACAATACTGTGTTAAAAACTGGAAATTTTGTATACTTTAGAACGCACCAACTAAAATCTTTCATAAAATCCTTAGAACAAAATGTATCTACTCACCTTTCCAAAGGGGATGCTGCTGACTTTGATTCTCGATGTTATTTGGGAAAAATTGCGTTTTCTTAATTCCACGTTCGTAGTTTGTTTGTTTGCTGTTTTTTTTTTTTCGCTCGAATACTTTATGAATTATTTATTATAATTTTCCTTTTGTTATTGCTTATAGGAAAAAAAGAAAAAACGACGAACAAAAAAAAAAAAAAAAGAAACACACGCGCGAGAAAATATTTCACCGAACCGAAATAAATGCGATATTTAAAAACGGGGATACTCTTGATGTGGCTTTTTAGATGAATTTATTTTATCTTTTGTTGTTATTTTTATTTATGTAAAACACACAATAATTGGCAAGTGTTTTAAATACAACGAAATAAATCGAGATACACACAGGTATGCACTAAAAATATATTTATTTAATTTTTTTTTTCTTCTCCTCTTTCTCTCTCTCTCTCACCTTTTCTATTCGAATTGTTGTCGTAAATTGTTAAATTTATTTATTTGTTCGTTTTGTTAATTTTGTAGCACTGTATTACAAGTTCCAATGTATTAAAAAAAAAAAAAGATTAAATTTTGAAACTAAACAAGTGTTGACTCATACTCTGTATGGATTTAGCAAATAGCGCGGCGGTGGGAAATTTATGAAAATATCTCCTTTTTTATTTAAACACACACTGGGATAAAAAAATTGTTGTTCCTATCGCGGGTATCCTTGTTTTTTTTTATGTATATCCACTTTGACACACTAGCAGAGTATCTTCTGTAATCATTATCCGCTACACAACGATGTGTCAATTCTGGTTTGGTTGTTATGCAAATCAGCTGTTCAGCGGAATTATGTCATGTATCTCAGATGGATATAGAGCGAATCCTTTTATTTTTTTGTTGTATCTTCTAAAGTGTATAGAGTTGTGTTGTGGTTACTTTGACGATGGGTATTTTTGGAGTTTGTTTACAAATATATGCAGCAATAACATTGATAATAATATAATACACTATATAAAAGTAGAAAAATACAAAAAACTAATTAGTATGTAGGTATAATATTATTATTTTATATTACACAGAGAAAATTGTATTTAACAATTGATTTTGGTTTTTTTTTTTGTAAAGCAAGCGACGACGCACAGGATTTTATTTAAATTTAACTTTTGTTTTTTTTATAACAACACTGAGGGAGGAGGAGGAGGAGGAGGTAAAAACTTTAATTAGTGAACAAATAATATCTTTAAAAATAGATATAATTTGAACTTTATTTTTTATATAAATTTAAGTCTTTATTGTATCCGTG
Organism: Pocota personata; assembly: GCA_963082735.1. Taxonomy (NCBI): domain Eukaryota; kingdom Metazoa; phylum Arthropoda; class Insecta; order Diptera; family Syrphidae; genus Pocota; species Pocota personata. Next base: position 43,967,905 of record OY720430.1, on the reverse strand, counting down.
ATGTTGTTTTGATGTTTTGATAATGTTGAGATACAAATTTTGTTATCGTATTGTTCGATGCGAGACGACAGATAGTGGGATAAAATACGAGATACGAAAAGCAGTTCTAATAATTGTATTTATTTTTTTTTTTGTTTAAATTTTTAACAACGAAATTTTAAAGAAATATAGAATGAAATATCTGACTTGATTTATTTATCGAACTTCAAGTGTAATCCAGAGATGTTGAATTTGAATTTATTTTCGGGTAGTACACTTGTTTTTCTTTTTTTCTTTTTGCTTAATTATATTATAACACCGAGAGAATAAATGTGAATGGCGTGCGCTGTGTTCTGTTGACGGTATAGTATTGAAATTCGGAACCGAGCTTTTCACCGAGATATACCAGACCAACAAACACGGTGGAGAGCACGAGTAAAAAATATAAAAAAAAAAAACACTAGCAAGAGAGTCAAATTGATTTGGCGCTGCCTGATGACGATATATATTGTAGCTGGGTTATAGTGGAGCCCCTACTCAAAAAGCAAAAAAAAAAAAAAAAAAATAACACATGAGAGAAGTCAAAAACAGTGTTTTGTTTTTTTTTTTTTTTTTTGCTATAGATACACGTTTCTTCGGTGGTGAAGTAGGAGAAACGAAAGCTTATTTCAGTATATCACTGGGGCATATCGTATTATTATTATTTTTTTTTTGTTGAGATTCTCGATGTACGAATTAATGTGCGAGTGGAGCTTTCTGGTTGAGGGTAGCCAACATACTGAAGGGGGATGATGAATTGGGTGACAATATGATAACAGAGGGAACTACATTGGATGTGCGATACATCTAGTTGAGTAGGTTGAAAGCTTGTGGTAATGTGCAATTGTAGGGTATGCGCATTATTGTACTAACAAACACATGGACGGTTGGAGATATTTGGAGAGTAGGTGTACCTATTTAAATGGATCGGGTATTGTTGTATATGTGTGTCAGTGTTACCCGAATTTTTCTCTTTTTTTCGTTCATTTTTATTTTATTTTGCATTTAACTTTGGTGATATTGTTGAGTTCTTGGGGTTTTTTTTTTTTTTTTTTTTGCGAAGGTGTTGTTGTTGCAGTTTGGTGTCGCACTTGGTAATGTGTACACATTTCAATTACTTTTGTTGCAAAAGAAAAACGAAAAAAAGCGTAGAGTAGAACCCTAAGTTATATGATGTGGCTGAGTTTTGTTTTAAAGAAAATCGTGGTTGCAATAGGGGTGTACAACAGAGCTGTCATTTCGGGGAGGTCAGGTTTTAAATGTTGTATCTAAATGCGGAATAAAGCTACAGTTTTCATGAACTTTTTTAGAATTTAAATTTGAGAAATATTATTCAAAAAATACGTTGTGTAATTGGCGAGGTTATTGTTAAGTTAGGGTAAAAATAGCTTTAAAAGTGTGATTTTGTAAATATCAGATCGAGGGCTAAGAAACGGGTTCACATAGCATTTTCTTACGATGAAGTAAATGATCTGCCGAGACTTGCAGCAGTGATATGGGTTCCTTAATGAATAAGAATAGTCCAATAGTGTCAGGCGCCCATTGAATATGGATACACTTATACACTTAGAGCAGAAGTATAATGCAGATCCGTGTTTGTCAAATCACCGAGGTTATCGAAAGAAAAGGCTCATAGATGAAGAGGTTAGAACACGTAAATATCAGATGCAAATCTGCTCCTTCGTGTTCTTTTAGTTAATACAGGACCCATTTAAGATAAGATCAAACCTGTCCAATGAGGCCACTTACATGATGGCAACTACTGTTTTTCTGGCAAGTAACCTTTTCAGCGAAATTAAAATGTCTGATCCTGTTAAGGGAAGTCGGTCTGGTAACATAGCATTCAGCAAAATGTGACTATCTGTGATTGGCTGTGATGATTATATTCAGGTTGAGTTGTATATACTTCACTTAATTGAGAACTTTTTTTGAATGCCATTTTAGCTAACTATCTACTTACCGTTGTTAAGCCACACTTTAACCGTTTGTTCCTAAATATAAAATTGAATTTTTGGGAAAGCTGCTCAAGATATTCACTATTGTACTTTCTAACTGCAAAAAAGTGTTTGCTAAAATTACGTCACTTGATTGCGGACTATGCTAATTTTTGACTGAATGGCAGTTTTTTTATGCAATGGAGAATAGTTGAAAGATACTAGTATATTTTTATATTCTTGTTGTATCAAAAAATTCAAACAAAATTATTCCAAAGGGCCAAGGAATCTCATCCCTGTAAATAATTATTTTATAAACATCAGTAACAATAGGGGCGCAACTTGCTCCAGGTGTACTGTTCGTTAATCGATAAGAAGCGAAAAAAAATTATTTATGTAAAATAAAAAAAGATAACACTCTTTAATAAAATCGTTCAAGCCATAACCGAGAAATTAACAATTTTTGCCAGTCTGCTAATGAATAAAGTATCGTCATGGAAATTTTTAGGGAAAAACTGAATAATCTGCTTTATTGCAAACGTTCATATTACTTCAGATAATTCAGAAATTTTCTCGAAATCGTTGGAGACGTTTTCGAGAAAATTCCAACTTTCATAGTTGACTTTAAGAAAAGTAGTGTTAATTTTCAGTTTAGAGTGAAAATTCATTACCCCACTAAATGCAGATATGAAGTTGGAAGAAAATGACTCTAGCCGCTTAAGCTGCAGTCTGAGGTACAGAGAGACGGCCAGAATTGCGAGAGCCACTTTTTTTTAATTTCTGTGATCAAAAACAGTACTTGTTTATACTTGCAGCAACTGCACCCCAAGAAAGGTGGTTAATTGTACGACTTGCCTCAAAATCATCTTTAATTGCTATATAAATCAAGAACAACGTGAACTAAAAGCCAGCATTTCAAAGAATAATTTATAGCGACAATTTCTTTAAGTTTACCAATACGGAAAAGCATAGTTTTGAAGTCAGTGAGTTAAACACCCGAGTGAATTTTGTTCGATAGCATATGGCTTGCAGCAATTAAGAGAAAAATTGATGTCTCCTTCGTTCAAAGGAAGGCTGAATTGATTTTGAGAATTTAGAGAAAAGATGTCTACATTTAATGCTTTGATAAAGAATGCTATAGTTCTATCAACTACCACGGTTATAACTGATTTTTCAAAAACTTTTTTAGTAGGCCCTAACTGCTCTTCAGAAGTGGTAAGAGGCTCAATGCCATCTGAAGTTATCGAATTTTGGAGGAGTTGATAGTTGACTTTATGTCAAAGTGGATGTGGAAATCAAGACCTAAACAAATAATAAATAAATAAATAAATAAATATCGTCCTAATTCCACTGTCAGGAGGAAAAGTTGTTCAAGAGTGGGAGAGACTAGCGTCTAACTGCGGCTTACAACTATCGTTTACATCCGATGAGGAGCCTGCATCATTAAGAATGAAGCTCAGCATGATATTGGAGGTAACAAGCCGTACCATGTTTAAGAAATTAAGGTGCGAAGCGCAAGAGTCACAATATAGGATGCATTATTGCAGAATGAATCACAATCTTGGAGAGAGAACTTACTTTTTGAATCACTATTCGACTGATAAGATTAGCACCATATTTAAAATACGAGGAGAATTAGCCAACCTAAATTTTATACCACATCGACCAGACCTTCCTATATTATGCGATCTTTGTAATCTCAATTAAAGAGGAGACGTGGTGCACTTTATAGATAGGAAAATAAATTTAAATAAAACAACAACGGTGTGAGATATGAAATTGATTCTATCTTTATTTTGAAAATACATTCATTATGTATGGATTAACACGTCATTTCAATGGCCGCCTTAGCTTCGCTGGCAGTGCTTCAAGCGGTCGGTCCAAATTTTAATGACTCGGTCCAATATGTGCGGCGTTATTCCGGCAATAGCGTTTCGAATGTTGACCTCGAGCTCGTCCAAAGTGCTTGGTTTGTTAGCGTATAAGGACTTGACGTAACCTCCGAAAAAATAATCGGGGGGTGTCGAATCGCATGATCACGGCGGCCAATTGATGAACGCTCGCCGTGGGATGACCCAGTCGCCAAATTTCTCCTTCACCACTTATAGCGTTACGTCACTTGTATGGGATGTAGCGCTGTCTTGTTGTCTTGCCCAATCAGCAAACTTACGGCATTGTCTATGGTCATCCGGCTTCAATTCTTACATCAGCACAATCTTATATGGATGTAGGCCCAAATCCAACCGCAAAACAAGCCTGGTTGACTATCTGGCTATGCCCAATTCAGCTGATCGGCGCCGAATCGATATTTCTGGGTCTTCTTCGATACTGGCCGCTACGGTGGCTATGTTTTTTTCACTTCGCACCGATCTCTGTCTGATTGGTGGCTTAAGCTCCAAAAGAGTGTACTTACGCTTAAACTTTTCCACGGTGCGACGAATTGCCTGCGCACTGAAGCCATGATGATGACCGACCTTCAAGCTGCGTATTTACAACTAAGCCGGAATTCCGATAATATTTTTTAATAATTTCCACACATTCGGGAAGCGTCAAATGATGCAAGATGGAATAGCAAATCTTACTGAATATTTTAATAGCTGGATATCATTGATAACTTTGACAACTGCTAAAACATAACAATTGCAAAGACTATCATTGCTATCTAGTCACCCTTTAAATAAATTTGTAAATATCCGATATTTTCTATTGAATTCAATGTCATATCATAGTAAATATTACTTATATAAATATAAATATTGTTGTCAATCCGGTAGATGGCCTTGTGGCAAATCAATCTGACTTTGTACTTATACAGATGTAATTAATTTTTTTTTTTTTTGCAATGAAATAAAAGTCTTAAGAACTAAAGAAAAACTTATCGAATTTTTACTTTAATGACTCTATTAACCGGTCCCTAACATAATCAAAATTATTCTCGCGATCAGAGCACAAATGCGGAAAACAATCCAGAGCAAAAGAGTTCTTGATTTTTAAAATTTCAGCTGCCTCACATAACATTTTTCCAAGTAGAATTTTCAAAGAAATATCTAAAAATGTTGGCCTCAATTATTACTAAAAATTTAAAATATTAAATATAATTATTTTTCTTAATTTTCAAAAAAATGCTAGTGTCAATGAATTTTTGTAAAGAAAAAAAAAATAATAAGTCCGAGGCTCAAAAGGCTTACCAGATTGCCATTGGAATACGCTAATATTTCGCCTGTCGGTGATAATACCCGTTTCTATCTCAAAGTCGGTTATGTAGCCGTCCGTATAAAAATATACGGATTACTTGTGTGAGATCATCTGGATATATTTTGTGAAGAAGGGTATGATCGTCGATTTTTGGAATGAATTCTATGTCTTTATAATTGTGTGATAGGGTTATTGTACAGTGTACCACCTCCAAATGTTTGATCATATGATATGTTCAAAATTTTAATAACAGCACCCGCAATTTTACTTGACAAAACCAAATATTTGATGACATAAATTAAAACTATAGCACAGTTGTAAAAATTTGCATTTCATTTACTTGATGATTCAGAATTCAAATTAAAAACAACTCACTGCCGTAAATGAATTATCAACAAAACGTATGATTTAATTAATTCAGTTTGGATTTCAAGTGGGTAGATCTTGTTTAGTGGCAATTTTGAGGCAATATTTTTTATTTGATTAGTTAGTTTTTTTTTAATTTCGTTTATAAGCTGGACATGTAGGTTATTATTTAAAATCAGTGCTGGAAAAGATGAATTCATTTTATTTTTACGTCATTTAAATCAAATTTGAACAAATAAGAGACAAATTATTCACATATCACACGCTTCGTTGTAATACTTATGTATAATTTGTGATGCGAATTGGCATGTCATTTATGCAGTGTATGCAAAAATGGGCGCCGTGGTTCAAACTCTAGGAAACACGAACAAAGTTTTCTTATGCTCCCATCTCTCGCGAACAATTGCTTTCGGAAATGAAATAACAACCCAACCATTCGGACAGCGTACAGAACGATCAACTGCGAGAAACTATGCCAGGATCATTCAGGTCATTATCGCTAGGATCTAGTAATTTTCGAATGCAAGACCAAGGCCGCGATTAATATGTATTGCACCAGAAAGGCTCCAAAGTACACAACCGATGTCAAGAACGATTTTAATCATTAGAAAAACCAGCAGACAGACAGGCATGGAACCAACAGATCAGAATTAATAATTCTGAAATAGGAGACCAACAATATTTGGCTTTGAAATGATCACATAGCTTTCTTAATTTCGGAATAGCGGGGAAGCAATAAAATAAAAAACGTCCTAAAATTATGCGAACTCGCTATTTAACTTTTTTTTTTTATAAAAAAAAAAAAAAATATTCTGCACCACTTATTTACTAGTGAAAGTTAAAGATTGAAAGAAAAAGGTGAAAGAGTGAGGTGACGATGGGCATTAATTTTGAATCAGATGATCTTTTTATGCTGATTTTTGTTTTCTTATTACCAGCAGATCAACAAATTATTTTCGGTTGATAGAAAACGTTACTTTCTGCTGGTCGAAGAATGAATTTTATGCTGGTGAATTTCTGCTGGTTAATTTTTTTTTCCTAGCATATTTTGCTGATCTTTTAATTATTTAGCTGATCACTAACAATATATAAATAAATACTTTAAAGCTAAAAGCCCATACAGGGCCTGACATAGCATCTTGGCTACTGTGCATCGCACGAATGGATGAGACCTGCAATTTTATACCATTTTCGAAGGTTAATCCCTCTTCGATTGAAAGAAGCTTGTCATAAAAAGTTTATTCTCTTTGTCAGACATTCGAGAGAGTTGGGGCAGTCAGAAAAAATTTTGGTTAGTGTTTTTTTTTGGGATTTGGACTTTAAATCTCTTGCTCAGTAATCACGCACTTAACCACTGAGCTACGACACCCACTCACTAATAATATTAGCATTTTTTGCGGCACGCGAACAACAGCTAGTTAGAAATACATGGATAAAACAATTTTTTCAACAGTTGTTCCAACTTCATCTCTGTACAACACACAAGTGAATGCTCTTATTACAGGACCAACACATATTCTCAAAGATACAGAAAATAAATTTACATAACCGTTATTTTGCTTCTCTCATAAATTTCTATTCAAACATACAAATATACGAGTATATACGCTTGCTTACCCTATATTTGTGTTGCGAGCATCCTACTAACCTCCTACACACCAGTGTACTAAATTCGTTGTGTGCAAAATTTCTACTAAAACCCACAAGGAGGGGGTTGTTTTTGATTGCACCCCTACACCAACAACCAAATACCCATCATAATCATCATCATCATCGTGGTCTTTCTATTCCCCTCGCACTCGTTTCGCATCTGTGAGATACAAAATAGCTCTACCCACACTCTTTTGCAAAATGAGCTTTTTCGATTAACCCAATTCCCGCGTGTGTGTTTGGTTCACTCTCCGAGAACTCTTTCTTACGTGACGTCAAACGAGGTTCCACTGTGACGTCATACTCCTCTCCCAAGTAATGTTTACAATTCATTCGTTGGAGCAGCATGGTAAATGGAAATAGGGTAAGATAACTTAGCTCTCTGGACTACGTCGATTGAATTGTTGGTGACGCTTGTTTCGGTGGCGTATACGTGCCAAAAAAAAAAAAAAAAAACAAACAGATCCATCCACCCACAGAGCTTTCTGGTGCTAGAGAGAACAACTCACGGCTATATCATTATCGTTCATTTGCTCATTTCGTCATGTACTCTCAGCTTTTGGAACGTTTTCAGTGTGCGCCCGTCTTATTTACAGCAGGTCGCGTGTAGAGAAAAGAGCGGCACACAGCTGGTGGTGTGAATGCTGGTGATGTTTTTTTTTTTTTCTTTAGTATACACAACCAGGTGGTTAGTTTAGGTAAATGGAGTAAAGTCCAAAAATGGATGTGGCCTCGAATATTTTGGGGATGCCATTGTTTTCATTTTATTTTTGGTACTGAAAACGTCTCGTTTAGCTATTCCTGTAAAAGTCCTTGCCAAGGAAAGCCCTCTCTCTGTGACTGCGATTCTTAAGAAACACAAACTATACCCAGCATATACTTCATTGTTATGTGCCATTCTATCTCTATCCCTTGGGGACCGTTTAAATCCTAGCCAAAGGAGGGGTAGTATATCTTCACAGTTTTGTAGTCAGTTGCCCTGATTTTCATTTTAATAATGACTTTTAGCGATATTACTTGCGAGAGATTTTTTTAATAAAATTGTCGGGTCGGGTCGGGCTATCTTCACACAAAATAAGTTCCACTACAACGACAAGAAAAAAAGTGGATTTTAAAGTTAATCCTTGCCAAGAGAGCGATATACCAAGAAAAGAACAAAAAAATCGATTTCATATTCCTTCTAAATCCATTGCGTAAATAGGTCATAGCATTTTGTGTGTGCTCTACTGATGGCTCTATTGCCCCACTACCAACAAAACAAAAAAAGAAGAAATGGGGGAAAGTTAGAAAAAAAGGGCAGGACACGCATATATACATGAACATACTGAATGACTCTTGAAGCGTTTCTTAGGCAATTATCCTTGACGCGTGTAAAATGGCAAAGAAGAGTGTGAGGTGCTGCTCTGCTGCCTAAGTGTCTGGAAGGGAAAAGTATGAAATGTGAAATTGGAAGATAGATGTGTGGGACCTACACCTTATAAGATAGAGAAGGGCTATTGAAATGCGACAAATATCAAGTGGTCCGTATTGAAATACTTGTCAAGGATGGAATTACACATGTGGATGGAATGATTTTTCCTTTTTCCTATTCTTTTTTTAATGGAAAAAATTACAGCTTAATATGTAATATTTACTTACAGAATAAGAGAGAAGGTCTACGGATTTGAATTTGACTGGATACATTTAAATACCTATCCATGTTTGCTTGAACGAACATTAAGAATTTCAATTCAATGAATTTTTTTGTGAACTTGTTTGGATTATGTCGAGAAGGCAGTGAATGAGAAAATAAAATGGCCGCCAAAAAGTGTGTTTTTTGAAGGTACGAGTATTCAACTAATTCAATGATTTTTGTAACGATGACAAAGGGATAACAGTGTAAATGCAGACAATGAATTAGAAAGCATTAGTTTGAATAGACCATAAGCAGCCTTCCAAAACTAAAGGAGGATATTTTATAATTTACGAGCGCAAATTACAGGACACGGTTGTGAAGAAGAGAGATGAAGAAAGATTTTAGTGTAGTGGTTTGAAATTCAGATGGTATTAAGTTTCTGTAAACTGCAAGGGTCCAGATAACTGGAGAGCTTGTTTGTTTTGCTTTAGTTGTTGCTAATGATTCACAGTATTTTTTTCTGTCCTCCTGATGTCATCGTAACGATCAAGTTGCATTTTCAGCCATATTACCATTCTACTGCCAGTGTTATGCCTTCGCAGTAGAGTTTTGCAATTGATCGACTTTTTTATTTATTTCATGCGAAATAAATAGATGATTCTTGACATCAGAATTTGAACCATGAACCAACAGCGTGACAAACGATGATGCTACCACTACACCACGGCTAGTTTATTCTACTCTTCTCCTAGTAGTGGAAGTAAAAAAAGAAAAAAAGGACGCCAATGCAAAATTAATCAAATTAACCCCAAGAAACATATTTGAAGGTACCTACTCTTTCTATTTGTAAGAAAAGAAACCTGTCACAGCGTTCAAGAAAGTTACGGTCTAACTCAAGTCAGTTTTGAATTGTTGGGCTCGGATCATCCAAAACAAAGAAAAAGCTTCTGGGGAATCATAAGCTAATCATAATTATAACCATTCAACATTAATATTTTATTTTTTAAGCATTCATTACCGTTTTAAGACCTTCGTACGCCATAGGCACATTTATTTCCAGAGGCCACTCTCGATTCTGTGTATCTATGTATTTCTCATTTTTACAGAATGTTTACCTGAACTAGAATTTGAGACTTGTTGCGGTTTTTGAAAATATGAACTATTAATTTTGAAAATTTTCTGAATAATGAGAATAATTTCTGCAAAAACTGATATTACTAATTCGTCTTGCATACTATTTGACTTAATGAGGACTCGGTTTTGCAATTTTGAAAATATATTTGAATTTAATTTGTATGATTTTCAAAAACGGAGTACTTTGTGTTAGGAGCTACATTACAGGACAATTTGAACTTAATAGTGCTCTATCATCATTCCTTCTAAAAACACTAGAACGACTGATTGATATCCATTTACGTGTGATACACAACTGCTGTCTGCGGCTCAACATTCATACTGTAAGAGAAAATTAGTAGAAACAGCATTGCATACGTTAGTCAGTAAAGATCGAATACTCCATGTATCATAAGGAGTACACTATGATAGCTTTCCTAGATATTGTCGCTTTTAACAACGTCTACTCATCTGCGATAACGAAAGCACTGTCAAATCTGAAGATAGATAGCTCACTTGGAGAGCTGTTTAATTGACTACTTAATAGTCGGATTATCAACTCAAAACTGGGTGGGACATCTGTTAGAAGTTATGTCAGCAGGGGGACCCTTCAAGGGGCGTTCTATCCACACTTCCTTTAAATTTGGTGGTCAATGAACTATTGATAATCCTGGAGGCTAAGGGTTGTGATGTTGTTGCCTAAGCAAATTTTGCGTTGCTAGAGCAGTCTCTGGTAAACACCTCATTACCTTAAAAGAGCTCCTAAAAACTCTTTCAATAAGCTATCTAGGTGAAAAGCTCGGTGTGGTCTAGGAGTGAATCCTCACATAACCTAGCTAGTCATCTTCTCAAGGAAATATAAAATCCCACTTATTGACCCTTCATCACTTAATGGAACAAGCTTAACTTTCTCCAACGAAGCAAATTATCTTGGTCTTATTTTGAATAGGAAACTGAGCTGGGAACCTAACATACAAAAAAGAGTAAAGAAAGCCACTGTCGCATTCTTCTCTTTCAAAAAAGCCATTAGGAACAAATGGGCTTACAACCCAGATTAACTCACTGGCTTTATATCTTGGTCATTAGACCGATCCTTATGTACGGGTAAATTGCCTTGCACAAAGTGATAAACCAGATGCTATTAAGCAAAGTCCAACGTTCAATTTGTCTGTGCATCAGCGGAGCACTACGAATGACAACTTCCGCAGCTATGGACTTTCTTTTTCACCCCTTGACATTTATAGCAGGCAAATGCCAGCTAACTCAGCTATTCGCCTTAAAGCTACTTCACAGTGGTCCAAAAAAGTGTATGGCCACGCCTCCATCTTAAACAAGTTTAATATCTTTCCTGAAGACATTGACAATACCATATCCAAGTTAAATTTGGGCAACAATTTCCAAGTTACCGTCCTTTCCAGAGCATTCTGGGAAGAAGGTGGCTTTACGAAAGATAAGTCGGTACATTTCTATACCGACGATTGAAAAACTAATGACAAGGTGGGTGGTGGTATCTTCTCTGTAAGGCTTAATTTAAACCTCTCTTTTCGTCTCCCAAATCACTGTAGCGTGTTCCAGGCAGAGATAATGACAATAAGGGAAGTCTTGTCTTGGCTAAAGAAAAACATGATATCCGCAACTTTTCAGACAGCCAAGCAGCAATCAAATCCTTGGAATCATCCTCAATAAATTCTTTAAGAGCTCTAGACTGCCGATCGTTTCTTATAGACATGGCGGAGCAGTTTAATATTCACCTAATTTGGGTGCTGGGGCATAAGGATATTCCAGGGAATTGTAGGCTGATGAGACATGGAACAACAAACAGATTTGCATATCAGCGCTGTTACAGGTATCATTACTGGACACTGTCTAATAGGCAAGCATGCAACACGGCTTGGGGTCTTTTAAAATGATTTCTGCAGAAGCTGCATGGACGAGGAGGAAGAGGAGACTATTCTTCACCTTCTTTGCACCTGTCCCAAATCCATGTGGTATCACAATGAACATATTACTGGTCTTAATGTGTTGGCTTTTTGCTGTCAGTTACCTCAACCTAACCTAACTTAACCTAATAGTGCTCTGGAATTTGCATAGATATCTGACGTTAATCCTATCAAAATGTCAGGGTTTGTAGAGGAGAGGATCACACGAATGTCTTTTTTTTTATTGAATCAAACATTTTAAATTTGCGCTCACAATGGAGGAATGTCTGCGAAAAATGAGATGGGCGCCTCGCGTTTCCAAAGTACATAACCCAAAGACTTCGAAAAAATATTGGAAATAGAACATTTCCAGATATACAAATAACGACAAATAAGTCTGATTTCGATATTTGCAATATATCATATTTCTTATGTAAAAATAGCATAATTTATGCTTCACATGGTTTCCCACGCATCCTGAAGGAGAGCCCAAAAAAGGTTCTCAAGAAAATCCTCTAACCAACAAAAAAAAGTCAATAAAATCAGTTCAATAATTCAGAAGTTATTCAAGAAAATTGCCTACAAAACGCCTTGTCTGCTTTTCGTATGGAATAGTATGAGTAGATACAGTTTTAAAGCATCTTCATTCTAAAAAAAAACTCTGTATGTACGAACGCTCATGCTTGACGTCATCGTATGATTTTATTTTGCGTCACGTCATTTTAGGTATATTTCCATCCCGTAGTTGCTATTAACTAAGTTTAATCCGTCTAGTTCAAAATTTAAGGCCTGAAAAAGCTGATGGATAGATGGACTAACATGGCTCACTACATTTTGCTATTAACCCTGCTAATGTACATATTTTCTTTATAGGGTGTAGTGTTACAAACTATGCATCAAAAAGAGTATACCACTTTCTCCAGGGTATACAAAAAAAAAAAAAAAAACAACACGTCATCGGCGAAAAAAAAATTGAACTCTTGGGCTTGAACTCTTGGTCATCTTCTTCTTCTTTTCCTAACGGCGAGTTTGTGATCCGCAGTAGAAGGATCACAACACTCCCACTTTACTGCATCCCTACTGGTCCGCCTGTGGGGTTTGCCGGTTTGACATTAGGGAGTACCGGCAGGCTTCCTGATTCAGTTGTTTTTTGGTCTGCCTTTTTTGCACGATTGTGTAGGAACGTAGGGTGCATTTTTCGGTCACAGAAAATTGCGGAGCTTTCCCGCCACCCTACCCTACACTTACGCGATGATTGATGTCATCATCACAAGTTGCTTCGCTATTGATCATAGATCCCAGTTATTTGAACTTTTCGCACTTGGGGAGCACTTTTCCATTGCAGTAAATGTCTGGAATAGGCCGGTGTGGATCAGAGAACGATCAGCACAGATACTCTGTCTTTTTTTTAAAACTAATACGGTACCCATTTCTCTCCAAAACATCCACCCATACATCAAGTGCTCGTTGCAGGGACATTTGATCTTCACTTATGATAGCTCCATCGTCTTCTATTTTGGAAAGAAATTTCGAGTTGGATCCTGTTATTACTAAATTAAGTCAAAAGCTAATAAACATTATCAAACCACTGGAACTTATTAGAAGAGATCTATCTGCTTTGTAATACGTCACACTACATCCTTAGTTAATTGTCAAAAGATGCAGATCACAGAATCAAAGCTAAAAGCACCAGTATACATCGTCGCCAAGAAAATAATGCAACAGCATCTTTAGCATCGATTTGAGGTGATTGAATAAATTCTTATAACCGCCTTTAGTATCCCTATAGAATAAATAAATAGCTTCTCGCGGCCATTTGTGCTATGCGCCACACCAATGGTTAGCACCTATAGTTTTAAGCCGTTTTTGAGGTCCAATTTTTTCAATTGAAGGAAGCTTTTTGTGAGCATTTAAACACTAAGCCAGCTTAGGTACAAACACATACATTGCAGAACTGCGGAGGAATTTGTGAAAGCAGTGAGTCTACTTAGAACAACGATCTTTCAACAGAGACAGAATACATCTTCGGGATTTAAAAGCGACGGTGATTTCGTACAAATGGGCTGAAAAACCGAAGAAAGACAAGATGAGGAATTGTCTTTACATTTGAAGAATCCTGTGACTCCTTTGAAATCGAATCCAATAGAGGAAGCAACTTGGTTGCAACTTCCAAGAGTCTTTTTCTAAGGCAGGACTAACCTTCATACAAGAAACAAACCGAATAGGGTACGTTAAGTGGCAGGAGTTGCTCTTTCTTTCAGGCTGGCTTGAAGAATTCAAATAATTTGATTCGATCCTTTTATTTCTTACTACCCCATTTTGGAAGAATTTAGCTCTAGAAATCACTCAAATCACTCGTCTTTTTACCACTGTCGGCTTAAAAATTCAAAAATTTTCAAAAGGTTATAGAAAAAGGAATTATGTTAGTAGTAGTTTTTCATACTTTCATAAATTTAAAAGCGACCGCTAAATCTGGTCAGAGAAATGCATCTGGGAAATTGGGCTTTCTCTTGTATTTGGATTTGATTGGAGTTCAAAACAATCCACATCAGATGGATTTAACGCCTAGGTTGCCTTACAGATATGTATTTCAGATTTCATCATCCGTGCCGACGCATTCACTTCAAATCCCTTCAATTCATTATTCCACACTATCATATGTATTATACAAGATAGGCCATGAAATATCGACAACTAATATTAAGAGCCTTAAATCTATTCCTAAACACCTCCCCAATGCAAACACGGTCAAGGATCAGGCTAAATATATTTACTCTCGGACAGATATTGATGACGGTCTTGTTACTCAATCGTCATTGAAGTGCTTGTGTTTTTATTATACTCCTCATGGGTTTCTCCTATAATAGCTGTTTAAAAATATAGCCCTATTATAACAGCACCTATGAACGATGATTAAGTATATACGAAGAGTAGGTCTGATATAATAAAATACCTACATACACAGTGGGGGCTCATCTATAGGAGCACATAGGAACGTAATCGCTCAATTTCGTTTCCGAAAATATTTAATTTTTAAATTAAAAATATTTTCAAAAGTTATTTCACAAAGAGGTCCTCCTCCTTTTTTTCTTGCACCTATAATGACAAGTATTAGTTTCCTGAAAATGGCACCGCACTCCAGGTTGCACGGTAATGGTAGATGCTTACTAACTAAACGTTACCTCCGCTAGCTCAGATCCTCCCCCCACGGAACTACCGCCAGGTATTACTTCGCGAGGCGGGTATTCCGGTATACATGGCCGTTATCTGCATTTCCAGCATTCTTTTCTAGCTTTCTGCCTGTCTGAGCTTTATTTGTACTCTGGTTAATAATGTTCTAACCGCGACCCAAATACTGTCCGATCTTAGCATCTCTGCTGTTATATTTGAAGCATTAAGTATTTTATTTATTTCACTCTGCAATCTTCGTCCTTCCTCAAGGAACCTTGGACAATTAAAAACGACATGTTTCGGGTCTTCTTCGCATCCGGGACTTGCTGGGTATTCTAGTGAGGTGTCTAGTCTAAAGTGATGGAGGTATCGGCGATATCCGCCGTAGTCCGATACAATTGCGTCAATTGGTAGTTTATTTCCGCATGTCATCTACTTATCTAGTTTGTGTGTCCACCTATACTTATTGCCACACCCTTAGCGATAATGTCCTCTCTTGTCTTCTAAATTTTTTATCTTCAAAGTTTTTTATCTGCGGTTAGTCTATAGACGATGTTTATACCCGATCACAATACCCGGTCACAATTTTAGCCAGTAATAGTCTCCTGGCGCTTCTTGGGACCCGAACATTTGGCAACATTCTCGAAAGCGCCGAGTGTACATTCGATGTCTTCTTTGATATGTATTCCATGTGGTTACTAGAGTTTAGCCTGTCATCTATCATAACGCCGAGATATTTAATGCATCTTTTGGAGATTATTGTATGACTCCCCACCTTGACATTGATGATCTCTCTTATTCTGCTGCTACTAATAAACACTGCCTCCCTTTTGTGTTCTGCAAAAGCTAAACTCTTTGACTTTAATCATTATTTGACAGATGCGATGGTGTATTTCGCCGTAACCACTATAGCTATGTCATCGGCAAAGCCTATGTTTTGTACTTCCATAGAACCGGTCCGAGGACGGAGCCCTGTGGAACGCCAGAGGTTATGGAGTATTCCTTTGTCCCTATTTCCCTTTCGTATAGCACCAATCTTTGGTGGAAGTAGTTTAATAGTCTTACTGCACTACTATTTATTTTTTTTGTTAAATTTTCCTACATACACAGATTTTTCGCTGTCGGTGCACAATTCGCTTCTATCTTGAAAATTCTACGAAAAAAATTTTACGATCGAAATTTTAGCTTTTGATTTTCTTTAATAGAAATGAAAGTTATGAATTCATTTGTCAAAAAGAATACCAGAGTGGATTTTAATGTTTCAAAATTAACCTATATGTAGGTACTTTCTGAAATTCTGTGTTTTATTTGTTTAACTTTGGATTAAACAAATAGAATGGATTATAATTAAATATCCGTTAGTGTATTAATTTATAAAATGTCGCAACTTTAAAGAAGTTGATGAGAGTTACAGTTAATTTATTTGTTGGGTATGTCGGAGCTGTGGCGGGAAATTCAAGGTTCGAATCCCAGAAAATACAAAAAAAAATTTTCCACAAAGGTCCCACCTCTCGCGAATGTCTGAGAATCATTCGAGAGTAAAATTGCCATGAGAAGCTTCTCTCAATCGAAGGAAAATGGCCTGTAGTGACTGCATGAAACTGTAGGTGCCAACCATTTGTGCAGCGTACAGCACGAGTGGCTATGAGAAGAAGAAGGATCTGTTAGCGCAAAATATTTATTTATAATGCAAGACCCCAATACAATGTGCCAAAAACCGCCACTGTTATATACATATTATAAAGCAACACATAATCGACAAGTGCAAGGACATAAAAAAAAAACATCTAAAGTCAGTAAAAAAAATTCTTTAGAAGAAATCATTTAACTTCCTCCAAAGTTGCAAATTAAAAACATAAAAGAAAGCTTTCCGGATACGCAAGAACTGACGTCAACGGCAGTGTCCATTGACGCATTGTGACGTAAAATAAAGTTATGATCTTATTTTTAAATGGCCATTAAATTTAAGTTTCGTAAGACGTAGGTTGGCAGAAGCCTTTTTCATAAATTGTTCTTCCTTAGACCTTTTGGCTTCTTATGTGTGGATCATAATATATTCAAAAACAGTTTCAATGTTTTCTAAAGGTTAATAGCTGTAATATTTGGATCCTTTATTTCTTACAATGCAGTCTTTTTTTTTTTTTTTGATTGACTTTCTTAAAATTGCATGCGTTTGAAGTTTTAAGGATGATAGACATATAGCTCTATGGGTATAGCCATCTCCATTCTAAACGACGCAATATGAAAATGATAGTAAATATAAACTCTCATTAGATGTGTTTATTTTAGCACACCTAGCCTTAGATAGATACAAACATTTTTCCATAAATCATCCAGAAGAAAACTTCCGCCAAATATTAATTAAGTTGTGTCCATGGATGTGTGTGTGAGTGAGGGATAAAGAAAGTTCATCGTCGATTATGTTTAATCAATTCGAAGAGATCTAACATAGTCATTCCCGGATCGCATGTTTACGGCTCATTAACGCTCGAATTACCATTATTAGTGGTACTCTCTGCTTGGTGTCTGCCACTAATGCTTAAAATGGTGTTAATGTTCTAACACTATTCGCCATTAGAGTCTGCACCCCTCTGTCAGCTTCTTAATATTGTGTGACTGACTAACTGACTGCATCAAGTCGTTCGATGAAACAATTACCCTATTGACCCGATTTTTTATTTTTATTTTTGTTCTCACCCACCCCTAGGAGAAACCAACCCCTTTTGATTTTGATTTGCCTCAATATCCGGAACCATTCAACCCCCTTTCCGGTTTTATTGTCTCATTTGCATGACAAACCAATCGAAATGCCAAAGAAACAAGAAAGACAAAAAATTATTCACCCCGTCATGCTACAAGGGGTAAATATTTGAATTGCATTTGTGGCGGTGGGAGGGACAAAAACGGCTTGACCTTGACCAATGTCATTTGTTGCCTTCGTTCCCAGTGGGCCACATATAACAGAAAAGCGCCCCACATTTACTATATACAAAATACTCAATGCTCACACGTTTATTTGCCTTTTTTTGGTTTCATTCTGCACAATTCCTTTGGTCTATGTTTAGGCCTAGATACATTTCTTAGTAACCATCTGGACCACCGCCCGCTGGTACAAATAACGCAACATCAACCATGCCAAAATCAATTGTAACAGCTTTCGACTAATTTCCTGCTCACCCCTCATAGCCCACCAAGTGGCGTGTGCGAGTGATTGGTAGATGTCAATGTTGACATGGGATGGGGGTAGATGCCAGCACCAGGATTCATATGTGAAAAGGACCATTATACGGAATGAGTATGGAAGCAGGGATGGAGTGATAAAAGCTTCCTTTTTCTTTCTCATGGTTTTTGTTTCTGTCTTTTTTTTGTGGTATCCTTCGTCACATCTTACTGGATTTAGATTTAAGTAATCTTCGTTCTTAGGTCCTCTGAGTGTGTGCCTTTGAATTAAGGGACGAAAAAGAGAGCAAAACGAGGAGAAATAAACAAAAGCAAAACAAAAAAAAAAAAAAAAAAGAGAAGGAATGTTGTAATGCTTTCAATCTGGAAATAGATTAGAAGGAAATGGGAAAATAAGTATTCGATGAGGATGAGACAGCTGAAAAGGGAAAGCGTAAATTTTTAATACAAGATTCTCAGATATAAATACGCAAAACGAGGCTAAATATAGCAAAATAAATAACGAAGTTAACTCAAAACAGCGCAGTGATGTAGATGTAGAGAGAGGTAATCTTAATTTTTGACTGTGTTATTGAAAATATAAATGAGTTAAACAGGTAAATGCAACTTCAGATGCCGTAAATAATTAATTTAATAAAGAGTTTTAAGTATACCCAGAAATAAGGATGATGAAGAGAGCAGGGCACTTTTGACAAGTGAGTGGCAATTATAAAATCTCTCCAAATAATAAGTTGATAAGGTCATGAAAGTATCTGTTTATGGTATTAGGTATAAAGCTGAAGATTTAATGAAATGAAATTAGTAGAGTAATTAAATGCAAAAATGGGAGGTTTTCAAAAATAATTCACATAAGCAAGAGAATTTGTAGGTACACATATTCTGCCTAGTTTTGTAATTGGAATGTTACTCACACAGGTTATTCAGGTCACCATCTCGGCAATGAAGCAAATAAATCTAATGGAAAATGCACTTGACCAAAAAAAAATCAGCTTGGTTTTTTTCCTAGATGTGCAACAAGCTTTCGAAAGAGTTTGGCACCAAGGGCTTCTTAGCAAACTACAAAGATACCTACCAAAAGAGTACGCCTAATTCTAAGGTAACATTCTGTGAGCACTTACCGCCAAGAGACTACCGGCCTACCTGCAGAAAATAATGGCGGACTATTTTAGAAATAGAATACTGTACTATTGTACCGACGACGGAATGAGGCAGTATAACGTCACAGGCGGTGTCCCCCAAGGCTCCGTACTAGGTCCACTACTGTGGAATCTAATATACGACGATGCCCTCAGACTTCGAATCCCGAGGTCCTCGATAATAATTAGCTTCGCCGACGACATAGCGATCGTTGTAGTGACCATATTGCTTGAGGAGTTGGAGCATGACTGTAATGAAGCTATCGGGATGGTACAGAACTGGCTAGTAAGCATGGACCTAAATCTAGCAGAGGAAAAGACCGAATTAGTGCTTATCAGCAGCAGACGAGTTATGGAGACTATAAGAGTAACCATGAGCGATCACGTTGTAGTTTCCAAACCAGAGCTGAAGTTCCTTGGCGTTACTATAGATGAAACGTTGCCTTTTAAGCAACACGCAGCTGAGAAGGCAGCAAGATCAACGACTGCCCTGTCAAGGATCATGCCAAATACTGGAGGATCTAAACAGAAGAAGAGACTGCTCTTAACAAGAGATGTGACGTCGATGTTGCTTTACGGCTCCCAAATATGGACAAGTGTCATGAAGACGAAATCGTACAGAAGGAAGATGGAGGTGGTCTACAGAACCAATGCCTTGAGAGTATGCAGCGTCTTTCGAACAACCTCCTACGACGCGGCATGCGTTGTTGCTGGAATGGGGCCAATAAACGTAAAAGAAGCCGAACGGAAATATCGTGATAACAGGACAGTGGTGTCAACAGCGACGAGTCGAAGTGACACCAAAGCACCGCCAAGAACAACCTCGAAGAATAGCAAGAGAGATGGAACTTTTCTGACAAAGGCAGATGGACGCATGGATTGATCGCCGATATAGACCCTTGGATCAATAGGAAGAACTTCTATCTGACGCAAATGCTTTCTGGTCATGGATGTTTCAAAGTCTACCTCAATAGATTTGGACACGAAGGCAACCCTTATTGCCCAACCTGCACGGAAGCAGTCAAGGATGCAGAACACATCATGTTCCACTGTGCACGATATCACGAAGAACGTAACTTGCTGGCGAATAGGCTGGGTATGGACTTAACACCACAGAACACCACAAGATAGATGACGAGCACGCAAGAAGCTTGGAAAGCAGTAAGCGAAACTGTGGCTACCATCATGAGAGAACAACGAAGACAGGAGCGACAGCGAAACGTCGCGCAGACCGCTGGCAACACGAATGACCCGAGTATATAAGGCTGAAGCCCCCCTTGCGATGAAATGCTTGACGGCAGTGCCGCGAGGACCAGGGGTATGAGGGGAGGTGGGTTTAGTAGGTGGAAATCCCACAATGGTCTGAGTACGCGTTCAGTTTCATCTTTGAAAAATGTTCACCTCCCAATGGATAGAAAAAAAAAATTCTAAGGTCATTCTTAACTGATAGACATTTTCGTGTGAAGTATGAAAATAAATATTCTACAGAAAAATGTACTGGCTTATTGGAAAAAAATCGGAGCTACCCATACGCAATAAGTTGCTACTTTACCTCCAAGTTATAAAACCAGTTTGGACATATGGAATCCAACTTTGGGACTGTACCAAGATTACGAACTTAAATGTCATACAAAGATTTAAAAAATAAGGTCCTAAATTCCATCGTATAATAGAAATCCACAAAGACTTAAATGTTAAACTAGTGTCTGGGGAAGTAGCTATGTTTACCGACATGAAAACCATAAAATCCAGAGCCTAGTGAACTTACCAGAGAACACTATCCGTGGACCTCGCTGTTGGTTCTTGAAGGCAACAATATACAATATGTACATAAATGTATAATATAATATATTTGTAAATTCAACTTAATTTTCTTTGCTAAAACATTCACAGTCCTTTCAACTCAACTATGTACTCTGAAATATAAATTGCTAGATGAAGTTGTTCAATCAATTTAAAAGAAAAAATTATCGTCTGTACCATGGTTGTAACAAACCCAGTGTAGACTTTCTAATGTTGGCGACTGCGGGGGATCTATACAAGAAGTGTGTTACTATTTCTTCTTCCTCTTCATCTCTGCAGCTCCTGCAGTAGTCATTGTAGGGAATGCCCAATATACTGGCGGTATAATGAAAGACTATACATATGCTTCCATTTATGATTCGCCTTATCTAACGCAAAAGCTTTATACGTATGCTATTCATACCGAAAGAACCTTGCAGGACTAGTTCATCAGCTTCCCAATTTCCCAGAATATCACACAGACCTAGTACCTAGCAAAGTATGATGATTTGATGACTTTGAAAACAGCGGTGACTTCGGCCTGAAAACGCTGCAATGGTGAATGTCCAGGTCCTACGAGAAGATCCCGGTATCTATTCAGTTCTTTTTTTCGTTTCAAAAGGCATTTACGAGAAGTTTATTACAGTCGAAGAAAGTTTTGATCTCTCTTCTGTCCACTCTCCGGTAATTTTATTACTTGCTGAAGCGTTGATCGAGAAAGAAGTACTTCCTAGACTTACTAGCAATAGAACAAACTCGGAAGGATTTAGAAATGATTGCGAAAAGAATATCGCCTTAAATGTATCACTTAAAACACCTTATGAACTGAAGGACTAAGTTGATCGTTTCGTAGAAGTAATCCAAAGTGCGGCATGGAGAAACAGTCCTTCTAGCAGTTATAACATTAACCGCAACGAAAAGTATCCCAGAGAAATCTTTGAACTAGTGAGGGAGAAAAGAAAAGCACGAAAAAAATGTCAAATCACTAGTGTACCGCAGCATAAAAAGGTCCTTAACCGATTATGCAATCACCTTAGAGATAGTATTCGGGAATTTAAAAGCAATAAGATAGGACCCAATAGGAAAATCTCTCCGCTGAAAGAGAATCAAATTATTCACTTTGGAAAGCGCTAAGAGGCATGCGGAAACCTCAAATGCAAGCGCCACCAATTCGGAAAAATGATAGAAATTGGGCCAAGAGCGACAAACAAAAGGCAGAACTTTTTGCTTTGCACTTAGAAGAAACGTTTAAACCATTCGACGGCCCTTTGGTACTGTACTGAGGGAAGTGATTAAAAATCTAAAGATGAAAAGAGCACCGGGTTACGACTTGATAACGGCGCAGGTGGTCAAGGAATTCGTTCAGATTGCGTCCCGAAACCAGACAAACCTCTGAATGAGAAGAAATCATATCGGCCTATTTTCCAATTGCCTGTTATATCTAAAATATTCGAAAAACTACTTTCTAAACGACTACAACCCTAATCGATGAAAGACATCTCATTCCTGACCATCAATTTGGATTTAGAATCAAACATTCTACCATCAACCAAGTCCACAAAATAACTGACGTGATTGAGAAAACTCTCGAAGGAAAAAAGATTTGTTGTTGACGTCTCACAAGCTTTCGATAAGGTTTGCCACGAAGGCTTGGAGTATAAATTGCAACTACTACTGCCACGGCAACTCTTTCTAATCTAACTATCGTACCTCACCGAAAGACTTTCTCGTGTTAAGCATGGAAATGATTACTTTGACTTCAAGGAGATTGCGGCCGGAGTCGCATAAGGAAGTATCCTTGGCTCGCTTCTATATGTACTCTACACGCAAGATATCCCGTCGGAATCTGGGTCGTCGCCACGTTTGCGGATGACACGGCGATATTGACAACGGGCGATACAATTGAAGCATTTAAATTCTGCTCATATATCGTACGCGAACGAAGCAAAATATCTATGAATGACTCTAGATGTTAAGCTTAAATGGAAATCGCACGTAAAAAAGAAACGTGACGTGCTCGAAAATAAATACCGACAAAAGTACTGGTTGCTCGGAAAACATTCGAAGTTGAGCCTACATAACAAACTGCTTATCTATAAGCAAGTGCTAAAGCCAGGTTGGTCGTATGGTCTGCAACTGTGGGGTTGTACCAGGAAAAGCAATAGATACATCATACAAATTTTTGAAAATAAAGTTCTTAGAACGATCGTTAGTGCACCGTGGTACTTACGAACAATTCAATTCATCATCTGCAAAGGACAAAAACCTTTTGACTTCGCGTCATAGTATATGCTGGTCGTGAAAACAGCAGGAACTTTCATTGGAATTTAACCTGCCTAAAGTGCTACATTCTTTTTTATTACATACGAATATCTTTTTCCAAAAATCATGAGTCTCGTAAGCGAAAATAAAACTGCTGGATAAGCGTGGGCTTAGTTGTAGTATTTTTCTTGGAGAGAGGTGTTTTTTAGTGACTAAAAATCTCACGGTCGGCTTATGGTGTCTTTTAGAAGATTTTCACCTTCTTTCGGCAAAAAAAATTTACTCAGTATTGCTTTAGGATCTACCTTCCTAAGATGGCTCACACAACCAACTTCATGTGTAAGATTGCAGGCTGTTAACCAAGATTGAATTGACTGAAGACGCTCGTTGGTTGAGGGCCAGATCTATCTCGGACTGTAGCGCCATCTAAAGTAAAACAAGTGAAATGTGCAACGTATGAAACGAATTGTTAAGACAAAAATTGCAGATATTTCTTGCCTGAGTGTATCCTTTGCAGCGTGGATGGTTTTCGATTCAAGTAAATAACCTAAAACCATATTTTATCCGCTAATGAGAATGAGAATATGTGTACAAATTCCTTTTCTTTTACGTTTCTGTTTTTTTCTTAATAAAATATCTAAATTGAATTATTTATCTTTATCTTTAGAGTCACGATCTGCATTTCATGAAATTTAATAGTTGGCCAATTTCAATGTCCTCCTTACAATCGACCATATGCATACATACTCATATGTGTGTATGAAGTTATATTTGAATTTGTTTGAGCTACGTTACGAAAAAAAATCCCCATTTATTCCATAAATATTTGACATAATTATTTATGTGGGTCCAGTTGCTGGATATAAACTAATGCGCAGCCATCCATTTTAATATAATGACCTATTTATTGGCAAAAAAACAAAATTTAACTGCTTCTCCCGTATGCCATATGTTGCCAGTCATATTTTCCATCCCATAGCAGCAATAGTACTCGTACACCAGTTCCACAGCATCATCATCTTCAACCAGGACATCTATATATTTATCTCGCAGAGTTGTTGTATGCACACTAGCACACAAATCACACAATGCGCCCGCCCGGATACGGATATACGAGAGGGTTATATATGAATAATAATTTTTGCATCGTCATACAGAGCCTTGCACTTAACTCGCACCACAATTTGTGGACTCTTTGGTATTCCTAATAAATATACCAAACACATGATGACGATGTTTCAATGAATTTGTCGTCGTCTCCCACTCACCCCGTTTGGGAGGTAGGTCGAAATGGGGTTGATAATTGAAATCAAATCGGTTCTGGCGTTGGTCCTCATTGTTTGAGTGGCAAACAATCGAATATGGAAAACCATAATTTCCATTTCACGTTCGCAGACAGCATACAAAGTAAGATTGAATGGTCTATCCGCAAGATTAATGTGAAAGCTTTCACATATATCTTATATGGAAAGTATGTACAGTGTTTTCTGTTTCCTCTGCAGCGTTATATTTCATCGGCCTCATGGAGAGGGAAACGAAAATGGATGGATGCCACTTCCGGAGCACGGAAGACAGGAGATACCCTGAAGCGTTGTAATTTTATACCTCAGATTTCCGTGGATCAGTCTTTTATGTAGGTGAACCTCGGCATTTATATTTTTGCAGTTATTTTTGATAGGTGCTGTCGGCGATGCTTTAATTTTTTTTCTTTTTTTTTACACCCTGTGCGACCTTTTGCATATTATAGTGTCATCGGAGTACCCTGCAGCAAGAGGGATGAAATTACCCAAAGGGTAATACTCCCACGCGTAAGCATCGTAATGTCCTCGTAACTAGTATGTGTTTGTGAGTAGTTAGTTTATGAGAAGAATTGCAATGGGACATGGCAGGAGAGTGTTGCTGTTGCAATGGGTATCTGATTTTATGGATTTTACATGGAACCTATTTGAAGTCACTTTGATTCTGTTATTCTAGTTTAGAAAGTTATGGGGCCTACAAAAGGAAATAGAGGAATCTGGCAACTAAATCTTTTGCACAATACCGCATGCACAGTGCCTCTAGGTATGGTACTTGGATTATATTTCATTCAAACAGGCAGGTATCTTTGACGACTATTGCAAAACAAGCTATCAATTAGACTGTGTTACGATCATAGGACCATTACGCCCAGGGCACTTTCCCCGCTAGTGATGTCTCCTCGGGGTAGCTCACGCTCCCGTTGGAAGTTTGTTGAAAAATGGGATCTTTGCCTATCCAAAACAAAATAAGTTCTTTTTTTAAAAAAAAAAAAAAAAACATAAAAGATAAATAATCGGAATGTTTCGCAGATATGCGGAAGCCACTAACATAAGGGTGAGCATCAACAATTATTGATTCCTTATCACTCGATTAATAATTGGTTGAGATACAAATATTCAGTCTGTGGGTTCAAAAATTGAGGCAAAATCGGAATTTTCATTATAACCCCAAAATTAAACTTTACTATGGTCGATTTTGTAAAAAATTAAATTTATCGAAAACTGCTATGACGATTTTGTTCAAATTTAATATTTAAGTTACTGTGGACATATACCAATAAATGGGGCTCTACTGTGAGCACAGATTAATTTTTTCTTAAATAAAAAGAAAAAAAACATCAGGCTCAAAATGCTTCCTTTTTTCTTCTTCAATGATGGCTTTCAAGACTTGCAAGGTTTGAGGCTTATTGTGGCATACGCGAGATTTCAAAATTTGAGGGTGGCCGTGGTGTAGTGGTAACATCATCGCTTGTCACGCTGTTGATTCACGGTTCGAATCCTGAAGTCAAGAATCATCTATTTATTTCGCACGAAATAAATAAAAAAGTCGATCACTTGCGAAAACTAAGTCAACTCTACTGTGAAGGCATAACACTGGCAGTAGGGTGGTCATATGGCTAAAATGCAACTTGATCATGATGTTGACATCAGGAGGACGGAAAAAAATACTGTGAATCATAAGCAACGTCAATGATAGCGAAAACAAACAAAATACTCCCCAGTTATCTGGACAGCCACCCTTGGAGTTTACATAAACTTAATACCACCTGAGTTTCAAACCACACCACTCTGTCTTTCTCTCTGTCTCTTCCTTCCACAAAAACGCACGTGTTCTAAAAAATTAGTATAAGGGTATTCATATCCCCTTCAATACGTGCAAATTATAAAAAAAAAAAAAAAAAAAAAAGCCCCAAAGGAAGAAGTCTGGTGCCGTCAGATCTACGGAAATTGGTGACTCAAAGTCTGCATCATTGCCCGAGCTGTATGAGCGGTTGCTCCATCCTTCTGGAACCAACAATGCTAGAGACCCAATTCAGCAACTTGCGCAACAAAAAAACGTTTAACATCTGTCTGTAGCGCTCACCAGTTACGGTTAAGGTGGTGCCATCGGCGTTCTAAAAAAAAAAAAGGGCCAAACACTTTTTCACTACAAATGCCGCACCAAACAGTCACTTTGAGGGGATGCAATGGCATCGTGCATTTCATGTCTATTCTCTGTGCCCTAGAAATGCAAATTTTGTTTATTATCATATAACCACTCAAGTGGAAATGGGTCGCTCATTATGATTTCGGATACGAAATCATCCTCTTTTTGCACCAGGTATAACAGAGAATGGGAGTAAGTTAACCTCACTTGAGGGTCAGCAGGCAGCAATTGGTGAACGGTTTGCACTTTATAAGGGAACATCTTCAGGTCTTTCAGCAAAATTCGACGCAACGAACGTCTGCTGATGCCCAATTGTGTGCATCGTTGTCTCGTCGTTGTTTGTGACTCTCTCGGAAGTCTCGACCACAGCAGTGATATTCTCGGTCGAGCGAGCAATACGGGGCCGGCCACTTTTTGAGACATCTTTAGTAGACCCAGTTTGCACGAGACGCTCAGCCAGATGCAGCCAGATGATTGTTCGCTCACTTCCCCTTTCCTCAAAACGCCTGTATCCTAAAAATTAGTATAGTATAAGGGTATTCATAACTCCTTTCACACGTGCAAATTATAAAAAAAAAAAAAAAAAATGGTGCAGGACGACGAGGAAAACGACGACTATATTCACGTTGTGTTAAAACAACAGACCGGAAATTGGTCAAATAAGCAGTAACAGGTGTGTATCGCTCCATTGTTTGTTGTCAACTAATTCTCTATTTGTCTATAATATAAATGTCAAAGTACAATAACATTTGACGCCATTTGCAAAAATTATGGCACATTCACATTATAACATTACTTTGGCCCCGCCTTGTACAAATAAACAAATTTGGTATAATGACTTTTGCTTGTACTGATGCTACCTCCAAAGTCACTGGTTTCAATATCCTACATATGCCTTTTATAGTTTAGGAGGGTTCCGTAAATAGACCACAGAGGTGTGGAAAAACGTTTGCTCATTTGTGGAGAGTATGCCTGAGGTCAGCAGATACGTACTAACTAGATGGGCAAGATTTGGAATACCTATATGTATATGTATGTAAACGAGACACTGATGAAGGCGCACTTTCCTCGAATCTACAAGTCACGTCAGCCCTTAGCTGTTAGTAAAAGAGGAGCTATTAATCTGCCATGCATTGATTTCACAGCTGTTTTACAGTGACCTGGATGATGAAGAAGATGAAGTGATTGTCTTGCCATGAGTAATGGAGAGGAAGTTTACTTTAGCACACTGATTGATTGCAAAGATTTCTGCAATATGAATGCATGCTTGCTAAAGTCAAACCTCTCGCTGCTAGACTCAGCGAACTTTCCACACCTAGATCCAGCACCCATAGGAACTCTAATTGCCAAGGACTCCTAAAATACGTCAGTTGGCTTAAGCATAAGCACATGCCAATTCTGTTATCTTGATGCAGGCTGATAACGTCACTATGCTCGATTTTGCAACTGTTAAAATATATCATGATCAGCTTAAATTGTATCTTCCTCTCATAGCTTCTATTGGATTTACGCAGTTGCTAGTGCGCGGCGGAAGTGTTAGAAGAGATTTTTAATGAAACATTTTTCAATCTGCCAAATAAATTGTTTTCGATGCGCCCCTAACCACGTTCTCATAAATACCATCGCATATTACATATACATATGTATATATACTTTTGTGATGCCAAGAAAGATTCTGTCTGCTTATAAATCCATCTTACACACACCAAAAATAGAATGTCAATCCGTCATCGATTAATCATAATCAAGTCGCGTCACAAGCGGAGGTATATGTAAGTAATATTGAAGCAGTCACTATAAAAGCTTCAATTAATGTCAAACTTTAGCTTGGATTATTTTCATTACGGACTAATGTACTTCTGTTCAGCAAAAAATATTCTTAAGTACAGTTTTCTGTAACTCAAATTTGTGTCCTTTTAAAAGTGAAATATATCCACACAGCAACACTGTGCATCTTCTCACTCCTACACAATACATACGCATGTGCATGCAATATATGCAGCCTTTATTGCCATAGTAGCATTTTGATTACAAAGTTCCACATAAAAATGCTGAACGGAATAAAGGAAATATAGAAATGTCAGTGAAAATAGGTCAAACACATCTGTGAGCAGGAATCAACATGGGCAATGGACCAAACCACGCTGTATCCCTTCAACAGAGTCCCATCGGCAGCAATGCTCTACGAATGGTGCTGCTATTGCAGTTTGATTATATCGATGTCGATGGCGATGACGATGATTCTGATGAAGAATAGGATGCATTTATATTTGTTTACATCTCCTCCAAAAGAATCCCTTCTCTCATTTTGTTTCTTCATTTTTCCTTCCTCTGGCAAACTGTCGATGAATTGTTTGCCGGTCATGAAATGATGCCAATGGCGGCAGAATTCAGGACAATTGGAAATTGTTGCACAATAGATAAGACTCGGGACTTGTAAGGTCGACTATGGTTGGTTGGACTGATATTGATAAATGATGCAAACAAAGACATGGAATTCCTTGAGGCACACAGGAACTGTGTAAATACTTTCCAGGACAAATGAAGTTGTGGGTGGTTTCGAAGTGACGTGGCATACATTTACCAAACACTCACAGAATTATTGACAAATGCCAAAAAGTGAGCTTGAGATACATAGCTATATAGAAAAACGGACTTTTTCAATCTTATTTCAAATCCATTTCCAATTGTATATAGTTCCTGAAATACCTATACTATATATACATACATGTACATACATACTTTTTTATTATTATATTTTGGGTCAAAGTAAAATATTTCAGATATTTATTCCGCTTTCATGTGGATACTTTTCAACCACAATGACAGGGATCAGAAAGTTTAGTCGGCTTTGATGTTTCGCATTAGAAATTTTGCTTTTTTTTTATGCGAGGGTTTTTCATGGAGATGATGATATTTGCGGTCATGAAACTGGATTTTGAATCTGTAAGCATATTTTGGTTACATTGTTACTTATAGATGTACATAATTCTGTCATGTTTAACCGCATTTTTTGCATGAATAGTTATGGACAGAGTTCATGAATATATTTACCAGATTTTTGTGTGTGACTTATCTACCTTTGTTTTGATGTTACGAATTGAGATGTTGGAAATATGGGGATGTAGTTTCGATTGATAAATTTATTCAATTTGTTTTTTTTTTTTTTTACGAAATTTACTCATCCAAAGAATTTAACAAAATTTAAATAAATCTCATTTGTCTTTCTCTGTATATATGTACAGATAAAGAAATATTTTTTTATCCAACCTAGAGGACATTCAATTTCACGAAATCGATACTTTACCCTTATCGTGTCATACTCACTTGTTTCTGGATTTATCTTAACTAAATTTGTACCAATTCCTTTTAATCGAAGTCAAAATGTAAAAATTTGTAAATTAGAAATAAACACAATAAACCCCGAAGAAGGAGCATGTCATTACGGGTTACATGTAATATCTGACTTGTATACCACCAAAATCAGAAGAGAAAACATCCCCGGACCTATAAAGCACCAAACAAGAAAACGGGCCCATGCTTATCGACTTCGCTGCGGAACGACGACACATACCCATTTTAACATACATACAGGGTATTTCGAAAAGGTTGGGCTAGCTATGTATAGTGATGTTGCGATCCAGTCTACAAGAAAAAAGTGGGTGCGCAACAGAGAGTCCGCAACTCGGCCAATTTTTATTTCAAAAATTTTTTTTGTTCATTAGACCTATAAAGCACCAAACAAGAAAACGGGCCCATGCTTATCGACTTCGCTGCGGAACGACGACACATACCCATTTTAACATACATACAGGGTATTTCGAAAAGGTTGGGCTAGCTATGTATAGTGATGTTGCGATCCAGTCTACAAGAAAAAAGTGGGTGCGCAACAGAGAGTCCGCAACTCGGCCAATTTTTATTTCAAAAATTTTTTTTGTTCATTAGAGCAAAAAAAAAGTATAAACAAATTCAATTTCCTCGTAAACAATTGAAGTGAATCTGAGGACATCCAAAGTTAAAATTTCGAAATTCAAAATGGAGGATTCAAAATGGATTATTCAAAATGGCGCAGGAACTCCCTGAATACTAATTAAACTCAATTTCTTCGTAAACTAATGCAGTAAATAAAAGAAATCGCGCCTAATCTTAATTATGTGCTCCATTTTTTGAAGGCAATTTTTAATTTAAATATTTTGATTACGGATTTAGATTAATTTAATTTAATTTTTTGGGCACCATTTTGAATCTGCAAATTTTAAGTTCTTAAGTTTTGACCCCGCATTTGGATTCAACAACCTTGAAAACCCTTTTGACTATATTTTCCTTGGATTCAGAAATTGAATATGTTTATTATTTAGGGCTTTTATGTACCCTTTTGAATCCGCTACTGTCACAGTGACAGTATGTTTGTGTTATCGGTACAAAAATGAGCATCGAACAAAGAGCTAATATTAAATTTTGTTTTAAACTTGGTAAAACTTTTACAGAAACATTTCAATTGATAATCCAAGTTTATGGTGATAATTGTTTTTCACCGTGGCAGAGTTCATGAAAAAATATAGAAAATACATGATCAGGGCTCAGCGCAGTTTGCATAAGCTGGCAAAGTTTCAGTATCCTCGCATGAGACACCTAGAAAGGAACATAAATAAATTGTTTTCTCTACTGTCTGTCAGTCTGTCACTTTTTATGTATTTATGGCCAAATGAAGTCTTAGCAACTGACTGGACGTTCTTAATAGTTTGATTCCATTTTTAGGGAAAATCCGAATTTTCACTTTAACCTTAAAATTATTTTAAAAAACTAAAATTTTTTCGAAAAGACTGCAACGATTTCTTTCAAATTTTGTATTTGAAATAGGCCGAGTGCGTGTTACAAAATCTACATATTTATAAGTTACTATCCCAGATTTTTGGCACACAATTCTTTGGAATCAGATCATAATTGGTTGCTCTTTGTGTAGGATTTTGGTAGTTAAGCTATTAGGAGATTTGTGTTTGAAGCAATGCCGAAAACGATACGTTTATTTGACGAATTCAGAAATATCACCGTATCATATATGCCTGAGACGCTTGACGCTTAACGACGACACTCAAATCCTCCAAAATCTTCCTCAATATTCATAGATATTATTAGAGGAAGTATTGAAGATCATCTACGTTCAGATCGCAGTTTGCATTAGGTCAAGTTTAAATGCTTGTTTAAGATTTATGTACAAGGGTACCACATCGAACCTTTCATGTCCCGGTCTGAGGCAATGAGGTGAAGTTTGAGTGTGTGTTACCATTTTGTTTACCGGAAACGATTTGATATGACGCGATGCTTGCAGTTAAAGAAATGTAATACTGATTGAGTGGAGAGGACCCAATAGTAACATTATCGAGGTAGCTTATTAACGGTTTCTCAAATCGTATTACTTTTAGTATAAAATTAACGTTTTCAAAATCACTGAAATGAATCCCCTAATTGTAATGTATCTGCAGTTATAGTGAAATAACTTCAAGCCGGAGTTTTAATGTTTACAAAGGATACACGGAAACTACGAGTAGCTCCTTTCTCACATGTCTTACAGACAATTAAATGTGTACCTTAAAATTTCCGTAAATAGTACTGTACCAGATACCTTTGATTTCAATTTTCACCTACCATTTTATCAAAGATTTTAGTTCAAAGGGGGAAACACTGAGAGAAAAAATCAGGTGTCACAGATAGTCGGTCACTTGAGTCCAATGCTCGTCGTAAATTTAGTCAAGGCAATTATAAGGAACATAATAATTTGGAATAAAGACTATTGTCAGTCTATTCGATTGTATAGTCTATTCGATTTCCAAATAGACACCAGACGTAAAACAATTGAATTAAAATAGGAGTAATCCACAATAATTCTACCTATTATTAAATCGCGTTGAGTTTCAGAATGCTTTTATTCTCCATATGCCTAACACGTTCAAATGAGTAAGAGGTACTAATGTCTGGCCGACGCTATAAATCATATTATTATGTTTACACAATGGTCTGTCAATTGCACCTTATAATAGGCTTTTAAAGCTTACCTTGTTGCGAAAGTTTTTTCAATTTACACCCAGCCATAATGAATCTTCTCACACTAAACCGTGCTAGAGCTATAGGAAAATCGATTCTACAAACGAAATGTCAAGGCTGCTGCAATTCCAAGCAAACAAACACGTGCCGAAGCAAGCTGCAAAAATGCATTCCCATAGGGGGAATCTTTAATTGCAAACACGTGCAGAGACATTGCCAATCCATGTGAGATCCATGCGCATTTTTGTCTCAATAAAGGACAAACCCCTCCCAGACCAAGCCAATGGCTAACGCCCCATACAAGTGTCCTATACATTTCATATTAAGAAGATACAAAGTTGCATTTAAACAACAAATGCACATATGAAAAGATAAACAAAAGAAAAACTTGCTTAAGTGTATCAAGCGTGCCGCAGCAGGAGCGCATATAATGCTCCGCAAAAAGAAAGTTTACCTAGACTTCTTCAATCAACACCAAGCCAGCCCATCGTCGTCGTCAGTATACAGACTGTCTCGAGCGGCTTTAAATGCAGCATGCCTAATTATGCACTAGAACCACTGGAATGGAGATGATGGCGGCGCAGCGGTGGTGGTGTGGAGCAAAAGCAGCGGTAAATTGCACTCCAGGCTAAGAAGGAAACTTTTGAGAGAATCCCCGCCGCCGAAGCAAACTTCTCCTAGCAATGGGCAAGGCATTCCTCACAAAAGCAAGCAGTGGGCTTTGCTGTTAGAGAAACTGGGGCATGAATTCTTTGCACGTTGAATGCTAGGTTTTATGAATTCGCAGCTGATCCTTTTTCATATTTTTTTTTTTTTCTTTTATTTTCGTTATGAATTTATTTAAATTTGTTTTCTTTTTTGCAATTAAATCGTTTTTCATTTAAGTTAATAATTTAATGGGTTTTGTTTTGTTACTTTGCCTTGGGTAATGCCAAGATTCGTAACAAACACTAATGAGTTGAGTTATAATGAAAGAGAGGTTTTATGGTCGTTTTTAATGTGCCAACAGAATGGGATCATGAAAGTTATCTTTGTATCCAGGACCAGAAATGAATCGTTTAATAAATTTTTTTTAAGGAAACGGAAAAAAAGTAAATAATTAGAATTATTTCATGAGGAGATGTTAAATGAGTGGAAGAATCAGAAGTTGAAAGAATGTCATGATTTCGCAAACGTAGTCGTAACGTGGTTTGGTGAAGGGAATTTATACTTAACATTCACATTGCATATTTTTGGGATGATTTGAGTAAACTCTAGTCATTTTTTAGTTCAGTGCTTTAAAATTTCAGATGTTGACCAATGTCCTATACCAATGATGGAGAATCTCTGATCCGGAAGTAAAACAGTAACTCAAACGAGATCTCTAATGACCCGCTTGAATTTTTAGAAAAAGGCATATGTATATGGTTTTGAAGCTGGGACAAACAATAGAAATGTACAATCCAACAAGAGGCGTCATTTTAAATTTCGCGCCATTGTTGAACTGTCATCATTCAACTGTCATTGCGATGACTTTTGATAAGTAAAAACTAGGAGGATATTAAATATGGATCGATACATACTCGCACAACTTTTTGAAATAGTGAAAATTCACTACAAAAACGGTTAAAATATCGCGGAAACGTTTCGTATAGTTCGCACTGCTTCTGGTCATCATCAAGCGCCTTCTCGCACAGTTATATTTAGTGAATTTAATCGATAACAGGACAGTTAGTGATGTAAAGACTCCAACTCATGTTCGTCCGGCAAGGTCATCTGAAAATATTGCCGCCGTAGCTGAGAGTGTGACTTAAAACCAAGGTGTGTCCATTTCGAGACGATCACAGAAACTGGCCCTATCCGCAATCACTTTGCACCGCATTTTGCACAAAGATCTTACGCTACATGCTTATAAGGTCCAGTTGACATAAGAATTGAAGCTAGAAGACCACGCACAACGCCGAATTTTCGCTGATTGAATGCTCGAAATGAATGAACATGATCATGATTATTTACACAAAATTATTCTAAGTGATGAGGCTCATTTCCATTTGTCTGGGTACGTAAACAAACAAAACTGTCGCATCTGGGGCTCCAAAAACCCAGGAGAAATAGTGGAATAACCTCTCCATCCACAACGAGTGACAGTTTGGTGCTGTTTTTGGGTTGGCGGTGTCATTGGGCCATTTTTTTTTTCGAAAATGATGCTGGTGCGACCGTTTCAATGAATGGATTGCGTTACCGAACGATGTTGACTGACTTTTTGTTTGCCTGAAATTGGTGCTATGAACGTGGACGACATTTATTTTGCATAAGTTGGTCAGCGATATTCAGCAATCGGCCTGGGAAAGCACCCCCGCCCTAAAGAGAAAGAACACAAAAAGAAACTACACGAAAGAAATAAAAGATTTAGTAGCAGATAAAAGACGAGCAAGAAGAACGTGGCAGAAAACAAGAGCTCCACAACATAAAGCCAAGCTAAACAACATCTGTCAACAACTAAGAAGAGAAATTAAAAAATTTAAGGAAGATTCAATGAAAAGGTACCTCAGAGGGTTAACAGCTGAATACGTAACTAATTACTCTCTATGGAAAGCAACAAAAGGATTAAAACAGCCTACTGTGCAAATACCTCCAATCAAAGCAACTGATGGAAACTGGGCAAGAAGCGATGAGGACAAAACCATTCTCTTCGCAGACTACCTAGAAAACATATTTAAACCACCAGTTGAGAATGGAAGTATACAACCTACGTTAATAGGTCCTTCAGAAGAAGAAAGCGAAGAAATTCTGCTCACAACTCCTAACGAAATTTACAACTTAATTAAGCATGAAATAAATGCAAAGAAAAGTCCTGGATATGACCTTATATCTGGTGTCGTACTAAAGAACTTACCAAGGAAGGCAATAATAAAAATAACAAATTTAATAAATGCCACATTTAAGCTTAAATATGTGCCTAGTTTGTGGAATGTTGCTGACGTCCTAATGATTCCCAAACCTGGTAAACCACCAAATGAAGTGTCATCTTACAGACCTACCTAGTTATTGCCAATGATATCAAAAATGTTTGAGAAAGTACTCGCAAAGCGTTTAAATAAAATAATTGAAAGGAAAAAGCTGATTCCGAACCATCAATTTGGTTTTCGAAGGCAGCACTCTACGATACAACAGGTACACAGAATTACGAATAAAATCGAAGAAGCACTAGAAAAAAGGAAAGTTTGCTCTGCTGTATTCTTAGATGTGGCGCAGGGCTTTGATAAAGTATGGCACGAAGGACTTATCTATAAACTGAGATGTATGTTGCCAAATCAATATGCTTCTATTCTGAAATCATATCTAGATGGAAGACATTTCAGAATAAAACAACAGAGTACTTATTCAAATCTAAGAGAAATCAAGGCCGGCGTACCGCAAGGTAGTGTACTGGGCCCAATATTATACTTATTATATACTAGTGATATTCCTAAATTAGAAAACCACACTATGGCAACATTCGCAGATGATACTGCAATACTAGCAGTAGGAAGAACCAATGAAGAATCCACAGAAAAACTACAAATTGGCATAAACAAAATCTGTGAATGGACTAATAAGTGGAGAATCAAATTAAACGAGTCTAAGTCAGTCCATGTTGACTTCACTAATAAAAAAATTGAATATATACCAATTATTATAAACCAAAAAATAGTTCCATACGCTAATACAGCGAAATATTTAGGTATGACTCTAGATGCAAAGTTGAGATGGAAAGAGCACGTAAAAAAGAAAAAAGAAGAGTTAGAAATCAAATATAGAAAACTGCACTGGCTGATAGGAAGAAACTCATCCGTATCAATTGGAAATAAAGTGCTTTTATATAATCACATTCTGAAACCAACATGGACATATGGAATCCAACTATGGGGTTGTGCCAAAAAGACAAACACAGACAAAATACAACGTTTCCAAAATAAGGTGCTTAGAAATATAGTAAATGCACCTTGGTACATAAGAAATACTGACCTTCATCGAGACCTGAAGGTAGAAAGTGTATCTGCAGAAATTCTAAAACATGCAAAAAAACACAAAGAAAAGCTAGAAGAGCATATAAACATAGATGCAAGAAAACTAATGCATAATGAAAATCAATTACGAAGGCTTAAAAGAACAAAACCTCTCGATTTAACTTAATATAAGTAAAATAAAAATGTATATACTTGCTTATAAATACATACACACTCGAAATAAAGGGTCACCAGGGAGTGTAACTCATACAAAGACTAAGATGTCAGTAAAAAATTCCTTATTAGTCCAAGTGACTAGATCGCAATTATGTGGGAGGTGGTTTTAGTCGGTAAAAATCCGGCATGCTGATTACTCGGATCATCAGTATCTTTTGAAGATCTCCCCTTCCTCTAAAAAAAGAAAAAAAAAACATTTATTTTCAGCAGGACGGAGCCACATGTCACACAGCTAGTGAAACAATGGCTGTATTGCGTGACAAATTTTCTGGACGTGTAATTTCTCGAAATGGAGACTTCAATTGGCCGCCAAGATCGTACGATTCAACACCATTGGATTTGGGGCTATGTTAAAGATGAAGCCTACGCCAATGTTCCGCCAACGATTAATGCACCAAAATAAAATATCAGAGCTGTTATTCGTGAAATACAGTCGCAATTATGCGAAAACTTGATGAAAATTTTCATCAAAAGAATGACTACGATTTCAGTGCGGCTTTTGGATCGGCAGACACACTAACACAAATCCTGGAAAAGACCAATGAATTGGAAGTCAAAAATATTATGTTGTAGTAGCTTCCATGGTAATTGAAGGTCAGGCTAGACGATTTGGTCTTGAGGTTAAAGCGGACAAAATCAAAAAAAAAATTATTAGTAGCTTCCATGGTAATTGAAGGTCAGGCTAGACGATTTGGTCTTGAGGTTAAAGCGGACAAAATCAAAAAAAAATTATTAGTCGGACCTGTGTGTGAGATGTGAATGTAGTCGAAAACGTTAAGTCTCGATGACCTCATTGGCTAGGTCACATAGAGCAAATAGACAACAAAAGCTCCAGCGAAAACAATCTTCGAAACCTAGACCCCAATTTTGATAAAACCAGCAAGAGCTGGTTTTCATACTAAAGACCAAGTCTAGGCTCTAGAGCCCAAAATGGTTTTCCCTTGTACTTAATCATTTGTAACCAGCACTTCTTTTGTTGGATGATTGAATAGAATTCAACTCCATAGAAAGGTTGGATGTGTCAGCCGCACTTCAAAAGTGAAATAATGGAAGTGATGGCAATATTTGCACTGAGGGGTGAAAACTTCTGTACACACTCGTACATCACTCCCTTCATTGTTTTTTTTATAGAAATTTGTGGTAGGACTGAGCTTGCAGATAATGTGTCACGTTTTTCTGATTTTGATAACCACAACTAAACTATTCTAGGTACTTTCCGATTAATTTGTTTGGCAACGTACATACATACATTAATTGTACAGTTCCAGCCTCAGCGAATGTCCTTAGAAATAATCCCTTTGAACTCTGACTTATAAGGTTCCTAATCATACTTTCTTCTGATGACTGCCTGCTGGTACTGCCGTTAACCATGAAGGATGTGTTTTTTTTTTTTTTTTTACTAAAAGTCAAATATACACAATTAGATATTAATAAGAGTTTTCCTTTCTTACGCATGTACCTACAGGATACTTAATTTAAATCTTAATTCCAATCATAATGTTTCTGCCAAAAGTTAATTTGATTTATATCCCTACATATATATATGGTTCGTCTGATGTTAAACACGAGCTTACAATACTAAAAGCAAAAAAAAAGAAAATAAGAATTCTTTCTGTGAATTTGGAAGGTCCTACAAAACCAACATAAGGAGCAACGCAATTCTTCTAAGTACATACAAGATATTCAAATTCAATTAATCACATTCAAGGATCTTTCAGCCCCCGCAATAAATCACTGACTAAAAGCGACTGAAATCGATTTGTTTTCGACATTTTTAGACTCGCTATAGAAACAAAGACGCAAGGAGCAATTTGCCAAAAAACTCCCATATCCTTTGACTGTTGAAGGAAAATGCAAAGAAAAAAAAAAAAACAAAATGAAAAGTAAAGAAAAAAGGAAAAACGCTTGATCCAATTTCAATAGGGCTAAATATTTGATTCGGCATGACAATCATGCTCAGTATTAGCAAATGCCGCGGGAAAACACTCATGGGGCGAAACCACAAAGTATACAACATGAACATATCACGGCGGAAGCTAACATGCTTTTAGCAATTGTAATCATATTTATGTTTTTTTTTTTCCCTTGTTTTTTTGTTCCCGATTTGTTATTTTCTTTTGTTTTAATAATATATATGTAGGAAGTTATAGGGTAAGGTGTGAATAGGTTTGCACTAAGCAAACGTTAAGAAGGCTTATCATAAAATACATGTATTTAGAAAAGTAGACTCTAACGCAAGGGGGTTGGAAAAATGCTTGGGTATGGTAAATTTCAAAAAAACGTGCAACATATATAGGTACAGGTACGGAAATATATTGAGCGCGAGGATGAAGGTAGTAAGTAGGTACTTGCAAGTAAAGGGTCTTTCAATAGGAACGTAATAATTTTATATTTTAAAACAAACTCACACTTAAACTTTTTGTATGATCTGTCAATGTCAAAACGTCAGCCAAAGTTCACATTTTTATCATGATGAAGGTCACGATCGAGCAACATTTGGAAATTATTAAAAATTGCTACTAATTCTGAGTCGGTGGTTGCAACTTTAAGAGCGCTTACTCCAATTTTCGGTCGTAATAATCGTCCCACCAGACAGGCTGTGCGTGCTATAGTAGATCAATTCGAGTCAATATTTTCACTATTGAATATTCACGTGCCAGTGAGACACCGGTCGAAGTACCGAAAATATCGCAGCCGTGTGATTTTTTCGTCGATGACAATGAACGCCATGTTACGGTTAATGGAGTTCGCTATCGTGCCATTTCGGAAGACTATTCTTGGCCAGAATTGGATGAACTTGATATCAGTAATATGTGGTTCCAACAAGATGGTGCCAAATGCCACACAGCTGGTCAAACAATTGATCTATTGAAGGGGAAGTTCCGTAATCGTGAGATATCGAGAAATGGTCCGGTCTAATGGCCAGCTCGCTCGTGGTGCGATTTAACGCTGATGTATTTAATTTTATGGGATTACGTTAAGTCGTTGGTTTATGCCAACAAGCCAACAAAGTTAGAGGAACTCAGGAACAATATCGAACGCGAAATTGCCAACGTTCCGGCCGATATGTGTGAACAAGTGGTGGAAAAATTTGCTCGCGGTGGTCATATGAGCGAGATCGAAAACTTATAACATGTGTACTATACCTGGAATAAATATCAGCCCGATATCTCAGTTATTATATAATAACCCTTCAGATGGCATACATGACACTAATCTCAGTATGAGCAAAATGTTATCTCAATCTCAAATGGTATCCAGTTCTTTTGATTTTGATTTTCATTTATTTGTTCAATAATTTTATTCAAAGCAAAGAAACTATAATAATTTTTCTAAAAAATAATAATTTGCAAGGCTAAGCCCACCTACCGATTGAATGAACTTTTAAAATATATGTTGTACATTGTCTACAATTTGCGTACCTTCCGGGCGAAAAGAAAAAAAATAGCTACATCCGTAAAAGTACAAAAATCAATCAAATGGGATTTTATTCGCATTAGGCGCACTTCAGTTCCATAAATGACTTAAGATTTAAACATTAAAATTCTTTTATTTGATTTTATTTTTAACAAAATAAAAACCTTGAAACATCGAAAAAGTTTTTTTTTTTTTTTTTGCTTTCAAAGCCACCAAATGAACGAAAATAGTCAAAAGCTATAAAAAAGTATTCTACATTGGATGATGTGTACATTTCGTAAATTTAAATTTTCAATACAAACGATCGAAAAAAATTGTTAAGAAAAATGGAAAAAAAAACTACTAAATTTCGGTTTTCTAGTATACGATGTTGAACTTTCATGGCGCGTACAAATTGAAAGGTTACCTCGACAGTCGTATTTTTCAGATCATTACTGTAGTTGATAATTGTATGCAACTTAAAAAAATGTTTGTACAGATTATTATACACTCTTCGTTTTCAAGATATTTAAAAAGAAAAAAAAGGAAAATCGACTTTTTGTTTAAAAAATTGTTAATAATTTCTTATTTTCTCGCCAAAGTTTCAGATATCGATGGTCCCGTGCAAGAGTACTTAATATTTTTTTTTTTTTTTTTATAATTTGCACGTGTGAAAGGGGATATGAATACCCTTATACTAATTTTTTAGGACACGGACGTTTTGTGGAAAGGGACAGAGAAAACGACAGATTGGTGTAGTTGGTATGATATTAAGTTTTAGTGAACTCCAAGGGTGGCGTCCAGCGAAATAAATAGATGATTCTTGACATCAGGATCCAAA
The DNA here is from genome assembly GCA_963082735.1 of Pocota personata. NCBI lineage: Eukaryota > Metazoa > Arthropoda > Insecta > Diptera > Syrphidae > Pocota > Pocota personata. Next base: position 43,926,636 of record OY720430.1, on the reverse strand, counting down.
CCGTGAACCTGCAGCGTGACCAGCGATGATGTTACTACACCATGGCCACCCTTAAGTCTTACTTAAATAAACATTATTTTATTTTTCATATTTGTACATATTTGTCAGGGACAATTGTGTTGAAATAAACTTTAAAATATTTAGATAGAAAGAAATCTTTATTTACTAGTTTTGTATAGCTTATTATATCACTGTATATAGTTGAAGAATAATTTTTTTTAATAACAATGAAGAAAAAAAACAATTATTTAATAATTCAATATGGCATCATTTTTTGTTTAGCAAACTTAATAGCTTCTTTGAGACTCTATCTCATTTAACACACCTCGACATTTTTGGTAGGCAAATGGCAGTTAGCTCAGCTATTTGCCTTAAAGCTACTTTACAGTGGTCCATGAAAGTATATGACCACGCCTCCATTTCAAACAATTTCAAAATCTTCCCTGAAAATATTGAGTACACCATACCCAAGCTGAATTTTAACAAAAGCAACGGTTTAAAACCAACGACGGAGTGGGTGGTGGTGTCTCTCTGATAGGCTTAATCTAAACCTCTCTTTTCGTCTCCCAAATCACTGTAGAGTATTTCAGGCAAAAATATTGCCAATAAGGGAAATCTTGTCTTGGCTAAAGAAAAACGTTATATCAATCGCTGATATCGACATCTTTTCAGACAGCCAAGCAGCAAACAAATCCTTGGAATCATCGTCCATAAATTCTCTAAAAGCTTTAGACTGCGTATTGTGTCTTATAAAAATGGCGGAGTAGTTCTAATTTGGGTGCCGGGCAATAGGGAATTACAAGGCTGACGAGCTTGCCAGACATGCAACAACAATACCTATCTTTCCAGGCAAAAGTTCACTGCCTATCGCTACATGCAAATTTAAATTAAAGCTGGATGATATTGAAAAGACAAACTCTAGGTGGACAAGGGGTACAACTTGTCTAGCGTCAAAACAGATTTGTCCTAAGCTGGATCTGAAACGCTCTAAGAATTTGATTTCTCTCAATAGATTGCATATCAGCGCTGTAATTGGTGTCATCACTAGACACTGTCTAATAGGCAAGCATGCAGCAAGGCTTGGCGTATTTTCAAATGATTTCTGCAGAAGCTGCATAGACGAGTAGGAGGAGGAGACAATTTTTCACCTTCTTTGCACCTGCCCAGCTCTCTCCCAAATAAGGAAACTCCACTTAGGACCTTCTGTTACAACGACTTAAACGATCTGAAAGAATCAGATATTAGGGACCACCTACGCTTCATCCGAGGCTTCAAATGGTTCTATGGACCTAAGACCGCTTCCCAAATCCACGTGGTATCACAATGGACCAATTATTGGTCTAAGTGTGTTTGCTTTTAGCTGACAGCCACCTCAACCTAACCTAATCTAACCTAATAGCTTTTTCCTAAACAGTAAATATTTGGTTTATTTTTAGCATTATAATCCATTTCGTTAAATAATTTAAATCCTTTGCAAATTAGTGAGTTTTTAGTGTTACTAGTCCTTAAGTAGGGGAATCTAAAATTATTAATATTTCTAAGGTAATATGGTCAACATCACCTATATACTCGTATCACACATAATTTAACAAATAGTTAGGTGTGTATACACAAAAGAGAACCATTTCAATGCACATAATAAAAAATTTATTGACACATATCTATTGCTCTTTAAAATACTTCTCATAGCCTTATTTTTTAATAATTGCAGTCTGCAGTATCTATCATTACACAAAAACAAAATCGATGAACAATACTCAAAGTGAGGTTTTACTATCATATTAAAAATATTTATTGCACTTCAACTCATATGTTTTTGCACGGATCATCGATATACAATTCTTGTTGATTGTTAGGGTGATTTTGTCAAAAAATGTTATTCATGCGATAATATATTTTCGTCATGTTTTTGCTAATTTTTACTAATTTTCAATCACGAGAATATAATCCAATTTGATATTACGAGTACTATAATGGAGAATCTAAAAAAAAGTGGGTCTCGCAATTCTGTCTGTCCGTCTGTATATCCCATAGACTGCAGCCTAATGAGATTTTCTCCAAACCAATTTCATATCTGGGGATATATGAGTTCACAATTCGAGGCGAAATCAAAATTCGGTATCGGTATTTTAATTATTGTATTACGGCCTTATCGATTTTGTTCAAAATTAATATCTAAATAATATTTAATACTAATGGCTTGTGCTGCAAACTTAGCTCTGCTTTTTTAGAATTGAACATTTTAACGATATTGTTTTTTGGCAATATTTGCTAATGAGTATGCTCTCCACAAAATGTCATTAATAGCAGTAAAAGATCCCTTTGCGGAGAGCTCCAATAAACGGAAATCTCTTACACTGACAAATTTTAGGCGACGAATTCCTATATTTTCGAAGTAAAATGCATGCTGATGATGCACCAAATTTTTACACAATTAGTACAAAAAACTTCCAATAAACAGATACAAAGCTGTAATAAACAGACAATAATAGGCCGAACAACCACTTACACCAAAAACCTCTCGAAAGCGAACGTGTAGCTCTAATATACTGGCTAATAGATTCAAATATGCTTACTTTATTTCACTTATGTACCTATTTTATATTAAATTCACTGGCAAAAAAGTTGGGACCCTAAGTGACTGTTAATGGGAGCTTTCACTGTGTACCTACATATATAGGTATATTTTTAAAATTTCTGTAAAAATTGACTAAGCATTTTATTTAGCTTGTGTGAAACATTGTCCAGATAATGATCTTCGTCAAAATCATCTAAGTAGTATTCGAGAAATATATTATTTTTCTTTTGCGTTTTACTATATATATAAATGTATCTTTTTCGATTTGATCATACTCATCCCCATTGCAGAGAAACTCGAAGAAAGGATCTCAAAATTTCACTTTTTTTTATTTTGTCGATAAAGGTCCAGGGCAAGGCTGCTAACAGTGCAGTCCTCACTCCTTTCTGTAATCTGCATACCCCCAACGCCAACGACCAATGCTCTTCTTTCGCAAAGTTCATGTTTAGTGTGTGTGTGAATAATGTACTTAAAGGGTTTTCCAAAATTCACGCAAGCTTTGAATTTTGCGCCATTTGTGTGGTAAAGTGTTGCCAATGAAAAAAAAACAAAAAAAAGGCAGCATGGCAGCTGACAGTCCAGGGTTATTAAAAATGGAGTGCTACACGAAAGGACATCGCGTTTTCATTGTTCAGCAATATTTTTAAAATAATGAAGGTTTGGCAGCAACACAATTTCACAATATTCGTACAAAATATGGTCGGAATAGTGATTTAAATTTATCAACTGTGAAGAGATTAATTCAAAAACTCAGAGAGACTGGGTCAATTGGTGATCTTAGATACTCTGGCCGTCCTTCAACAAGTCGTTCAACACAAAACATCGAAGCAGTCCGTGGGAGTGTTATTGAGAGTCCAAGAACATTACTTCGGCACCCAGATCATGCGATTTAACGTCGTTGGACTTTTTTCGTTAGGGTTTTTTGTATGATAGTTTATGCCAACAAGCCCATGACCACTCATGCCTTGAAGGAACAACTTCAGTGCTGTATCAACGAAATTCAGCCACATTCATGCAAAACGGTTATGGAAAATTTCGACAAAAGAGTGAGTATGTGCCAGCAAAGCCGCGGAGGCCATTTACCCGATATGCTATTGCATACATAACCCTATACTGTATAGTTTATGAATCAATAAAACATTTACAATTTTTAATCAAAAATCTATGTTTTCTATTAAAATTACTTCTTGCGTGTATTTTGGGACACCCTTTATACTTATGTAAAAATAAATAAGAGAACGCAACTCGAAGATGATCTACGTACATAGAACAGGCAGGGCCATCCCATCGGTGTTTATTTGCGTGTGTGCTCCCATTTTTTGCAAACGAGAACAACTTATCTGTCAAATGAATGTGGTCATTGCAAATAAAGAGCACACATGTACCAAGGAAGAATTGGGAGAAGAGAACGCACTGATAAATTTCTTTCTCTTTGCCATTCATTACGTGCGCAAACTTTTAATTGCACTTTTCTACTAAATAATAGATATTTTTTGGGACCTAGTCATCTTGATGTAATTGTCCAATATAAATATGTATAATTTACCATTCTTTGGTTGTTTCACGGCGAGTAATACTTATATGGGTATGCAAAGTCAAGGCATTCTAAGTTTTCGAAAAACATCAAAATAAAATAAATTGAATTTCAAATCGGGTATGTGCGACCTAGTCGTGCACTTATTTTTTTTTTTTCCAATATGAGGTCGGCTTGCTTAACCTCGCCCTTGAGTACTCCCATGGTTGTGTACATATGTTTAAAGGACAACTAACTACTCGTACAAACAACTACAAGTGTGACTGTAGTGACAACATTGCTTTTTGTTTCTATTTTGTGAAAATATTATTCTAAGATGAATTATTGGTGAGTAAAAAGGACCTTGTCTTTTTAGAATCCATTCTTTTTCTTCGAATACGTTTTGCTCGGAAATAAAATTTACTCAGTTATAAAATTATTCACTGAATCGGGAAATTGAGCTATACATATATACCCTACACTAAAAATGTAATTACTGTATAAAAAGTCGTGCAGAAAACACTATAACTTAAAACCTATGCAAGAAGAAAAAATTATTTATACTTCAGAAACGAATTAAATAGATTTGAAAACAAAAGGTGTCTTGACTAGTGTTAAGTCATAGCAACATAATTCTTTACGAAAAATGTTATCAAAGGTTGCACTATAAACATTTACAGCACCCTATGTAGCATTATGCTTTTATGATTATAGTCAACGAACGCAACGATGAATATTTTATGTTTGCCTTACTCCGGAAAACCAAATTGTGTTGTGTTCCCATTTAAAGAATTCAAACACAAATTACTTACGTCACGCAAGGCCATTTTACCACTACTAGCAGCTGGAAGAAAGTCAAAACACAATTTCAGGAACAACAAACGATGAGGACGACTATGGTATGAGTTTCCTTCTGATTGCCCCGTGCCCGAGAAAATGTTTGCAATTTAAATTGAAACAGCAAAATAAATGAGTTAGAATTCCAGCGACGTCACTTTGGTAAATAAATTTTGGTGTAGTTTAACATAGGCTCAGGCCCACTCGATTTTCTTATTATTATAGTATTCAAATGTCACTGTAGTAATGTAGGCTGTGAAGGTATCTGAAGAGGCAGAGTGTTTTTAAGGATACTCTAATTTGATACCTTGTCCTTTTGTAGTTAGATTGTTTTAAATCAATTTACGTATTCAGTGTTGTAGTCCTCTATATATAGTTCTCTAGTATGAGAAAGACATTTTTTGTTGACGTCACTTTCGTTTGAGAAAATAGGTCTATTGACATTGCTAATTGGAATGCCATTAGCAACCAGAAGGTATCTACTATTGACTATTTCTGAATACTGTTAAATTTTCCAAATGTACACTGAGAGTAAAAAGATTCTTTCAAGGAAACGGTGACAAAAATTGCATTGCTTGAATAGAAGATTGATTGATTGTCATTGCCAAGCGACTCTTATCTTAACTTTTCAATTTGATCCTATCCTCCATTTAGAAGATATGAAGTATATTTATCTACTTACCTTCGTTCATAGTAGTTGCTATAGGGACTACATTGACCTTTGGAGCATTGATTAATTTCTTGCTTGGTTGATTCCGCAGGTGTTGGTCGATTTGAATTACAGTCAACTAAAAAGATCTTGTATTCATTATAACTGAGTGGGATGTTTATTCTAATTACGAAAACATCAGAGATGTTCTTAAAATGTTCGTAATGCCTTACATTATTAATGGCCTAACATTGCCATGTCAGTCGGTCGAAATGGATAAGTAGTCATGTGCGTATAGACATCACTCACAATTACATATTCTTGACATATGTATGAATCGCAGGCTATAATTTCTTATTGGTATATCAATTCCTTAATACCATTGAGGATACTAATTATGATACTGTATTTTCAAATTAATTAGATAAATGCTTGGCCCAAAGCAAGTTCGCAATATTTTTGGCAAATGTCAGCTTAAAGCACGTTAAACCAAGCAATTTATACTTGTTGACCCAGTTTTACTGGCAGGATAATAATTTTAACAATCGATTAGTTACTTGAAAAATGTTATAAAATTTTAAAAGTTCCTATTTGATACTTCCGTTGCTGCTGTTGTTGAATAATTTCTCCCCGCAAATAAATGGAATAAAAAAAAGGACTAAGCGGGAGTAAAAGGACTAGAAGGAAATTGAGGTTTCCATAGTATTCGTAGCTATTGTGCCTCCGTCCAACTATGTTTTTGGGGCAAAGCCATCCATTGGATGTAATGAGGTGTATAAGATTTGGATTAATGCCATGAAAATCTTACAGATCCGTTCAAAAGCATGCCAATTGCACTGTAATAATGGAGAACATAAAATCAAGAAAAATACTACACAAATCGATAAGGGCAATTTTATTTACACGTGACAAAGTAGTCAATTGTGCTCGATAAGTAGTTTTATAACTGACAGTTGGGTTTATTTCCAAGGTAATACTTGAAGAAATATTTATAGAATTCCCTAGAAATTAATAAAATGTAAATAATTGGAGAATTGTTAATTTTGTTTTGAATGAACAACATTCTGAACATAAATAAAGCCACGAAGTTCATTAGAATTTCTTTCAAAGTAGGTATGTACGAGTACGAGTATGTACAATATGTATCTAGGTATGGGGATAGAGGATAAGTCTAAAATAATAAATCAAAATGAAGGGAATAAATCAAATTAACAGGAAATGATTTATTTAGTGTCCAATATATTTAAAGTTGTTTTTACATTTCAGGCATAAATTTTATTGAGAAAAAATATTATTATTTATTATTATTATTAGTATGTTTTAAAAAAATAAAAGTTACTGTAGAATCAAAGTCGTAACATATAGGCTTTTTGGGCGAATCAGAAAAGTGAGTTTATTCACAGATTTTAGGGCGACTTTTTAAACAAAAACAGCACTCTTTTTGTGTTTATTATTCCGAAGTAAAAACGATACCTTCAGCATAGTTAAAAACGGTACCCTCCATGGCATACTCAAAAGTTATCTAAATCAAGAGCTAAACTGTTGCAAATTTCAACAAAACTTCTCGAAATGGAATCAAGCACAAGGGCTACGTGAAGTCAAGATATTTATTCATTCCATTCAAATCTTGATGTGGCTGTAGCATCAATCCGAGTTGGAGTGCCAGTTCCCCACTTAAAATCATCTTATCACTTGCAAAAATGACCACTAAACTTCTACCTAACATAACCTGAATTTTATGCAACATCAAACTTAACGTCCAGTCTTTGACATGCTGAAAGAGTAGCAGCAAATATCTCTCAGATCGCATTTGGTCAAATAAGGATCTCTTATACCCCTGAGATCTAATAATAATTTTAGCTTACGGATTGCTTTTGTCCCGCATGCTTAGTACGATGTTAGACAAAAAAAACTTTACTTAAAATGGTGCTACCGTCCGGGGTGTGCTTGGGCCTGAGTCAACAAGCATCTCCTGCCAACTCGATTTTGTACCTTCTTAGTTCAAAGATGGTTGGGTGCGCTGGTGTCATTAATTCGATTTACTGCGAAGCATAGGTAGACGAAGTCCTTAAATACTTCAAATTTGTAACTGTATATTATTATGTTGTGTTCAGGTTGCCGATGCTGTCCTCTTTTTGTGAAAGCATATATTTTTTTGACCTCATTAACCGCTAAATCCATTTTCGTCACTTTTGTTATGCTACTCACGAAAGCACCACTGATAACCCACTACATTCTTCTAATCAGAGTAGTTGTACAGACTTTTGAAAGATCGTATCCCTGATGTTAGCTGGAAAATTGTGTACAGTCCTCTCAAGTATGTTGTTAAAAAAATCACATGACAGCGCGTCACCCAGTTGTAGTCCTTTTCTGACATCAAAAGCATCGGTGATGCTGTCACCGACCTTGATGGATCGTACAATCTCTATTGTTGTCCTGCTCAGACAGATAAGTTTGGTAGGGATTCCAAAACTAGACATGACTCTGTATAGCTCGTTTTTATAAAAGCTATCCGTAGGCTACTTTAAAATCTATTAAAAGGTGGTGATTTGGAGCTCTTGAGTTTTTTTTCCCAAATATTTCCTGCCACAATATGAACAGCAAGATCTATGGTGAGCTTTCCTAGCCTAAAACCACACTAATATAGACTAACAAGGTTATTGACAAAAGGTTTGAAGCGTTCACATAATGTCGAAGATAGGATTTTATTCCCAATGTTGAGAGGACTGATACGTCTGTAGTTTTGATTTTTACCAAAGTCATAGACATATGTCTGCTTCAAATAAAAGTCTGAGTTTTAGACCCCCCATCCCGACTGACGCCATCATCTGGAAAAAATATACGTCTGATCTCGGTTTTTTCTCAATATCTCCTCCTCCTTTGTCGTACGTCCTTGGGCAAAAATCATTATGGTGAATATTGTAGAAGACACAATTCCGCATAATTACTGTTTCAATACATTTTTTACAGCAACAATATAACATGTACACGTACGAGTATATAAAAGAGCATATTTATACAACTGCTGGACATACCGCACCCAAATGAGTCAAAACTGTGTGTTTCATTATCTACTCGTATAAAAACCCACAGATAAACTAGAACGTTGAAACTTTGCACACTTATAGTACAGACTGAGGGAAGAAAGTAGGTGAGCTACTATTTTTGATTCTTAAAATGCAGGGTGCTGCAGAGAACGTTTGCTTTTCCCTTATTTATTATTTCCCAAAGTGAGTATATTTTTTCGCACCCATCCAGACGCCCCCAGTTTATCTAAAGAACTGTAACTTTGCGGATTTATTGTATGAACTGTGGGGAATAATATACTGGACCCCATTTTCGAAACACAGGGCGTTGCAAACACAATTATTCTCTTCTGTCACATGCAATTTGATTACATTGGGCATGTTGATGAATATCTTCAAACCGAACTTACGAGTATGATAGCTTATAGGTGGGTTATGGGAGCGACATCTTGCATCAAAGTCACTGACTTATCGAACAGCCCTCGTATTATCGTGGACCATTAAAATCTAAAGTAAGGATTTGGCTACAAACTGGATTGTTGCGTAGAGGGCACCAGAGGCATCTCCGTTTTACTCCTACTTTCCAAATCATTCATCTTTGGACATTTGTACTTAAATTAAAATTAAGTGAACTTTTAACACAGATACTCGTATGTATATATATACGTGCATTTAGGGTTCGCTTAAAAAGCATTCACATTTGTAATTTATAGGATTATAAGAATACTTGAATTAAAACTAATTGCTTAAGAATGCATAAAAGTGGTAGTTATAAATATTTACCATGCATTTTGAACTGTTCGTCCTTGCAAAATTACACCGATGCATTATGGAGTGCAGCAGCAGCAACGCCAGTAAGAGAAGGAAGCAACAGCAACTTGTGCGTGTGCCACTTGTGCGATTTTACAATATATATTACATGGCTATGTAAATAGAACATTCCGTACATATGTGTGCATCTCGCTGTGGCTACATCATCTGTTGTACACATACATATCCTGGCCTAGTTAAAATGACTGCCTCGGCAGTAATGTGCAACGTTTGTTCGTTTCCATCGTGTAGATACGAGTGCGAGTAGATAAGTGCAAGCTGCACATTCCAACAAATTTTCCCCGGGAAAAGCTTTGGCAGAATGTCAGAGTTCACTTGGGGGTGATGGTGGCAGTGCTGATAGAGTGGGCGGCAAAACTCGTAGTAAAATGATTCTGCTACTACTGAGCTGCAAGTGAAAAAGGGATTGACGCTGTAGCGTTGGCAAGCCAACCATGTTGAATTTAAATTCCATTCAATAAGCAACTTTTAAAGGTCATCTGGGTGTAGTTCCTCTTCACAATTTGTAAATGTCATATCGAATGCGCGAAGAGGCCATCTTTGCTTTAATTAAAATAAAGAAAACATCCTGAAATTGGATTGTACTTAGCGAAGAGAGATTTTTTTTTTTTTTTTTAATATTATCCATTGTTGGCGAAGGGTAGGAAGACATTGTGCTACCTGGCAAGGGTGAAATATATAATTCGTCTCAGGTTTTTAATTTGTCGGGCGATGGAAACTTACTCAACGGCTGGTATTGTTTCGAAGAAGTAATGAAGAATTTTTAGAGTGAATTGCGAGGCAACCGTAAATTATTTCGTTTAGTGCTTTGTGAAGAGCTCATAAAAGTGATTACAATGTTCCTATTGTGGATCAAATTGTGGTTACTTGGAGAAGTTTTCGAGAAGGATTTATTTCCGGGACAGGGTTCTGTGACATTTTGGAAATAAATGAGATTTCATTTAGTCGACAGCGAGCATGAAAGTGAAATGAAAATAATTAATTAAGCCAATTCATTGTTATGATCGTCATTAAAGTAACGTTAATACATTTGCTTTCGAATTTGAAATTTCGATTTGGCTTTTTTTTAAAAATGTAAGACGCCTACTGAGACGGACATGAAAATCTATGTTAAACAGCCTTGACAACCCACAGTTCGCTGTGAGGCAGAACGATCCATTCAACTTGAATGATGACAGCCAACATTTCCGTCAAACCGACAATAATATAAGAATATAATAATAATAATATCTAATCGAAAATAAAACAAGGCTGCTGGAGCTGATGACCAGTCGCCGAGCTATATAAAGCAGCGGGAGATGAACTGTGCACAGCAACTCACTTGTAAAATCTGGTCAGGTGAAAGCATGGCCAATAAATGGAATTACAGTATCGTATACCCGATCCACAAAGAAGAGTTACTCTGAAATAAGCAAATTACAGAGTCATTAGTCTCTTAAACATCGCCTGCATGATCTTGTCTGCTGTGCTATGTGAATGCCTAAAACTTGTCGTCAACAACCTGATTGGTCCTCATCAGTGGGGTTTTAGGCCAGGAGACTCTACCATCGATCAAATATTGGCACTACGGCAGATCTTGGAAAAAAAACCCAAGAATTGGTTGATAGAGAATGCACGCTGCTATGCCAAAGTCGATTAAAATCTATCCGAACCGTTTGATGTGAGAAACGGTATAAGGCAAAGCAATGAGCTTTCCTGCACCTTCTTCAACATCTTACTTGATAGGATTATACGAAACTCCAGAGGTATAATTTTTCAAAAGTCTGTTCAACTGAGCTATCAACAAGAAAGGACATACAACATCGATGAAATGTCGCCATAGACAACTGTAACTTCGGGCTGGTTAAGGACTTTGTCTACCTAGGCTTCGCAGTTAACTCTGAAAAAGATACCAGTGCTGAGATCAAACACAGGATTGCTCTTAACAACTGCTGTTTCTTTGACCCAAGAAGGCAAGTAACAACCCCTTTAGAATGACTAAGGAGACACTAAATAAGACCCTCATCATTCCAGTCCAGTGCTATATGGAGCGGAAGCATGGACGTTAATACACATTGTTGTTTCGAAAGGGTGATTCTTCGTGTGATGTACAGTCAATTTATACAAAACGACGATCTATACGGGCTTTGCAGCTAATCCAGCGCCTAAGATCGCTAGAATATGTAGAACGCATCTTTTATAATTTTGCTTATCCATTATTTTTGATCCACCACATACTACTTTTGTGCAAGTCAAACAGACCGATTTCAGCGGACGAAAGTCAAAAATAGTGTATCAAATCATGTAGAGGTTTTTACATAAATGATATGCTAAATATTATAAATAGAGATGAAGATTCTTCTACACGCGACTGATACATTGATTTACGCTGAGGGAAGGAACTCTGAGGAGTGTAAAAATGAACCAGTGAAAGATATTCGTCAACTAACTACGTGGTTGCAAATTATTATAATAAATTTAATGAACAGAAAAATAGATTAATGAAAATAAATCTGAATAGACAAACAATAGCCGAAATAAATGGTATACGATAGAGAACGTGAAATGTATTTAGCAATGATTGTATGGGCAGATAAGGAAATAAAATGTCATCAACATGGTAGCTATATTTAAGAGGACTCGCAAAAGTATAGATAATTTGACAGCTGTTACAGTGTTTGATATGTCTATCAAACGTATTTAACAGAGAGGATGACAATCACCTGTAACCCTTAAAGGTTATTAGGCCACCTTAATACAACATGTTAAAATTTGTTTGGGCCACCGAACAACAACCTCCTCCGACTCTTGCATCATTACCATTTCAAGCTGATAATAAGGAGCAAATGGTATTATCCGCGGTCATCGATTACTATTGATATTGTCTACATCCACTCACAACATATCTCCTTGCAGACATCCAAAAATGTCCCCAACAGTTTTTTTTTGGCGAACTTGAAAATTGGAACAAAAAATTTAAAAGTTAAAAGTTAAACTTCAAAAAACCCCAAAGAAAAAAGTCCAACGACGTTAAATCGCATGATTTGGGTGGCCAATTCTAATCACCAAATCGGAAAATTAAACCATCTCAGCGATGATTTAATCAGCATCCACTTGTTGTTGTTCAATAATCCATTCAACGAACTCTCTTCGCTGTGCGTGGTCAGCAGGCTTCAGTTCTTGGGTCAATTACAGCATGAAGATGCAAATCTTTCGTGAGAATACGCTGTAGAGAACTTCTCGAAATTCTTGACCACGGTGTCAAATTGATGTTCCTGGACTGTCAACAACACTCCCATAAACTACTTCAATGTTTTGTGTTGAACGACTTGTTGAAGGACGGACAGAGTGTCTAAGATCACTAATTGATCTGGTCTCCCTAAATTTTTGAATTAATCTCTTCGCAGTTGATAAAGATAAATCAATATTCTGACCATATTTTGTACGAAAATTACGAACTGTAGCTGCCAAACCTTCATTATTTTTAAAATATTGCTCAACAATAAAAACGCGTTGTTCTTTCTTGTAGCACTCCATTTTTAATAACCCTGAACTGTCAGCTGTCATGCTGTCTTTTTTTTTCGTTGGCAACACTTTACCGCACAAATGGCGCAAAATTCAAATCTTGCGAGTATTTTGGGACACCCTTTATATAACGGCAATTGTAAAGTATTGGAAATACTAATAAAGATACTTACTTACTTACTTACCAGTTCTTCAAGATCTCAATTCGTTATCATATGTGATCATTGCTTTTTCGGATTATGTCTGATTAAGAACAGTAAGTTGTACTCGTAGACAACAGAGTAAAAATTTCATGCTAACACCAACCGAATCATTACTATGAGCACGAAATGTAGATTACTCTGCTTTATATTCGATTATCTCGATTCTAAGGAAGCTTTCAACAATTTTTGGCCAACGAAACCTGGTATTTGCGACTAAATCAGGCTTGTACTTACGCACGTCTAACTAGGTAACAGAAAGCAAAAGGTTACCGGAGAAAAAAGCTTAGTACCGCATTCCCTCCCGACTGATAACTCCAGATTATAAAAATGCTGACAGGAGATGGCGAGATAAAATCAACGTGATTTAGTACCTACCAGGCAAATCTACCCAAATACTAATTTTTGATAGTATTGTAATATAATAATAACTACGCTTCCTAAAAGTATAATGCAACAAATTCCGAAGTGTCTTTTCATTCTGGCAGAATTTTGGTCCGAAGTGTCCTTTCATTCGAGGTTCGTGTCTGCGGTTAGTCTCCACAGTTCATGTCTACGAAAGAGACGGATAATATCACGGATAAGAGAAAATTATAACTGCAAGAAATGATTGTCATCTTGGCATTATTACATCAGAATTTTTCTTGTTCCAGTAGTCGAAGAATTTGCTAGAAGTTTCTGGCTATCAGAAACTTCTGCTATATAAGGACAGATGGCGATCCAGACCAGGCAGTTGTTTTAAAACCGTGGCGAAGAGATTAGAAAAGTGATAATGGGCGAGGTTGTAATTTTGTGTTAAATTGAAAGTTGAGAGTTAACAAGAAGAAGTAATTAGTTTGGATTTGTGAATTAAGTAATTGAAAGGAGATAAAGTGATTTGAGAGGAAAGAGACCTTGTAAGAAAAGAATTGCGAAGAATAGTATAGTGTAAACCTGAATTGTTCTATAGACTAGAAAATAAAGAAATAAATTTCACAGAATATCGTTTTATCTACTGGAGCCGTAGCCAGCTTATTACAGTATATAATTTGACCGAGAATTGGGAGCCAACCATTTAAAGATCAGTGTTGTGCTATTCATTAAGATTATTTCCAGTAATTAAGGCTGAAGGAATCGATGCACTGACTTTAAAGTTTGAGGGACGAAGGAGATATTTTTTTAAAAGTATGTTCCTTTCTATCACTTCCTTTCAAAAAATTGCATTACTACAAAAAGTGAGTAGATGTGTGCAGAACCACATAGTGTGCAACTGCGACTATAGCAGTTTCATGCATTATCTCTTTAGTTCATTTTGATGGGGTCTTCTTATTCAATTATTTTTTTTAGAAAAACGAATAAGCGGGTTCGAATAATGGTTCTTCGCTTTAACTGACTTTAAAAGTCGATAGTGCAAAAATCAAGTTATTGGCGGACGTACATAAGACGCTGTGCATTTTCGATCGAAATTTAAAACATACACGTATATGTTCGAATATTAAACATTTGAGGTTTTAATAATTTTCCCCAGGTGTATTTTTTTTACATAAAACTACGAGGTCAGGGTTTTTGATACAACGGCTTTTAATGTGCATTCTAATAATTTTCGATTAATCTATCTCTATTCTTTGAGATACTTTTGTATCCTATCAAATCTCTAATCATATTTCGTAACAAGTAATAGATCCGTCGTGTTCACTTCTATCAATTATTCCGGATCAATGAAAAGGACAAAATTAATTAAAAACTTCTCAAGTCCCAGTTGGTGAAAATTTTCTCTGACCTACTTACTGTCCGAAATTCATTCGCAACACACTCACATTTTACCAAAAAACCCCAGAACCCTTTTAAATATATCTTTAAAAATTAATTGGATCGACCACATCTTAGGGGAATTCCTCCACCGACAGGACCACCATCACACCAACCAATGGATTATTTTTCTGCATTTACAAATTGAAAATCGAAAATTGAAATATCCAAAGATCAGGTATTCCTTGTTACGGCCCAACTATAAGGTAAGATACCTAATCCACGATGTATAAGGGAAAATCCAATTGTGCAGAAACCAATATTCAAAAATCCCAGGTGGTTTCGCTACCACCCTCTTGTATCTCTTATTGCTGTGTATCCCGATACCAGCACAATCATTACCACTGTCGGCAGCAGGAAGAAATTGTCAAGGATCAATTACAGATGAAAATGGAAAACGGCAAAGAAAAAAATTGGAAATGATGTCGTGCTGGAGATGGCGTTAAATTTTCGGGGCGATGAGTTCGTTCATGCAAAACGCCGAAAAGTTCGGGTAACAAAAGATATTATAGTACTCCTCGTAGATTTGACGATACACCTGACGAACTCCGCAGTAATCATGGATATAGATTTCTAATTGTTGCTGGAGATGTCTAAAAGGGGAGAACTGCGCAGATGGGTAGAGACCTTTATTCAAAGTCACGTAAATCATGAGTTGAAGTGGTTGCTCTGGCGGCTGTACAGTGTGTACCTCTACTCCTCTTCAAGTGGAGATGATGGAAAAAATTGAATTTTCCTTCACACTAAATTTTAAATTTATTCAAATAATATTATGTTTTCTCCTGGTCGTCTCCTTTTGTTTAAATATCTCTGGAGGAGCCCAGGAACATAGCGAAAAAATATATATATCCTCCTAGGGATAATGCCTTTTTGGTGCTCCAAAGGAGAAGAAGAAAACATCGTGACTGGGATAATAAAAGCCCAAACGAGAGAGTGTGTGGGTGTAATGTTGTGTGGATGTGGAGGCCTTTATGAATTTCAAATGGAATTCTCTTCTTTTTTTCGGAATTTTAATTATGAAAGAATCATTTACTTTATACAATTCGTTGAGAAGCTACATTTGAAATAATGAAACTAATTTTGTGGCTGACAATTTTCGGGGAATTAGTGTGAAGTGAATGGATTTTGTTGAGAGGGAGAGGACTCGTTGTATTGTGGATTCTTGGAAATCATTGATACGTGTTCTTTAACTGTTGAACTTCTGTTGGCGTTAATGCGATTAATCTTTGTCATAAACAGTAAAAAGGAATGAACATTTATGCGAAACATTTAAAGTCAGTCAACCACTCAGTCATCATCGATACATATTATGGTAGTGCTTGAAGCTCTACGTTTATTTAATTTTGATAACTCTTGAATGTGTGATTGATCGAGACGCATGTAACAGGCTAACAGAAGCATAGGTCTAAGGCAAGCTTAAGCTCAAGCCCATCTTTACTTACTTGCTTTACCTTGTTGTAATCCTTTTCTGATATCAAAGACATCGGCGATGTTGTTACCGACCGTTTTTATAAACGTTAACATATCCGACTTTAAAATCGATGAGAATATGGCGAGTATCGATTTAGAGGTCCTGAGTTATTTCTAAGTTTTTCCTGTCGCAGTGTGAACTTTCTTGGCCTAAAAGCACATTGATATGTACCTAAGGCAAAAGGTTTAAGGCATTCAAATAATATTGCAGATAGGATCTTAAACGCTCCAGCAGCCTAGTTGGATTTAAGCTTGAGTATTGTTATCTTCATTTCACTATGGTCTGCTGGACAGAATTGTTAAAGAAAAATCTTGCATCAATTGCGGCGTGATCATTCTGGTTGGCATTTAGTTGATCCGCAGAGCGCTAGGTCCTCTCATGAATATTGAGGTGCGGGAATAGTGTGCTAGCTACAGTGATGATTCGCGTCGCCGCCAAATTGATTAGGCTAAGTCCATTTATCTTTGGTCACGTCGTCCTTATGGTGAGGGAATATTAGGCTGTTGTTTTTTTTATTTTTAACTTAAAGCTCATTATCAGCAGGCGTTCGTTCACACGCCTAAAGCTCAAGACTTTTTTTCCATGGTAGGCCAATTACTCCATGTGTATAACCCGCAATCTGAAGGGCCAGATCCTTCCTAGGACAAGGTTCCGCATATTCCGATGCAGTAATCCACTACGGGAATATGAGCGCTGCCGTTTGCCTATTTTGGATTCATCCGCCACCATCTCTTTTTCAACACCCTGACTCAGTCTTGAAAACCCTCCGAATACATGTCGAAGTAGCTTGTATAAGATATCCGCCAAACTGGCCGCATGTGCTCCTTCTGAGGAACTCTTGTTGGACTTCTAAGACGCAAATTTCAGCCAATCAGGTCAACAACAGATGCCTCTGTCCCAGCTCTCGCAAATGCCTGACAAACATCCGAGAGTAAAATTGTCAGGAGAAACTTCTCTGAAGAAGCTACGACAGGCCCTGTATGGGCTATTGGCACCAAAATATTTATTTCTTAATTTATTGTCGGTCGGACTTTGCAGTGTATGTGGGGCTTATGTGACATTCAAGTATGACCCCATTCCTTAGCTTGGTATATTCAATCGCAGTCAAGTAGCTAACGAAGACATATGTAGGTTGTTTTTTTTTCTAGGGTTGCAGGTCATAGTGAGGAGCTATTAAAAGGACCATTATTTTCTCACTACCTAAGGTCAATTTGGTGAAGTTTCTGGCACTGCATGATATCATCAAAGATAAAACATCGAATCAGGGGCTGTGCAAACAATACGGAAATATTACGTAAGAGTTTATAAGATTTTGGCGTGATTACTCATCTCGAAATTTGTTTAAGATGAATGAATAAATAATAAACTCGACTCAGATCCTAGAATCCTCTTCCACAGAATGTTAGCAATTGGCTTAAAATTGTATGTTTTGCTACTGATACACTCATTGATTTTGAGCAGCTATCTAACCAATAACCCTTCTAGTCTTCAAGAGCGTCATGAAGTCAGGTATTATAAACTTAAACTTTATGTACGAGTATATGTACCTATATAGAAGGCAGTATTTAAATAAAAATTTAAGAATAAAACCTTACATAACAATTTCCTTGACTCACCCCCAAATAAGAAAATGTCAGGGATTTGTTCGGACCCTTCCTGCCCACGTGAATGAAAATACACTTATATGCACGTATTGTAATATCCATGAGTATGTATGGCAATACCACAGTACAGCGTCATTTCTGATCACTGAAAACTTAATTTATTGATTGCGGCCACAAACATCAACCATCCATATCCGTAACATAAACCCAAAGAAACTTTCGTTTGAAACTCAACCAATTACCAATCCGTAGGTTCTGGCAGTGGATAACAACGATCCAAAAAATACCGTCATCTGTTATGGAATGCCAAAATTTCTGGTATGTGAGTGGAGACGAGCTACTACTGAGGGGAACAGTTTAGTTTTATTGATGAAAATAGACAGTTTGAATAAGTATGCGTATTCAAACCATGCAGTAAGGGAAAGAGGTTTTGACTATTGGATTTGTGAATTATAAACGGTGCTGAAAATAGACAAAGAAAAAAAAAAGTGAAATGAAGTGTAATTTCGAATTATAACATAAAGTGAATTTGTAGATCTTTAGATATAAAGTGAAGAGTGAAAAATCTCAAATATTACAATATGTTTTAGTATGTATATTATACGAAGGCATACCTAGAAGATAATACCAATCGATCACAGTCATGATTGACTACCACAGGCAATTGGATACCAACTGACCAAAAAATGAGCCGTGAATGACTACAAGAGACGACAAACTACGAGTACCAAATAGTCATGGCGGAGTACCAACCATGAATAACTACCAGAGTCAACCAATCATGACCACAAACCATACATGACAGACTACCAACTTTGAACGACTGCCAGGTACAATAGACAACTGTTTTTCCAGAATGTGTAACTTATCATATTTTGAGGGATTTTTCATAAATGGATAAGGGATTTTTCTCTAATTAGATTAGGGTTTTTTCTCTAATTAGATTAGGGTTTAGACATGTAATGGTTTTCTTAAAATGAAACGCTTGTGTAAACCTTCATTGGCACGCCATTTCGATTTTTGAAATTAAATTGTCAGAAAATAAAAGAATTTTTAGAAGCTTCAGTGAAACTGGAGAGCTAAATTCTATTTCTGTGTATAAACTTTTACTGGCACCAGGGCTGGGACTTAAAATGAAACGCTTGTGTAAACCTTCATTGGCACGCCATTTCGATTTTTGAAATTAAATTGTCAGAAAATAAAAGAATTTTTAGAAGCTTCAGTGAAACTGGAGAGCTAAATTCTATTTCTGTGTATAAACTTTTACTGGCACCAGGGCTGGGACTTTCAGCCCTTGCGAGATATAGCCCGGACAAATTAAAAAATCTCATTTCTAGCATTTCTAGCATCTTAGTCCGAGCAACTCAAATCTAGGTTTTTTTTTATTTCTATCAATTTTAGTCTAGTCTAACTTAAAAATAAAAATTACTCATTTTGTGTATTAATTTCATTCATGCTGTAAATTTTCATTCATGATCAAGGAATCTTATGACGTCATGTTCTGTGTAAATTGGCAAATTAGGAGCAAATTTGAGTCACTGATTCACTGTGAGAAACCCTATTCAAATTGATCATCCGTAAAATAGCAAAATATTTAATTTTAACAAAATCGTTTACTCGTATGCTGTTTTTGAGAAAATCGAAATTTCTAAAACCGGCTCGTGGTAGAATACTGTGAATTTTCCGCTTAGAATGAAAATGTTTTGATTTTGTCTCGAATTAGCAGACCCCAGGAGTGAAGTTTGAAGTAAATCCGTTCAACCGTTTCATGAAACCAATTACATAGTTTCAAGTTACATATATACTAGCCCTTTGCAAGTAGAAGTAAAAATAGATTAGGTTGACGAACTCACAACAAAATTTACTAATTTTCTTAAACTTTGTACTTACATGTATGTACATAGAGCAACATTTTAAGAGAGTAATAAAGTAAGATTTTTTCCGCTGCTTACATTACAGCCAGCACCTTCTGGCAACACTGCAATGAACTGCCAATAGAATGGAAAACACGAATGACTATCTCGAATCATCATCATCTGCCACTCGAGAGCATATTAAACAATAGTTAAAAAGGGAATTTCCTGGGGCCCCGAATATAAGGGGCAACTAACAATTTTGTTATTTGAAGGAAAATAATAAACATTAAAAACTATTTTACATGTGTTTCGGAAGCGGTACACGGCTCTTTAGTAGACCTTCCGCGAACGGAGTGGAGATGGTAATGGAATTCCAGGACTTTTAAGACCGAAATATGTGTTATTCTGCAGAGTCAAGATAGAGTCTTTGGTGAGATTTGATACAGCAATGACGAGCAGTATACTGCATCTGTTCTGCCATAGTAGATACCGTACACCACCTCAGAAATAAAGTTTCTGCAGCCAGCTTCTAATTCTATTATGCCAATTACGAACCATCTGATGTAATACTGCTGGTCCCTCTTCAGACAAGTTTTTGCAGAAACGGAAAAGGGATAGATGGCTTGAATTACACAAAATAGAATCAGAAGAAAATGTTCATTCACCTTAATCTCAGGAAGATTTAGATATCTCGTATGGCGAATGTATTTCTGTACTATAAGCAAACATCACATGATCCCCACGGCATCACAACCCTACTGTTCCATCTTAGGGTGAAGAATCCGTTAGATCTTGGACCAAATACTTTAATCTTTGGGAAAAGTACGAACACAGGAGAAGATGCAATTGTAGACGATGCTACAATGCGGTACGTACATACCTGATCGTGGAAGTATAGCAGGTTCCTGGTTCTACCAAGGTTGTCACTGCGCATTCAGGGTATCTAAGGCAGACCAACTACGACATGAGAGCCTTCATTGAGCCAAGAAGAATGGACAATTATTGTCAAGAGAAGGTCCTATTATTTGGTAGCAGCATTACATCAGCCGGCGGGGCAGCCCATTGCATCTCGAAGCAATCCCTCTCAACCAGATTCGTGTGAAAACTTCCCTGTACAATATCTTTCTCGTGTGAAGCGAGAGTATCAAAACCTGTAACGGCACCTGAATACGTGTGAAGTCCATCCATTCGAATGTCATTATTTTCAGAGAGAATCCCTTTTTATACAAAATAATTTCCACCTTAGTAATTGTTTGAATTTCAGGGGAATCTCAAATTGCAAAGAAAAGCAAATAATTAAGTTATACGGCGGTAGCATTTTTAGTGTTTCTGACTGATAACTGACTTTTATCTTATATCAGCAAATTTTATGGAAATTCTGCTCATACTCAATACTTTCCGATCATGTAAAACCATACCAGAAAGTTAATTTTCTGATTAAACTTACACTAAAAATGCTATTATACTTTGCCGCCACATAACTCCATTATTTACTCTTTCAGATACAATTTTTTTCTATATTATTTGCAATTCAATTGTGAGTTCAATTAGCACAGATATACTTAGTTGAATAGATTCGTTATAAATGCATTTTTGAGATAATCAAATTTGAAGTAAAAATTACTGGAACAAAGCCGCTCTAACTTGCAATGAGTTTGTCAAATCAGAAAATTGCTATCGTCAACCTATTACCTATTAAATTATATTTTCAAAATTATCAAAGCGAACCTTGTGGCTGCAACCGTTTCAGATTTATAGCATGTTAAGCTGTGCTACTGGCTTAGGCGATGAACTTCCCTCCATCCCTGCCGGAAGATTTTTTTCTTGTTTTGACCTCAGAAATCACCATCACCAACATGGTGTATTCCCCTCTTCAACTGAAACACCTTGAAGTATACTTTCTTCTGAGAATTAAGTGCATACTCGTACCTACAAATTTTATGTTCTAATTTATTTGCAAAAAATGCATTCGTGTGATGCCAATATCAGAGCGGATCTGTACAGCTTATTCAGGGTAATTTCCTAGAGTTCTCGGTAGATGCGTCCCAAAAATTTAATTTAACATCAATACTATGATACTTTTTCCTTAGTGTTTTTAAATTGAAATCTATAATTCCTGGACTACTTTCACTACTTGCCTGAATCAACTATTTTTTTTATTCTCAATTGCTAATAATAGAACCAATTAAAAATCTCGTTAAATGGCTTACAGAAAAAATATCCTCCAACATTCTTTGCAATTTCCAGTACAACAAGTACTAAGGAAAAAAAAATTGATAGCATAACTCTTTCCATACACACACCAATGAGCATGCAGAAAATAAATTAAAAATCAATTAAACGTTTCATCTGCAAAACTATGGAACACCAGCCACCGAAACGAGGTCAATTTGTCAGTTATACAACGTTCTTAACTGCCATCAAATGAGTGGCAGTTGCAGTAGCAGTACAAAAAGTACCACACCAACCCACCCTATAGCCAACACTCCCTTGCAACCCCGTGCTTTAGGTCATCGAAAATTGAAATAAATTCGTTTTTATCTGCAGCTTATTGTGGCGGAAATGGATTTCATCAACCTCGTAAATAAATTGCAAAGAGTCATCAGCAGCAGTTGCATCCCACACCAACCCACCATGATACCCTATTTACTTGGGTAGTAGTAGAATACCACTTTCCATTAGAAAGCTCCCAGGGCCAGTAATCCCTTTCGAGGATATGTATGTATGTAAATGCATTTGCAAGTGCCATTTATCGAATGAGTTTTGCTTAAACCATCTGTTTTCGTACAGATACATAAATTCATACAGTACGTACATATAAATTACACCTTCAGAATAAAACGATTAAGATTAACCCACGCCATAACGCCGAGCACCCACTGCTAAATATCTTATAAGAGGCCAACAGATGGCGCTCAACAATGTAACCAAGCCGGAGGACATACATATATCTATAGAATGTGGAATTTGACTGTATATACATATTTCTCATTCGATTCTATGGAAAAATCTTGTGAATGTAGTTCTGCAGGTCTAGGTCAAAGCTCTCTCAGCTCGGCGCGCTCGAAAAAAGTTTCCCTCCATTCAAAGCATTGCTGTATTCGGTCAACAACGCTTCAGATATGTATCTATACACATAAACTAGGTTATAATGCATTTATGCATCCGTAAATAATTTTACCCCTTCTAAAAATAGGTACTTTATCTGAAAGTGCAACAACAACGGGGATCCTGTGCGTCTCATCTATGAAAGTGGAATGCACAGTGCTCGTTCTCTTTCTTGCTCAAGCCTTTCTACGAAGGATTCAATTGCAATTGTATTCAATGTGTACATAGAATGCCTTTTCTTAATTTTAGGGACTGCTGCTGCTCCTGCTGTGGGGAACTGGTTCAAGATCTATCAATGTACAGAGAAGATGGCGGGATTGCTGCTCTCTTACCAGTTATGAATTTCTTTAAACAATTTTCGTATATAGAGAAAGATACCCGTATGTAGGGATTTGCGTACATACATATATACGAATACGTTAGATAGATACATTCAGTTTTTGGTTAACTAAAGCTTAGCACAGTTGTTAAATGGATTTTCTGTGGTGGATAAAATGTGGTTCATATTCTGTTGGATTAGATGTTGGCGTATGTATTACAGAAGAGGGTACTTAGAGTGATGTGAGAACATTCCTCTGTTGCGCTAGTTTTATTTACATTTTTTGGATTATCATTTATGTAATATAAAATCCACAAGGATACTTACGTGTTAGTTTTACTAATAGATTTTGTACATTAGTTGTGAAGTAGAGAGTTTTCAAAAACAAACTAAAAACGTAAACACACATGAAAGTTGATGGATGAATTAATTTATATAGCAGGACTGAGTAAATATTCGCAATTATAGTCACATGCCAGTCGTAACAAGAAATGGTGTATAACATCCGTCAGTGATGAACGTTTCCGCGGAAATGCAAATAAGTTGCGATATTGAAATCCACTCACGTTCACCCATTTCTTAGTTTAATAAGTTGTATTCAGCAATATTTTATTATCCTAAAGTTAGAGGGAGCAACATAGAAAGTTTATTAAGGAAGGTACTCTTCCTTTGCCTAAAGCGTTGATTCAATGATCGTACGAGCGACAGTACATTGCGTACTTTGTATGTTTCAGTGACTATATTAATGCATTTATAAATAAAGTCTACAAGCTCATATTGAGGTAGTCTCGAAACGACGGCAAACGACCTCGTTTGAAACCCCAAATGTGTTTATCTACTAGCATCACTATACCTTCCCCTTTATTTTAGGAACTTAAGTATATGGCATTTCAGGTCGCGCATTGTGCTTCGGGGTAACTGCCTCCTAGAATGTACAAATATTGGCCTTAGAAATAAAACAATTTGGAAACAACTTAACTAAAAGTGGACTCTATCTCTAAGTTGTAGAAATAGACTAAAAAAATTCGACAAATGTCTACCTCGATTTAGGAAAGAGTTAGAGTTGCTATGACTGTTGGTTACCACACAGTTCGCTCAAGAACCACTCAAGACATTTTGATGAAATTTTATTTCTATGTTTAACCTGATGCGCAGGTAATTTTCATCTAAAAATTGTCAAAAATCGGATGAAGTGTAGGTAGGATGCGGGTGTAGGGCTTCGAATGCCATTAAATCATTTTTGCTAGCCGCCTAACTGAAGAACGTCTGAACAGGTTTTGATTTACTTGCACCTATATAAGGGCAAATATTGATTTTCCAAAAATGTCCGATCTCGAGGTTTTGATCAAACTTGACGTTACTATGATAGAGAAATTCAATAAAGTGGGTCTGTCTGTCTGTATGTATGTTTGATCGACTGCAGCCTAAACGGCAAAATTAACGGTTCTTTACTAATGGCCGATTTTGAAAAAAATCGATTTTCCCGAAAATGGCTCCAACGATTTTGATCAAATTTGTGTTTTTTTTTTCAAAAAGTTCGTTTAACGTTCATTTTAAATCTGAGTGATTTGTAATTATATCTGTGGCCACAATTAAAAACAGCATAAGTCGACTTAAGTCAAAATTCAGTTAATAATACTACAAGGATCCTAAATATATAAACTTGTTTCCCTCCATTTAATTACCTGTAACGGCAACCGAGTTATGGGCAGATAATTGAAAGCATAAATCAAAAATTTCATATAATTTACACAGAAATTAAAATTTTAAAAATTTGAAAAATGGTAAAAATTTATTTATGATGTTTTTCCTTGTGGCCACAGATATATAGGTGCAAGTACGTGCGACCTAGTCTTGCAATTTATTTTTCTTAATTATTCAATTTACCACATATTCTATTTTTGAATAGTTTTAGGACTTTGGGTTTACCTTTAATAATTATATTTAGTTCTACTGCCTAAGGAACCAACAATTTTTTTTTTCAAGTTCGATCAGCGTAAGTGATCCGACCTCCGACCACGCTGATGACATTGTCATTCTGTCATAAACATCAACGAGGGCAATGCAGTTAAGTTAACACAACCAAGTCCAAAATAATGGTATTCTGAAATAGGCAAAGCAAGGAATGAAAAATAGATTTGGCAAACCGAAGAACTAGAGAATGTGATGAAGTACAAATATCTCGGATTTATTACAACACCTAGCTTTTAAGAAATATCTGCAAGAAAAATCAAAAGAAGCCAAAGGGTAATAAACTGTAATTGGAAAGGCATACTTTGCAGAAAGTTCCTTGCTTTAAGCACAAAGTACAAAGTTTATGAAGCAGTAGTGAGGTTTATCATGTACTATGCAGCTCAAGGTTATTTTTCTGTATGAGGAAGTCGAAAACCTGCTGAGATACTTTAACTTTTTCAGAATTGTTAATGAACATCGAACCACCCATCCGAGAGAGAGGGCGCAGTAAAGTATAACTACGAACATGTACAAAACATAACAGAGACAAATTACTTTCACCATCAAAAGAGATTAGATAGGTTTCTCCGCTTTATTGGTACAAATCCTCATAGATTTTCGAAAATCTTTTACTTACATAATTTACCGATTTATGAAGTTTTCAATTGGTGAACGTAGCATAGACTTTAGAAATATGATAGGAGTAGGAACTGAGCTGTCCCATGTTGCACACATAACAAAAGCATTGCTTCCTCACTTGAGCTTAGAACAAACTCCACAAGAACCACAATAGGATCATTGTACAAGTTAATATTTCTAAAGACGATTACATCCTATCGAAAAATATTTGGTAATTTGTTAGAATTTTTTTTTTTATAATCTTCTCTTAGGAGAGGCTAACCTACAATGCTAAACCAGCGCCCCAAGGTGTTTGTAGATGCCTCGTGATTCTGCTCATTAATTGTTGGAGATTAAAGGTTTCTGGAAATATGTCTTCTGGGAGTAAATTCCAAAGTTTACTTGTCTTGCAACAGAAGGAGTTTTGATATAAAGATATCTGCGCCATTGCTAGGTGGACAAAAAGGTGATGGGCCCTGGTAGTTTGATTAGTAGAACGATCAAATATCACATAAGGTCTTCGGAACATCTGCCATGATATTATCTGTAGTATAGGCATAGGTCTGCTACCAATCTTCGATGAGCTAACGTTTGGAGATTGAAAGTTAATTCGGTATTTTCTATTAAGCGGACTGCTGTCGAGCACCAAACGTGAGCACAACACTCAAATTCTGGTCTTACTTGTGCTTTGTATAAGAGAAGAAGCTGTTGCGCTGTAAAGTATCTCTTCCTGAAATTCGGCCAGATTCAGTACGCATTTTGAAGGATCAAAAACTTAGTTGTAAAATATTCTTAAGTATGCTAATAATAGATGTCTTTGCAATTCAATTCATTTCAGTACAACTGCCCCTTCTGTATCCCTAGTTGTTCACCTCATTTATCTTTGTTAGTTTTTTTGAGAGGATGCACCTCTTTTCAAATTATTGCTGCCTTTGACAGTGATTATTTTTGTTTAGTTTTTGAAAGGCATGTAGCGCTTTCTAAAGTGCTCTTGTTTTTGATGCTGATGACGGCTTTCTGAGGGCCGAAGAGAGAGCTGTCATTTGTTTTTTTTTTTTACGTTTTTTCGATTGCAGGGCATTGAAAGTTGTTTGTTTCTCTATAATTTGAAGCTGGCTGCAGTTCTGTTTACCACGGCCTAAAACCTTATCGAAAAGGTTATACAAATACTGATGAACTTTCGTGCCGTTGGTATATGCCCACACAGTCTCGATATTGTCCGCAATCACAACTGTACGAGTTATAGTTTCAAGGATGAAAAATAAATGCAGTATGTATCATCTGCTGGTGGTTCTTAATGACAACCAAAAGACTAAGGCTCAGGGGCATCCTAAGATTTATACCTTCTTAGAGTTATATCTAATAAAATTTATCATGATGAATCCCATGAGACTGTGACTGAAGTTTTCGTTTTCATCATCATCAAAATACCTCCATTTCTGAATACACGAGGCAAACCCTCCACCCACGTAGATCTAAAGCAGCACCATCACATTTAGATCCCCACGCTATTCTGGACACCAACACGGATGCTCAACCTATTTGCAGTTCAAAGCTAACGTGAGCAGTTATTTTGCGCCCAGATTCACATCCAGGTGGAGAGTGTACCACTTGTATTATTATGAAAACGGTGTGAAAACCCCTATAACTGTTGTATTTGTCAATAGTTAATTAGGAGCATTTCATTAGGATGAAATTTATTTGCTTACACGTCGTTTTAATAGCAGTGATATTTACGTTAACAATAAGCACGAAACGTGCGCTAGTGTGTGTGGTTTTGTGCCAAAACGAGGGCACAACCTTTCCATTGTTTACACTGTAATTAGTTTTCTTTGTCGATCTACATAAATAACGAGCTATATACGTATACCTCAAGCTCATCCCACAATAACATTAAAATCTCTCAACGAAGTAACAAACCCTCGAAGCAGCCCAACGGAGAAGAACTATTTCTTTTAACTCAAGTTTCTGCTTTGCTTGCAAGGGATACTTAGTTCATTCGTGCCATCGTAAATATTTCATAAATATTTCTCATCGAAAATGTAATAACTTACGAAACCAGTATACACATTCAGGACCTTCCTTTTCTTCCTGCTGGGCAAAAACTTCCCATCCCACGCCTCCGATATATACTTATCCCGGTTTGACGCAGAAGAAATCTTTCACGGGTCGATAATTCTGAAGCTTAAGTTAAGCATTTTTTTTGTTTTTCAGCCTGCATAACTGTTGTTTCTTTTTTCGCCAAAAAAGGGTTTTATATGACCAGTCATTATCCTTTGTACATAATTTAGTTGGGAAACAAAAAAGATTTACATCTTAAGGCGACGGAAGGAAGAAGGTCTGTTGCTTACTATGATTTTGACGACTGACGTTTCATTCATAATCCCTTCTCGAGCGGATTCGAATTCGACAAAGGGTTCAAGTTTGAAGTTTAATCCAAATTTAATTATTTAAATTGCCATTATTTTCGCTTTTGTAGATATACGTCTTCGGGTGAACTGAATCTGCATAATAAATTAAGAGATAGATTTGTGTGGAAAATTTTGAAAAGTTCTATATTAAAAGGGTGGGGGAGTAAACTCATTTTGTTTACCAAAATGTTGATTGTAATTAATTTAGTCTGCAATTTACATTTTCGTTTGTATTCGATTAGGTTAAGTGACATTAACGAGAATTGGTGATGGGGTGCAATTGTCGTCAAGGGCGCTCCTCTTTCATTTGATTGATAAAGGTAACAAATAGATAGAGTTCAAAACCAAAGCAACTTTGATGAATTATATGTTTCTATTTGCCTAACTATAATCAATTAATATCCTGGAGACTATTCATCACATCTGTATGTGCTCTCTGAGTATAAGGTGAAGACTAGAGACCAGTTAGAGGATCTCCTTCTAGGGCTAGAGAAGAAGTTCCATTTATTTAAAATACTACATCTCGCCGCAGGATGGTTGGCAGCTATTATTTTGTAACATATTAGTAAGTAAGAGTTTGATAGGTGAAGAATCAACTATGTCCATGAAGCAATTTATAGTTACCATAGAGTACTTTCACTCGGAGTTCTGCCACTCCTCGAAATGTGTAAACTGACAGATTTTCATCTTTTGAGACATGACGTCATCTACATATCTTTAGAAAGCGTATCGCCTATTAATTTAACACTCTTTTGTTCGTCTTTTTTTTAATGAAAATGATGGGCTTAAAATCTTGAACGAATTATTGAAGAGCCAGTCTCCATGTACAGTTGAACGTAATTAATAGCCATACTTAACGAGCAACTAACCAGAGAAGAC
The DNA here is from genome assembly GCA_963082735.1 of Pocota personata. Lineage (NCBI taxonomy): Eukaryota > Metazoa > Arthropoda > Insecta > Diptera > Syrphidae > Pocota > Pocota personata. Next base: position 43,897,491 of record OY720430.1, on the reverse strand, counting down.
TGGAAAGTCTCTGTCTCTTTTGCCCATTTGTTCCAGTTCTCTGAGAGACCAAGCTGCCTGGCATCCGCGATCGCTTGATCTTTAAAAAGGAGAAACGGTCTACCTGGTTTCTCGAACTTGGGTCTGGGATTTGCAGATCCTTTTAGTTGGAACGTTGTCGTCAATTTGCTTTTTGGACTAAAGTACATCTCGATATTTGTATCTTATTATCTATTCGTCACTTTCGTATGCAGGACCAGATCTGACGAATGATTTTTCTTTCACAGGAGCTCAATATCTGATCAGCTTCCCTGCTTATAGACCAGCACTCGGCACCATATAATAAAGTAGGGAGAATCATCTATCTGTAGAGCATCGCTTTTTGTTCTTCCATTTAACCTGTGTGCTACCTGTTCAAGAATAAGATTGAAAAAATTGCATGGCAGCTCATCTGATTGTCGAAATCCAGTGCAAGATGCGAATACAAAATTTTATAGTTGGTTTTATTTTAGTGTTACGCTAAATAAATTTATTCAAGATCTCGAAATCTACCACCACTTTGTGGAGCTCTAGACAATGAACGCTTTATAAGGAATTTGGAATCTGTTGGTCTTTTCCAAGATTCGTTTTAGTGTGAACATTTTTTAGTTTTCCAATCTGCTAGAGCCAGAGTCTCATTCACATCGTCGTAGGTACCTAGGGTACCTAGCCCCTCAGCTGTTTATGATCCGTTCCTGAACTATTTTGTGGTATGGTCTTTAAAAGTAAATATGCACACTTTTGTAATGAAGGGATTTCAAGAAAATGTGATTTGGAAACCAGATCTCTTTCGTTGGGCTCCTTCGGGATCCCTTTGGTTGGTATCTTTTTCACTCCAGATAATGCTGTAGCCGTCTGTATCATACTTAGGGCACAGTGGTGCTTTACAAGTACAACACTGCTTCGTTTCTGTACCTCCGACGGTGGTACAGTTAGCCCAGAGAAGAAGGCGGATGCTGTAACAATGCCACAATGAGTGTCTTCTATGCTAATTAAGGTTCGGATTACTATATGGCCCCGCGTCTTATATTCCGAAAGACAGATAAAGTTAAAAGCATACAATCAGAATGAAGGCTGCAGTTCAGTATTGTCGGTTTACTAATTACATTTGATATGTTTATGCGACATCGTAAGTCATAACTATTTCTTGATGAACATCATCTCTTCCGTTAGTGAATTTTCACCTTGCTCCACCTTATTAAGAAGTGAGCAGTCAATTCATTTTAACACCCTCACTATTAAGGCATCGATTAAGCTTATTTTAGGTTAGGTTAACTTAGATGGCTGTCCCGCTCAGGAAGGGATCAATTTAGACCAAAGGATAGATGTATTGTGATACCACAAAGAATTCCAGATTACACGCACCAGGCCGGAACCTTATTGCTCTATCTGCATACTAATACTGCGAGAGGGAGAAGGAGGTTAGTTAATACCCCTTTCTTTGGAGTTGCTGATCTATCTTTTGATTTAATAAACTCGAAAACGATGCATCTTGCAAAAAAAAAGTGTAGGTTTCGAAATTATCTGCAAAGAGAATGTCGAATTTTTTAAAATTTTCATAAATTGGAGGTACGCATCCAAGATGTTCGGATAATAAGAAGAACTATTTTCATTCACTTCGGGGTAAAGTTTTGGATGCATACAATGGTAGAATGCTTCGCGATTTTTGTTCATTCCCTTGCAGTATTTGTTCTGCAATAATGTGGATAAAAATGATTCCTGTTTATAATATGTAAATTAAAACAATTCCATTGTGAAGGAGTGCTTTAAAAATATTCAGTAATAAAAAGTTTATGTGGAACGAGATTAGGAGTTCAAGTGCCGCCACTGGTATATAATTGCAGACAGCATTTAGGTGAAAGATCAAATTCTGATTGTCACGAGCTGAGCAAAAAACAGAAAGTCTTACCGATAAATAAAAAAATAGACAGAGGTTCCAATACACCATAATTTAATGGAGTATGGTCCACGATGTATATCTTCTTATAAGTTATTTGTATGTTCAACATCTCCAGTCCAGTTATCATAGTTTATTTTCAATAAACTCTAGCATAACCTTTACAAAACCAAAATTTAATTAAAATCGATGCAGATGACTCTGTGTTATTCTTCCTATACATCTTTTCGCATAAGTATATGTGTAAACAATCCACCCATGACAGACTCGAATCTTTGCATTACCATATCAAGGTTGAAATATATATGTATATATTTTTTTAATTTCACACCATAGAATGGTCGCCCTCATAAAATTCATTAAGTACTGTAGGCGTAGCAAATGACAGTAAACCATCCATACTTACCACTTATTTGTGTCCTTCGTTTCTCTGTTTTTTTTTTTTATGCAAGGATTTTCCTTTTAATTTAAGTATCGTGCCTAGAATACAGTGTACGTACACCAAAATTCAAGCAAATTGTGCCTTTGGCCATTTTCCATGGTAATGGAAAATTATAATTGCTCACCGCCTCCCTGTAGTGAACAAAAGGACTTCCATTTATCTTTAGACTTTTTGTTTACAACATTTGTTTATGTTTTTTTTTTTTTTTTTTTTTTCTTTTCGTTTGCTCTCCTTTACCCCCTTTATCCCCACATACATATATGTATGCAAGGTTGAATTCTTGCTTTTGTTGGCATCGTTCAATCTTTTTTTCTGCAACCATCCATCACATATTCTATATGTTGAACATCACAGATTTGAACAAAATGGGCAGAATGATATTCTATGGCAACTGCAAGTTACGGCACAGCAACAATACTCGTATAACACTAACAGGATGATGCGCTCCACACTAGTGTTGGTAAGTTCCATCGCTAGCTTTAGTTTGCATTCGACGGTTTTTTTTTCTTTTTTGTTGCATCTTTAAAGGCATTTCACGCTCACAAGGACTCGAGGTCATAACAGATTGATGGATGAATGGATTCTTCAAAAAATCAATAGAATCCTTATGCATGTGCTAAAGATAGAAATGAATGCAGAAACAGCGAGAAATAAAACAAATGAGAGTGCTATCGACACGTAAGCAAATGGTGCTTTAGAATTGCATACATACATATGTCACATAACAGAAATGGATGCTTAACAGCGGGCTCTTAAGATGGTTCTTTTCACTTTTTTCTTGCTTTTGTTAAGAGTGCCTTGGTTTACTTTAAAAATCCATTTCAGGTCAACTTTGGAAGAGTCATGTTGGAAGGAAATTCGAAATATGTAACTAAACCGATCCGATAAAATTGTAAAGATATGCAGATTAGATCAACATTTTACTGGATAGCTCTACAAATGTCATTAAATAAATACTAAAATATGTCCCGTTGCGTTGAGCTGCTATTTGCTTCGAATACTTCAGTTAGATGGTCCATTTCCTAGTCCTGAAGGATTGAATGCAAAAGAAAATGATTTCATTGGTTCCAATGGATGCTTTACGAAGACTTATGAAAGCTATCATAAGATGTTGTTCATCTAGGTAGCATTCCAATGTCGACCGCACACTTGTTTCAGACACCTAAGCCATCATCTAAAACTCACGCTAATCGCTAAATGCTCAATTTGTTTCGATAAACAGGGTGCCTTCAAAGAAGAGATTAACATCTCCAAAGCTTTGACTTTCCATCACTTGCTTGAGATTGGTGTTATAGTTGCCAGCTTCGGTACGGGGTATGAATACTTCACGTGCGGGGTATTGTTCCTGTGCTAGAGTTGTCATCATTCATCTTAATTTTTTTTTTTTTCCGAAAATTGATTTTGCTGCTTTATTCGTTAGATTCTGTATATACTTGAAATTTAAGCATGACATGTCCTGACTCTTTAAATATATACTCTGTATTCAGAGAGTAGTAACCTTACTGGGTCTCTATTTCTCTGTCTCCCACAAGCCGCGGTAGTAGCCAGAGATAAAGTACCTAAAATCTTTGAATTATATCTAAATTTCCCCAGAGTTTCTTCCTGGCCTCCTTTCTCTAGTGTACGAAAGGTTCACTGTTATACAATGGGAGCTGAGATGTCGGTTCTTCTGCTTAGTAGTGTTGAACATTGTAATAAAATGTGCGCTGCCACCTTTACATCGTACATGTTATATTATTGTCTTCTGTCCTGTGAATGTCCATATTATCCATTTGATCATTTTTGAGCTTCCGTTCGCAATGCAATGATTTATGGACCCCATTACATAAAAGCTGGAAACATACCATCCAAATCTGCGGTTCAAAAAGGTGCAAGAATAACTGTCGCATCGTTTGCCATTATGTTTGTTCCTCGTTTTCTAGGAACCTAAGGTTCACCTGACTTGTTCAAATTCCCTACTCTATCAAGGCGAAGAGTGCTATTAATCCAGTAAAGTCTGAGCACACAACTTTCGTTATACTTCCCCAATAACTGCTTGCAAATATTTCATCTTTCAATTTTCATAAAGTTTTTTCGAAATTCGATATTTTCTGTACCCTCCCATGCAGGTTTTCCCTTTACATTTCCTGATAAGTGATTTCCTTCCATTTTGACACTTTCTCAAGCATATTTCAACTGCACAGCATTACATCAAGGATTCTAATTTTTACGTGGCTCAATAGTTGAATGCGTGATCAATATTCCAAAACCATGTCCCTGCATAGTGAAATATTGCTTCGATGTCGATTTCCAACAAAATATTTTGTGTTATACCCGAGAAATTCGTTAATAGGCAAAGTACCATTATACGACCTTTTTCGAAAACACGCCATCTAGTGGCATCTATCCATCCCAACTCAAATATCGTCTTTTTTTTTCAAAATGCGTCATTAGTTGATTTTGGGGTTAGAATGAAAATTCTGATTTCGCTTTGAATTGTGACCCCACGACCCTGGATATGAAGTTTCAAGAAAATTCGTCCAGCCGTTTAGGTTGCAGTCTTGTGTACATACGGCAGACGGGTAGACAGACAGAACGATCCGAATCCCGAGATCGAAATTTTTCATGAAAGCAGTACTTCCCTTTGTAGGTAGAAATACAAATTGACGCAGAGCAATCGAAGAGAGACGTCGACAGTTAGGAAGTATTAGTATGGAGCCGAGATGTATAGCTGAAAACCATGAATAATGGTTCCTGGGTCCTAAAACCAATAAGAGAACAAACATACATGATCCACGACAGCATAGCATAGACCCTACCATCAAAGGTTTCTTTGAAACATGAAAACTGGATAAAAAAAAAAAGAGTCGAACGACTATACCAAGGAAGAGGGCAATAAATTTCTAGCCACGAAAATGTGAGCGCATGGTCGAGCAATGAGTCAGCTGGAGATATTATTTAACACAGCCCACATTCATCACTGATTTATTATCCAATCCTAATAACTAACCAAACATGATATACTAACAAAAAGCCAGAAATCTATAAACACGTATACTTTGCCAAACTCATTTACGTTTTGATCATAGATTCAGCGACACAAAAATTATATGAAAACTTAAATTTTGAATGCCAACAATTTTTTAGGATTATCTGGAAACCCCCTTAAAAGTTATGGAAAACAAGTACAATAAGGTAATTCTAAAATTGAGGTCCTTTTTTGTAAGTTCGCACATTTTAGACAAAATCTCTTTTTGCAGAGCAATGAATCCACCTCCTCATCTGCAACACCATCATCTGAAATTAATAATAGTTTTAAATTTATGAAGTAAGTCTTTGTGTGCATCACTCATGTATTTCTAATCATGAATTTTTTTAGTTTAAGTTTCTTAGACAATTCTGATTCATCGGTCCAAGCTGAAGCGCCCACTTCACATTCACTGCGTCCAGGTAAGCCTTTAAAACCACTTCATAGTCTGTTTGAATTGAAAATTTTCCCTCTTAGAACAATTGAAGCAAAGCGTTTCGAAGTCGATAGCCCATGATTATCAGATGAGTAAACCAGCACCTAACAAAATTCTTCCAAGTAGCTTATATCAAGTGTCTGAGGAGCCAGCGGATAAAATTGATGAAGTTCAAAAGGAGAAAACGCTTGCCGAGATAGGTTTCAAGGCGAACGAAATCGATGGCTGGGAGAATATTAATCAACCGCCAAAACAAAATCTTTACGATCTCCTCAAGAACATGATTGACAACTACATCAAGCCAAATGTACAAGTTAGAATCGGTGACGTGTCCTTCAACTGTCACATGATGGTACTGCAATGCTATTCGGATTTTTTCATGGAATGCAGCAACGAAGTAATTGTGCAGCTGCCTTCAGAGAGAATCACTCCACAGGCATTTATGATGGTCTACGATTGGATGCTTTCAGCTGAACCACTGGTCCAGCGAGAAGGGATCTTGGAGTTGTTTAATGCAGCGAATTTTCTAAAAATCAAAGGACTAGTAGATCAATGCTGGGTGTGCTTGGACGATGATATCCGATTTCAGGAAGACACTGCATTCCTTTTGTATCTGGAGGCGCGAAATTATGGATTGGAGATGCTACAGCAACTGATGCTGACAAGAATTTGTAAATTCTTCCTAACGCTAGTCTCATCTAAGGACTTTGTTTTACTGAGCGCCAAAGAAGTTATCACGCTGCTTAGTTCGAATTCAATTGGAGTGAACTCTGAAGTTGAGGTTGGTTAAATTAGCTAACCATTAGAAGTATTCGAAATGTACTGTCCCCCATTAGATCCTTATGTCTGCAGTTCGATGGCTTAGCTACAACTGGGATGAACGCCAGTCCCAAATGTTGGATGTTCTGAGTTGTGTACGATTTGGTTTGGTACCACCATGGATTCTGGTGGCCTTGGGACGAGACACTGATTGTATCGGTGTAGAAAGGGTTGTTGACAATCCTCAGGTGAAGAAAATGATTGAAGATGGTTTATCGTGAGTTTTTTTTTTTTTTTCTTTTACTTTTGCCGAATTTAAATAGGAATAACTTGTCCCAAATCTAGATACACAACAACACAGTTGTTCTACTCGGACAATGTGGATAATTTTTTGGCATTTTTGGAACGCTATCAACTGACCAAACCAGTTCAGAGACAATGGATTTGTGACCAAGAATGTAGCTACCATCATAAAATCAATTGTCCCAACAGACAATACATAACGCATGACTCCTTCCTTGAGTACTTGGAGATGATTCGAAGCAAGGGAAAGGATCATTGGAAAACATTGAAAATGGAAAACCAAGAGGGTCTAAATTTTCAATGTTGTCTCCCGAAGGCAAATGCTCCCAATGACCAATATTTCGTACGTTAAAATTTTTGGTTATTTGGAAAACTTATTTTGTACAAACATATATTTTTGTGACATCCATTGGATTTCCAATGGTTTTGTAGATATTTAATAAACTATATGTTTGAAAGTAACTGTATTTTTTGTTTGTTCTATTTATAAGTTTATGACCTATCATTGGAAATCCAAAGGATTACGTAAGCTTTACATGTTGTATTTTTTCCATTTATTGGTCAAGGTAAAATGTGTGCATAGTCTTTTCTGTGACACCAGATATACCACTGATAAAGCTTATGATCGCTCACAAGAATTCGTAATGCCCTTGAAATAACGAGGCAGATTCATTTCGCTTACAAATCGGCTCATAATTGAATACAAATGTACTCATATATAGCCTTAGCATCTTTTGATGAATCTAGAGTATGTCAAATTTTAATCCTACTCAAAACTTGCAGCCTTAGTTTGTAGCCTACTGTAATAATAGTACTTTTTTTGAATCACATCTGCCACGTTACGTTAAGGGTTCTCTGTATATGCGTCTCCCCTAAAGTTCTTCTTATTTTAACTAACCTGTCGCTATGATTACTTTTTACTAGTACTATTTTCTACCACCAAAAGAGAGCCGAGACCAAGGTGTTCAGTTCACTGGTGAAGTTAGTGACTATGATGGAACAGGTAAGATTTATTTGAAAATCTAAATTTTAAATATAAAAATACCACACAGCATTTAAAGATGTGCCACTATGTCTGTCTGCATGTCTGTAGATCCACTGAAAGGTATTTTATACATTCATGTTGAGGAAGATAGAAAATTTCTTAAAATAGATGATATCAATGTTAACTTATCGTTCGTATAATAATTTGATTGTTTTGTTCAAAATCTAAAACAATTTAGGTCTATTCACTTACTAAAACGTGGGCCATCTTTTGGTTTATTTTTCAAGTTGCTATAAAAAAAAATCCATTTAATATTTTTCAAAGTTTTTTATTAGTTAGTTGCGCACCTAATACTTTATTGAACAGAGTATACTTTCAGATTATTTATGGAAAATAATTTCATTTAAATGGCTGTCGCGACTGGCTTGGCGGCAGCCCATCCTGTTAACCCAATTTTGCAATATATTTTCGATGGTTCAGGGCTCTATTTCACGAATATCTCGAACAATATCATGCTTGAGTACCTGAATCGTTTCTAGGTTGATCTTTAACGCCACCCCACAAAACAAAAGTCCAAAGGTGTCAAATCGCAGCTCCGCGGAAGCCAAGCAGAATGACCAAAACGGCTGATTACACGATCAAAAAGATCGATTGGTGGACGGCTTGTATGGCACATAGCGCCATCTTGTTGGAACCAAAGATCATTCAAGTTCATTTCCTCAGTTTCTGACTGAAAAAAAATCATCGTCATCATGCGTATGTAGCTCACTCGGTTGACCATCTTCATCTTCGAAAAAAAAATAGGCCAATAATGCCGCCATTCCACAAACCACACCAAACAGTCACACGCTGAGCAGCAATAGCAGCAATCTCAGCTGAACGCACAGAACAAACACGAGGATAACTTGTGTTACCAATTAACATGCCAATTTTACGAACTTTCTCCATAAACTTGCGTATAGCAGACACGGTTGGTGCATTATTTCGACCAAAACTTTCTTTTCTTAATTCACACTTTTTCGGCAACACAGCACTAACTTTGGAGATAAGTTTTCAATATTTCCCCAACGTTGTTCAAGTGTGAATCGTACCGCGGAGATATGATACTGCGTTTCTGTTAATTTCTTGAACGCGAAAGAACTGCCAGTGTCAAAAGAACATGTACATAATTTAAAAAGAAACCAGCAGATGGCCCATCCGTTATATTTCGTACGAATTGTAACAAATCTTAGTCCAACTCTGTTCCCTAACCCAAAAAAAAGTGAAACACTTCGTCTCAATGGAAAATCTTACGAATTTTTGCCCAACAAATTTCTGTGGGTAAACTGTTAAATCCCTGGCAAATCACTTATACGTAAACTTCAACTTGCTTACTACTCGTAAGTGCTCTTTTTGTTTATTCTTCTTTTTTTTTATAATCTTATCTCAGGATAGGCGAACCTATAACACTGAGCCAACGTTCCGATATGTTTGCAGATGCATGTTGAATCTACTTTTGAATTATTGGAGATTAAAGGTTTCTGAAAATATGTGTCCTGGGAGTAAATTCAAAAGTTTTATTTTCCTGTAGTATGAGTAGAAGGAGTTTTGATAGAGGGATGTCCGTGCCGTTGCTAGGTGCATATAGAGGTGATGGGCCTTGTTGGCTTGTCTAGTAGAACGTTTAAATATTGCATCATTCTATTTAGGAGTATCTGCCATGATAGTATCTATAGTGTAGGCATAGATCTACTACCAGACTTGATGAGCTTATGGCTGGAAATTATAAGTTAGTGCGGGATTTTCTATTAAGCGGACTGCTCGTCTATTATTCCTGTCGAGTAGATGAAAAGCCGAACTACAAACATGAGAACAACATTCAAGTCCTGGTCTAACTTGTATTCATAGAGTGAAACAAGTCAAATGACGAGTGGAAAAATAAAATATATAAAAAAAATCGATACAAGTGAGTATAAAATGCTATTCGAAGATTTTCCAACCTATGCAAATTGGAGGTTTCTCACACATGTTTCTGACGTTTTTCCCGCGCACAGCTTTTATTATTCAACGAGTTCCCTCACTTTTTTGTAATTTTCAACTTTTTCGGAGATTTCTCCACCACTCCTTGAAATTTATGAATTTTAGTGCAGAAAGTAAGGGAACAATCCTTTTAATTCACTCTTTGATCATTGCTCGATAACTTAAATTTGGTGGGAGGCAAGCACCCCGTCTCCACTTTTTTTTTTTTGATTCATTTTGATAGGGCCTCTTTAACACCCAAAATGCTATTACCTGAGATGGAGTAACATGTATAAGATAAAATTAGTATTGCGTGTATTTGTAGGAAAATCATTTTCTTTCAGCGGCTCTAACTCGAAAGCTGTACATTTTACGAAAAATACGGCAAGGGCTTTTTTATAGAAAATTTGATTTTAAACAATGAAGGCTTTAACATTTTTATTTTTCAGTGATTATGTTCTGCACAGTCCGGAACAGATAATTACAGGTTTTTACGTTCAAAGAGAAAGAACGTCGTCCAAATGTGTTCGACCTGCTCTTGAGGTCGAACACATTTGTGAGAAATGTCAAAATGAGCTGTTTTGCTCGCAAAATTATTCTTCTTTGACGGCAAGTAATGTTTTCGTGAAAATTCTCGATCTCAAGATTTTAATCAATTTTGATAGGCATTAATATTATAGAAGAACTTGAAAAGTCGGTCTCGCAATTCTGTCTGCATGTTTGTCTGTCTGTACCTCGGAGTACAGCCTAAATGGTTGGATGGATTTTTTTCAAACTTTATATCTAAAATCGGAGCTTCAAAATGAATATTACTTTTTTCAGGGCCATTTTTAAAAAAATGTAATTTTCTCGAAAACGGCTTTACCGATTTTTATAGAATTTCATATCTGAGGTGACACTGACGTTTGCAGTATTAACGTAGTCGCAAAAGCGATTTTGTTTAAAATTGATACCTAAATAACATGGCATTAAAAATGGTCAAAAAAGTTTTTTAGTTGTCTCTTTTCAAATTTGCATACATTTTAAATCTGAACAATATACCAATGAACAGCACATATGTAGCAAGTACGTACGACCCAATCGTGCCCTTTATTTAAATTAGATTATATTGAAATAAGCTCACCTTGAATTTAGCTTGAGTTTCGCTAGATCGTTCCTAAAATTTAAGAAACAGCAGTTCAATGGTATTCATATAAATTACAGTGCTAATTAACTTCAGATTACATTTTGGCAGCTAAAAATAGAACACTTTGAAACATGATCTAGCTGTACTTTTCGATTCCAATTTGTTTGGATAGTTTTCACTCATTTGTTCTATTCTGTCTTGTTATGTGCTAATTTTTTGTCATTGAACAAAGATATTAGGTTCTTTCGAGAACTCATATGCAAAAGTATGAAAACGTAATATTACACCTGAAAACATCAGAAAAAGGTACACGTACTGGGAGACTTAAAAGAAATATGTGAGATATGATTCTTTCTTTGTATAATTTTCTTCTAACGAAAAATTTAAACTCCTAACGTTAGGAGTTACAACTGATAGGTTTGACAGCAAAAAAGGATTTCAAATCAAAGAAACAAATTTCTGGAGTCAGTTTTGAAATAAAAAAAAGGCTAAATAAAGTTAGTACTTTTCTTGATTTTGAGAGATTTGTCTCTAGATTTCTGAAATTTGACGCTTTTCAAAAGAAAATCAAATGCACCCATTTTTTAAACTATTTTTCCATTTTGTCCTAGATAAGGGATATCTACTACACTAATAAAATACATGTTATGAAAAAATCCTTGCAATTGTAGATATGAGAGTAGAAATCCATCCAATAGCCTTTTATTGCATTATACTTGAAAAGTTTATGTGCATCACAGATGCCTATTCAATCTAAAGATAGATTTAGCCATAGAAAATATGTAGTGTTCTTTAGAAAACTTTCCTGTATGTTTTTTTTTAATAATTCTTAATTCACAAACAAACAACTGTATTGAAACAAACAAACAATTGCTTGTTTGTGAATTAATAATTAATAAAAAAAACACATACAGGAAAGTTACAATCCGTCTAGAATGGATCGCATGATACCCTATCCCTCAACTTCTAACTCAGCCCTTATAAAGTGAGCGAAGGAAATTTTTACCTGATTTTTAAGAAATTGTATCACAAAACTTTCACTAGAAAGTGGGCATGGCTCCCAGAACTTATAACCGAAGTATTCACAATAAGACTTAACTATCACCGTCAATGCTTTGAAAAGGCAATATATTTTTTTTTAAGTAACGCCCCCAAAAACGGGCATGACTATATATAATGTATGGAAGAAATGAAGAGAAAGTCAACATCTACATAATGTAGCTAGACAATAATTTTTAGTTTCTAGCAAAAATAGTGAGAAAAATTACATTTTTTGAAAAGTGGACGTGTCTGTGGGCGGATTTTAAAAAAAGTTTACACTTGTAGGTACTATTTTGGATTCTAGAAAGCTTATACACCAAATTTCATATTCCTCTTTTCTACTCCGAAGAACATGTTTCCCCTGGCCATCGGCAAAGAAAAATAATTATGTACCTATATTGACGAAATATAATTTTTTTAACCAAAAAACCTCCTTATATGTATCCAGGTACAAAAAGTTGTTTATTTCCAGATCACTCAGTTTTGAAATTTAAACCAATTCGGTCAAACGATTTTTGTTAAGATCCATTTAAAATAGGAAACAAAATAGACCTTGCCTATGTCAAATATTAAATAAATATCGATTTTGAACGAAAACACGAAATCCATAGCCGATAAATAGCTCATTTTCAAAAAGCAGCAACTAAGTAAAGTACTGTTATACGAACTTTATCGAAAAACCTGGTACGTCAACTTTTAGCATATGTTATGCTATAGTAGACATAACTCAAATACCAAATATGAGCAAAATCTTACGAGCAAGAAAATAAATTTTTATCAAAATCGGTCATTATTAAAGTACCATTAATTTTGAAGCTCAATTACGTCTTGACCCTACAAATTCCACATACATATGTGTGTATGAAGTTTGAAGAAAATTCATTTACCCGCTTAGTCTGCAGTCGGCCATGCATACAGACAGACATAGTTCAGAAACTCCCTTTTTTTAATTCGCGTGTTGTACTAATAACAAGATTTATCAAAGTCTTGAGATATTTAGAACATTTTCACGAAACCAATACTTCCTCTTTTTATCATTATTTACTTTACTAATTTTAGAAAAAATTGTACAGTCTAGGTGAGCTTTAGGGTTTGATTGATGAAAATTGATAGCGTTGTCTTTACGGAATACTTTCCCACTCTTCTGGAAAGTTCTTGCCATCCACAGACGGAAAAATACATAGGGTGGCAAAGTTGACAAAATTATTTAATTTCAAAAAGGATTTCTTTCTAAAGTGTAGTAATGTTTCTTTCATCGAATGTTATGCATTCGGCTATTTTTATTACTTTTTTATTTTCTACAAAAAAAATAAAAACGACGGTAAGAGTTCGGACAAATGTTTATTAGATTTTATCATTTGTTTTGATGTGTTAAAATATTTGTTTTACGTGTGCCTACAATTCTGACTCAAGAGGGATATGCAAAGTTGCAACTTTTAGGGTCACCCGGGGATTCTAGAAGTGTTGGAAGTTCACTCACACATTAGAAAGTGAGAATTAAAATATTTCTTGCAACACCCTATTTTCCAAAATTCAAAATACCAGTTGCTCTAAGTTCTGCACCACTCAACTCAAGCAGAACACAGTTAAGTGTGATGGTGGGACTTTTAACAGGGCTCAACAATCTCAATAAACATTCGTTCAGACTCGGGCTAGTTGATACAACAATCTACGCCAACTGTAAGGAGGAGGAGGAAGATATAGAACATATATAATTCATATAGGAGTTTCTTGAAGGAGTGAAAAAAAACATATTTTAAAAATTCTATGCAGAGCTAGTTTTATAAAAATGTCAGCTCAGTTTCTTCAGTAAAAGCTTAACATACGTAAGAGGTAATGAAGTTATTTTCTCAGGCGTTTACCTATATACTCTTCTTTTTTATTCTCATATTCTGGCCTTCTGAACGACCGCTGGCTTTTTTATTCTGGTTCAAAGAAAAGATTAAATTTATTTTACTTGCCCGTAATCTTCTCCGCATTGAGGCATCGCACACATCTTTTACGTACATAGTTTCTTAAGCATAGTATAGCTTTCTGACCTGGACTTACTTGAAGCTCTTCATCATACATCATTTCACAGAAGAGCTCTTCGTCAAAACGTCTGTCTGTCTTGCTTGCTGTCCAACTTGCTGTTTGTTGGCTAACTTTTACCGACACAAATCCGTTTTCTTTTTCTCCCATCACTTCCAGAGGGTATAATTGCCATACGTCTATATTCCTGCCTTACCTGTATTGTCGGCGAGCCATAGTGCTATCTGGAATTTTGAATGGCTCTGATAATATTACTACTTCAGCTCTCTGCTCTTTGATGGTTTTTGTCAGGAGATCCTAGACTACTTCACAATGGTTTAGATTAAATTGGATCAATTTCATAATCGGTTCTGTCCATCTATCTATACCTTGTACTCCAGCCAAAATGATTTTTTTTCAAACTTTATATCTAGGGTCTGTGGGATAATGTCCCGAGGTGAAATCAGAATTTCCATTCTATTCTCAAAACTAACGCTACGTTACTTAAGACTAATTTTGATAAAGTGCAATTTTCTCGAAAACAGCTCCAACGATTTGAATAAAATTTTATATTTGAGGTAACACTGACGTTCGAATTGTCTTTTTTTGGTATTTTTTACCTAGCACCCATTTTCCTGCTTGATAGGTAGGTGGTTCTTGTTTTAGAGGCTTTTTCAGGACTAGTATTCTGTATTCTGTATTTTCCACAACTAGTATTCTGTATCCTTGTGAACTGACAAGTTATTTACGTATCTGCCAACTGACTCGTTTTTAACTTCTTGAATTAACATATTTCGCTTATGTTTTGTTTATGTCCTCTAGACATTCCACCTAGTTTCAACTGTAACAGTTGTGAGTCCAAGCGTCATACATATTGTCCCACTAGCCTTTGATACTTTGATCCAAACACTTTGGGTATAATAATGAGAAAAACTCTACACCAACGTAAAGAACTTAGAGTCAAATCTAGCTCATTTTCACATAAGCCTTAATTTGATTGCCTTGAAAATTTGATAACCAATCACTGTTGTGACCACATTTCGGCACTTAAAAAAGGTTTATCGATTTCTACAATCAAACCCCAAACTACTTCCGAGTATTAGACTTTTCAAATAAAATCGAAAACTATCTACCCTTGCCGGAGACGTACTCGTATACACGTTGAAATACTAACTTTTCAACAGCTCTCTATACAAAAATGTGTACATACATATGAATGTATGTCCTTTCCTTTGTTGATCCCCAATTTTAATACTATCCATTTTATACGCCTACACGAAATGGTGCCGCACATACTTTATTATGATCCTTTTAACAGATTCCACTTGGCAAACATCGACTCTCCTTGTTTATGTTAATTTTATATTCTGTCTTCTGGCTTTTCTTTGTTTATTGACCATCAAAGTGATGTCAATGGTCAACTTTATTTTCTCATGTAAACGAAGCAAACACCCAAAGCCTAATAAGAAAAACTCCAATAAAGCTACTTTTCTGCGTAAAATCCGTATCTCAATATGACAAAGTTGCCGCAGGTGTCTTACGCTCAAACTGCTAACCAAGGACTTAGATATTGTTTAATTTCTTTTCTCGCACACTCTCAACCAAAATAAGTCATTTACTTTGTGCAAGTAAAACAAGGTCAATAAGCAATAAACACAATTTCCTATCCTTGGAACACATTAATATTCAATTTACAAAATCATCTTTATTTATGTTTTTTTTTTTCCTTTTATTCCGCACACATTTGGCCTGTAGAACACAATACGACAACATCTAAAATTGTGGACATAACAACTTCGTGGTATCAAGAGGTTCACTCATCCAACAATAGGACCAACGCCCGCGGTAGCTTTGGGCTACCACCAATAATGACCGAAAGTAACAACAACAACAACAACAACAACAACAACACGATTGCCACTAAGAAAGATAATAAAAACCTAACCTTAAGCCAAAAATCCACCTCTTGTTGCGACCTTAATCAGAAACCTATAAATATTAAGAAAAGCATTTTGGCCAAATCTTACTACTGCAGCATGAGCTCGCAGGAATTTGCGATCACTATGGCTGGAGAGGCTCCACGACCGTCACGGGGAAAGACAAAGATATCACCTCTGGAAACAATGCGGGAGGAGGAGAAGACCGGTGATGATTGTTTCACTGTTAAGAATGCTGTAACGAAACAACTTACCGTTCCTCGGAAGGTGGAGACTCGCAGTGAATTAAGTTTGTAAGGACATTGATTTTTAATTCTTGATGTGCGCAGAGGCCCATTTCATTTATTGTTTTCGCTCGTATCTCTTTGCAGGAACTTAGGAAATCAGAAGATATTTATTTTTGGTGGTATCGATCCGTACGCACAACGGCCTTCGAACGATGCTCACGGTACGGATGTTCTTTACTATGATAGCTGCGAGAATGACTGGAAATATTTATCAAATATGCCTGGAAGCAGGCATAATCATTCGGCGGTTGTGTATCATGGACGAATTTATGTCATCGGTGGAACAAGACCACAATTAGCGAGCCCGATTAAATCGGTAAGTTTATAAGTGATTCGATTGGATACAGTGGCGTAGGAAGTTTATAAAATGGTTGTGGTGATGTTTCTTACACAGGTACAACAGAGTTCGATACACATAGATACGAACTCTTATTTAAAAACTTCGATAGTATAGTTTTCACTAGATATCATAAATTTTCTTAAAAATCAGTGGGCGCTATTGCGAAGATCTAAATATTCAATTTCTCGGCTTGGCTGCAGACTACAATAGTCATCTTCCAGCGGATTTTCGCGTAAAAAAAAAATTATCAGAATTTTGTCTTTTATAAAAGCAGAAACTCAATCAAGTTTCATTTTTGCCATATCACACAAGTAGTTAGTGATGACAGCTCATTCTTTAACAATGGCGCACATCATTGAATTATGAACCAAAAAGTATATTTTATAGATATGTATGTATGTACAAGGAATGGACTGCTAAGGTCTTCGATACAGGCTTAAGATCGGTAGAAACTGACAAACATGATTACTCCAAACTATTTCTAAAAAAAAAAAATTGAAAAATATGAGGAATATCTGGCGCAGTTAACAGTCAGAAATTATGGCAATCAAGCTTCAGATAAATCCTTAGAATATGTTGTTAGTTGACTATGCTGGACGGTGGCATATTTGCAAGCTCACCACGAAGCTCATAGAAGCACTTAGACTCTTAACTACCACTATGGAGATTCATAATTCTTTGTCTGCGGAAAAGTTAAAGCGATCCCTCAGCCTCAGCCTGTTCAGCGGCTTCTCCGTCTTTTGTTGCGCTTACCAAATAGTTCTTCTACAGTGTCACATCTATTGGTAGTTTGAACGAAGTGTAAGCATTCCTTCTTTGCTCCCCAAATCCTCAGAATATAATTCTCGTGGTAGAGCTATCTAGTATGCGCCGCACCTTCAGTCCCACAATTTCAAGACTGCATTACAATAATCTGATACTCGTAAGCTTGGCACTTCAGTACAAATTTAACAAATTTGGATTTCAAAAAGAGGTTCTTTTCTCTGAGCTCGCTTTCCATTCCTCGTACTCTCTTCTGTGATATTCCTGATTTCTCCTTTTGTGAGGTGTAAAAGTCCTAGATCTAGGATCACGTACATAGTTCTTGACGGATATCGCCACTGTCATTACTGTGAGTTCTTGTTCCACAGATTTTTGTTATTTAGGCTTTTTTTTAAAGGAAGTTTCCAAATTCCGGAGTACTCAGACTCGATTTTGGATCCATTCCCTTTTCCTTTTTTTTTTATTCTCGGGTGGATGTTGTTTGCTGTTCTTCGCTCAGGTTCGATACCCTGCTCTGTTTGGGTGACAAGCAAATACACTACACACTAGACCATGGCCACCACGTTTTCTCCTAGATACTCCCTCTTCTACCAGAAGTGCAGTAGAGGTCTTTATCTTGGAATCATGTACTTCAAAAAAATTTATCTAAAATTTGCATGTTTGCCCGATACTAAAACATGATGAAAGTGTCCATCATCTATGACTTTCCAGAAGATTTAAGACGTAAACTCAGAGGCTGGGATTACGTAGATTTAGCCATCTTCTCCTTGATAGACCATCTAACAAAATTGTTGGTCCGAAAAGTCAATTTATATTTGAGATATTACAGAGATATTTCATCTTAAAAAGATACTGCGAGATCAAATCATAATGCTGTCTTTCACAGCTGCCAAAGAGAGCACCCCGTTCTTTCTTGACCTGTAATTGGAACTTATTCTGATGAAACTGTCAGCACTGTCAGTAAGAGTGCATTTTATAATGAAATAATTCTGTATGGCAATAAGGTACTGCGACCTGAATGTGATCTATTGCACCGTAATTTTGTCATTCTGGGAAAATCTTCCTTATGCAGGTGACGGCATCTTCTACGGCGGCATTTTGAATTCTTCTACATTCGTGGAATATTTCTGGAGAGTTGCTACCGCGCACACATTACTCGTATATTCAATTCAGAAAGCTCAGTTCATTAGCCTACGGATATATTTTAGAATATTTTTGGCTTTATAACAGCTCTCTTGTCCCATCCGCATAATAGTTGGGGAATTCTTGAAAATGTTGTAGACTTAATCGTTTTCCTGGACTATTTTCTTGTCAATTCATCGGTAATTTTATTTCCTTCAATACCCTAGTGCCCTGGCACCAGAATTTGTCTCTGTTATGTGTGCACAGGGCCTCAAGCGAGTTGAAGCAGAATTCATCCTTTTTTTGTGTCCAACGAATTGGAATCCGCTTTAAGCTAGGCTTGTCTATGCGGGAGTATATGAATGCGACCCTGAGCCTGACACCAGTTTTCAAGGTGGAAATGTGGCATCGATCTGTGCTTGTTTTTCATTGGACACATTTCAAGTGGTTTTGAGATACCAGAATTCGATCCGTTATACTATACGATTCCTTTTGAACAGAGCGAGGGTCCTCCATTATCGCGGTCTGGGATTTCTCTCTCAAACTCCCTGACAAAGCATAGCAGCGTAGATATGAAGTCTATAGGGATGATGGACAAATTAAAAAGAACTATCTCTGGATTCAAGTCCCGAAAATACCAAGAAGTTTTTTTTATACTGTCCCACCTCTTGCGAATGTCTGACAAATATCCGATTGTAAAATTGGCATGGAAAGCCTCTCTTAATCGAAAAATTGCACTTCAGAAAAGGCCCATACCATTCTTGTGCCGCACGGCATAAATGGCTGCGAGAAGCTAGACCAGCCTCTGTTAGCGCCAAAATATATATATAAATTTGTATAAAAATGCATTTCGGTACTTTGCCCAACGCCCCAAAGCACTCATTTAACTGAAAGCCCGGAGCAATAATAACAATCCCCAAACACAATCAAATGTGAAGGATCTCTAATGTATACCTCTAAGGCACTTTTCAGAAGTACCAATCTTCAAATTTCTAGGCCAGGCTACTCTTAAATGAGCTGGAAAAACGGACGTACTCGAAAGATTAAACTTCTACCTGAGACTACCTGAAATTTCTCATCCGAAAAATTCACAACTTAGGAATATGTATAACACATTGTTTCTGTTATAAAGTTTGTTTTAGCAGTTAAGATTGAGATACACATTTTGATAAAGTTTAATTAAGTCGCGAACGAGAATGTTTATCGCTTTCAAATCAATGATCTCCAAAAAGTCCTATAAAATTGCATGATAATATATATGTACTCGTACATATTGCTAATAACCAAGCGGACGTATTTTACCATTTAGTTGCCGATTCCTTCCATTGAATACTCCTAACTTTAATCCCATTCTAATCGAAGCTACGCCACTGTAATCATTACCCAAGCTAACTATGACGTATTTGCATTACAATTTCCATTCCCATGGCCAATAATAATAATAACCGAATAGGTTTTCGAAACTGCCGTTTGGAGCTTTGATCCGAAACGTCTCGAATGGAATAACGAATGCACTTTACCACAGCCCCGGAGGGATTTTGGTTTGATTGCTTACGAGAATGATGCTACTAACAATAATGATATTGACGATGCTGGACAAGGTGATAGGAGGAGGCATCCCAGGGCAGGACTTTATATCGTTGGTGGAGAAAGTATCGATGGCGTACCGCTATCATCTACGTTATACTACAATGTCGATAGGAAACTTTGGACTGAGGTTTGAGGTTTTTGGGAATTTCTCCATCACTTGTTTTACCTACATATATACTTACCTGGTTATTTACTTGCAGAAAGTTCATTTGAATATAGGTCGATACGGTCTAGTAGCTGCGGTGGTTAACACGAAGAACACTGCTGAGATTTGGATTGCGGGAGGTGTTTGTGGGCAAGAGACGAGTGGTATACCCGTCATCACAGATACTATGGAATATTATAACCTTTTCAATGATGATGGTTGCTGGAAACTGTCGGTTAAACGACTTCGGGTGCCAAGGTAAGGGGCTTATGTAGATGATTTTTTTTGACTGATGTAATACAAAGGCAAGGAACACAAAAGAATTCTAAGGCAAATCATTATGATGTCTTTTGTTAGATGAAAAATGTCACAGTTTTTTAGTAATGGTGTGAGGTCGTTTTTGTCCGAGTATATGGGGTGTTTTTATCGGCACACAATGGAAGTATGTAAATTTACAGTGAAGCTGAGAAGTGCCGAATTGTTTTGAAGGATTTAGTAAATAATATTCATTGGGTTTGTTGAAGTTGGTTGGTTAAAATTATTAACCTAAACTTCATTCACTTCTACTGTTACCTACTGTTGAGAAAGAAGATTCAAAAAGTTGTGCGTTAATTAGTAAACTATTTCGGCTTTGCGTGGAAATTTTATTATCAGCCTTGGAATGAAGCAGATCTATCAGTTTAAGAGAGTTGAACCAGAATCAGAGCACCACATGTTGGATGATACCTTGAAATCCATCCAAACTAACGATATTTTTCCAGTCATATTCATAATTTGAAAATGGACGGCTATACGTTCCTATCAGTGGCGTCGTTGTGAGCCCCTAAGCCCCAAATTATTTATATCGCGATCAGAATACTGCACTTTTTTAATTTTTAATAAATAATGAAAACTTTTATATAATTCTACGAACTGCAATACGAATTCTCTTGGAATTTAATAAAAGTGTGCCACAAAATGAGTGTGTGTGAAAAATACTAATCCTGTACTAAATTGTCTGTTTTATAAATTATAGATTAGTAAACGTGTGAAGAACGTCTGCCAAATCTTTCCTGCTGTTTGATTAAAGTTGTTCTATTTCAATAAATGCACGTTAAAAGGAGACCGAAGCTGATATCCTGATCATCAGAGTCAGATCCCTTCAAACACCCCTAGAATGTTTAATACTGTACAGTTATTTTCACCAAAGGAATATATAGTTGTGTCCTGCCAGTCCATCTGTTACCTGTTCACCGATCACCGACAGATAGTTTTTTTTAGCCATTCAACACGAGTGTGGAATAACTTTGTCTACCTCAATCTTTCCAGAAGCCTATAATTTGATGCATCGTTACCTCCATTTCCCTCCATCTCTGTACATCTCTCTCCATATCTCCTGAAGTCTTCTCTACGCCACTGATTCTTTGACTAAAGCTCAATACCTTCGAGATAATCAAAGACTTTGTGTATCTGGGCTCCACTGCTTCTCTTTGTACGAAGGGGACAATTCCGTAGCAAGGCTCTATCCCGAATTATAATCCGAGATCAATGATCAGACCTTTTGCGGTATGTTTTTTAGAGCTTTGATCATCTACATATGTACTCGTATATGAGCTCTGGTAACTCCTACTCGAGCAACTGCACGCTTCTAAGTTATTTGTGAATAGTCCTTACCATTTTGCTATTTGACCTGGTCGGCTTCTATCGTCCCAACAAATCTCACGCCTTAAAGTAGTGGGGACAAGTTAGTCGCTATTTGGGCTCCACGAATTTCGGAAGGGTGACCGATAACAACGAGCATGCCCGCCGCTCTCCATAAATTATTCAAATTGTTTTTGGTGTTCGTGGTGGTTACTACGAGTATGATAGATGAATCCTGAATGATTGTTGTTAATTTGGCTTGTTCGTACGAGTATTTGGGATATGGCAAACATGCCCTCTTCGGGATACTTTCGTGCTCGATGAACATATCCGAGTGTGTTTCACGAATTTTCGTACCCCAAACTTTTTTGCAACTGTTTAGCAGCTACCTATCTGCAAAAAATTGTCTCTTCTAAGTTTTTTCTAGGCTTAAATGATAACTTTAAAGCCCCAAATACTAGGATACCCCGAAAGGGTGTGAAAACTGAAAAGTTATGTACGTTCTTCCGGCCGTAGCCAGGATAATATCTAGGATAGTTCTAAATAGAATACAGCAATGCGTTGATTACAGATCTCCGCTACATATACTGTTTATTGGCTTCGAGAAGGCCTATGCTATTTGGCTTACCGTGAGCTGGAGAAGAAATCTGGAAACAAAATGCATACGAGAGTTATTAGTATAACCTTTTGCACATTGGTCATACGTCAGATAACTTTGAAACCCGAAGTGGGGCACTACAGGGTTGTATACTCTCACCACTGCTATTCTTAGTGGTTATCAGCGATGTACCTTGGGCAGCACTGACTGGAAGAATAAAATAGATAATGCATCTTATTTGAAATACATGGCCTACTTTCGCACAGGCAGACAAAGTGGGGCTGAAGGTAAATACGGTGAAAACAAAAGTCCTGAGTATTGCAAACTCCAACGCTCAATGCAACATTGCCGGACAGCAGGTGGAGAAAGTTGATATTTTTTTTATATCTAGGAACCATACTCTCGACCAACTGAAGCTTCATTTATAATGTTATCAGAAATCTGGAAAAGCAATGTATTCAACTCAAGAACCAAACTGCGGCTTTTCCGGTCTAACGTCGAATTCTACTTCAAAGGTGACCACTCGCAAGCTACAAATCTTCGTAAATGGACGACTGCACATCATTTTAAGGCATTTTTGACCGAATCGTATCTCAAATGAATCGTATCTCAGAGAACGGGTCAAGAGCCTATAGTCACCAGCATACGAAAAAGAAAGTGGCAATGGATAGGTTACAACTTACAGCGCGAAGACAACTCCCTTAGAAATTATGTCATGCAATGGAGTCAGGCAGAAGATTGGAAACAAACGTGACGCAGAAAACTCGAGGACGAATCAATGAGTTCATTCGGATACTCATATACAAACGTAATGTTACGTCTTAAAAGATGAAAAAACCGTAGGAATTTAGTGAAGTGAACTTCTTCTAAGCTGCAAATTTATTTGCCTGGATATCGAACGGCAGACAAATGAACTAATAAATTGTTATTTGTATGTAGTTTTACTGTGCCAAATGGGTTATTTCTAAGAAAAACTGGATTAGTTTTAGATTTAGTACCATCTCCAAATGTATAAATCTCAGTACACTATATGAACAGTACTGTCATCAGGATCGTATTTTCCAGTACATGTATTATAATAGCTAACTGTTGTCAATTTCCATCTTATCAATGATATCAGCCATTACAACGAAGGTGTATCCATTGGGTGTAAATTTCAAACCTGTGACCGTATTTCGTAAATCCTTCCTTAACTGATAGTTCAACTCTCTTCCCCATACAATTCAAAAATGGGAGGGTTACGTACCCTACCACTTCAACTAGAGACCATCTCAAATGTATAGCAAAATATACATTACGTATACTTGTATATAGGTATATATACGAGTACACTATTGGTGTGAAACTTTTGCTCCAAAGTGTAACACTTGCAAAAGGAACACAAAAAGAGTAATATGTGCTCTGCACCATAATGAGGGTCTGTACGTCGACGGATACCTTTCCTTTTTGGGGGTGCGAAATTTTGCAACAAAATTAGAAGAATAAATATCGGTTGGATAGAGATTAATGGCTTTAAGATATACCCTTTGCAAGGGATTCAACAATTTTTAAGGACCAACAAAAAGGGACGGAAACGATTTGCGTTTATTGAAGCTCTTAAATTTATGGCTTAAAGGAGAATACACTTCAATTCAGAGACGCAAATTCGTGCAGGAGGAAGAGTAGGATAATGGGAAACCTTAAAGATACTCAAAAATAAAATTTCAATCTTTCAGATTGTTTGCAAAGTTCTGTACAACTTGTGGAGGAAAAGATTTATATATAATTGGCGGAATTGGATTGGACACACAACACCCGGGGAAGTTTTCGTCACTTTCATCTGTGGACCGTTATGATTTCGAAGAAAACCGATGGATTCATCTCACAGATATGATAATGTCCAGGTGTGTTTCATCTTCAAATAGAATTTATTTTCAAGTGATTTTTTTTTTTATATCTAAAAATCAATTTGCAGACACGGTCATGATTTGGTGTCGGTGAAAGATAAAATTCTGATTTTTGGTGGAGTATCTACTGCCGAAAAGAAGACTCTGAGATCAGTTGAATGCTTCTCTACAAAGACCAATTGGCTATATGATGTTGCTTCTCTACCGTGCGCACTGTCAGGACTGGCAGCTGTTGTGATGGACTATGATATATAACGTATGAGTTGCTTTTTCCTTAATTTATTGTTATTATTAATATTTTGTCGTTACTTTATATAAGGGTCTGCTATGTGGGTTCATAATAAAATCAGTTCACGATTTAAACTTTTTCTACAACTAAAGTTTTTCGAACAGAAATCCTGTGTGAAATAAACAAATTTCCTTCCTTAAGGCTGTGTGCTCCTGTGAAGGCAATGAAGTTTTTATCGGACAACTAAACAGTTCAGTTTTGGGCGACACAAAATGGAAATGGATTAATATCTCTCTGTTGGACATTATGGTGGCACAATTTAAGAAAAACTTTGCTGTCGTAAGTGTTTGGAGTTTTTGCATGACCTGAAAAGAATTGGACTCGGAATGGGAAAACTTTTTGGTTTCTTTATGGGGGAGAAAATCGAAAACTAACTTTGTATGATGGGTTTTCTTTTTTTTTTAGACCAAATCAATAGAATATGGATTTAAGAGATAAAACTTGTCATTTATTTGGGAACAAAAGAGCAGGAGTAGCATATGGTTATTGGAGTTCGTAATTTGGTTGATTAAATGGATGTTGGAAGTACTTTGGAAAGGGATGTGAAGGAAGTTTAGTCTGATTTGAGGAAAAACACTTTGTGAGAAATAGTTTAGCAGCTATGATTTCCCGAAATAGGTAGCTATTAGGGATTTTTGATTTACTGCAATTGAAGGGTGTCTATTTATAGCTTGCGTCTCTTTATAGCTTGCAAGCTGAATTAAACTCAGCCTTGTGGAATACCAAAAACGTATCCTCTTGTTGCATACTGGGTAAATATTACTATATTTGAGTGCAAGTTTATTGTCAGAAGTAAGCTCCGGAAATATGTTTTGAGCATTTGCTATTTTAGTGCACGAGTGATAATAATCATCATCGACAGAATCTTCCCTTTTATCAGGCTCATTTAAGATGTCAATGATTGATTTTACCAGCTACTCAAAAAGATACGCAAAATTTGACTTTGAAATTTCAACTTCGAAATCGGAAGTTAAGATATCTCTGGCAGAGCCATTGGATAACACAGCCTACATGACTCCACTGTCGGAAACCACCCACCGATTAGGTTTTCAGCTGACCTTCAACTAAAATTATACTGGATGTTCAACAATTCCGATTCAGACTATTACTTCACTTTGTTGCAGCGAAGGAAGGGGCGACAGGGACTAAAGTTAAGAATTTCTGCAAAGGCGGCTGTAGTTTCGAAAGCAAACATTATTTTCGATTCGTGGTATCATCATTTAGCTAAAAATTTTTTTTTGTATTCCCAACTTTTAATTACGTCCTGGGACATAAAGTAATTGTTTTTAGAGGTTATAATGAGATGTCCATATTTAAGGCCAACTTCTTACAAAACTATTATTCTAACAATAACTATTATATGTACACAGCTTGTAGGCAGTTATGTGAAGAAAGAATAATCTTTGGATGTTGCTAGCATGGAGTCCTGTGTTACTGGCTTAGGTACATATGTCCGCTGTATAAAGGAGATACAGAATAGGACCTATTATATTTCCTTGGGGAACACCTGCGTCAATTTCACGTAAATCCGAGTGTTCGTCGTTGTATTGCACATAAAAGTGCAGATCGTCCAGGTAAATATTTAGGAGTTGATGCGTTGATCCGGTAGCAATGTCTTAAGTTTGAATAACAGCCCTCTGTGCCATACACAGTCGAAGACTCTTGCAACGTCAAGGTAAATTGCGACTCAATATTTTTGCTCGTCTAAATCATTTAATACTTTGTTTGATACCTGATGCACCTGTTGTATTGTAGAGTATTTTTGGCGAAAACCAAATTAGTGATCCGGAATGAGGTGTTTATGCTTTAAAGACATGTCGATACTGTTAAGCAGCAGTTTTTTAAACATCTTGGAGATAATCAGATAAAGACTTATTTGTCTGTATAAGAAGGATTTTATAGCATCTTTGCCAGGTTTTTCGGATAACAATTATTTTCGAAACTTTCCAAACTTTTGGATAGCAAACATTTAAAAAAAATTTAAAATAAGTTATTGCTGCATATATCTGGTAATTGTTTTAATATTTGTCCTGTTACTAAATTATACCCGGGGGATTTTTTGATTTTTAAATAATAATTTTGCTTTTTAAATAATGTTTTATTTCCTTAGTGTTAAATTTCTTTATCGTTTTCGTGTTTGGGAGTGGAATATTGTATCCACTGAAAGTTTTAATGAATGTTGTTTTGAAATAGTCTACTAGTGTTATTACCTGGACCAAGTACCGTCAGTTTTATCAGAAGTGGTTGATGGATAATTCCTTTTTTGCGCGTCTTGTTCAGCGTACAGAGAGAATAGTTTGTTGCGTGGGTTACTGTAAGTATTGTCAAAAATGTTTTAAGGCGTTTGTTATTGTGTGACCTTAGGAGCTCTATAAGTCCTTTAATTGATTTACTTACTCACTACTATGAATAAGAAATAAAAATTCGAAAAAAAAAATTGTATGGTGCCACTAAACTAGATTTGTTCGAAAGTAAGTATTTTATTAAATACTTTCAACTGAAATATGTGCTTGTATCACAATGAAAATAACAATTTGTAAACTGTCATATAGTCAAAATAACAGCCCCTTACATTCGTTGAGAATTGGCAACACAGCCAGCGGTTGGATTTATTTTACGGCTTGTTGAGAGGGAACTTTGCAAAATCGAGCTTTAAAAAGAAACCTGGGTCAATCCTAGAGTGAATCAAAAAACATAGCCGTTCAGCCTTATGTAGTAGAATTCCAAAAAAATTATTTTCCGAGCTCATTTAGCTGCATCATTTAAATATTTACGCATCCTTGTTCAAATCCTGATTTATAAAAAATAACCTCTAAATTCCCTTCGCACTATAAAATTACAACTCCTTGTATAGAAAATCGTGTATTGAAATTTACACAAAACACGATTTTTCACGTTCACACAACTTTATTTTCCGGAGTTATTAAAACTGCTCATATAGCTCCATCAATAAATAAATTGCTGTCTCCCCTTGTCCTATTATAATATTTTTTTTTGTTGTAGATATACTATTTTTTGTTGTTGATTTGTATGTAATAGCTTTTTTGACGTTTTCTTTGTTATTGAAAGTTCTAAGTTATTTTGCCGTCAGAATTTGACTTGAAAAATCGTGCCGGTCAAACTTTTCATTCGATTTTCTAATGGACAGTTAAATTTCGTTTTCACACTACACGATTTTTTGACATTCGTCATATGGTGTGAAAAATTCTGGGCGTGGTTGTATAGTGTGAAATTACTTTTAAACGAAATTTGTGTCGTAACTACGTTTTCACACAGCAATTGATTGATTGTTCCAAGTTCAAACACGAGAAGACAGTGGATTTTATTTGGACCAACCAGTTGTTTACTTGAGCTATTCTTTTTCTATTTGTAAGTGCATTCGAAGCACTACTTCAAGTAATATTACTTCAGAGACGTCAGAAATGACACTGCAAACTAAGCCATTATTTGAACAATTAACGACCTCCAAATGTCACAATGAATTTTTCTGACAGTTTCTCATTCAATTCGATTCTATAAAAAGCATATTTGTTGAACTTTGTTTTTAAGTCAGATGAGATGATTTAGCACCTGATTTGCGATTTATTGCCGTAATCATATTATTTGGCTCTAATGAAAACGCAGTATTACATACACCAATGTGTACTAAAAAGCAGTAATCTACTACTCCGTCAACATGTGACAATCAACTCATTGTTGTGTACTGTCAAGACATCTTTTTATTTGTGTTTATTATACTATATTACGAGGCACATTCCATCGCATTTTAGTAAGCTCCTCTAGGTCTAGCTTTAAACAGCCTTTAGACGTCGATTTTAACATATAGCTTACTAGATTTTAAAGTAACATTGCTTCATTTCATAAATCACGTTTTAGTATTTAGATATATTTTAAAAGTTTGATAACTTTGCACAGGTTTTAAATTACGTTTATAAATAAAACTGCTAATGTTCATCATTTCAATAACTCACTACTGCTTAAAATTACTTAAATACCAACTTTGAATAAAATATCCTTATCCGTATCCAATGAATCGCCAATTTCTGCAAGTCGCCTAATAAGTAAAGTAACGGTAATCGGTTTTTTAAAACTGTGCCTATTGCAAATGACCATATACTTCAGATATGATTTTTTACTAAAATCGTTGAAACCATTTTCGAGAAAATTGTAATTTTTCAAAGTTAGCCATAAGTAAAATACCGTTAATTTTGAAGCTAGAATCATGATTCCGATTTCGCCTCTGGACATTAGCCCACAGACTGCAGATGTCAAGTTTGAAAATACGTTCGTGAGTTTTTGAGTTCTTCTATTATAGTACATCAAAACTGATAATAATTTCGAGTTCGAAAACTTTCACGAAAACTATAATTGCTCTATAGGAGTAGGTAAATAAAATTATTAAATGCCTTACTAATAACCAAATGCTAACGAGTACTTAAGAAAAGAGAGACTTTTATTGAATCTATTACATTTGCTGTCAAAGTATCAAGATAGTTGACAATTGCCATTTCTAATTCTGAAGTAGTTTGCGGTTATTTCATTCTGTGAGCCGGCTTAAACTAAATAATGTTCGACAACGCTCTCATCTCGTTTGAAGATAACTGCCCGAACACAATGAGGTAGCGGTAGTACGAGTTGGTTTACTTTTAACTTTAGTGGCGGAAGAAGACGACATTGAAAAATTCGTTGAATCTGTAAAAAAAAAAAAAAAAAAAAAAATTGTAGAATTCATGTCATCCACAATATAAAAAAATTAAAAAGAAGGCACAAGAGTGACAGAATATTGCAAACGAATTTGGTTTGCCAAGTAAGTATTTGTAATAAAGTATTTTAGTTACCGTTTTCTTACCGATTGATTTTTGTTAGTTGATGTTGTGAAAAAGAAGTGGAGGGGCTTATGGCATAGCTATTCTATTAATCATATTCTTAATGACTTTATATTGCATTTTGGTCATGCGAGTTGATTTAAAAAATACTGTAGATCAGGATCAAGTTTTTTCATAAACGTAAACGTGATTTCGAAAAACCTTTGGAACTCCTTTCCTGGTACAAATGGCGCACCCACCATCTCCGTTTTTTATCTTTCAGTAGCTTGTATGCAAGATAGCACATCTGAACCACAATCAGTAAAAACACAGCTTCTTCTTCTTCATCCATTTTATTTTAGATATAATGTAATGTTTAATACAAGAAACAATATTTTTCACAATCTATTTTCCAAAACTAAACAACACTTGTTGTAAGTACTAGAATCCCCAAAATAATCTATTTCAAGTTTCTATTTCCACCCTAATGTCGTTTCTATCGGTTTGAGCACAAACTACATCTCACTGACAGCAATCAGCTGAGCTGGCCACTGTCATCTAAACAAAAAAAAAACCTGAAACGTCATAACATCGTCGAATTTCGTTTTGTTTTTTTTTCATTTATTGGCTATTTCTATGCTTTTATTAACATAATTAGAAACACGTTAGAATTGCTGCCAATAATTTGAGTATTAGATGTTCACAGTGCCTTATGGAAAATGTTCGCAGCGCTAAAACATTTATTTAAGTTGCAATTTTTAATAATTTTAATTGCCGTCTTTGCCGGGATCTACTATCCAGAGATTCTAGATAAAATCAAATCTATAATCCTTGAGTTGGCCGATGATGTTCCAGTTTCTGTGAAATTTAGCGCAGTTAGTCCAAATCATGAGGTATACACGAAGGAGGAGTTAGCCAAATTCACTGGGGAAACTGAGGATCAACCGATTTACTTGAGTATTCTCGGCACGGTGTATGATGTGACCAAGGGAAGGAAACATTATGGGCCTGGTTGTTCATACAGTTATTTTGCTGGTAAGTGGTATTGAATTCACCTGGTTATGGGTTGAATACAAAGAATAAATTCATGTGTTTTCAGGTAGAGATGCGTCCAAATCATTTATAACTGGAGAGTTTGACGATTTCAATGAAAACTCAGATGATGCGCTGTCGTTGAGCCTTAGTGAAATTTTAAGTTTGTACGAGTGGAAGAAATTTTATGATAAAGAGTACGTCTTCAAAGGACTGGCCGTAGGAAGGTGAGTTCAGATACACGTTGCAACCTAACAAGAATGGGATGGGTAAAAATTGAGTAAAATGATGAGAAAATGGTTGAAAGAGTTCCCTGAGTGAAACCAAAAATTCCGTGAGAGAAATGCGTGCAATTTAACTAATTCTCACATTAAACGCACGCAAGGTGTGCCAGATCCTTATCGTAAAAAGTAACGTCCCTATGTCACAAGAAATTAAGTGGGTATAGCGGAGGTAGTATAGATTTGTTGTAACCCATTGGCTAAATGACTCACAATTCTAGTAACACCTTATAAGCCACTACATCTCGTCATATCACCAGACGTCTTATTAAACCCATTAACATTGTTTTTTTTTTATAATTTGCACGTGTTAAAGGGGATATGAATACGCTTATACTAATTTTTAGAACACGTGCGTTAAATCCTTATAAATCCTTCCATAATATAGTTACTCTAATTAATCCCCAGTTGGTTGGTTGGTTGGTTGGTTGTAGAGATCGAGCTTTCACACTTAGGCCTCTAATGGACCTTTTGTGTTCGATGTTAGCTGTGTGATCTTGTAATGGTGGAGGATGTGATGTTGGGATCATGGGGAGTAAAAAATACATGTATAGTGATTGGATAACAAATATGCTTTTCTGTCTAAGGTACTGTTGCGTGCACGTAATTAGAAACTGCCGCATTTATTACTTCCAAAGCTCACAATAGCCGCGTTCCAAGCGCACACATTTCGCTAGCCATCAGA
Source organism: Pocota personata (assembly GCA_963082735.1). Lineage (NCBI taxonomy): Eukaryota > Metazoa > Arthropoda > Insecta > Diptera > Syrphidae > Pocota > Pocota personata. The sequence continues at coordinate 43,866,090 of OY720430.1, read as the reverse complement.
CAACAAGACCATGTAAATCATATCTGATAGCTAGAAACTCGCTACATTTACTAAAGGTGGGTAACTATCGGTAATAGTCACTTTCGATGATCATCGATGGCAAGAAACAGTTTTAGGTTAACCTACAGAACTCAAAATTGACTAAGAATGCAGGTAACTTCATAAATCCCTTTTGTGCTGCAATTATTTCCGTTAATGTGTAAGCACAATTCAAATAAAGTGCATGACTGGATCGGCCTTACTTTTATACGTTGTTCATCTGCAAAAACTCACAACTCTTTCTCAAAAAAAAAAATCGTTAAAATTCGAAAAAAATAATTTTGACAGTTTTGCCAAATTACCGGTCAATAAGCAAAGTACCGTTATACGCATTTTTTTTTTACAAAAACCTGGTACGTCATCTGTTCGCTTATATTCACCGTAGCCCAAATATTATATCGTTGGAGCCGCATTCGAGAAAACCGATTTTTTCCAAAGCCACACTTTGAAGTCATAAGAACTTATTTGAGATTCCTCACGTCTTGAGTAAACAACTCGTTAAAAATGTGAAAAGTCGCGAAAGCCACAATCGAGAAACGATCTGCAATTATTACCCTTCTTAAAGAAGGCAAATCGCAGCGGAAAGTTACTTCGCAGTTGAAGGTATCAAGGTGCTGCGTACAACGTACCATTGAACGACACGCTCAAACCGGAAGTCTTGAGGATAAACCACGGTCAGGACGGCCTAGAGCTACAACTAAACACGAGGATTGACTAATAGTCTCAACAAGCAAACGAAGTAGATGAAAAACAGCACCTGAAATACGCGCCTGAGATAAATGAAACACGGGATAAACCGCTGTACTTGACAACGATCAAACGAAGATTAAGACATGCTGGACTATTGGGGCTAGGTGCTGTTCGAAAACCCCTGCTGCGATTACAAAACAGCAGAAAAGGTTAGACTGGGCCAAAAAGCATAAAGTCTGGTCGGAAGAATATTTCAACAGAGTTTTATGGAGCAATGAATCCAAGTTCGAGGTATTTGGCACAAAACGGAGAGTTTTCATTCGACGCAGCACTGAACAGAAGATGCTACCAAACTGTGTGGTTCCTACCGTCAAGCATGAAGGCGGTTCTGTTATGGTCTGGGGATGTTTCTCTTCAAGTGGAGTGGGAAATCTGGCTTAAGTGATTGGAAAAATTAATAAGGAGGCATACAAAACAATATTGGAAGAAAACGCTGTGACCTCTGGACTAAGATTAACTGGCGAAGGATTCGTATTTCAAAAAGACAAGACTACCTGAAACAGAGGGAAGAAGAACAAATCTTACAAATTAAGATATCGCCGCCGCAATCACCAGATTTAAACTCTATACAGCTGTTGTGAGAGGAATTGGATAGGAGGGTCCGGGATCAATGCCCATCATCAGAATCTGCGTTGTGGAATATACTATTGGATTGCTGTAGCAATATACCACAGACAACAATTCAAAAACTGATAGCTAGAATGCCAAAAATTGTAAAAAAAAAAAAAAAGTAATCGAATGCAAAAAAGGCTTTTTCGACGAAAAATCGGTTTAAGTCATTTTTTCTTCTTTTTAATAAATTCCTTTTAATAAATCTTGAAAATATAAATTCCCTTTCTGGACTTAAAGTCCACTTCCATCAACAGCCCTAATATTTTATATTTTTCTTTTGATAGATACTACGACAAAAATGGCATGAAAACCAAATACCACTCAAAGTTGGATGCAATGGCCGATCAAGCACTCGAAGTCAAATTAAGAGAAAATCAGCTGCGTGAAATTTATCCTGCGTGTAACATTGAGTGGACGGAGGAGAAAGGAACTCATGTCTGGTGCACAAATCAATCTGGTGGCAACAAACGTGACTGGGTTGGTGTACCGCGAAAGTACTACGAACCCGGTAACGACGCATATCGATGTGCATGCATACAAGAGTCCGATATCGATTCTCAAAACTTTCAGCCTTATGAAAACTGTGATCGTCTTTCACAATCCTGTTTCTACAAAGTCGACTAAAGAGTTCAGCTTGTTGTAGTTTTCTATTTTAGACCATTTTATAGTTAAATTTTATTGTGCAACGTTAAGGAGTTTTAAGGTTCTTTTAGTATTTAACAAAATTACGTACTTAATAATTGTAAACACTTAAAATTTTGGGAAAGGTAGACGAATACCAATGCGTATACATAATTCAATATAAAAAGGTTGCGCAAAAAGACTGTGTTCTGTTGCTCAGCTCCTGAGTACCATTAAAAAGTATTTGCCTGCCTTTCCTATGAGTCTAGCAATTAAATTTATTATACACGCAGACGAATTTAAGAAAATATATATACATTTACATACACGGAATTTTTATGTGTTTATTTCTTACGCATTGGTGGACTTTAACGGTGAATGAAAGGGGAAGAACATAAAGCATGGGATACTTACAAAGCGAAGAAAAAAGAGTAAGAGAAAGTTCTACAACGATGAAAAAGTTCTCAGCCAACAAACCTCTTCAGTCAGCTCGAACCTTAACTAGTTGCCTCCAGAATAGCACGCCGAGTTCGCTGTGGTCCCTTTTCAACTGTGAGCTTTACCTAAGTATAATTCGTCGTTGAATCTTCTGTTTCACACTCCGTCAATACAAACTGGACCATACATCACACAAAGAATCTTTTCGAAACAACAATGCTTTTATTCATATTTGTTAATGTCCTAATGATCGTCGTCTTACACAGTTCTCTTAACTATCATTGAGAGGGCTTAACTCACTTGACTTCTTAGCCCAAAGAAACAGGTCCTGGACAGATATCAATTAATACTCATTGCTATCGTGTACTCTTAACCGTTTATAAAATATAGTAACTTAACTATTTAGAGGCAACCATTTACTTAACCTCCCTTAACTCCTAGGGGAGTCGTTTGTCTCATCCCATCCTATATTCCCTGTCATTTTGATCGGAAGAACTTGAAACACCCTGAATGATGCCTGTTCCCCTGGGAAATCGAACACAATTAATTTTATTTTGTTTTTCTTCCTCTTTTCGAGGTATTAGTTGACTGAACTTGTGCTTCAGCTTTCGCTTCGGCTTCACGATTATATTCATCATTGGATTTTCTATATATTTTAAATTTTGACATCCCATACTTCGGCTTCAGCTTCACCATTGTGTTCTGGCAGTAAGTGGGATCGGGAGTCAATCACGATCAGTTATGGCCAATCACTGGTTTAAACCAGACCTGTAACGCAATTAAGTAGGTATTTTGGTACTGAAGTACAACTTAAGTACAATTGGTTATGTATCATACACAACCAGTTTTTCAAGTGCTTCCAAGGTATTGCAAGTACAAGTATAATTCCCGGTACTGGTACTTAAAATTTTTAAGTAAAAGTACTAAGGAATTTTACTTGTACTTAAAAAAAAAAAAAAGTACGAGGTAATTGTACTTGTACTTGTACTTGAATTTTACAGCTCTGTAACTATTAGATATATTATGTCAATGTGGTAAAACTTTTCCTACAAGCAAAAATCATTTGTTAACACACTCCGCAACACAACCTCTTTGGACATACCTGCATATATATGTCATTTGGACAACTGTCAAAATCAGTTGTTTTGCAAGTTCTGTCATCGGTAAAAATAAAACGTTTCTGTCTAAACTTTTGTTTTTCGTTTACTTTCACAGAAATTTACAATAATTTCTGTATATACTGAACAATATAATGGACGATGATGAAAATGTCCATCGCTTGGAGGGAACCACCGAAACCAAAGGTGGCCTTGTACTGAAAAAACCCAAAGACGAGCACTCGTTCAAAGTGCCGAAGCCGTCGATTCTTGGATTGGATAAGTTGGCGGCACAACGTCGAAAGGAGCGTGAGGACTCGCAGCGCCTTATCTCCTTCAAAGATAACGATTATGATGACAAGGAGGGCAGTCAAACGCCTGGTAGCAGCAAAGATTTTGCCTTCAAGACGCCGGATACAAAGAGTTTCCACAAACTTAGTCGTCAATTGCGGGAAACAAAAGATGAGACTCCCTCTCATACGGGTGGAGTTTCAGACTTGGCTCGGGATCGCTTGCGTGAGCATATAACCCGAGACCGCAGTAAGGGGGTGTATTATACCACCAAGGACAGAGAACGTGGTGGTGACCGTTCGCCTAGGCGGTCAGAGAAGGACCGGGAACGCGATCGAGATCGGGATCGCGATAGGGACCGTCGTGATCGTCGTCGTCACGAACGCGACGGTAGGCGTGATCGGGAGCGCAGTAGAAATCGGGATGATGACTATTCGGATCGTCACAAACGTGAACCGGTTTCGTCGCGAAGTATCAACACGCCGCGCTTTAAGGATGAACCACGTACGCCTTCTGGCAGTTCGGTGGCCAATAGTTCCTGGGATGAGGATGATGAAAGAGGGGGCCAGCAGAAGAAGTCATCTTGGGACTTTCCGACGCCCAAGTCTTATGCCAGTGATCGACCCGATTGGTCATCCCGCCGCAGTAATCGACATGGACATGAAGACGAAACGCCGCGTCCAACACCGGCTCATAAGTACAATTCCTGGGCAAATGATCGCAAACGCTCGGGAGCTACGCCAGCTACTGGCCGCAGTACTCGGCAGCCTTGGGGGGAGACTGAAGAAGATCGTGATCTCTGGGAAGAGGAACAACGTCGACTCGATCGAGAGTGGTACAACATCGACGAGGGCTATGATGATGAAAATAATCCGTTTGCAGGTGCCAATGCGGAGTATTTCAGGTGAGTTACAAGTTCCCACTGATATCGAGTTTCTGTAATTACCTCTCTATTGCAGAAAACGTGAAGAGTTGATCGAACAAAAGCGTACCAAACGGATTAGTGCCCAACAGCGCCAGATTAACAAGGACAACGAGCTGTGGGAACGAAATCGTATGCTCACATCTGGTGTCGTCATGTCGATCAATGTGAACGAGGACTTCGATGAGGAGGCTGTTGAAAGAGTTCACCTGCTAGTACACCATATCGTTCCACCGTTTCTGGACGGTAGAATTGTTTTCACTAAACAACCAGAGCCGGTGATTCCAGTTAAAGATCCCACCTCTGACATGGCACTGATAGCTCGTAAAGGCAGCGCCTTGGTACGTGTCTACCGCGAGCAAAAAGAACGAAGAAAGGCACAGAAAAAGCACTGGGAATTGGGTGGCACCAAATTGGGGAACATTATGGGCATTGAGAAGAAGAACGAAGGCGAGGAATCAAAGTTTGACGAGGAAACTGACACAGCGGACTATCGACGTGACCAAAAGTTCGCAGAGCACATGAAGGACACTGACAGCGGCGGCAAAAGTGATTTCTCCCGAAAGAAAACCATCTATGAGCAGAGACGTTTCTTGCCTGTTTTTGCCGTTCGTCAGGAACTGTTGAATGTTATTCGGGAAAATTCCGTGGTGATCATTGTCGGCGAGACCGGCAGTGGAAAGACCACTCAACTAACGCAGTACTTGCACGAGGATGGTTACAGTAATTTTGGAATGATTGGTTGCACACAGCCGAGAAGAGTTGCAGCTATGTCTGTGGCCAAACGTGTCTCTGATGAAATGGGCACGCGGTTGGGTAAGACAACGGAAAAAGAGATGTGTACGAAGGATGTTAATGGATTTTGTTTTTTTCTTGTAGGAGAGGAAATCGGGTATGCAATTCGTTTTGAGGATTGCACATCAGAGAAGACTGTCATCAAATACATGACTGATGGTATTCTGCTTAGGGAGAGCTTGCGAGATCCCGATTTAGATGGATATTCGGCGATTATCATGGACGAGGCTCACGAGAGGTCCTTATCCACCGATGTGCTCTTCGGATTGCTGCGCGAGGTAAGTGGTGTTTTAAATGAGATCGAGTTAGAACAGTTTGAATATCCAATTTCAGTCTTTATTCCTCTGCGGGTAAAGAATTAAACTATCTGATCTGAGCCTCTTAAATGATTCTTGGCAACTGGTAGATAATTAAACTAAGTACATTACTAGATAATAAGTACTGTTTCTCCTTGTGCATATTAGGGCCTCTATAGCAGCGCTTGTGGTCTCTAGCGGTGTACTTTCGTTTTCTCACTCAACTGTTCTGCGCCATGTGCTGTCTGACAAATCAACTGCCAAATTTATCGTTAAACGACGGAGTCTATTGATGTATAGTAGTGTTTATATTCCAGGGACTGCGAGGTTCGAAGCAGCCGTAACTTGTCAGCCGGTACCATACTCCTTAGATATCAGAAACTCTACTCGGTTAATTGCTTCAGAGTTTGAGTTTCTTGAGAGTCCGAGAGTTTTTTTTTTTTACTTTCTTGGGGTTTACACACTTGACATCATTTGTCTTCGGTTACTGGCCGGATGATGTTAATGGTAAAATGATGTTTTTGTCGTTGGGCTCCAACTTTGAATTTCAAACGCCTCCACCGGTTTTTGCCTATGCATGATTTGTTTTGATTTCTTCAGAAATATTTCTCCGCAAGGCAAGCCAAATAAACTCCCAGTTAACAATATTGAAAGTCTTTTGAAAATTGATAAATAGCAGGTGTGGTGGGGATTAATATTCAACGTATTGCTCAATGAAAATCCACAAGGCTCTATCCATGGTGGAAACATGGGGCCAAATTGTCTCATGCTTAATATTATTCAATATAACTACTATAAAAAGCAACGTGCAATCTTCCCTGTGGTCTGCGGAAAATACTGTTTCTAATGATCTTAAGATGGTTGGTGGCATTGAGTTGCTGATTGCTTGCACTGTTTGTGCAAGTGTTGGCGTACTGAGTGATCTACTTCTTAGTTCGTGTTACCTTCCAGCATCTTAAACGCCTGTCTGAACAAATGTTATTTGGGACGACGTTAGTAGCCTAGTAGCCAGACCTCCGAATCGATCCCCTGATCCAGTCTTCCATTCTCGTTGATCCCGGGAAAATTGTTTTCAATTCTCTAGGCCAAGTTTTCTGCTATCCCCGATCAGTTAAGCTTCAAAGGATATCTTGACTGGAATATTATTGCTGATTCGTTTAATGTGTCAGAGCCAATGTTCAACTCAACATCTTAAAACAGATGTTCGCGGCTTTTTCTTCTATTCCGTTTGCCCTCTTCGCACACCGAATCGTATCTGAAGTTCTTGTTTCTTGCCCTTCTCTCGGCACCGTAGAGCATCGTTGTTATTCATACAGAGTCCCCATGTACGATTAATGATTTGGTGCATACTTAAATCCTTTGTCCCCTTAGTCCTATGAAATCTTTATGGTTTTTGGCAATATGTCTTATCTCGTCCCCCTAATATTCTTTGAGATAACGACTAACAAAAGTATGCAAGACGTCTAAACGAGCGAACTTTTTCATAACACTTTTTTTTGTGGGCCAATGTGGCCTCCCGGCGGGCGCATTCCAGAAACATGCGCTCAAGTTATACATAGTTTGTTGTCGTTCCGAGTCATTTTGTTGAAACAAAGAACGGATCCATTAATATCCAAGGCTTTGGTCGTTAATTGTTGGGTCATTAAGGACTCATTCAACACTGACGCTGTAAACACAATCATTGGCGCCACAGTCAATTCTGCTGGTACGACGACATTATCCAACTGCGCAATATCTGTGTCCATAAAGTTGGGCTAGCTGTTTAGAGTAAAGATATACTTTACAGCGAATTCTGTACAAAGCACAAGTTTGACCGCGGCTTGAGTATTGTCCTCACGTAAGGAGCTCGTCCCCAAAACATTCTCTTCATCTACTCGATAGCATACAGAGACAAGCAGTTTGCTTAATTGATGACCGCTGGGTCATCGAAGGCTCATAGCAGATTTATGCCTATTCTGTAGATAGGTACTACCACGGCAGATGTTCTGAAGACCTCAATGAAATGATCCGTAGAAAGGTAAGCCGCTTGGGCCTATCATCTGGTATAACATCTCTCTATCTAAATTATTTCTGCTACAGGATAAGCGAACTTTGGAACTCATTCCCAGGAGTGTTCAAAAGCATAATCAACAGGCATCTCGGGTCGCTGTCTCACCGTTATAGGTTCGCCTATTCTGGGAGAAGATCATAAAAAAATTTAGCATCCAAATGTGATAGGCACCCCTTGTTAAAAAAGTATCGAATCATCCGATTTCATCCGCTTTTCTTGTTAACAATGTTATCATACGACTAATAAATAAATCAATTAATTTGACCGTAGTCAAAAGTTAATAAAAATATATAAATGGTAAAAGATGCTAAGCGGCAATGAAAAATTAGCTTATCACGGGATTACATTTTTTTTTTTCAAGAAGTCTAGTTTATTTTCTCTAATATAATAGGCATGTGGCTTATACATAGGCTGTTAACCATTTATAGTAGCCGGTAAATCGTTATAGTATTGCACTAATGGAAAAACAAACAGTGGCGTCAGGCCAAGTTACCCAACAGTCACAGCTTACTTGCATGAAATAATTTAGACCACGAATATGTACTTCCTCCTGGAACTTAGTTCCAAATAAGATATAATTGGTGCAACAAAAATAGCAAGAGTTTGTCACTTATTTATTTAGTGTGCATACACACATTAAGATGTTTTATTTTTGAACTAGTGACGTGCATTATTTATTTTCTAGCTGTGGGTTTTGGTAAATATCATGTTCATTCGTGCTTAGCTCATTATTTATAAAATATATAAGCACCGTATTAATGGAAAGATACCATTGCTTCACCACTTGGAGTGTATTCCTCATAAAGTTTGCAGTGACCTCATTTTGCCATCATTACTCCATCTCTAGCCAACTGTGTGGCTGACTGTTTCTTCAAATCTGTCTAGGAGAGAGTCCTCAATGACGTTTTATAGAATAGGGAATAATACACTATAATGTGGAAAACCTTTGCTAATTCTATCCCTAGCGCTTCAGTTTTTCGTCTGAATATTTATAGTCGTATTATCCACCCAGCTCACCGTCTATGATAACGTAATTGCATTGAAAAACTGTTTCATTAGGTCCTGCGTGAATCGCTATTGACTGAAGTCCATATATAGGGTAATTCAATTGGAGGTTATAATTTAAATCAGACACAAATGTAGTTCTGTCAAAGATAAATAGCTAATATTTGACATCTGTGAATACTAAGCATTGCCATTTGTAATTATGTTATTGTTAACCCATTTCAGAAATGTGAAAAATTTAGCCACACTATTCGTGCATTGAGAAGTAATGTCGGTATACAACTGTCCATCTCATGCTGCTGTTAAGAAATTAATGGAATAATTCGATCGAACCGGGTTAGTGTTGGATGTACAAAGACCAGTGCGTCATCTTAGTGGTCGGTCATGGGAAAATATCGCCGCAGCGAGTGAAAGTGTTCGTCACAATCCGTCAAAATTCATTCGCCATCGTTCCCAACAATTGAAACTCTCCTGTAACTACATGCAACGCAATTTAACAAAAGATCTGCATCTGCATGCTTACAAGATCCAATTGAAGCCAACAGACAATAAACAGCGTCGTGACTTCGTTGATTGGGTGTTAGAGAACCACCAAGTTGATGACAATTTTTCGAACAAAATCGATCTACGATGGGGCTCACTTTCAACTGAATGGCTACATAAACAAACAAAATTGTCGCATTTGGGTTCATGAAAATCCACAAGCCATTCACGAACCAATACATCCACAAAAAGTCATGGGTGCGGATTTTGAGCCATACTTGTTCGAAAATTCTGGTAGTGCTGCTGTAACAGTCAATGGTGAACGTTATCGGGACATGTTAACAAATTATTTTTGGCACCAATTGGACGATACTGATGTGGAAGACATATAGTTTTAACAAGACGATACCCGCACCCACATAGAGCGAGAAACAATGCAGTTATTGCAAATCTCTCGTTTCGGCGACTAAAATTAGCCATTTTAGTGTTCCATACCAGAATGGTATAAACGGAATACTAATGGATTCAACACGGTGTACGTCTGTCCGTGTGTCTGTCACAGGCTTGTAATTTTTAAACCATTTGGCCTAGAGAGCTGAAATTTTGAACAAAAATATAACCTTGTGAAACAAAAAGAATCGAGAAAATTCGGGCCATAATGTACCCTAACAAAAAAAAAGTTAGACCCCATCATGCGATATATCAAATTAAAGCTGAACTTCCAAGGAATGCAAAAATGTAAAATGCAAAGGCACCCCACCGCATCTTACCCCGTCTTCATCAGATATTGATGATTTTCAGACAGACCTGTCTGTCGTAACTCAAAACCCAAGTTTCATCGAAATCCGTTGGGTGGTTCTTAAGTTAGGCGTGTGAGAAAAACTATCCGAAAATGTATTAATATCTTACTTCCACTTCGATTCGATTTCGATCAGTTTCAAGTGAAACTAATAACGTTTCAATCTAAACTTAGGTGCGAAATTTTATCGAGATCCGTTAAGAATTTCTTGAGTTACATAGATGGGTAACAAAGATTATTTAAAGATTTTTTAAACCTCGCCCCCAACATTCAACTCGCACTTGATCAGATTTTGACAGTTTTTAGATGGAATGACCTACGTACCAGGATGTACATACATATGTACTTAGGAGATTCAAATTAAATTTCATCAAAACGTCTTTAGTGGTTCTCGAGTGAATAAACACTTAAAATTACGGAACGGAACATTAACCGTGCAAGGCCTGACTCGCATATGGCTTCTGTTATTTTTTTTTCTTAGACCCCCCGAGCTAAAGGACGAGATTTATTTATGAACTACCACAGGGTTTATGTCAAAAAGTATTGAGAAATTTCATCAAAAGGGCGGAAGGGTGCAAGGCCAGCAGTGGCGCCCATTTGGCCGATATAGTTTTTTATATTTAATGCCAATGTCTCAACATTGCATTGATATAAAAATATTAGCGGTTTATCAAAAACCAATCCGTTTTATTTCAAGTTTAAATTGTAACCTCCAATTGAATCGCTCCTCATATTTTTGCATACTTTCAGGTCTCTAGCTCTAACGGTTCAAAAGTTACAGTGTTTCGTTTTACACCATTCTGATATTGTACGAAAATTGTATTTTGATCCGAAGACTTATTGTTATTGACAGGATGCGAAAAAATATTTATCCTAAAGAAAAATCGTAATGTAAGACTACTGTGTCTGAGGCAATGGCTTTTGATGGGTATTTAATGAAACCTTAGAAAAAACTTATCAAGCTGTTGACACAATGGCTTAAAATTTCAGGTTACATGTCTGTGGGTTACACTTTTTCTTAAGAAAACCCTTTCATTCAAGCTTTCTGTTATACTTAATTGCTCTTTTAGCCTAATCACTTTGTAAGCTTAGAATATTTGTTCGCTGTTCTTGCATCTGCGACCCAGTAGTGGTAGAAATAAATTTGAGTTATATGGTCTAGAGGGCTAAAAATAATGGCTCTTAGTAATAAACGAATTTAAACTCTAGTTTTTCTTAAGGTCGCATCTAACTCCAAATCGGTAGTAATACACACCATTGTTACTCCTAAAATAGGAAACAGTTTAAGTGTGGCTCACCAGCCTTTTAGTGACATTTAATAGCATTTGAGTTGAAAATAGGGGATGAACAAATTATTGTGCGTGATTTTGATATTTTTCATATTAAAATGAATTATAATGCACGAACAAATTATAAAAAAGCGATTAATTGCTTTAAAATACTAAACGCAGGCACAATTTTTAGTCCGAAATCTGAATTGACTTTCTTCGATCTGTCAAAAGTTAGCTGTGCAAGTTCACAGTAGCGGAAATGTGAAAATGAATCACAATTAACTGTTCTGAATTTGAATTCTGCTAAATCTGTTTTATTACTACGAAATTTTAAAAGTAACTTACAATCACCTAACTAGCAGCGACTTTAGCAGTTGCTTTTAGTATTTATATCACTAAAGGCCAATAATTCGAGTGGCTGCTGTGACCCAGAAATAGCAGTTAGTCTACCGCTTTACAATTATTTATAACTATTGCGTTGAGACAATAGCGTCTTGTTACAGGCATATGAAAATGTGTCATAAAACAAACAAATATATAACTAAGAGCTTTCTTTATTATATTACATTCTTAAATCAACAACCGGCTTCTTTTGGGGTACATTCAGTGCTCAATTAGAAAAATAACTTGAAATATTAAAAATATTGATTCAACATGTTAGTGATATTAATAAAGTTAATATTAATAATTCTTTAACGCTTGATTGCGGGCTTATTTTATTACTATGAAACCCACCAGACTGGTTTTATTTTAAAAACAAAACTGAGTTCCGACATGTGCAGCAAAAAAAGATAAAAGCCGATTTCATTGTATTATTGGGTTACTAATTTGTTGTATCAAAAATAACTGCGCAGATCAGAGATGAATTATTTCCATGGTTTGTAATTACGTTGTTATTATTAAATCATTTTCGCATTTTTAAGTCATCATTTATTAATTGCTTTACTGATCTCGTTTTTTTTTTTTTTTTTAACAATCCAGCTCAGGACTTTTACGTAGTATCTCAATATTGCACAGTTGGAGTTAGGTTAACTTTATTTCATTGCGAGTAGGATCGAATGCTTGTCGTTCTTAGTATATTGTTGTTGGGTGTACTTTTGTCTAATATTAATAATATTTTGGCATTAACAGCCTCATACAGAGCATGGCCTAGTTTCTCGCTGTATGAAGGAACCTACAGTCTTATGCCATTTTCGAATGGCAATTTTGTCGATTGGGAGCTTTTCATTTACAATTTTTCAGGAGTGGAACCGTGAGTCTGTCGCTCAGTGATCGCGCACTCAACCATTGAGTTACGGTGCCTACTACTTTTGTCTACTTTAATTTTAGTTCGAAGAGACAACACGGTGGGCTTGTGTGTGTTTCCTTAACCTTCGGTCTTCGGTCAGCATAATCTTCCCTGCATGGCCGTGGTGCAGTGGTAACATCATCGCTTGTCACGTTGTGGGTTCACGGTTCAAATTTATTTATTTCGCATGAAATAAACAAAAAAAGTCGATCAATTGCGAAAGCTAAGTTAACTCTACTGCTAAGGCATAACACTGGCAGTATAATGTTTCCCAGTTATCTGGAATTTACAGAAACTTTATACCACCTAAGTTTCAAACCTCTACACCAATCCCTCTGTCTATCTATAAATGTCCGTGCCCTGTAATAAGGGTATTCATATCCCCTTGGCGCGCCCAAATTAAAAAAAGAAAATGTCCCCTTTGACTTTCCAATTGAGGTCAAATAGGTTTTCTAAGATCTTCTTCTGGATCTGATGCTAGGCGAAAACTGATTAAATTATCAATTTATCAGGTCTGAAAAACGTCCTAATAGGGGTCAAGCAACAAAAGTTGTTAGTTTTACCACCTTTATAAGTGGCGTAGATTATGTCATATTCTTTCTTATGGATTAGTTGGTGGCAAGTTTTCAACTTTTTTTGCCGTACCTAATCTTGGCTGCCTGGTTCCTGTCAAGTCATCTCAAGTTGCTTTAAATATAAAGTTCAGCTCTTGGACTATCTGAGCCAAATTTTGCTCGGCTTAAGTTTGGTTATATCTGTGATTTCGGTCCTGTCATGTCAGGTATTAGGAATTAGAAATATTGATTTTCATCTAGATTGAGGGGGGACAGGTTACCTAACAGTGTGATTTGTGCTTTTGTTTTCGTTTAAAAACTGTTTCGGCCTGCTCTTGTTGAAGGTATCTATTAAATTATTAGCGAGTTTGAGAAGTAGCAAACTTTCGGCATAGACATAGAAAGAACTCGGGCATAAAGTGCTGGAGATAACTCATTTCTAGGCTGCCAAAACAAACTTGGAATCTGTAGATAGAGTATCGAAGAGATAGCGCTGGATATCTTGACTTGGTGGACACACCTCACTTTTCCGTAACATAATTAATGGTTGCGTCACTATCGCAGTTATATTCGATAAATAAACGCTGCCGTTGGTATTCTATAACTTGCTGTGCTTGTCTTGAATTCGTTAAGCTTGAAAGTTAAAAAGCTTTAAAGAACAGATTGAGTCGTTGACCCGTATTGCTAAATTCGTGTTTCAAGTTCCAACACGGCTATTTCTTGTTAACTGAATGCGGGTAGAAGTACGAGAATTTAGCTGATACCAGACCATTGTCCAAAAGGGAACAATAACTGACTGAATATTTTTCCGAAAAAAATATCAGAAACAGGTCCAGTCAGGTCTACTCGTCGATTAAATGTCTATCTGCAACCGTCCCAACCATTCGTGTGGCGCATACCACGAGTGGCTGCGAGAAACTAGGTCAGGCCCTGCATTGGGCTGTTAGCGCCAAAATATTTATTTATGTATATTACAACCTCAGTAAGTTTGTTTATAACAGAAAAGATCTCGGTTTAGAGTGGCGAAGCTGATGGAAAAGATGTATGAGTACTAGTTATGACACCTTTTGCTTGACATTTTTTTAATTATTTTGACACCTATTTTACATTCATACATACATTCATACATACAATTTTTTTTTATTTAATTTATTTCACTTTTAAAGAAAACAAGAAATTAGGAATAGAAAATAACATGTGTACGTTATACATAAAAACAAGTTGAACTACCTAAGATCGGCATGAAAAGCCACAAAACACTTGTCATGAAGTGCAACATCGCACGTTCCACTCTTTTTCACGGTTTGACTTCCACAAAATCGACATCGTAACCTCCTGTTAGAATGCTCCATTGCATGGTTTCCACTTCGAAGAAACGTGTTTACCTTTGAGTGACGTCCACCACCCAATGGCGCCCAACCATACTTTGCATCGATTGCCGAGACTATTTGACGTCGAAACTCTAACGAATCCAATTTTGCCCCATAACTTCTTGAAAGTGTCCAGGCATACATATGTCTAAGTTTTTAAATTTTTCTGCTGCATACATATTGGTAAAGCTTGCAATTTCTTCATTGAAAAATAGCTGGAAGAATTCAAATGGCTGGCTCTCAGCACTCAACCGTAAAGGAGGCAGCAATGCTCCTTCCCACGGTTTGAATTTGTGGTAAAACGAATTTAGGTGCAAATTATCCTTATTACCTTCACGCCAGCTTTGCTCCACTTTACTCATATTTATCCAATCTTCCTCTACATCAACAACATTATTTTTTGAACTTACTTCCAAATCTGATAAGAGCTGGTTGGAGTTCATCCTATTGGGGTCAGCACAATCCTCTTCTCCAGAATCTTCGTCTGTTACTGGGCCATCTGTAGGGGGTAGCAAGAATATATGTAGTTTCGGGAGCTTCATTATTGAATTCGAGCTCGTCCAAAATCTCGGATAGTGTCAACGGTTTCTTCCTAAAATAAAATAAAATATTGTGTGTTTTATATGTACATTGACCCAGCGTTGCGCTTCGCAACACCAGTATTTATGAGGTCAGTAAATGCAGACCAAATGCATTTATTCGCATTTATTTACTTTATTTTTATGTTTGATATGTAAAACAACCAAACAAGTAAACGTTATTTGTATTCTTGCACACACTTTTACTTACGAATAATTTGTATCCATTGAAATTTTTTTTTTCAAAATAAAGTTATCTCTCGCAAAAAAGTTCTCCTAAAGAATAACTCCACTCGATTACAACAGGAAAGACACTGTGACTATACACGATGGAATAGAAGAAGAAATCATTCAATGCAAATAACGGTATAGACAAAATAAATCATGCTGTTTAGTGTTGCGAAAACGCAACGCTGGGTCGAAATGGGTTATTTAAAATTGTACATGTTTTATTGATTCATAAAGTATACAGCATAAGGTTATGTATAGAATAGCATTTCGGGGAAATGGTCTCCACGGCTTTGCTGGTACATACGCACTATTTTGTCGAAATTTTCCATTACCGTTTTGCATAAATGCGGCTGAATTTCGTTGAAACAGCGCTCAATTTGCTCCTTCAAGGCGTGAGAGGTCGTGGGCTTGTTGGCATAAACCTTAGACTTCAAAAAACCCCAAAGAAAGAAGTCTAACGGCGTGAAATCGCATGATATGGGCGGCCAATTGTGATGACCAAAACGGGAAATTGCACGACCAGGAAATGACTCATACGGTAATGGTATTGTTTCTCGGCCTGTATGACATGTGGCACCGTCTTGTTAAAACCACATGTCCACATCCATATCTTGCAATTTGACACGTTGTAGATGCATTTGTTTCTCAACAATCACTCGTGGATTTTCTGAATCCCAAATTCAACAATTTTAACAATTAACAAAGCCATCAAGATGAAAATGAGCCTCACCGCTGAAGATGATTTTGTTTGGAGAATCAGCATCCACTTGTTGTTGTTCCATAATCCATTCAACGAACTCTCTTCGCTGTGCGTGGTCAGTAGCCTTCAGTTCTTGAGGCAATTGCACTTTGCATTCATGAAGATGCAAATCTTTCGTGAGAATACGCTGTAGAGAGCTTCTCGAAATATCCAATTCTTGACCACGGTGCCGAATTGATGTTCCTGGACTCTTAACAACACTCTCACGAACTGCTTCGATGTTTTGTATTGCATGACTTGTTGAAGGACGGGCAGAGTGTCTAAGATCACTAATTGATCCAGTCTCCCTGAATTTTTGAATTAATCTCTTCACAGTTGATGAAGTTAAATCACTATTCCGACCATATTTTGTGCGAAAATTGCGAACTGTAGCTGCCAAACCTTCATTATTTTTAAAATATTGCTCAACAATGAAAACGCGTTGTTCTTTTGTGTAGTACTCCATTTTTAATAACCCTGAACTGTCACGCTGTCTTTTTTTTTCGTTGGTAATACCTTACCGCACAAATGGCGCAAAATTCAAATCTTGCCTGAATTTTGGGACACCCTTTATTAAGTTTTAACAGTAGTAGTAGTAGATTATTTTAAATTTCTCAAATGCGTATACTCAGTCAGATCGAATTTTTTTTTCTGATATCACATCGCGTCCCCGAAGTTTTGTAAAAAAAAGAAAAAATTATGAGATAAAAGTTATTCACCTAGTCCAGTGTTTTGTTAATTTTTGCATTAATTCTTTTTGATTATTGTACTTGATACACAGACTGTATGTAAGTAAAAAACACCGCCAAACCACATCGTCCCTATTGCGGTTTCTAACGACCGACCCCAAACCAAAAACCTATTATCAATTTGGAAATAAGATTTGAGCAGTCGACTTCCAACCCTTCCGTACCTATCTTAGGAAAAATTACCTCCAAAATGAGTACAATTTTCATTTCTTTAACCGCTTTAAACGGTCCATAATCCATGGAGGTAAATTCTCCATTTAATTCAATTATCCACGCACGAGAGACCAATTTTCCACCCAAGTCGTTGCCCATCCCTGAACTTTAACCAATTGTGTTCACTTCCACATGCATGTCTGCAATGAGTTGATAACATTTTCAGTGATAAAAAAAGCCAAAGAAAAATCTCTCATTATTTAAAAATAAATTTATTGTGTTACATCGTTCGTTTTATAAAAACATGATAAATAAAGTATTTCTAACTTATCTGTCCCGCTCTGTAATGTTTAATATCCATTTGCTGTGCGTGCAGAACAGTTAAAATTTTCCTTTCTTTTAGCTTAAAACTACCAATTTTAGAAACATAAATAATATGCGTGGCATAGCATTAACCATAAAAATATCTTACATCCTATAAAATATAGTAACTCTATTAACAATAAAAATAAGTCTTTTCATATTCACAGTGTTTCTGCCTTTTTTTTACCATAAAAGAGGTGTGTTCGTTCGTCTAAACAAATATTATTTAGACTTGCAGGTATCGCTCAATATTATATGTAGGTAGTGTATAAGTATAAAAACCAACCTCCTACAATCATTGTTGTACTTATTTAACTTATAATGTACGACAAGTAGTATGTAGATTTTAATGTGAAAATTATGTTATAACAATGTGTTTCAACTGAGGTTCTGGACTATGGATTCATAGTCGACTTTGCATTTCTTTTGCTTATCACCCACACTGCGTAAATGTGTATTATAATACTTAGGAGTATGTATAGATAGGTATTTGTATATCAGAATCAAATTGCATCCCATAGTTTAGGTACTTTATGACTGTAAGCACAGTTTTAATTTGTTTTTGTTTTGTTTCTGTTGTTTTGTTTTGTTTTATATACTCTTTAGTTAGATCACTTTGATGTTGAGTGAGACTTTTGTTTGTTCATGATGAGCAGCATACCGGCATTCATACCAACACTTCCCCATTTGACACATTCTGACATCTAAAATGGTAACGGAATTAATTTATTAAGTAAGTTATAGGGAAACAAAATAAGTTGTGTTAGGTTACCTGACGTTTTCTGACATCCTGCTGTCTGCTGCCGTAACGACACCAGTAGGAGAAATGCTTGTTATTATGCCATAGACTCTGTTTGGCCTTACGGGCGAAGGATATCTAAATAAGGAAAGAGAAATGGATTATGTTTAGTAATTACTGCGCTACATTAAATGAAGGACTTCATCACTATTTAGAAGGACTCATTGGGACTGTAATTTTATTTACGAGTAGTCATTTGTAAACCTAATTCTTTAGTCGTGGTTTAAATTCGCTGTCTATATGTAATTTGGACGTATAATTGTGGTTTAGTAATGTCCTAAATGGTTAGTTGTCTGTACACCATGATTACCCTTATTACTTGGATGTGTATACCTATCAAAGTTTTGTGTCACTAGAAGCCAATGACGTTAAATGCTCTATGCTCCAAAGAAGATGAAATAAGATACAAAGTTCTAAAAGCACTCGTTTATTAGCGTAGATGATACTTTGGTTCACTGCAGTTTCTTATACAAATTAATAATTTCAGCTAACCTTTGTACCCAGATAGAAATCTAAAGACAGCAAACACTTCAAGCGTAAATTTGTTGGTTTCTGTTTCTTGATCCATATGTGAAAAATCATCTTGGTTAATTTTGATTAGTTTCCAGTTGCTGATGCTATTGCCTGACCGAAATCCTGTAGGTTTATACGCATAGGTACTCCCCGCTCTGCTCTTGCAGGAAGTGTTTGGTGATTTATTACATATCCCAGTAAATTAGGTACGCTTCACCCATTCATAAGAAGCGCGAATGGAACCAGCATTTTTCTATTTCAATCTTCGCGATTATCCTCACATTCTATTCTGTTTGCAGCTTTGATCAGCTCAAACTCTCGTTTGCAGCGTCCTCTTGTATGCCCCTTGCTTTTGATTGCACTTGCCATGGCTATATCTCTTATCATACCATGGCTCCCTTCTTTATGACGGTTGGTATGCCCGCACTTCTATTGCTGGGGTTCTGATATTTTTCTGTCAGTGATTCCATGTGCCCTCTCCTCGGATGATGCAGTTTAAGTGAGGGGTTCGTGTGCTACTTCATGTCATACCTAGTGCTAAACTATTTTCTCTATAAACTTGGCTTTATGGAAATCTTCTAAGAGTGTTTGAATATGACGCTTGGTCCAGAGCTCGTATAATTTATCTTTTCTATTTGTCTTTTCCACCAGCGCGCACAAGTAAGGATGATGTTGTTTGATTTTTAATTTATTTAATTTTGTTTTCTTGTTTTATTTATTATAGAAAAAAACTATTTCCATTCAGCGAGAGCTATGGTTATCAGTGTGCAATGAAGCAGTAGAGCCACTGAACCCATTTTGATAAGACTTCTTTTCAATGTTTTTTTTTTTAGCAGTCTTAGGGCAGACAGTTTTTAGATGCTTCTCCATCATGCGTAGAGATATGATTCGAAATAAAGAGTCGGTGGTGAATGATGCATGTCTTAAGAAACGTCTCATGGCAGTTTCAAACTTACATTCGAAAACAAGACTCTTGGTTGTATCTAAACTGCTCCAGCTCAATAAATCGACATTAGCAGAATTTAGTTCTGCTATTGTTTAGTACTCTGGCTCATTATAGCCAACACTTGCGCCATTTCGCGACTCGATGACTAAACCCATAAAGAACTTGTCTGCGTTTCTTGGAAGGTAATGATAACTGCTTCTTTCCTTTTTCTATTCACAATTTTAATTACCACGCATTCGTTTCTGTAGCGGGAGATCATTATCAACGAAGACTTTTAAAAATTCCATAAATTTCAGTTCTATTAAATAAATTCATTAAGCAACTTATTTGGTCTTACAATGTATCCCATTATTAACCTCACTATAAGTTAAGAAATACCACAACAATTACATGGTCATTAAAAGCTTATTAACAGCAAAAACTCCCACTCGCGAATTTCCATTTTATATTAATCACCACATGAAAACTCCATGTACGAGTATACATTCGCCCTCATAAAAAACCACATCTCTTCGAAGTGAATTGATAAAGATTGAACTTATGTTAATCACATGGTAGTTAGAGAGGTCAGTTCTGTTTACAAACCCCTTATTGCTTTGGTAATAATTTTTCTAATGAATCACTCAGAAAATCATTGCTCGCCGCAACACAGTCTAGGTGTTTCCCTTTCCAATGTATTGTGATGAAGTCGTACTACCTATGTACTTAATAAGAATTGTTTCATTTACCTGATTTCTGATGTCCTTCTCATTGTGCGGTAATTTTTCCTTATCGGCAAAATTATTTATACGCAATTCCCATTCGTTTTTCCAAATGTCCTCCAGGGTCAATTTAAACAATCTGAATGCACCATTTTCGCGTATTTTCGCTGAAAATATCTCAATGGTTTCTGGTTTTGGTTTGTTATCTGAAATAGGAAACAAAAAATGGCCATTTTATCAGTTTGTTCAATTTCACAAAATTGATTAAACACTGTCATCATTGTTGGGAATAATATACGCAGCAAGAACAAAACGATACTATCAGTCAGTTGTCCTGTTTTATTCTGTTTTATTATTTTATTACTATATCACGTTTTGGTAATAAAATTCCAACGCAATAGAATGCAATTTATTTGAAGCGTTTTGGTCTATAGAAAGTGTGTTGCGCTTGAGATACTGGACATTCTTAAACGAATGTTGAGTTTTCATAAATGGATACCACCCCTTTAAGAGCAAACATTTCATTGGAATGGCTAATGTTTACATGTATGCAGATTAAATGGACGATCAAACGATAAATTCTATGCATACATTTCATAACCTTGCACGTAGGTATAAGATAAAAAAAAAAACAATTAAGATTTTATCAATTTCTTAATGTGATTCAAGCATTGCACAAGACGTTTGTTTGCTATAAGCTAACTGCAAGTATACGTAATGTTTGCTTGACAAGTTGAATATGTGGATAGGATTTGCGGTTTTAAACAACTTTATCTTATCATAGAATGAATCAATTACGAAAGGCGCCTAATCAGAGGATTTGTTAAATATTTTTTATGAAAATCACTTATGGCTTACGTCAATTCCTATTCAAAAGTACAATCTTTTGCTCGTGTTTTACTTGACGCAAATGGATGTAAATTGATAGATAAAAAATGTCCAGGGCGTGAATACTTTTAAAAATTTGTTTTCAAACTGCAGAATAAAGATATTACTAGAGTATCAATAAAATATAATTTAAAGCATGAAACTCATGCAATGCTGTAATTCATAAATGTGACATCTTTAAAAAATTCTTAAGAATCCTTAACTTTACGTATATAGTTCGAGAACAAATAAAATAAATCGCAATTTAAAATTATTAAAATTATAAAGTAGGACAATTTAAATTATACAATTCCAATTTATCGAAATCGGTTAAGCCGGTTAGACTGCAAAAGTTAAGTCGTAAAGATTTTGAGCCGTATGAATAAAAATGTGAGCAATTACTCCCTGATAATAATACTCACTTACGCAGAAGCATATTTAATATAATTTTGTATGTATGTATATACATTTTCGGAATCGTCCTTGCAAGCCTTTTCCTTTAATACCTCACATGACAAGTTTCACATAAATTTTATTTTTCAAATTGGAGAAAATAGCGGCTACCGTCTGCCAGACTTTTTCATTCATTAATGATATTACTGGTGTCACTCGTGGGAATAAGGCCAAGCATTTGGCACAATATCCACGAAAATCCATTCAGGTGATAAAAAGTAAAGAAAAAAAGTAGGTACATAAATTCGTGAGTTTCTGACATAACACCACCGAAACTTGGAAGCAAAAATAAAAAAAAAAGTTATTTTACATTAAGGTCTTTTGAGAAAAGCAATCCAATTCTGCAAGTACATCTTGATTCCCTGTTCCTTTATCTTTGACTTTTAATTCAACATGATAAAGAAAGGTCCTTCTAATGTGGGCAGGTTAGCATTTCCCTCCCTTTAAAGTGTATAAAAAAAGGGCGCGCTTAATTGAAGTCCATACAAAGGTTATCTACAAGTCGGCTGTGTGTCGTGGGAACTTCCTAATTTGTTCTTAATCAAAGTGTCTTCAAATCGGGAAGAAAGAATAAGCGTTGATAGCTCAACTTCTCATCCTCCTCGCATCCCTATCAGGAATTTACAAATTGAAGCCTACAAACGTCCTTAACCAGTGTCTTATTCCACTTTTAAGTCAGTAAGTCGATTCTAAATCGTGTAGTTTTTGTGAAAATAATTAGAAGGGTTGGCAAAGATTTTGTAAAGTACTAAGTGAAATGCTGCAGAGTTGTTTGATGGAATGAGGACATGGTGAATGTTCCCAGTATATAAGTATATCCCGACCATCTGTTTGAATAATTGTTGTCCTCTACTTAAGTTTTACGACTTGTTTCTGTGGATGTTTGTCTGTTATTTAGGCTCTTGCTACTTTGCAATTTCCATTGGAATTCATAATATTTAGCAAATGGCATCTTTGTAGATTTATTAACTTGCAAGTTTGTTAGACAGTATCCCCACGCCATCTCCTACCAATTCGTCTGCTTTTTTCGTTTCGTGGTATTTTATTATACTCAGGGCCCTATTCTTAATGGGGTCCAGGTGTCCGGATCAAATGTTTATATGTACTATATAGTTTTGCGTTGGGTTGATATTGTACATTATTGCATGCAACATTTTCTAGATGAACTGCGTGGTCAGGACTGAATTTGTTATAAATATTAGAGCCATCCGTATCTTCGTGATTTGGGAATCGAATTTTATATCAACATCAAGAACACTTAATCGTCCGAGCTCAATGGAATGAATTTTATGATTAATTTCGCGGTAAAAGTACGGGATTAAGTTGAAGTGTTTCCAAGGCACTAGGAACTTGATAAAAGTGTGGGCCTAGCAAACAAACACTTCTGTGAGCAACTAAGACTCTTATCAAAACCGATTCAAAAATATTGTCCTTGCTACCGAAATGTATACTTTTCTTTCCCCTTCTTAAGACCGTCCCTCAGTAAACAACAAACATTGACATCAAAACAACAAACTTGAGAAGAAAAATAGTCCACTTATTCAAAGATAGTGTGCCTCTCAAATTCGCACAAGTTAACGTTCCAATAGTCACGTAGCTCATAACATGTAAACCACTCCATAAGTGGACACCACATCACTTGTGTCTTGTGTGTCATCCCTCAGGCGGCACGCTTAGATTTTTTTTTTTTTTAATAATTTCAAAATTTCAGTGTACCTACTGCATAATTTTATATCAGAAAAAAAAATTAAATTTTCTTTTATCCACATTTTTTCAGTTCCCTTGTCTCTTTTTGTATCAAAAAGTGAGCGTGTGACAAGCTTTCGAGTTCTTTTCTTTTTTATTAACGATTTTACTTATTATGATTGATGTAGAGAAAAAAAAATATAAACAATACAAATATGTATGTGAAAGTACACTTACAGTTATCATGAATAAAATTATCATTATTTTCTGATTCGTATAGTAAAAACACGTGCTTAGATAGGTACATACGAGTAGATTAATAATAAATCAAACACAAAAGCGGTGCTATTGATGCACACTGTCGAAAAAAAAAGATAAATAAAATACAAGTATTCGAGAAAAAAGGAAAGAGACATCAGAAAAATACAATAAAATAAAAATTAAAAAAAAAAAACTTTTCTCAGGTGTAAATTGTATGCTAATTAACAAAAAAATATAAACCTACAACCACGAAATATGATCTCAATTGATCAACAACTTGGGTATCAAATTTGCATCTAAAGAAAGAATTTCACGCAAATTTTGCATTAATAATGAAGTGTGCGAGGATTGTTCAAATGTGTGATATTATTATTTTCATTTTTTATCAAGAGAATGTGTTATTTGTTAATTTATTGAGATACTTTTGAGCCCGATGGACATGAACGAAATGTCGAAAGCGTTAAGTTTGCATAATGTTCAAATATCACTTTTATTTTTTGTCTTTAATAGCTTTGTTGAAATTTCAAACAAATTAACATGAAATCATCCTGCATGTGCTGCAATATAAATGCAGAATTATCATCTGGGAAAATAGTAAAACAATTTAATAATAATAAAAATGGAGCTATTAAAACTGAGCCAAAAAAACCACTTAATTATGATTCATGACAAAACTATTTGCTATAAAAAAAAGATATATGATACATTCCGAAGGTACCTACTCATATTTCGTATGAAATGAGGAGAGATTTTTTTTTTTTAGTTGCTTAATCTGTTTAAAATTTGTGTTTAGGCATTTGTATCTTAATGCAAAGGCTGATAATGAGAGAAAATGACGACACGCGCCTTGTCTACACAGTAATTCAATAATTTTTTACTTCAGTAGTTCAGAAAAATTACCAGACAATAGAGTCTTGAAAATATCACACAGAAAATTACTGTAGAAAGAGTACGAGTATAAGATGAAAGTGGGGGGAAGCCAAGCTGAATCCTAATAAAAAATTCTACAGACAGTTTATGAAAATACAGTAACCCGTAGATATTTTGTAAGTCCGATAGGTCGTAGATGAACCAATGCAGGAGGTAGCCGAAAGTTAAATTGTTTGTGCTGTTAAAAGTAGGATGGAACGCCACATCAAAAGCACACGCTACTAGAAAAAACTAACTTAATGTACTTTTTAGCTATTTCGAGCCATTAATTCTCTCTATATATAACCACATATAAAATTTCACAAAAAAAAAAAAAAAAAACATCCTATTTATTTTGAAATCTGGCACTACTGTACCTACCATCTTTTTGACTTTTCTCTTGTCCCATCCATCGTCTTGACTTTTCTCTTGTTAAAATCTAGAATGAAATTACGCTTTCTTCTTGTCTGTCAACATTCCTCAGCGAAATAAATTGTGGCTCCATCTATTGCCCGATAATCGACGTGTGCTATACTCAGTTAGCGATAACTGTGGATAATATCGAAAGTTATTGAGACTTTATACTCAGTTAATTGTTTTTTCTTGTTTCCCATGCAAACTTTTACTAAACTGAACATAATTTTCACAAAGAATCGCGGTCAGCTCCTCGTGTAAGTTCAAGCATCACAGCGAATACACTATACAGCTCTAAAAATAAATAAAAAACACGCCTAATATTCAATTCTCCATATGTGAGATTATTTAACAATGGCTCCTATGATTTTACTAGGTATAGAAATATCAATAAAAACTTCGTAGACTATTGAAGTTCAAATCTATGATAATCAAGAATTTTAATAGCAAACGCAACGTATTTGTCGGCTACGAATTATTCATGGCGATGTCAAAGGCACTTAACCATGTGACCCACTCAGTTTCTTTAAGTTTTGTATATTCCTCATCTATTTAGAGCAATCTTTTTTGTAACATTTGAACTCTTGAACAATTTTTTATTACAATAAGAAAATAATCAAGTTGGAATGATTCAAGTGGTCGGAATTTTGAAATTTCTCAAAGAAATGCCAAAGATACTCCCACATAATCGCATAAATAGTTTGTATGCATAATACTCGTATATTAGACCTAACCAACTCTTATCACAACGTCGAAAATTTAATCAAATTAAATGTAAATAAAAATTTCACAATCCGACAATTCACTACACCGGTTAAGGTAGACATTTTCTCAACACGATTAATTAGCTCCATAGCAGGTTTAATTTTTAATTTAGTGTATTCGTTGGCTTCCTCTATCTATTGGGTGTAAAATTGCCTCACTCTGCTCAGATAGGTAGGTTACAACACTGTCAAGACGGAAGTTTCACCACGTTTATTTTTATGGAATTAACAAAGACTGTAAGAGATACGGAAAAATTCTGTTCATTTTAACCCGATGATGGCCTTTAAAGATATTTTTGGATCTTGTAACTACCAAACGGTTGTTCACCATGTCGTGTAACTATAAAAATATGTAAATTTATTTTTATTGTGGTCAAAATGGTTGTGGACAACAAATAATGGCATTTATGGAACAAATTTGCTGACGTGACATAAAATGATAGAATGTTGTTGATCCAAAATAAACTAAGCTTTCGTGCATATAAGAACATTTCTATTATAATTTTACGTACAACGTTTGAGATGTAGATCTCAAATGTCACATAATGAGTCCATGTGATATTTGATATTGACAGTAGGTACTCAAAATTTATAATAGGTTCGTTCGGGTACTCATATGAAGACGTATGCAAACGTAATATTACGTTTGAAAAAATTTGCAAACCGTATTCGTACTGAAAGACAGCGAAATTAAGAGAGATGATTGTTTCTTCGTTAATTTTTCAGTAATCTTATTCCAGATTCGCTTCACGAAAAAATGAAAACTGTCAAACGAGTCACATCTGACAGGTTTGACAGCAAAAAAAGATTTGTGATCAAATGCAACAAATTTGTGGAATAAATATGGAATTAAAAAATGCTTGGTAAAGTTGATTTGATATGATTTGTAGAATCTGCGATTAATTTATTTGGAACAGCAAATGTTTTCCATTGACAATTATTTGAAAACCACCTTAAATTGACGTTTCTCAAGATTGCATACAAAAAGCGTACGAGTGCTTCTCTTGAATTAAATCTCTCTCTAGATTTGTGAAATGTTGACATTTTTCAATTTTCTTCCAGACCTTAAACAAGCCTGCGATTAGCCTTCGGCAATAAACATATCGTGCTTTGAAGTGCTTTTCTTTAAAAGCAAAACAAAAAAAAAACATTATTTTTAAAATAGAAATGCGTGCAACAAAAATATCAAAAATAAATTCTATATAAAGACAAAGTTCCAAAAATAGAAAATAAAATAACCTCCCGTTGATATCTTTGCGTCCCTCGTACAGCTCATGTACCCCAAATGGACTTTACCACCGTCATCGCCATCAGACAGGCATGCAGACGAAATCAAATTTAAAATTTACATGCACGTACATATATTTCAATCTTTTTTTTTTTTTTGCTTTTGCATCAGTGCACTTAATGTTTATGGGGTTTGTGTGCATTCACATTTGCTTGACGATGGCTAGTTAGCTCTACAAGTGTAGAGAGTGCAATGAAACTGTAAATTTTAATACGCGTTCTTCTCATTTTATTATTATTCCACCAACACGATAAGTAGAACAAACACATTAAAGGCATTCATTTTCGAAAGATGTATGAATGTGTACGTATGTACATAGATACATCCCGACAGAGCGATAGATTCATGCGTTAAATTATAAAATAAATGCACTACATGGTAATGATAACTCCTCATACAAAAGCAAATATTAACTCTACTACTCCAACTTTTCATGCAGAAACAATACACACAACAACACTTTCATCTAAAAACGAAGAAATCGTTTTAAATGGTAATTATTCTGGAATAAAAATCGTTTTGTAATTGCAGCAATCGGTTTACGTGCACCTGGTGTGAAGACCTCAACGCCATCATATTGTTTTCGATGATTTTCTGGATTAGATAGGTTTTTTTTTTTATATACATAGCTGATGATAAGTATACGGCTTCGTTCATTCATGACATTGCTACTCGTAGAGATACGAGTATATTTTTAATGCGATTTATTTCACTCTTTTTTATCGTTGCGAACAGAATTATGGGCTACCTTTAATATACTATACACTGGCACACTTTGCATTGTAATTTCTTCGATAAATAATATACATTATCATGTAGGTATCTTCATCACCGGAATAAATGCATTGTGAAATAGTGAAATCATTATTTTTATTACATTGAATAGGAATATAACTCATGTATGTGTCATGATAAAATGAACTTATTATTTAGTTTCTTTAATCGAAAAATCTCAAATTGTATTACAATACAATTTCGATGATTGTTACTGATAGAGTTCACATATTAATTATATAAATCTTAAGTAGGTTAAAAGAAAATAGAAATTCATGGGAATTTTTAATGAATAAGCGGGTTGTTATCGATTTATAAGTCAGTGTAATTACAAAATGACGTTACAAGTTCAAAGTTTACATTGATGTCATTGGCGAGACCTATAGACTTCATTTTTAATTTGTGCGTATGTACGAGTAACTACGAATGGAATGTGAAAATAAATCTCAACGCTTCAAATTCGTTAGTACGTAGACTAAAGACATCGTTTAACGCGACGTAGTCTTTTAAGCTTTTTATTCAGTTGCGTCAATAGTAATATTGCAAGTTCAAGTAAGGCAATCATTTGGCTTTGAAGACATAAAGCTCCTATGATATGTGTTGACACTACGAAACTGTAAAGATGAAATCAACTGTTTGAAAGAGAAACCACACAGATACGTGTTTTCGTTTGAACAAAACCTCACTTACGAAGTCAATGATTTTTTAGCTGAACAATTGATGTTTTAACTGGGAATTCAAAGTGCGACCGATAACGGTATAAAACGAGTGGCGCCCAACAAGGGATCCATAATTTTTTTCAAAATAGATAGCAAGATCTTTTGACTCGGAGACCAAGGTCAGATTTGTTTAGCTCTCTCTTATTGACATGCCTTTAAATAAACGTATTTTATGATCGTTAATGTAAACCTAGTAAAATGTTTACCGGTCTCCAAAGACACACTTAATGAAAGCTAAAGAAAAACTCTTCATAAAATTTTGTTTTAAAATTTGGAGTTGAAGCTACAACAAAGTCAGTTTTCAGGGATTTGGTTTCCTTATTTTTTTGGATCTGCGATGAACTTCCAAAAGGGAAAATATACATTCGTATCTTTTATTAAATTACCTGTTGTGTTGGCTAGTGCACTCAGCTTAAAGGCATCCGAAATACGTTGCCTTCATGCTATTAAATGTCAAATTCCAACTCTCCAATGATTTCAAGTCAAATGCAATAGCATTTTCTTATACAGGCTAGACCAAAATTCATGGTTTTTAGCTGTATTCTAACATTCAAAGAGGTTTTTCAGTAAAATGAATACTCCCCCTGAATTAATGATTCGACAAA
This sequence comes from Pocota personata, assembly GCA_963082735.1. Lineage (NCBI taxonomy): Eukaryota > Metazoa > Arthropoda > Insecta > Diptera > Syrphidae > Pocota > Pocota personata. The sequence goes on along the minus strand of OY720430.1, from coordinate 43,836,897 downwards.
AACACCTTTATCGGGCGGAACTAGGTGCCCCTGTACCTTGTATGAATTTTTTTTTTTTTTTTTCTAAAAACTCTTAAAATCTTATGTAAAATACAAATAGGAACGAAGTATTTTGTTTTCAAGTAAAGTATTATACATATACACATCCAACCCTAAAAAATTGCCATCGGCACTTACGAGTATATTATATGTATGTATATCAATTTGGGAACGCAAAAACTACCTGGGTACCTAGAGAACGATTCTAGCAACTGCAGTTTATTAGGGTCTTCCCATAATTAGGGAGAATCGCAGATGTAAATCTTTGAAAACATATTTTGCAATATAGCGACTAGCACAGGTAATGTGATCGAAAATAACTCAATCAAAAGAATTTAAGAAGAATTTGAAACAAATGGCACAACTGACTGGGTTGTACATACCTATTTGCTCTATATACTATATGGTGTTCGTTCGAAAATTACTCAGATTTCACATTTAGGCAGAAAAAATTGGGGTTTTCTTAAAATTCTTTGAAAGGCTAAAACAAAAAAAAAATACTATTGGAATTTACTGTTATTTCCTTAAATTGTAAAGCAATATATTTCAAAAAAAATACTTTATGGAAAAAGTGGCCGTGGATATAATTATCTTATGAAACTTTGTAGAGCACACTAACATCTATGTACATATTTTGTGAAGACATATTTTATTGATTTCAAACAAATTTATTGAAAATACGGCATTTTAAGTTTCACTCCTGTTATAAAATAGTCGTGACAGTAGCCAAATAACCAATATTCGCACCCAATAAAGACGTTTACCCAGAAATGCGAAATACCAAGTATGAAAGGCCTGAGACTAAAGTTGTTGAATATACACAAGATTTGTATTTCATTTGGCATAAAGATTATAACAATATTTTAATAAAAAGTGTGTTTTATAGAAAATAAATAATATACACCCCTTTTATTGGGACACCATGTATTTGAATATAATCATTTCTAAAAACGGCAAATTAATTGGCCTCCGACTTGAAAAATTCCATTGGAACCTTTTAAATTCGCTCCTATTTGCAAAATTTAGCACCATTAATTAATTTAATTTCTGAGATATTTTTTTGTTTGTTTATTATTTAATTAATTTTTTTTAGCTTTATACTATGTCTGCTCTTTGAGCCCTTTTCTGAAATATATGTAAATAATAATAACAATTTGCAAACTGTTAACGTCAAAATTTCAGCCCCAACGCGTTCGGTGCCTCACCCAAGGGCTGTCAAAAAAAAAACTGGTTCTACCCTGAGACGAGACTCAAAAACATACCTAACGTTTATTTTCATTTGATGTTTATTCATATAATATTAATCATACATTTCAAGCGATATTATTGGTCCTAGAAGAGACATTTCTAGGACGAATAATATCGCTTGAAATGTATGATTTTCGTAAAAAAAAAAAAAAAACCCACCAGTTGTGTACTTCCCAGGCAAATGCAAGTAGGTCATTTAAAGCATTGTTCATTATGACATTATTATAGTTACTGCGTATTAGAACAGTTTTTCTATAAGTCGCATTATTACGTCGACGACATGATTTACTAGACGCTGCAATAGCTACATGCATATGTATCTGCTTACTTCTAACTACTTAATTGGCTTTTCTAGACTATTTTTAGTTTCACATTACCTATGTACATAACATACGTAATGCTGAATATTCGATTCCTTTTTAACCGCACGTGTTTTCTCATCTGAGTAGATACTATTATATCATATTTTCTACAACCGCCACTTTTTTCTTTTAAACTGTCAACCTGATCGGCTTTTGTCAAATGCCTCACACATGTCGCAAGTAAACACACCGTACAACGTGTGTATTTATCTTATCTCGTCACAGAGATTAGTAGTATATTTTAGCAGATTATAATAGTGTTTTGAAGAACTATTAACATTTTTATTAGGGAGATAAAAAAAAATGCTTTGCACTTAAGCAAATAATTCAATCATCAATGAGCTCAATCAAATTTCACCACCCAACAATGGATGAATAAAAGTTGTTATTATTAAATCAACATTTGATTGGATTATCTAATCGGAGCGCATATAAATTGTTTTTAACTGCAACTGAAACACGAAACCAGTATGTGATATTCTCATTATGAATGAGTAATTTCATTTTAGCCAGTAGATACACCATCTAGTACACCTACAACCAGACCAAGTCCGGTATACTCGTACTTACCTTTGGTTGTTTTACATAGGACTACGCCAAACCAGGATTGATCATTCTCGTCGTGTTTCTGCGCTCGCACCTCGACCAAGAAACCACATTCAACAACAGCGCAAAATATTCTTTGCTCATCTGGACGAAACCACTTGGATTCTCGAAGTTTCTGTACGGCCACAGAGCTGCCAAATGTGGAGTTTTTATTGCCCGTATAAGTAATGATGCTGTTATTACTGTTGTTATTATTATTATTATTTTGACTGCCCTGGATGGGCCACCATTTCAATGAATTCACAAAACTATTGGACCGGTTCATCATAATTTGTTTATTTTTTGTCCGTTTTTGTAATAATTCACTCGTTTCGTAAAACGGGGGTTTTTTTTTTTTTTTTTTTCTTTTTCTCAACCACAAATACACTTGTTCTTTTTCGTCTTTATTTTTATTTATGCTTCCACTTATTCTTCTACCACTTTATAACTTTCACAAAAGGCACATGAATAAACAAATGAATAAAATATAAGAAAATACACAGAGAGTCGAGTGGACGGGCCCCAAAAGACGAGCCTTTCTTTATTTATATATTTTTATCTGTTTTCTTATTCCAGTAATTATGTTGTTATTTATTTATTTATTTACCGTGCTTCGAGCAATAGGTAAATATTATAAATTTTATAAAGTTATCTTTAATTTTTCAGATAAATATGCACTTTAATTTGAAGAACAAAAAAAGTAAATTCATCCAAAATTCATATATCGCTTTATACCAGAGCACTGGCAACTTGTTTGTAACACTTCCGAACTGCAAGAGTCTCAAAAGGCAAATACCAACGGATGGCGATGAATATTTTTATTTAAAGCCGGTTGTTGTATGTTTTTGGATGAGTGAATGATGTGAAGCATTGGACGGGGGAGGGTACGGAAAAAAAGCGCGCTGCAGGCCGCAAAGCAGTTGAGGAATGCCCGAGGAGATGGTTCGGTGTTGAACCGTACGTACAGTACAGTGTGTGTGCTTGGGTTATATCTTTTACTTTTTTTTTTTTTTTTGTTACATGCTACGCTAGCAAAGGCAGAATTTAATTAATTATACTTTTCTCTTAATGACTTTGATTCTCTTAGTTTTTGCTCTTATCGGGTAAAGCATGCAGTGCTACCATTTTGAGGAACTCTGTAACACCGTTAAATTTTATTTTCTGCCATTTAATCGATTAGCAGTAAGAGGTTTTTTGACCAGCAAAATAAAACTATTTGATAAGCAATTTAATAGTTTTTTGATTATCAAAAAATATTTTCTTTTAATATGAAGAAAATTAAAAAGGAAAAGTAAATGATTAGCAAAAATTTAATTATTTGATCAGCAAAAACTAACATTTTGATGAGCAGAAAAGTGGAAAATCAGCAAAAATTTTGAAAGATCATCTGAATGTTTCGAATTTCCGGTACATATTTGCCTCTGATGGACATTTGATCAAAGTCCATAATTTGTGTGCGATAAGAGGAAGCATATTTGGTGTTATATACATATGTTTGTATGTGTTTTGACCTTGGCTGATAAATGTCATAGGATTTCACCGCTTTTTCGTCTAGAAAACATTGAAGTTAATAGACTTCGAGGAATTACTTCCTTTACAAAGGAAAGTACTTGTTGCAACTTCAGTAGCTAAAAACTCAACCCGTGTCAATAGATACGGTATATTAATTGTACAATTTACTGACGTACGTGCGATTTATCATGTAAAGGGAAATATAGATTCTGAGGTATACACGGAGTCGACCATGCGTCGATAGCGAGAATATTGCTGACATTTCGTGCAGGGGTAGGAAATATAGGGTTGTGATGTAATGGGGATGAAGGGATGTGATAGTTATGATGTATAAGATCTGAGTAGATAGTATTCAAATACCTACCAACGCACTATGTAAATGGCCAAAGTTGGTTGCTTTAGACAATGCACTTCAGTGTCGTGGAATTGTAATTGTGCTTAGAGGGCATTAAGCGCGATGTCCTGCAAGTACGCTTGAGAAAATATAATTTTCTTTCCATTGAACACGTTGGTGGTAATTCTAGGTGGGTTTCACATTGTTATTGTTCACCATGACATATCTCTAACGCGATTCTGCAGAGCTATATTTCCTGAAATCACAGTTTTAGTAATCCATAAACAACTAAAACAAGTTTATGTAAGCTAAGAAACTGATAAATCCTTGAGGATTAGAACACATTGAAAGTGGAAATTCAAACCCGTGATGAATTTTTGATATTCTATGCTGTTGTAAACCTCATTTCTATCTTCTATTAATGAAAACTGAACAAATAATGAAAACGACAAACAAATAAAGTCCTACCTGACCAAATTTTCCATCATACCAACAGTATGTGTCTAATTAATAAGTGGGAGCACTGTTGAATTCAAGATAAATATTTAGCTCATATTTATAAGCCCTACGCGACACATCATCGATAAATTGTAAATCAGAAAATGGAGTTCTATTTGCGATAGATTTAATTGTTGTGAATTAATTCCTTAATTTTTGTCACCTGATAAATGATTTAATAAATAAATTGTCATTCTTTTCGGTCGCATATTTTGGTTGTTAGCTGTTATAAAGAGAAAAGCTCTGCAATTTTATTTTACGCTCTCTCTTATTTAAGAAGCTTTTTTTTTGTATTCAAGAGAAAATAATAGTATATTTTTTATTTGCCGCCACAGTGATGTGTCACGTTTACCAAAGCATCAATACTATTTTAAATGCATGTAAATATTATTCTTGAAACAAAAATTGTTTACATATTGTGACTGGGCTAACAAAAATGCGATTCGCCTAACCTAACCACCTGCCAATTTGACAAAGTCCATAAATGTTTACATATAGTTCGTATTCAATGTTAAGCAATTTTTGCGATAAATAATTTCAATTTATACATATTTTATATTAAACAATGATAATCCAAGGTTGATTCTATAAATAGAAACTGTCAGGGAACGAAAACATTAATTTAAACAAAATATATCTCTAAATTTATATAAACAAAAAAATCTGTGAGTTTTTAATGGGATTGTCGCGAATGATTTTTTATTTTTTTATTTTTGTAAAAAGAAACCTACGTAAGCAAATCCCGCCATTTTTTGTTCAGCTCCGGAAGATACATAGTCTACGGAACGGATACGAATCGATTTTAGCCACATGTTGACGTCTTCATTTTGTTTAAATAAATATTTTCTGCAAACGTCTACAATATAATAGAGTAGATCGAATATCCTCTTTTTCGGAAAAAAAATATTCGAATAGTGAGAAGGTTTACTATTCTACGTCAGAAAAATGTGTTTTATGTTCACAAGTTAAACAAAAAAAAAAAATAATGTTATTCTTAATTTCATGTGTCACTGTATATGGTTGTGGTATCTGCTACAATCTTAGATTACCTATCTAAAAACATAATAAATACGTCGACACGTTAGCATTTAGCTATTTATAAACCTTGTTTCCATTCATCAAGTGCTAATCTTTGTCACCTGAATGAATGACAGGGATACTTTTAACGAGAGTATGTTATGTATTTGGTCTGAACAATTTCTTGACGCTTTCAATTGTGACGTACTATTGTATTCATTTAGTGTCTAGCGTGTAAAAATTGATCATCGTTTAGCGTTACTTTCATAATTAATCACAATGTTTTACAAACAATTTGTTTGCGTGATTGTTATCATTTAGCGTAAGGTCATTATCACAGAAAATGAAAATAATAAAGTAATTATTATTGGTTAAAACGAGCTGTAAGTATAAATTGTATTCGAAGTCATCTTCAGAGTATAATAACCAGTTACTCATTGCGTTCCTTAACTAACTATGATACATTGGCTCTCACACCAGAGCAATAAACAACGAGCAACTGGCAGCAGACGATATTGCTAAATTCAGTTTAAATGAATTTAAATCTATAATCTCCCACCGAAGCAACGCAATATCGCTTGCTAAAAAAAAGAGGGATTCTACGAGGCGGAAATACGTGGTCACTAATTATAACAGTCAGAATTCGATGGTTGTTTCTGGCTTGGTTCACAACTAAGTGTCATTGTTTGATGCATTCTCGCTTTGGTGATTTTAGCCAGACTTCAATTGATTTATTTTGAGTTAGTCTTTTTACTTGTTTTTTTTTTTTTGTGGGTCTTGCTAACATCACTGAATGGTTTATTACCAATACAGAGTGTTGACGCACTAGCATTGGCCAGCGCGTCAGCCGTTCTATTTCCAGCATAACCTGAATGAAATGAATGGTTATTAAAGTGTTGTTTCCTTATATTTTAAGACAGGTTAGTCAAAAGTCTTATAATAGAAAATAAATATGATTTCGCCTGGAGTATTAAAATTTGGTTGATCTTCACACACTGACTAATAGTATACTTCTGCCTACATAGATGAAATTAGTGTTGTTTAAGACTGACTGTAAATTCTGCACCAAGTGGTTCACCAACTATTCAAGGTCCTGTCCATATGTTTACCTACACTGGCTGAATGTACAAGACAAGGCCATGTTGTCATGGATATGTTTTCTTTCAGTCCTCTCTAGAGTGGTTATCATAGGTAACATGTCATCTAAGCAACAGATTTCCTTCCTATTGATGGATTTATGGATACATACTTTAGCCAAGTCTGGGTAGTTTTGAGTTTATGGGATGCCATAGAAACCTGCAGCAATGTTTACTGCTGTTTTCAGATTACAGTATGGTTTGGTTCATGACAGGTTCTAAAACGGTTTTCTGGTATACTCTGTCCGATGTTTTGACGCAGTGACCCCCTTATAAGAGACACCTCAACAAGCCATGACTAACGCAAGGTGGTGTCCATTTCTGACCCTTTGAGCCAGCTCAGAAGCTTCCTTATATATATGCATAGACCCTATCATTTCGTTTCTTGAATTTTTCTAGCGTGAAGAAGATTTTCTCGTCGGTAAACAGAATTTATCTATGCAGCGTATTCGCCAACAGCCGCTCTGATTTTTGGACCTCTATTCTTTTTAAGGGCCACAGTCAGCAATTATCCAATTTGGTTTTTCTTGATAATGTGACTCATTGACCTTTGCTTTACATTCATCTCACGAGCCAATAGTTTTTTGCTTTCGGAGAGTTTTTCTTTGAATACATGCCTTGAAGGCTTTAATAACTTGTAGCGTTCCTACGCTGCGTGGAGGACCAGATTGCTGCCGGCCTTTACTATCGCCAGTATCCTCGAATAACTTTCTGCACCGATAAACAAACATTTACCTATCTGAACTTTATTCACATCGCACTTATGAAGCGCTACGATACAGATGCGATTCTCTTTACCTGACCATTTTATGAGGAGAGCGTAAATAAATCTGAAATATTTTTATAAGCAAACAACTGAAACTAACATAACTTAACTACCAAAAATGTCATGTCAATCTCTGGGTACGCCTAACTCTTCGCCGTGCAATGGGTGTGTAACGAGTAGTTAACTTATTTCATGATTATCCATGGTTCGAGTGTTAATAATTGATAAATTATTAACAAATTGGAGTGTTAAATAATTGTTTTCCTCCATTCTGTGTTATTCATATGAGTTAATCTTTTTATTAATAAGGAGATATGTTGCTAGTGGGGGAATAATTAAAAATAAAAAGTGAATACGTGACGTTCTCACATCTGAAAAAAAAGTAGCAAATACTTATGCAAAAGCTACCTAGTAGTAAATGGAATCATTATAAAAAAAAACAAAATATTTGTTTACCACTGCTTTTTATTATTATTTTCGAGATTCACTTACAAAACAACTTAATAGATATTCTAATTTTAAAATAACACAAAATATATCTCCCGCAAAAGCACGCGCTTTCTGTCCACGCGGACTGCATTGCCAAATTTTTCGGATGACTATTGGTATGTTAAAAATTATAAAGTTTTTATATCGATTGACACTAAAATATGTTTTAAAATTTGAACATTTTCTAAAGAAACAAAAAAAATATACTACACACCATACATATATGTATATACTTACATATATAGTTACGGACTTTGGACATGATTAAGGCTGAAATTCGCGTGACCGCACGTCATAATCATTTTGTTATTAAGTTAATTATTTTCTTTTGAATTGAAATTTCCCGAGGGCAACAAATATTCATTAAAATTAATGTGTTATATTATAATTTAGTGAAATTTCGCTACCTGTGCAAAATAAAACTTTAGGTACCTATTTATATTGGTGGCTGTTAATAGATTAGGTTCGCCTACATTTATTTGAAAATGTTATTTTTGTAAAGTTTGTTGTAAAAAAATCCAAAAATCAAGGTTCTCGAGCGAGCATTGTTTGTTAGACCTGATTATTTTAAATACGATCATGGCTCACGTGTGGCAGTCTGACACCAATCAGGAGATTTTTATGAAGAAAAAATAGTATTCCCGGTTGGTAGTTGAACTTACAATATTTGGCGTAACAAACTAAAACATTACAATACACCACGTCATCGGAAAAAATAAAATATCTTAGTTATAAATCGTGAAATTGATTGAAGTGTCTTATTTGTGCGGAATAATGTAGGGTCATTCAACAAGAGGTGTCATTTTAAATCAATAGAAATTGTTTCAATAGCTATGTGGCATATGGCGCCGTTCTGTCGAAAATAAACGTCGTCCACGTCAGGTAAAAAAAAAGTCAGTCAACATCGTTTAGTAACGCAATCCATTCACTGAAACGGTCGCACCAGCATCATTTTCGAAAAAATATATGACCCAATGACACCGCCAGCCCAAAAACTGCACCAAACTGTCACTCATTGTGGATGGAGAGGTTGTTCCACTATTTCTCTGTGGTTTTCGGAGCCCCAGATGCGACAGTTTTGTTTGTTTACGTACCCAGACAAATCGAAATGAGTCTCATCACTCTGCTGGCTTCAATTCTTGTGCCAATTGGACCTTATAAGCATGTAGGCCAAGATCTTTATGCAAAATGCGGTGCAAAGTGGGCGGATAGGCCCAATTTCTGTGATCCTCTCGAAATGGACACACCTGGGTTTTCAGTCACACTCTCAGCTACGGCGGCAATATTTTCAGCTGACCTTGCCGGACGAACATGAGTCTTCACATCACTAACCTGTCCGAGATGTTCAAATTTATCGATTAAATTCACTATAGCTGTGCGAGAAGGCGCTTAATGGTGAACAAAAGCAGTACGAACTTTACGAAACGTTTCCGCAATATTTTCACCTTTTTTGTGAATTTTCAACAAGTTGTGCGAGTGTGTATGTGTATCGATCCATATTTAATAACCTCTTAGTTTTTACTTACTAAAAGTCATCGCAATGATTGTTGAATGTTGACAGTTCAACAATGGCGCGAAATTTAAAATGACACCTCTTGTTGGATTACCCTATCCAGATATAAAGGATCCATATGCCGACATTTTATTGTGTTTTGTGGAGAGTCTGACTGTCCGAGTTACTTTTCTCGTGTTGTAATTGGCGTCTATCATGACTTGTGACATGACGATCAGTTATGACTAAAACAAAGAAACCAAACACCAAACCGAGAAAAGTATTTTAATGCAACGGTAAGAAAAGAAACCTATGAACTTGTGCTTACAGACAGCAGTAGATTGTTAATCAGGGTCATCTACGTTCTGTTCTTCACTGTCCGCACTTCTGTATTACGTGAGTAAATGTTACAGTTGACTTTATTCATATTTCTATGAAACTTTTCCCATGCATGATAAATGTATTTGGATTAATTTTCACACAGAAAACATTGTCAAACTTTGATTGGACTTATCACGTTTTGGCAAAATTCCACAGAATTGAAAGAGAAGAAACATTTGCTAATGATGGAAAAGTCAGCTTAAACCAAAATCTTCAGGTAAACTAAGCTTTCAGCACCTCAAACATGCAGGCAGTTGGCATGTTTTGAAATATTGACTTGGCCGACACAGTGTTGCCGCCCGTAATGGATGTGGAAGACCGAATTATTTATTGTAATGACGCCTATGAAATTATATATCCTAAGTTACAATACTTAAAGCACAATCTAGTGGGAGCTTTTGACACAGTAATATAATAACTAATTATTAGAAATATAATAACTAATATAATAACTAATGTAAAATATACTGTCAAATGACTAAGTAAAGTACGGAATAGGGCTGAAGGTAGAAATGGGTGAGGTTAGCATTTTTTTTTTGTTGTCAGGTAATCCTTTTTTAGGTATGGATATGAAGTTTCATGTTGATTTACCAATTAATTCGCCTGTATTAGTCATAAGAATAAGTTAAGGTCTGTGGTAATTTTAAAAATGTCAAATATTGTGTTCGGCGCAGTAATTAAATTCCTCACAAAACAAGGAAAAACAGTTTACGGAATTTCTTGCCCTGTTAAAACCATGGTTCGGGCTTATTTAAATAAGGCATGGATTTCACAACATATAGAATGGTTCTAAAACTCGAATATGTCCTCATGGAAGAGAGTCAAAATACAAATTGCAGAAAAATTCAAAATATTCGAAACAAACGAGTTTCAAAACTCTACAAGATCATCTTGGGATGTCAAAAACCAGCTCAAGGTGAATGCCCAGAATGCTTGCGACGCATTTTTTTTTTCTTTTTATATAATTTGCACCAGTCAAAGGGGATATGAATACCCTTATACTAATTTTAGGAAACGGGCGTTTTCTGAAAAGGGGAAGAGACAGGAAGAAAGACAGATTGGTGTATTAAGTTTCAGTGAACTCCAAGGGTGGGGTCCAGATAACTGGGGAGTATTTTTGCTTTGTTGTTATTGTCGTTGCTTATGATTCACAGTATTTTTGTCCGTCCTCCTGATGTCATCACCACGATCAAGTTGCATTTTAGCCATATGACCACCCTACTGCCAGTGTTAAATTAGGGTGGTCATATGGCTAAAATCACGCGCAGTCATTAAAAACAATACAGTGTGGAATGTTCTAAGCAGTTTTCGGAGCTGTGTGGCTACAAGCCAACGGAAGATATCAACAAAATTGTTACTGGAGATGAAACTTGGGTTAATTATTATGACCCTGAGTCAAAGCATGCAGTGGCGTAAAAGGGATTATCCAGCCCCTAAGAAATTTAAGGTTGTATCATCGGTTGGGAAGATCATGGCAACAGTGTTTTGGGACTCACAAGGAATCCTGTTAATAAATTATAAATCAAAAGGCACCAGCATCACAAGAGAACATTTCGCTAGTGTTCTAATTTATTAAAGTAAATAAAGAGGAGATTAACAAAAGACGTGCCCTTACTTCATGACAATGCACGGGTTCTCAAATTGCCATAACTGCTATGAAGTTGTGTGGGTATCAGGAATTAGCTCATTCACATACAGTCCTGACCTGATCCCAAATCTTAAGAAAACCTTTTTTCAATATTTTTACTTGAAAACAATTTAGTAAGGTAAAATGTAGATTTTGATTTGTATTTTGTATTCGTACTTTATATATTTAATATCATAAGTATAGTAAGATGTACAAATATATGTCTTTTATGTATACACTTCTGTAAAACCCTATTTTGAAGTTCTAAAGCTATTTGCGATGATGAATGATGAAGTATTATTTTAAAATTTTCATCAGAATGCGTTACAAATAGGACAGACACACCCACTTTTTCTTTAAAAAAGAAAAGTTTTTACAACATTTTTTCTGAAAAAATGAAGATATCATTGCATTTGTATCAAAAATTTCGAAACTTCACCCCTACTTTACTAATGATAGATTAGAACCTGTGTTAGGGTATCATACGATCCATTACGAATGGAATGTAACTTTTCTTTATTAGTGTTTCATTGAATTTAAAAAAATCTTAAATCATTTACTAATATGTAACAACGATTGACGAGTTATTAATGAACAGTTTCAGACTTTTTAGAATTAACTAAGTAAATTGAGATACGTATTAACAAACGATTTTATAAAAAAAATCTTAAATAATTTACAAGCACCTAAAAGCTATTACCCCGATATTAATGAACGATTTAAAACTTTTTAAAATCGAAAAAAAAGCAATAGTGTGCACTTTTAATATTATTTTATAGCATTCAAAAAAATCTTCAATTTATCTTCAACTACTGACGTTTTTATATAAGATTCAGGCGGATGCAGAGAACTTTTTTGCTAGCATCGTAACTGGGGATGATATTTAGATCTACCGAGTCCAAAATGCAATCAAAAGAGTGGCTGCCAAAGGGAAGTTACGAAGGTAAAAAGTTCAAAACAGTGTTGTGGAATGCCAAAGAAGTTATCCTGGTGGATATTTTGGGATTCCTTTCACTGTCTTGAAAGGAACTTACGGATATTACGTTTTAGTTTTACGAACAGCTGCAATTCAGAATTAACGACATAGAAAAATCCATCAGCGTGTCTTGTTCCATAGTATCTCGATGTAAGCATGTTGTTATGTGGAAAACAAAATTTAAAAAACTAATATTGTGTGTTTCATTGTATCAGTCCGGTTGCTAATTGATCGTATTTTTCTGCTAAGTTTCAAGATTTAAGATCGCGCTCCTTTCATTTGGGGATTTTTTTCATTTTTTAAAACTAAAATTACACACATATATTTGTGCATTTATTTTTGGAGCTTTTTTTTTATTAGTTTGGAGTATTATGATCTCTTCTTTTGGTCTCTTCTTTTGGTCCTTATTTCCTGGGGTCTAATTTCGCACATCCTAATATACTACTCTTTTATTATCTTAACAAAATAGCTGTATCTCTATTGCTTTATTGCAATAGCCATTTACGTTTCAATGTTTAACGTTTGAAAAAAAGTTATGGCCAAAAAGGAGCATATATACTATATTTCGTTTAAAACAATTTTCACAATTAGTAAGTTAACTGAAAATGAAAAAATGAATCTGGTGCTCTTAGTGAAACTTAAAATGCAGTTCCACAAATTTTTAATTAATTTCATTTCCATGTCGACATTGATACAACTTACGAGTACTATCGAAAAAATTATTATTAAGTTGATAATAAAATCACAATTCAATAACACTTATGTGTATGTATAATAGATACATTCAGTCAGTGGTTCTTCTTCAAACTATTTTTAGCTCAAGCACATGGCCGGTATAATATTTTTTTATATTTGTTTTATTTTTAACGTTTTACGTTTCCTCAGCACAAGCACTTCCACCTACTTTAACGTTATCTTTTGTTGATACTATACCGGCCTTGACCCACTAAAAGCAAAAATAAACAAAATAAATAGAAAAAAAAAAAAACCTGAATTTCAGTTCTTACTTGAAAAGTATCTAAGCCCAAAATCTAGGCGTAACAAATTAAAAAAGGAAAATAATAAGTTTGAACTGGTTTTTATATGGCAATCGATATTATTTCCTCATTCCGTTAAAAAGGAAAATTTGAAATTTCTATCACATAATAGATAAATGGGTAAATATGAAACATTCATTTGCGACGTATTCCATTGAAATACTTGTAATTGATACATTGCATAGTAAGTGGAATTCAATTCCACGCATTCCTTTCCCATAAAATGAATCATTTATGCAATGAATATACGAAAATAAAATATAAATTGCAAAATATGCATGCATTGTAAACAAACCCCCATGAAAGTTCACTGTCTATCTATTTTTAGATCAAATTAAAGCTCGTTTATACCAATTGCAGCAATAGTTGCAATCGAATACGAATACGAGGTAGCGCAGACGAAGTTGACCGCCATACCTGTTGATTCGTATACATAAATAACATTCGTCTGCAACTTTTATAATTTGTTTATTTTCCGGCTCCTACATAAGCACATGAGCCGGCTATGATGGAAAAGAAAACAAGTTTGAATTGGATCTGAGTGTACATGTACATATTTAGGTACACCTACATGCATTCGAGCACGTTGAAATGCCAACCGGTTGTCTCTTGAAAAGAAAAGGTTTTATTTCCATTTAAAAACAAGAGTTACTGAAGATCTGTAAACACGTCTGTAGAAAGTCATTATCGTTAATTTATTGTCGACGGTATAAAATATGCCGGGCAACAACCTTAGCAAATCTAAAAACCAATAGCAAAGACATATTGATCAAACTGGATCAGCGTGGATTTAGACACCATACATCTTCAGCTCCGCTTGTTAATAGCACACTAATAGCTAAAAGCCTGGCCTGCTTTTATTAGACGGGGAACAAATCAAGATAGTCGCCCTTCATTGGCCACATTAACGCCTTCCAGACCTGAGACATGATGCTTGTTAAGTAGTTTGTGATTTTATTGCAAGATTGTTGATTAATTGAGAGAAATTTTGTACCATAAAGACATCAGAATCTGAATGGCATAATTGAGAAGCTTTTTCATGATAGTTTTACTCGCAAATGTTTGCCGGATGTTCGCGAGAGGTGAGACTATAAAAAAGTTATTGGTGTTTCTGAGACTTGAACCTAAGTCTCTCGTTCAGTGCCCACAAGTATGAGGAGTACTTGTGTAGAATCTTGCCTGCCATCGGTATAAAAAAAAAACTCTCTCAGAGACACTTATACAGTAAGGAAGTGAGTGGGCATCTTGTTAAGTTTTTTTTTAGTTTCAACTTAGTTTTTATGGATGTATACATTTAGTTGGCTGTCTAAGCGAAGTAAACCGATAACAAAAAGATTCAATTCACTGCAGCAGTGATGGGAAAAAGAGGAGCTGTTAGATGCGATCCAATTTAAGATTGGAGGCTATGTATGTATATATTGCGACTCGAAGGTGGCAATCATCTCGTGTCTACGTTATTGATAAATACACATGTAATTATGCATCATATTATCGGCGTACACAGAGCTTGAGTGTTTGTCACGTATCATGAAAATTGATGCATTTTTATGCAGAAAGAAGTACGGATTAAAACACAAAGACCTATTTGTAAGGAGTCCATGGTATGGGCTCTTCTTATAGAGGAGCCTTATCGTTACGGTCTCTTTAACCGTAGGTTGTCTGAGACAAATGACGCTTATAAGAAAAATTCATAATATTGCCTTCAATGACTTTCCATTTGTCCCAGAAAATCCTCCCTTCATGGAACAAGTCCACTATCGCAACCACGAGGTTATCCTTAATCGTCTCAGCGAAGGTTTTGGAGACTGTTGCCGCATTTTGGTCACATCGTCTATGACCTCAATCGCTACTGGTGCTATTAATCAATAACCAGGATCGTGATCGGTTGTTGGTATTCGTATGTTTCCGTAAGATATAGCAAAATGTCATTATTCGGTATTCAGCTTATATGGTACACAGTTTGAGGAACTACTAATAGAGCTACGGTGGCTAAAGCTTTCATCTATTTCTAGATACACCTTATTTAAAACCTTTGCTACTTTTCTAATTACATATGTGGTCGATGGTGTGTCTTCTGATAACTTTGCTGCATACGGTCGAGTGTCTCAGGGATTTGTATTTCGACTCTATTTCTACTCCATATCAATAACCTACTAGAATCGACAAGCAACAACATCTTTAGTTTTACCAATGTAGCACCCTTATATCATCTTGCTCAAATAACATGCCCATGAATGCAAATGCCTCACATCATCAAAATCTCTTTGAAGTTAGGCCTTGTCATCGGCCATTATAAAAAGAGCAGTCTAATCAAAATTCTCGTATCGTAAAATGCAGAACAACAAGTTATTTCAGCAATCTACGTACTTCGTTTCTACTAGATGGCGCTATGACTCAGCTCAGCTTTGATATAGCCCAATAAACAGAAAACTAAAAATAGTAAAAAAAAATAAAAACACTTGAAACTGAAGAATAATAACAAAAATAGGATCTAATCTAAATTTGAAACTTAGTGATTACTCGTAGCACGATTAAATTTCATTATAAAGTTAAAATGTTGATACTTGTATTTCATTCGGCGTATAACTCTTCATAAAAAAAAACAACAATTCGAATCTGGATTTTTCTGGATAATGTTTGCATTATTATGATTCATAAATCTTGTATGAGTTCTTGTCCAAGTCACATGAATGCTTCCCTGGCATCTGCGGAAAATTTGCGAAATACATATACAAATACAGGTAGTGAATAATGAGTTAAGAATTATTCTTAATACATTAAATGTGAAATATCTGCGTGACAAGTCCTAGAGTTGTCTAATCAAATCCAAAAATACACCATGTTCACAACAGATGATTGCATACGATTGCCTTTTAGATTGATTAGTGATAATCCAAGTCGTATGTACTTAAAAGGCAAACGTTTCACCCCGGAACAAATAAGATCGTTATAATACTTTTTTATGACATGGCTTTCAAGGTAGAGTGTTTTTTTCTAAAGAAACCTACGGCGTATGGCGTATGCGTTTGTGTCAATAACAATTACTCGTATTATTGTTCGGTTTTATTTATACTTCACTATCGTGGAAGGTTTGCAACATGAAGGAGTGGTATGGTAATAGATATAATTTAATAGATTGTTTTCAGCCGGTGTTTTAATTAATTATATGCCGAAGTATTTAAACAAAAAAAAAAGTCTTTTCGTCTTCTGGGTGGGCTTTTCATTTGATTCTTCTAAGAACTCAACTCAACTCATTAATTCTCTTCGAAACGAATTTGGGCCTCAATCATCCTCAGGCATCCCCATGCTGTTTCATTAGATTACTTTACCAAACTGTTAAATGTGTGACGTTATTCAGTTTGTACCACGTTGTCACTTTAAAATTCTAGTACTAGGATAAAAATATGGTACACAGATTGTTTGAAAAGTTTTGAGCTTCAACCTGAAGATAAGTTTACTCGTCCAAACTATTCTAGTACTACAATTGTACATAGTATATATTTACTTTGAAAGACAGCTGTGAAAATTGCAGCCATTTCAGACGCTCAGTTGTTGTTTGTATCGGTCTATGTCAGTGGTCACCTTGGGCCAAAAACGCTTTCGAGTGAACATTTCCAAGATCCTGTTGGAGCGATTTCAGCAAAACGAGTTGGATTTTTGTGCCTATTCATAACTGTACATAGATGAAACTTGAAACTACCACTACAGTTCTGAGAAAGAGGAACAGTCAAAACATTGGACTGTGAAGGGTGAACGTACTCCGAAGAAAGCTAATACGGTTTCTTGCACTCTGACACAAAGAACTGTCAAACAATAAAACGGCTGAAATGTTTTAGTACTAGAATAGTTTTGAAGAGTAACGTCATCTTCAGGTTGAGACTCAACATTTTTTAAACTATCCTCGTACAACATGTCGACGTTTTTCCGCCTAACATTTTTTTTATTTCATTTGTGCCATGAATTCGAATTTCGATTTTTCCTGAAATCCCAATAGTCGAGCCTACAGTAGCACATTTTTGACTCTGACACCCTGAGAGTAACAGCTAAATCCACCTCTGGGAATTACGAGGATCTTGTCTAAGACCTCTTTGGTTGGTTAGATAGGATAAGGATCGCTCTGCATTAGTCTTCTAAAATCGTTACACGCGCTTAGTTATCATGGATCTTTACTTTGCTACATTACTACGTCTGTTTAGTATTTGGTGAAATCCTGGTGTACATATCCTCTTATATAGTATGTTGTTATTTGTATTGTGTCCGATAAGTCTGCTATAGTTTTTGCAGGGGGGTCTGTCTGTTATCAACAGCCCCTTCTCTTGACAGTTCATTGGACTTTACGTTTTCCATGTGGTTTGTGTTGTAATTAATCCAGTTCTTTCCATATATCGAAGAGCTTAAAATACCATCGCGAATAATTCCAAATGACAAGTTCAATTAGTAGATTAGCGCAATCGATTCCAGTAACTAATTCCCATTTCAATGTATTCGCGGTGTTTTATGTTACTCCTTTTTTTCGAAGTGTTCGAGGGTTGTAAGTCCTTGCGCCGCTGAGTATGATTTCAATGATTGCCGACATTATATTACACTCCATGCAAAAAAAACGCACCATGAAAATTTTGTGACAACAAAAACACTCAAGTTGGTAATGCATTAGTGCTGTGGACCGCGTCAAAATGTTTTGTGAACTGTTAAAGATTTTTATGGTGATTTTGTGCGAAGCAGATAAAGGACACATTCTCGCTATTCATGTCGAACATTTTTCAAATAGGCGAATCACAGACATTGTGGAATGCCACGAAAGCACTTTGAGACGGCTTTTGAAGACGCGCAGTACGGAGAGGCAACCTGGGAGCGGAAGACCCAAAAAAAAACACGGCAAGATAAGATTTTGAAGCGCATGTCTCTAAAAAACCGGTTCGCAACTGTCAAGGAATTGAGAAAAGACTTGAACGAGAAATGTTCTATTAACATCAGCACTCGGGGTATTCAACTCTGGCTAAATGAAGTGGGTCTTCAAGCCCATAGACCTGCAAAAAAAAATGCTTCGCTCTGCAGTAATGAAGGAAAAAGATTGATGTGGACCAAATAGCACCAGGAATGGACCGCCAACGATTGGGAAACGGTCAAATTTTGTGACGAATCCACTTTGCGAAAGTGAAATAAGGCCAAACGAATTCACTAATCCAAAGTGAAATAAGGCCAAATGCTAAAGTCTTTCATGATGAAATTTGTAAAGTAATTAAAAGCGTATATTTAACTGCATGCAGCGTAGCGCTCCCTGAGCACCTGTATGTGAGGCCGAAGGCCGTCTGGTGTATGAGTCGAAGAGATGTCCATAGTTTTTTTTTTGGCGCCACCCAAGTACTGTTTGATTCACGTCGAATTTGAATTTATTAAGCAAAATTAAACACAATGGAAAGTGAAATAATGCCAAAATGGCCTTATTTCATTTTCACAAAGTAAAATAAGGCCAAACGTCAAAATTTGGCCTTACTTCACTTTCACAAAGCGAAATTTCACTTGGCCTTATTTTACGGCTCCTCCCAAATCCCATATTTCAAAATTGTTCCGCTCCCTCTCATCGCGCTCATTCCTTAAGTAAAAACAAGTTTTGACCTAAAATTTAAACTCAAAACCACTTCTAAATATTATTTTCTTTCAACAGATAACCCAATGCAATTCAAATATTGGCCTTGAATCCCTAAATTGGCCAGGAAATAGCTCCGACCTTAATATAATAGACAACAGAAAGTAAGCAACAAGGCACCTAAAACAATTCATAGAGGAAGTGATTATATTTCCATTATAATAATTTCTTGAACAAATTTTAGCAAATAACATTTGACTTTGATTTAAAGCTACAATATAATTTGCCATTTTACTTTTTCTTTCTACCTCATAAAGAACAAACTTTTCTGAAAAATTTCACTCAAAGGTAAACAAAATAAATTGAAAATAATATTGTTAACATTTTTGAGACATTTATTCAGATTTTTGGCAAAATGCCAAATGATGCTGTTGTCATTTTGTGATGCGTACCTACCTACAAACACATATTTCCCCTATCCCCGATACATACACGTGA
The DNA here is from genome assembly GCA_963082735.1 of Pocota personata. Lineage (NCBI taxonomy): Eukaryota > Metazoa > Arthropoda > Insecta > Diptera > Syrphidae > Pocota > Pocota personata. The sequence continues at coordinate 43,817,313 of OY720430.1, read as the reverse complement.
TTTTTTGCTACTTTTCTATAAATATCCTTTAAAAGTTGTACCTATATTTCAGAGCAACAAGACTCATTTAATCCTGTACAATAAATTGGCACATATTTACTTGTTATTGTTTATCGTATCTTACTCGTACATAAATAGTTAGACTTGCACTCACAAAATCAAATTCTTGGGAAATGAAATGTTTTCATAAGAGCTCGCAGTATTTTGAACTTGACATTCATTTTACATTGAAAGAAAAATGCAAATAGAAATTAAAATGTTAGAAAAAAGTGTCTACCGCATTGTTTAACGAAAATGTACAGTGCTCTCTATCAGAATAGGTCCACTCATCCTTTTCATATTCTTTATGTATTTGATTTAAAGGTGTAAGACGTGGGTTTGTTTAAGTTTACAAGGAAACAGTAAAAAATAATAGCTCATTTATATTTATTATTTATTTATACCGAATATACTCACAATTTTTCAAAACTGTACCAAAACATGTAGTCGAAATAATGTTAACCGAAATACCAAGAATTATCTAGTTGATTTATATTCCAACCAGTCAGTACCGCTTTATCCAGTAAGCCGAGTTGGTACAGTTCCTATAGCCTACGAACCTTTTAAGACATACGATAGGTCAATATTTTGCAGCAAACTTGTCAATCTTTTTCTTTATTTTCTTTCAATTTCAGTTATATTAAGCGTTCATATCATAGTTCAACCGAAATTCTCTTTTGTGTTGGCTAAGAGCCCTTTCACACACACGGGTTTGCGCGAATTCTTCGTAGTGGAACATGCAATCAAATAGGAGTTTTCACACGACCCAGTTCCAGCTCGACCGTGGCCGGTCGCCGGATTGGCTTAGTGTGGGTAGTGATGTATGTGGCAATATGAGCGCTTTCACATACGCAGGCATTTAGCCGGCTGTTACATCAGTGTGACAATTGTGGAGTGTATCAATCAATGTATGAAGGAAATTTTTATGAGGATACGACTGATGTAACTTGACCGGCAAAAAACCGTTGTGTGTGAAAAGGAACAATGGTCGATTTTCTGCCGGCTGGTTTTTCTTCGGGCCGGGTCGGGTGTTAAACGGCTCCAACAGTTAAGACCAATTTTTGAAAGTGGCGTAGAATATGTTAATTCGTTATAACTCGTCGCCAAGAATTTTGACGATTTCATCGTTTGACTTAAGTATTTATTAATTTGTTTGTAGGATGTACGAATATATGTCTATAAAATAGATAGAATTCAGGCACAGCTCTTTGTTTTTTTCGACATCTGTTCAATTATTAAAAAGGCATGAACTTTATTTTGAAAAGTAAGGTATATATAAAGATGAAAGTAAAATCTCGCTAAAGTTTTTTATATGACCATACCCATAACATACCATAACCGTGAACCTGCCTTTAAAATCGGTACAGTAGTTTTTGAGGTCATACAACGTCACATACCAACAGATTTAAAGAACGGAACTTTATAGTATAGTAGTAGAACAACATTGGATGCCTAAAAATTTTTCAAAATCCAAATTTTCAAAGCGTCCTATCTGCCGAAAGAAATAGAAGTGCCTTAGCCCTACGAAGGTTTTAAGATGGTGCTGCTAGCATTTACTAGTAATGCTATAAATGTGTGTTTATTGAGGCTTTTACTACTTGATATTGAATACATTTGTTTGTGGGGTTTGTGGCTCAGTACTCGTAGTTACGTGAGTTTCAGAAAACAAAAAAGATACATTTTCTTGCGGTATTACCCCTCGCGGACGTCTGACAAATATCCGACCGCGCACACCACACCTGTGTGTGCTGTTAGTGCCAAAATATTTATATTTATTTAAAAAAAATTAAAAAAAAATAAACGAATACGTATTTTTTACCACAATCTGCTGGATACTAGCTTTTACCAATAAATGATAGGATTTATCATTATTCGGGCTTTACCGGTAACAGAAAGTTAAACCATGAACTGAAGGCGTACATTTAAGGTACGAGTATGTGCATTCAATCAACAATCTTATCGATTTTATTTTTACACTGTATCAAGGTCATTTGAGTTAGGTACATGTATGTACGTGAGTAGTTATTTTTCTTCATTTAGAGAAGTCTTAATTTGATTAGTTCAAAATGGTGTACAAAATCGAAACGTTTACTACGACTTTTCTAGGTGCGCCAAAGATAAAGTGAAATTATTATTGAAAAATAGCAAACAAGATAACATCAATGTTTAAGTGGCATCTTTGCAGAATAAATAAATACTAATGACATATATTTCAAATTCTACTTAAGATTCCAAAATGAAGACAAAGTCTTAACTGAACGAGGTGTGCTTACATTATAATATTTCAGTTCTCTGTCAGCAAGCAATATAATTTATCTAGAAAAGCAATTACTCTTAAAAATGTGAATCAGCGGTAAAGCTCCACTAATGCCTAACAAAATAAGTAATAGCAGACATTAGTTAAATACTTTTTGGAATTATCTTGATATACTGCAAAGTGCATAGATTTACGATGTTTAAAATTTAAATTTAAAAAAGACTGTTTGAATACCGGAAAGCATGTGCTTTCTCTGAGTAATCAAACCGCTTTGAATACATTTACTTCTTGACTCCTCTGACACCCGTTAAACTTTTGAGACCCTAAAATTCAATGCACGTAGCAAAAATACAAACATTCAGATCAATCATAATTATAAACGTTCAAAAAAAAACATATAAATACTTCGCTCGAAAGTCATTTGTATCATACATAAAGTGAGGTGTGTCTGAAATAGTCTGTTTCACTTTTGAAAAACAGAACCACTGTGTTGTTTCACGTTTTTAAGAACTCAAAAATGTTCTAATTATTTTAAGAATTTTGACGACAGTTTTCATTATACGCGGATATTCAATTATTTAATCTGTCACAGTAACACAATTTTTTTTTTATTATTTGACGTAAAAATAGCGATTTCGAGAAAAACTAAGAAATATAAATAAAATCACTTTTATAAAAAATCTTATTAAAATATTTTGAAAATTAAAAACAGAAAAATAAGCGGCGATGTAAATTTGTTTGTATCACTTCGGTATTAAACACATGCTTGGATGTTTTGTATGAACATACAAGATACCTTGCGTATGCCATTGACATTGACATTAGACTCTGATCATTGGCAGCATTCAATGACGATTTTTGGGGTGGTGGGAGAAAGCAGACTCGAAATGTATTTTGTGGGAAATAGAATAAGAACAAAATGTTCATATTTACGACATGAAATAGGAAGGAAATGCAAAGTCAATGTTAATATTGGTATGGAGAACGATTTTGTAAAGACACCGTTGTACGAGTATTTATTACGGCTGACTTATCTTCTCGCAGGCAATTGTGCTGTGCGTTTTATAGTTTTTCAAATAGATGAAAGGGACCTACAATTTATTGCCGTTTTCGAATTGAGAAGCTTCTCATTAAATGCACGGTCAATGATAATATTGGTATGGAGAACGATTTTGTAAAGACACCATTGTACGAGTATTTATTACGTCTGCCCTAGCTTCTCGCAAGGACTTGTGCTGTGCGTTTTATTGTTTTTCAAACAGATAGAAGGGACCTACAATTGATTGCCATTTTCGAATTGAGAAGCTTCTCATTACAATTTTACTCTCGGATGTTTGTCAGAAGTTCGCAAGAGGTGGGACCATCAACAACTTGTTGATGATTTTTGGGACTTGAACCTTGTGCTTCCGCTCAGTGATCACGCACTTAACCACTGAGCCACGGCGCCCACCTTCTTCTGAATGGTATGCAGCGGAACACTAATGGATTCAACACGGTATCTGTCACACGTTTGTAACTTTTGAATCGTTTAACCTAAAGAGCTGAAATTTTGCACAGAAATAGTATGTGGTGAACCAGAAAAGGAATTATGAAAACTATTTTTGGGGGCATATTGCACTCCAAGAAAAAAAAATTTTCCTACACATCATGCGACATATCAAATTAAAGCTGAAATTATTAGGAGTCCAAATTGGTATATAAAATGTTTAATATATAATAATTTGTCTTTGGATAAAGTTTCTCGAACAAAAAATCTCAAAACCCATGTCAAAGGTCAAAGGATGATTGTTTTTTCTTGTTCTGCATAACATCAGTTTGAGAAGTACTCCTTTCCATGAAAGCAAATGTATGTTCGGTTTGCCTTAAATAAATGACATTCAGGGACTTTGAAAATTATTATTTAATTTATTTTCTTCTTTTTTTAAATGAAATTTACAAATCGCGGAGCACTCAAACTCAATTTACCAGTCAACCCTATTTTGGTGTAGTGGTTGGAGAAACTTAGATTTGTTCCTCGTTTGGGCTTGAACCTGAGCAGCTCGGGTCACAAGCAAACTCATTACACACTACATCGTGCTCACCGTTAAACTTGGTCTTATATTCCTTATAATTTTGTTCATCAGCATTTTTTTCTCATCTCAAAACTTTTTCGAAAAAAATAAGATAACAAAATCAAATTTTTTTTTGAGATATTTCCATAACGGATAAGCTTACGGAAAAAAGATTTACAGTAAAAAGCAATTATTTCTCTATGTCCTTTCGACCAGCCATTCCCATTTAAAATAGGGAAATTTGATTCATATCCTTAAAATCAAGAAAATTCTAAACATTCAAGGTCAGCAACCAACGTCCCCTCCATTTTCTAAATAAATAATCTGAAGTATTTTTCTAGAATCTCTAATCCTTTAGCTATGGGAGAACGTACATACAGGCAAACATGAAACAGAAATTGTTGGTTCGTCCTGGCCCTCCAAAATTACCTGGAAAATGTTCCAGGTAGGGCATTATGTAGTCTGTGATTACTGTGCTCTCAAAGTATTTATTTGTGATTTGATATTCTACTGCGCGTTCTCAGCTTTTTTAAAAATTTAATCCCGAGTTTGACTTTTTGTCAAGCATCAGCTCCAGATAGTTGACCCTACACTGTTACCTATCCAAGGCATCGCCGAAATCATCACTAATTACATTCTCTGCAAAAGTCTCAAAGTAAGAAGCCAGTAACAGCCACTGAATATTGATGCGAAAATCACACAAATCGATGAAGACTTTTTCTAAAATTCAAGCTGCATTTTTTTTTAAACATTTTGCAAGATTATTCTTTTTAAATATAAATATTCGAAGTTGTATTGGCCTTAGTGGCGCACCTAGGTTCGAATTCATTTACTAGCCAGTATGGCGTCAGAAGCCTTTTCTACAACGCCGAAAAGTAAGGTCAATTCAAAATGTTCGTAGCTTTTTATCCATTTTCCAGACAATGCAAACGAATTCAATCATCATAACAAGGTTATACAAATGTTGAAATATGTACTCGTGCATATAAAAAAAATATTTAAGATTTTAAATAAGTGATCAATTAATCTTAAGAGCTATTTACAGAGCATCTCTTAAAGCCGACGTTAACAATTCACCATACAACAATAACAATTAACCGCACAAATTATTTGCAATGTTTAAATAGAAACATAATCGCGTGGCCATAAATAATTAATTAAACATACCGCTTCAACGGTTTTCGTGGGTGGCAGCACGCATATAAATATTTTCTTGACATGAAAGTATGTATACTATATATGGAGTACACAAATAATACCGTTGTGCCTATTGTTGTTTTTATTAATCTTGAGTTGGTTCGGACGGTTGATTCGTTAAAAATAAAACACAATAGATACTCCCATTGAAGTATGTCGAACTTCATTCGATCATAAAAAAAAGTGCCTACGCAAAGAAAAGCACGAGCTGTGTACATCATTAAAACAAATTATTTTCTGAGTGCTTTTCACTATAGTCAGAATTATTTGGGTCAGGGCAATGAATAGATGAATGACATAAATCACCGTAGAAAGTGATTGAAATTGATATGAGAGGAGATATTCAATTAGCGGGAGATGCAATTTGACACGGAAATCATTGATAGTCGGAACTCTATTAGAATTGTTAGTTGGAAAGAGCAAGTTTTTGACTATTTGACTGGGTTACGAATGGCACGAGGTGTCTCATTTTATTGATGCTGGTCACTAGTTGAACCAGCTAGGTTTCGTATGTGCCAAGAAAGTTTTAGATATCGTAAGCACTCAACGAGTTAGTCAAAAATATGTATAAGTAGATATAACCGCGAATTCTCCTTACACACCTTTCTCGAAAATCAGGTTATTCGATAACTACGTTTCTTATGCAACACATCACTCAGCACAAATCTTTTATTTTATACGCTTTCCCGCGTTTTTTGTACAAGCGAACAAAAAAAGTCCGTCCCTAAAAGAAATTCATCAAAACCGGTTCAGGAAACTACCTTGTCCTTCATTAGCTTCCTTTGATGTAAATTTCATCAATCGATTTTCAAGTAACCAAACACACAACATATGGCCCAATAACAGATAGACTGAATTTAGACATCTTTACTCTTGGCTCAAGACTCAATTACTCAGCGCTCAAGGGTTTTAACCTTGAGCTTTGATTGGATTAGATATCCACCCTTAATTCCGAAGTCAAAGTGACAGATTATAACCTCAATTTATTTTAAGACTGCTACTGTACGTGGAAATTATACGAACTTTCACGCTACTTTTGTACCGTTAACCTTGTTTGCTATAGTCGTTCAAGGTGTCACTTGAATGAACTAATAAAATATGATTTGGTTTTACACCATTCAACGGATGACAGAAGATACGTTCTACAGTTTCTCCATTGTCACGAAATAAAATGTATTCGTAGCTCAGTTGTACAAGTACGTGGCATTTTTTTTTTACATATTCAAGTTGCTCTGAATTCTAGTTTTCATTTGATATCTCGCTTGAAAGGGTGGAAAATTATTGTACTCATTATGCCCCCAAAAGGCCTTCAAAAAATACAATCTATCTCCCTATTTATGAAAAATGTCAGTTTTTTATCCCTAGCGTGTTGAACCCATTAGTGTTCCGTTTTATACCATTCTGGTACGGAACAAAAAACTGCCGAGTTTCTGGGCTTTTTCGTTTCTCATCTTTGAGTTTCATAGCCAACGTTGGTTAGTCTTTTCAGTAGTCTCTTTCACTTTTTTCACGGTGCTGGTAATCAACGTATGGCCTTTGATTGTGCTTTTGCTTTTAAAGAAATGCGAATGGATTTACCTTGTCATGCAATGCAGATCCATTCTTAGGGATCAGGTCAAATTTTAGAGATGAACAGACACCAACATTATGCCTGTCACTCCTTCTTGGCAGCATTTACATAAGTCTTGAACGGCAAATAAGTTCTTTCATTCTTCTTAATTTGTTGGCCATAACCCAATTTTAATCAATTGAATGGATTCGGCCTAACCAGATTTTGGTCGCCCTGCAAATGTTTCCTCTTTTTTCATCTAAACTTCCTAGATTCGTAAATGAAATTTTATTTTATATGCAATATGAAATTGCGTGTACTAAATCTAAGTTCATTTCGTATGGACCGTATTCATTTTTAGAATGTTTTCTGACGCACATATGTATGTACATGCTTTCCTTGTTTCATGTCAAAGTTGTTGAAGATAGATATTGTCATCACTCTCGTCATAATGTATGTATAGTCTAATAGGAATAACTGGTAAATAGGAAATCACATGATCAAAGTATCCGTGTCGACAGGCGCATATTTACGTGTGGTGTATTTAACAAGTCACGTTCTCGACTTTACCCCAAAAAAAATCCAAGTTCATCATTCCATTGATTTATTTGATTGATTCGTTTTCGACAATCAAACCCAACAAACTGAAATAATATTGATGATCATTAAAGTATAAAATCGTCAGTCTCGTGTGAACAAGTATTCAAAAGAAAAGACAAATAAAATTTAACTAACAGCGATAAGGAAAATGATAAATCACTTCAACCAGTTGTCCCAGAAAGAGATTTTCATTGAAATCCATTTGAAAATTGTGACCGCTACATAATATAATTTTGTACTCCCACGTCATATCAGTACCACCAGCCAAACACATGGAGTCCACTTACTGCATTAAACAATAACAAATTCTAGTTATCATGGCATCTCCCATGATATATGTATGCTAATCAAAATGTTTACAATAATTTTACATGCTAAATATCTCGTTGATGTAGGGAACAACCTCGCGGTTGTACTCTCGACTCGCATTTGCACCTACTAGCTACGTGTCGGAACTCATGTCAACCGCAAAGCCCCGGCGCATTTCATCTGTTTTATTTTATACATAGCCTAAGGTCGATACATTTTGATGATTTTTTTTTTATTTGTATCTTTTAGTGTTTCTGTCTTTAAGAGATTAAAGAGAAAAGAGTACAATTTTTCTCTTTAATTTTGAAATCTGGGAAAGCTTTTCGGTCAACCTGTTGAAAATTTACAGTACGAATACACCCACTTTTTGATATATTTAGCGATCGTTTGGGGTATTTTATCAAATCCATTCACTTTCGACGAAAAACAAGAGGCTTGTTTTGTGTAGGTATGCTTATAGTAGTGTTGCTTTTTATCTATAAATTGTTGTTTTCGGAAAGTGAAAAACAAAGTTTACAGTAGAAGGCGATGTAAATGGAACTATAAATTCCACAAATATCTCCTTATATATTGATCCCATGACAAAAAAGTCTGACGGATTTGTAGGCGAGGAAATTGTGGAAAACTTGAACACATTTTAATTGCTCTAAAAATTTACGCCGACTTGGTAACACTGGAAATATTTGACATTTTACTTATAACGATTAAATTAAATTGTAAACTGAAATTCCGATGGATTTTGCTGCTCTTTCGACTATTATTATAAATCATATCTAGCGACACCTTCCCATACAATTTTTAGATTAAAACTTCCGAAATTCACTCCAATGTACGAGGAACGGCTGATAAGTTCACGGCCTAAGGCATTAACCCTGCAGTCGTCGCGCGGATTACTATTGTAATCCACCAAAGTTCCTTTTTTTCTACAAGAAATCCGAAATTTTTATTTTTTTAATTTATTTTTTTTTTTTTTTGTATTATGAAGTAATAATTTATGTTTTTTATCTTTAAGTAATATGTAATTGCATTTTGCAGCAAAATAAATTTGAACAAATTAAAGCATACGGGTTTTACTTTAATTTTAAAATGGATTACATATGTAATCCGCACGACGACTGGTGTGACTTTTTGGTGCGCGACGACTGCAGGGTTAAGTGAAGAGATCCTATTCAAAAATAGTATTTCTCAGTATAATCTCTCTCGAGAGAAATGCATTTCTCACATTCATTCCAAAATGATTTTCATTGCCTTCAAAATGACTTTCTATGGCCGCCTTGATCTCATTCTCATCTGTAAATCTCCTGTCTCGTAACTCCTTTTTCAAATTGGAAAAAAGGAAAAAGTCGGCCGGGGCCAGTCTGGGCTATAGGGTTAAGGCCTGTCTTGAAACCCGCGCGATGTTAACAGGCGTGTTATCCTGCAAAAACAACACTCCGTGCCTGAGTTTCGCGTGTCGCCTGAGCCAATAAATTTGCGTAATATTGACGTCGTTGGCGTCGTTGAACAGCGCGCACACATTTTTTTCATGTTTAAATGCTCGTGCAAAATTTCTCCAATCCATTCTTTGCTGATGTGCAGCTCGTCCGCTATCTGCCACATTTATATTTTTCGGTCGGCGAGAACTAATTTTTCAACTTTTCCGACGTTTTCTTCAGTGACCACGCCCTGGCCGGTGGTCGTCTCCACAGCTCTCTCACCCTTGTTGAAATAAGTGATCCCATTTTTTGACCATAGTATACGAAGACTCAGAATCCTGTCGATGACTCTATCAGGATTCTCTACCATCACTAATGAGAAGATGACTCATTGTTGAGTGTCTCAGGCCGCGAACTTATCAGTCGCCCCTCGTATATGTACGTACTGATCTATCCCCTCGCTGACTTTTTTCTGTAGGTAGATCTTTTTAAACTCCTAAACTCTTTTCTAAATCTCTTACCCCCTTATTAATAAAAGGAAAAGTTAACTCACTCGTATGTTAAGCATATATATGTATATATCGTTATATCGATTTGAATGTAGCGTACTCATATACTTTTTCTACAAATATCTCCAGTGCTCAATGTATAGTATACATGTAGCTTTAAATATTCATATGTACATATATCCATTTTTTAGGACACCCTATATCGTATTTGTAAGTACATACCTTTAAAGGGCAGGTATTGTTTTCGCCAAGAAATTCAATCTCGGACGAGTTCTGTTCGTCCGTCCGAACCTCGGGCTACAGCCTAAACGTCTGCGCAGATTTAAACTTCAAACTTCTGTGAGCTCATAACCCGAGCCGAAAATTGTAATCTTTTTTCGAAAATGGCTCTAACGATTCATACTCGTACGAGTACTTGAAATTGAACTTTTGCGATGAGAATGCTCCTCCGTTTTTTTGCTAAAAATTCAACGTAATTTTACTTACTAGTGGAAAAGTAGATATTTTCGTCATATTTGGTATTCAAATTTTGGATGTACATACGAGTATGTTCAAAGAAGTTTTTTTTAGTTTGTTGACGAGTTTTAAGAAAGCTTTAATTAAGACTACTCGATTTTGCCTAAATTTCAAATCTGAACAATTTGTCAATGAATAGCAAGCGTATGGAACAAGTACGCGCGACCAAGTCGTTCCCTTTATTTCCTTTGTAGCTCTAAAGTGAGTGGACCGATTTTAATGGAAAATGTATCAAACATTCATCTTCGTCTCGCGAGTTAGTCACAAATATTCATATATAGATATAACCGCGAATTTTCTTTACACTACTTATTCGATGACTACTTTTTTTATACAACATATCACTCAACGCGAATCTTTTATTTTATACACTTCCCGCATGTTCTGAACGAGCAAAATTTTGATTCCCAGCAAAATCGATTGAGTTATTGAGGAATAGCTGATTTTTGAAAACCATCCAATAAGATCCCAGTAATGAATTTTGAAGAAAAGTTTAGATTGCCGTTTATCCAGCGGACGATGGCAGGTCAAGTTTTCCATTTTTTTCCAAATTCAGTTTTTGGTCTAAAATGCAGATGAGATATTTTTCCTTTTCCGAGACTTGGAGTTATATTTCATTTTCCCTTGAGGCTTTGAATGGCGGTCTTTTCCTGGTGAATAGACTACCTTGACAAATTATAGTTTTGATTTTTATCCACTCTGAATATCGACCAGCCAAAAGAGATAGTTCTCCTCTATGTGTATAATTACAGCAGACATAATTTTCAAAGCGATGTTCAGGAAGCTTACGAGTATACCTCTGTAATTGGTGTAGGTATTTCGGCCTTTGGACCATATGATGCAGCAAACACTCCGATGATATCTGTCTACACACAAAATATTTCTGCGATTTTAAAGAAATATTATCACAAAACTGTTGTTACCATTTCTTCTTAGCAGAAAGTGGGCGTGGCTCCCAAAATTTGTAGCCGAAGTTCACGGATTCTGATGTCTTCACAATATCACCGTAAATAGCTTTGAAAAAAAATTATATGTCTTCTTTCCAAGAATCGACACCAAAAAGTGGGCGTGGTCATGTGTAATGTAAGGACAAAATGTAGAGAAAGTCAACGTCTACATATTTTACCTAATATTTTTCGGTTTCTAGCAAAAATAACTTTTTTACACTTGCACTGCTTCGGATTCTGGAAAGCTATATACCAAATTTCATGTTCCTAATTCGCTATTTAAGGCCCAAAAAGTGGTGACATACGGACAGACTAACATGGATACATCCACATAACTTTTGATGCTGATCATCAATATTTATACTTTTGGGAGGCTATCGTTATTATTTCTCTATGTTACAAACTATGTATTTCTACTTACGAGTAATATACCCTGGATAGGGTATAATAAGAACGGTAAATATGGTGATATAGTATCTGTAACAAAAAGAGTATAATAAGTAATACCCACTTGTTTAATATCTAGTAATACATATGTATATTTACTGTAATATATTAACTGTTATCGTACTATACAAATGCAACGTGCGCCAACTCTAAAGTTCACTCAATTTATGCTATCGGTGAGAGCTTCTTTTTCATTTCATTCGAATTTATTGACAGTATCCTTACCTTCTCGCGCCGAAAAGCCTTATAATAGAGTTTTTATATGGCATTCTTTATCTTTTTAAGTTTGTTTTTTAATACATCTTACATTGAATAATTAAATTTTTTCTTCTTTCAGATTGTTGCTCGAAGACATGATCTCAAACTCATCGTTACTTCGGCCACCATGGATTCCACTAAATTTGCCACATTCTTTGGTAATGTGCCAACGTTCACTATACCCGGTCGTACATTCCCAGTCGATACGCTCTTCAGCAAGAACACCTGCGAGGATTATGTGGAATCAGCGGTGAAACAAGCTCTACAAATCCACCTGACACCAACCGAAGGTGATATGTTAATATTCATGCCAGGTCAGGAAGATATCGAAGTTACGTGCGAGGTGCTGGCAGAACGCCTAGTTGAAATTGATAATGCACCTGAACTATCCATTCTACCGATTTACTCGCAACTACCATCAGATTTGCAAGCTAAAATTTTCCAAAAATCTCCAGAGGGCCTACGGAAATGTGTAGTAGCGACAAATATTGCCGAAACTTCACTTACCGTTGACGGTATAATCTTTGTCATAGACTCTGGTTATTGTAAGTTAAAGGTATACAATCCACGTATTGGTATGGATGCTCTGCAAATTTATCCAATATCCCAAGCAAACGCCAATCAAAGATCAGGTCGTGCTGGACGTACCGGACCTGGTCAAGCATTTCGTTTATACACTCAAAGGCAATACAAAGAGGAGCTACTACCACTGACAGTACCGGAAATTCAACGAACTAATTTAGCCAATACTGTGCTGCTGCTGAAATCACTTGGCGTTGTGGATTTGCTGCAGTTTCACTTCATGGATCCACCTCCTCAGGATAATATCCTAAATTCGCTGTATCAATTGTGGATTTTGGGTGCATTAGATCATACGGGTGCTCTGACGCCTCTTGGTCGACAGATGGCTGAGTTTCCATTAGATCCGCCACAGTGTCAAATGCTGATTGTATCATGCCAAATGGAGTGCAGTGCTGAGGTTCTGATAATAGGTAACTTGTATTACGTACAAATTATACATTTCATAAGTCATAATAGCCAATATAGATCTGTGGATAAATGCTATCCGCAACCATGTGATATCATCAACGTCATTGCCGTCTCAAGTGGACGTGATTCCATTTTGGCCTTGATTAAATACGAGCACGTGTCTTAATTTATTACTTGAAAGAGGTGGGTGATGAAAATATTTTTTTCAAATTTGCAAAAAATCAGCATCAATAGATTATACAATAAAAAAACAAATATCGTAATATTGTTGACATTTGTGAATCCTGTGACTTTTCGTTATTTCTGTTTCGATGCGGAATGACCCAGAAGTGTATTACGGACTTTTGGGGCTGTCACGATTCACATTTTTATTTCTTTAAAAAAGTTATATCCTTTTAAGATTGTCAGACATCTTTCGAATTAGGTTCTCTTAATAACAAGGCACATAAAGGAACATTTAAGAGTGAGGTAGACCAAAGACTTGCATAAAATTAAAATGAATAAGATTTGTTTTCTATATATGTATGTTTATATTATTACTTTAGCGTGCAGTGTAGCTGAAGTACACCACCTTTTGACACCCAAGCTACACTCTACTCATCTATAGCGTGGCCTTAAATTTCACACTGGTGTGCACCAGAACTCTTTTTTGTCGACCTTAATATTCATCAGTTGTGGTGTAAAAAACCGTTCAATATATCAACAACTCAGTGCCCAAAATCGTGTAGTTAAAGACAGTGGGGCCATGGCTTAAGTTGTTAGTGTAGAGTACGCTGACGCAGGTTCGAATCCCATCAAAATACCAGAATTTTTTTTTAAGCACCATCTCCCGCGAATGTTTGACAAACGTTCGACAGTATAATTGTCATGAGGAACTTCTCAATTTGCCGTTCGGATCCGGCAATAAAACTGTAAGTTCTTTCATTTGTAAAAAGCTGGCCTATCGGCTGTTTTATTTATAGGTTAAAGCCTATACCTTTCACTCGATCAATGGGTATTAAAAACTGAAGAAATTTTGATGAATTTTGATTTATACACATACTCGTAGTTATATTTGTCCTTATGTGTACATGGTTTTGCCTTAAAATTGTCGAAACCGTATGAAGTGTGTGTAGGATGTGGGTGGCGGGGATTATACGTTATTAAAATCGTCTTTATTAGCCACCCAACTCAAGAACATCTGAACTGATTTCGATGAAATCTGACCAGTAAGCTTAAACACGTTTAGTACTTCAACTTGTAGATGATTGAGATCGAATTAAACTGGAGTAATTTACAGAGGGCGCCGTGGTTCAATGGTTAAGTGCGCGATCACTGAGCGAGAGATTCAAGGTTCGAATCCAAGAAAACACAAAAATAAAAAAAAATAAAGAGTTTTCTCACGGGGTCACCTCTCGCGAACGTCTGTCAAACATCCGAGAGTAAAACTGTCATGAGAACCTTCTCGCAATCGAAATAATTGCCCTTCGGAAGCTGCGTAAAACTGTAGGTCCCAACCATTCGTGAGGCGCACATGGACTAGTGGCTGCGAGAAGCTAGGCCAGGCCCTGCATTGGGCTGTTAGCGTCAAAATATTATCATTATTATTAATATTTAATTTACAGAGAGTATTTTCAAAAATCTTCGAATTCATTTTCTCCCACACCTAACTCAAGAAACATTTAAAAATTTGGTTTCTAAATTAAATCGGCTAAAACCGGGAAAAAATAAAGACCAAATAAATTGTTTAAAATTCAACGGTTAAAAAAATTACTGTCGTATGACAGGCACACAGGAAGACACCGTAATGAATCTATTAGCGTTCCGTTTCACCATTCTGGTACAAAACACTAAAAAAAAACTTGTCTGGCTACGAAAATACATATGTACTGTTTTGTGTAGACATGGGGTGTTAATTTTCGCGCAGTGATCAATGGCAAACGTCTGTCCGCAATGTAAACGAGTTGTGTAAGTTTGCACAACGTGATTCTTATCATATTACGATTGATGATGTTTGTGATACTCTCAGTCCTTCCTGAAGGTGATGAATATTGGGAGGATTCAAAGCAAGATTTTAGCATTTAGGCAACATGTCATCTGTTATAATGCTTTCGTGTTCTATTGTTTAAAACAAGAATATATAGCTTGCGTGGTAAAGATTTTTGATCGGTAAGGAATCGAAAATTGTTTTTGAAGGATTAGGTCAAAACAAATATTTTTTTTATGTTTAAAATTGCTATTTTTCCAGAATTGCACAAAGCAATAAAAAATTTATCCAAGTTCGGGGAATGATATGGTTTAAACCGTCAACACTCTACCAAGTGAGCTACCCCTGGATGCTTTCTTCCTTCTTGTCCATTTTGCAGACATGCAATAACAAAGTCTAAATAATTGTTGTTCCAAGCCTGCTTGTTCTCCTATGCCTTGCCCAAGAACCATTGAAGAGATATGGGGGCTGTACTTCAAATATGTTTGAATCGTCTTTGTTAAGCCTGAACTACATTGGAAAAAAAGTACAAAAAGTGCGAATTCAGTTTTCATCTCAGTTTCTGAAAGTGTAAAACCAACATACGTGCACTTGCAGCATTTACAGACAAAATATGTATGTTTTCAGTAGTTACATAATTAACGTTTCTTTTAAAACGCAGTGATTTGTTCATGTCCATTTATTTCTTTAGTCAAAAGCAAATTCCTTTGTTTGTTCATTAAAAATGTTAAATATTTAACCGACTTGTAATCTCGGCGTATTTTAGATTTAAAACTATTTTCCTTGTTTGAATTTATGAAAAGGAAAAGATTTTACGCAAGAAGCGCCACTTGACGTTTTAAATGTTTAATAAACCGACTTGGAATCTCGACGTTGTTTAGATCTAAAAATTTATTGCTTGTTTGAATTTAATTTTATTTATGCCAGCCTTTAAATTAAGGAAACATTTCACTGTGCATTTTTAGCTTTTCTTACTTTTACTTTTTCTTGAATGTAGTTTACTCTTCCGCCTCAAAGTCAATAATGTCTGAACAGATTTTGATGAAATTTGGCTTGTAAGTTAAAACTGATGTAATAGTAAATTTTAATAAATCGGAAGACGTGTGGGCAAGATATGAGGAGGGGTTTTACAAATCACTGGATCATCCTTCTCACACGTCTAACTCAACAACAACTTATTTTGATTTGAACTGCGTGCACCAGAAGATTTCTTATAGTTTTACCTCAACCTCCTCATGACCTCTCGTACTTGACGCCTTATATTTTTTCAAACGAATGAAAGGAACCCTAATTTTATTTCCGAAATGACTTAATTGGGAATCATTTTTATGACAGTTTTACTCTCTTACTCGTATGTTTGTCAGGCGTTTACGAGAGGTTTTTTTGTATGTGTTTTTTGGATTCGAACCTGAGTCCCACGCTCAATGGTCCCCACACATAACCACGGGACCCACTTTTGCATACTCTAATTTTTTTCATCAATGAGATAGAGAAGTAGGACATTGATTATGCTGAATCTTTTTGTTAAAAAAATATTATCAGGAACAAATTATTTATACTTACATTTTCTTTTATTGTCCTTCTTTCACGAGTCCCAAGTTCAAGGGTCCCCTCACTTAACCATGGGCCCGTCGTGCTCTCAATTTTTTTTCAGATTATTCGAATCAATCTGTTCGGAGATAAGGAAGGAGGGACATTGCTTTTAATGAGTCTTTTTGTTCAAAAAATGTCATCAGAAAAAAATAATTTATACCTATAATACATATTCCTTTAATTAGCCATTAGAAAACTGCTCCACAAAAATATTTTGTATTATTCTTTTCTATGATTGTTTTCGGTTCACAAAGATTCCAAAGTTACAGGCCTGCGACATACCGACGGACGGACAGACAGATAGACACTATGTTGGATCCATTAGGCTGAAAACACACCGGATAAAGCAAAACGTGTTTTTTTGTTTCGTGAAACAAGAGAACATTGTTTCTTATGAGACTACACACACCAAAGAAAACGAAACAAAACACACGTTTTTGTTTTGAAGTGTTTCGGCGGTGGTTGTCGAAAATACATGCCATTGTATACGAGCAATACACACCGAATGCAACAAAACTGTTTCGAACCAGCGTCGTTGACAATAATTGCCTACTTTCTTATGGCGTAACACACACCAAATGAAACGAAACATAAAAACCGAAGCAAAACAGAAAAACATGTTTCAGCTGACCTGTTGTTTTTTGCAAAACAAAATTTTGATTCCGTTGTTTTTATTTTATTCTTTCGTTTCTGCATCTGCACAGATGTTAGTATGGAATTGTATTACCCTTTTTTTCAATTGTGCTACTTGTGCAAACTAGAAAATCCGTTTTTTATTGCTCAAATTTCCAAAAAAAATATCAAGATTTCAGATTCAGATTAAGGAATTTTTATTATTTAGTCGTTCTATTTACAAATTGGCTTAAAACTAGACTTATTACTATAAATTTAATGTTGGCTCAACAGTAGGGGCCCAACGTATATCTACTGGCTACTTTGCTAAGTTTTTTTTTTTTTTTTTTTAAAAAAACCTATATTAATGGCTACTTAATCTATTACATGAATATTTTATATAAGAGAATATATTTGGAAATTTTTTTTTTTTTTTTTTGTTAAATAAAGACAATATATTGTTAAGGGGACTATCCCCGGTAATAGGCATTGTCTGCAAGCTGGTAGAACGGTGTTTCTTCGTTGTTCATTATGTCTTCAAATCTTGAATCGATGATTGCTCGTGCACTCAGGTATCGATGGCTTGGATCGATCTGCTGTCGGATGTAGTCTTGTATTTCCTCGTTAGGGTGGTCATCAAGATTTTGCAGGAGTCTACTTGAAAGTTGAATCATATACTGGTCGATTGGGCTCACACCGGCGTTCTCGTAAAGAAAAGCCTTAGGGTGGTACTTCCTTGTGATTGGGTTTCGCCACAGTCCTGTACAGATTCGAAGGACCTTCCGTTCGAATATTTGAATCTTCTTCATGGTTGTGGGCGATATGGTGAACCATATGGGGCAGCCATATGTGATAACTGGTCTTATCAGCTGCTTGTATATGAGCAGTTTAGTCTTCTTGCTGAGCCCATTTCTCTTTCTGAGTAATGGGTGGACTAAATGCAACGCATAATTGGCCCTCCTTAGGATGATTTCAGCGTGAGGATTAAACTTAAACCTCTCGCTGAAATGGATTCCAAGATATTTGGTGGTTTGCTTGGTTCGCACCTCGGTGTTATCTGGAAGAGAAATCCGTATGTTGTGGCAGCGAGTTGCGAACGCTCGGCGTCCCCTCGTAGTTGTCACTGGATTTCTGAAGCAGATTAGTTCCGACTTGCTGCTGTTGATTTTGATTCCCCATTTGAGATAATACTCCCAAAGATTTTTGACGTAGGTTTCAACTCTCCTAGCTGCTATTTCCGGGGAAAGCGTAAGTGATGGAGTCATCCGCATACAGCATTGTTCTGGTCCTTGCTGCATTCAGTGGTTGGTCTGCAGTGAAGATGTTGAACAATATTGGTCCAAGCCTTGATCCTTGGGGCACTCCAGCGTTGATTCGTTTTATTGAAGACTTTGCTTGATGTACCTGTACATAAAAAATTATGTGGGTTAAAAAATTGAAAATTAATCTTACCAGATAATTGGGGAAACCAAAATGAATTAGCTTGAAAATCAGTCCTTTGGTTCAAACGCTGTCGAAGGCTTTCTCTATGTCAAAAAAAATAATTGATCAAGGCATTTTTTATACGCTTTAATTACTTACTTGATGTCCTAAAATAATTAGGGCAATTCGAGGTTCACGTCCATGAAAAGGAAATGTGTTCTTTTCGCTTATTGTACGTTTTTCGGTTTTTCTTTGGTTAGTAGCATTTGCATATGTGTAGAGAATGTTCCTACTCACTGTAAGTAGATTGCTTTGCAAAATAATGGCTTCTCTTTTCCTAAAAAAACTTGTTGTCTCTTTCATGCAAAGCTCACATTTTAACATGATTTAATGCATTAAAAATGCGAAAAAAAATGTTGTATCATACGGGCTTTTATTTCAACGCACACCAAACGAAACAAAAACCCAAAACTTTTTGTTGTCTTACATTCTGTTTCGCTTGGTGTGTGTTCAAATAAAAAACGTTTTTTTTTTTTCAAGTTTTCCTTTTCTATACGGAACACCGAAAAGGGTGTATTCTCTCTCTAGCATCCATTGTAATAAACATACATATAAATCGATGACAGAGCCCAGATCACATTTCCTGCACTGATTAGGGTGGTTCGCACTCGAAGATCCCTCATATTGTGACTAAAATTTCTACATCGTCAAATCGCCTGTATTTCTTCCATTAAGTGTCAACGTGATCCACCTACAGATAATTGAGTATGTGTACTTAGATATAGTAAAGTCAGAGCATTTTTCTGAATATGCTTTTCAACCACCCCTATCATATTGTAATATGCGAGCTACGGCTCGAGTAGATAAAACAATATTCTGTGAAATTATTTCTTTATTTTCTAGTCTATAGAACAATTCAGGTTCACACTATACTATTCTTCGCAATTCTTTTCTTACAAGGTCTCTGTCCTCTCAAATCACTTTATCTCCTTTCGCTTACTTAATTCACAAATCCAAACTAATTACTTCTTCTTGTTAAATCTCAACTTTCAATTTATCACAAAATTACAACTTCACCCATTATCACTTTTCTAATCTCTTCGCCACAGTTTAGAAACTACTGCCCCCTTTTGATCGCCATCTGTCCTTATATAGCAGAAGCTTCTGATAGCCAGAAACTTCTAGCAAATTCTTCGACCACTGGAACAAGAGAAATTCCAAGATGACAATCATTCTTGCAGTTATAATTCCCTCTCATCCGTGATATTATCCGTCTTTTTCGTAGACATGAACTGTGGAAACCGCAGACACGAACCTCGAATTAAAGGACACTTCGAACCAAAATTCTGTCAGAATGAAAAGACACTTCGGAATTTGTTGCATCATACTTTTAGGGAGCGTAGTTATTATTATGCTACAATATAATCCGCCGGGGAGAGGTACACGAAAATCCCAAATCGGCATCGCTAAATCCGTATCCAATTGGTATTTGTATAGAGATGCCCATTTTCAAGTTTCTTGAATCTTTCCCCCGGTGAATTCTATGATAATTTGAATAGAATCGGAGCTATTATATTAGCTTAAAAAAGAATATGGCCCACTATATAGCTTTGGGACTACTGTTGTTCTTCGCAATTTTCCAGTCTCGCTTAAATGGCAACCAAATCAGAAGATGTTGGTTTTTTTTTTTTTTTTTATAATTTGCACATGTTAAAGGGGATACGAATACCCTTATACTAATTTTTTTTTTTTAGAACACGTGCATTTTTGTGGGAAGGGGAAGAGACAGAGAGAAAGACAGAGTGGTGTAGTTTGAAACTCAGGTGGTATTAAGTTTCTGTAAACTCCAAGGGTGGCTGTCCAGATAACTGGGGAGTATTTTGTTTGTTTTCGCTATTATTGTCGTTGCTTATGATTCACAGTATTTTTTTTCCGTCCTCCTGATGTCATCATCACGATCAAGTTGCATTTTAGCCATATGGCCACCCTACTGCCAGTGTTATGCCTTTACAGTAGAGTTGACTTAGCTTTCGCAAGTGATCGACTTTTTTATTTATTTCATGCGAAATAAATAGATGATTCTTGACATCAGGATTCGAACCGTGAATCAACAGCGTGACAAGCGATGATGTTACCACTACACCACGGCCACGGTGGGAAGTGCTTGTGACTGAGAAGCCCTGAGTGATCTCTTGGTCTTAATTTTTTTGCATCTTTCTTTTCTCGTATTGGCTGAACCTTAGGTAGGACGTTTGTTATAGACAGCTGAAAGATATTTCTGACACTTCTACACAGAATCGTCTTATGATTTTTCTGGGGGCTGTTTCGCGTGGCTTTGAAATGATTCACACCAAATTGTGTCCGATTTGATAACAACTTCGTTTATTATTTACTGTTTTCATTCTAGTTTCTATGCTATCGGTTCCATCGATATTTTACCGTCCCAAAGGTCGTGAGGAGGAGGCTGATGGTGTAAGAGAAAAGTTCCAAGTTCCCGAATCCGACCATTTAACATATCTAAATGTTTACCTTCAATGGAAACAAAATAAGTAAATATTTTCAAATCAAATAAATTTCCTTTTTTCTAAACATTACTTCTCCCCACAGTTACAATGCAAACTGGTGCAATGAGCATTTCATTCACGTCAAGGCGATGCGAAAAGTTCGAGAAGTGCGTCAACAATTGAAGGACATTCTCATACAGCAAAAGTTAAACGTTAAATCGTGTGGTTCCGACTGGGATATTGTTAGGAAGTGCATTTGTTCAGGTTAGTTTTTTATGCTCAGATTGAAACTACTTACTGAAAATGGAAATTCTTTCTCAGCTTATTTCTATCAAGCTGCCCGACTGAAAGGTATTGGAGAATATGTTAACTTGCGTACGGGAATGCCATGCCATCTTCATCCAACATCAGCACTGTACGGTCTTGGAACGACTCCCGATTATGTGGTTTACCATGAACTCGTAATGACAGCCAAAGAATACATGCAATGTGCAACTGCTGTCGATGGTTATTGGTTGGCTGAACTGGGTCCTATGTTCTTCTCCGTCAAGGAGACAGGTCGTAGTGGACGAGAGAAAAAGAAACAGGCTGCCGAACATCTCAAAGAAATGGAAACCCAAATGCAAATGGCTCAGGAACAAATGGAGGAGCAAAAAATTCAAGCTGCGCAACGAGAAGAAGCTCTAATGCCGAAACAGGAGATTGTTACTCCTGGACAAACGCCACGTCGTACACCAGCGCGTATTGGACTATAAGAATACAAATTGGTTTACAATTATGTATTTGTATAAAAGAAATGAAATTAGTATAAATCGATTTGTACAACCAATTCTATTGTTGATAAGTTAATAAAATCGTTTTTGGCTGTAATAGCTGATTTGAATTCATGGGCGCCCGATGAAATGAGAAAAAAGAAACTTCCTCTCTACAAATGCAAGTGAAACAGCAAGCACAACAAGTGAACCCTGCTGCAATATATCCTAGCATATAAATGCCAATGCGAATGGAGATTGTTGCCTTCTTCAGGCCGTTTTCGTGTCCTGTATTCAAATATAAAAAAATAATAATAATAAATCGGAAGCATTTTCAGTCATCATAGAATTTGCGATCGCTCCTCATGATGGCATCCAAAGTAATAGTAATTGTTTTATGCCAGATTAATAAAATTCCTTTGATGTATTGTAGAAGTGTTGAATGTATCCAGTACACTTACGACACGGGTCTGATTTCTCATTCTCCGATTGCTCAGATGATTTTGCGAACTCCTGAAAAAATTACAACCGCTGAATCTCAGGAGAGTACTCTGGAAAATCCATAATTTCCCAACCAAAGCTGTGGATTTTCTGAAGGTCTCTCATGCAGCATATGGCCTGGTATTGTCGTGTTCGAAGAGTATCCCTCGACGATTGATGAATGCCGGTCATTTTTCTTCAAGAGCTGACTTTAATCGGTTTAATGTTTGACCATTACACTCCTTTTGATGGTTTAGCTAGGCGGAAGCAACTCAAGATGGACAATACCACGTATATTCCACCAGGCAGAGAGCATTATCTTTTTAGAGTGGAGATCTGCCTTAGGCACTTTCTGCAATTTATCTCTATTCTTTGAAGTTTCTAAAAGAAGGAAAGAATTAAAGAGTTAGTTAACAGATAAGAAGAGAGAGTGAGGCAACAATACGGGTGAATTTTAATTTTTTGATAACTAAAGGTTTCTGAAAATACTGAGGAAGGCAAGATATTCCGAAAGCAGGCTCTCAATTACATGCATTTGCATAGTGGGCAATACGCGTATAACGATTAAACAGATAGGCGGTGCACAAATATATATTTCTTCTCAACATTTGTTGTGGAAATACAGTACGGGAGTTCCCAACATTCCGGCGGTGAGAGAAGGAATTTGGCTGGATGTATGTACATATATTGATCACCGATTAGTCTACAAATTTGTAGCTAAGCACGATCAACTAATGCATGTGACGGGAGCTCCCGCCCAAAGTGCTAGTTATATTCAAGTTTTGGACGAACATAAGCTTTATAGAGCTTGTTTGAGCTAATATATGTACATGCCAAGTATTGATGAACCATTAGATTCCTCAATATCAACTTCACCCATTTCGAGTTCGACCACGTAGTAACCCGCTTCATAGACGACAGATTTAGAATTTTGACGCATTGAAAACAACTCGGTTTTTTGCAACCGAATTATTGATTGCATCAGTGTCAGAATTGAGTTTGGCTGGCTGTGAATCTCGTCAAGTCAAGAGTGATGTAAATCAGAAAAAGGGACGGGGAGAGTACTGATCCTTGGGTAACACCGGCATTAGTCGAGAATGGTGTAGAAATACAACCTGCAATGATCGGTCCCTTAAAACACTCGAAATCCATTTCACGAAAATGTTAACCTTGTTAACACTTATCGAAAGCCTTAGAGATTTCAAGAGCGACAACTCTACATTCACCATGATGAGTGCACTGATTCCATCCTTCGTGTGGGTATATCATTAAATCCTCTGCAAAACGCTGTTATTGTTTTATTATACACGGAAATATGTGTCGCTTATGAGCACAAATCCGATGCAAATCCTTAAGAACTAAGCAATTAAATAACCTTTAATTGTGAGCTAAATTGTAACTTTTATTTTATCTAAAGCAACATTTTGTTAGTTAAAAATATAAAATAGAGAATTTTAAAAGCCACCTAGAAGTTGATTGTAGTATTTCCATTACTAAAGTCCTTGATGGGTCGATAATACCTTAATTAACTCTTGCAAACGAACGAAATAAAGCTAGGATTTCCAGTAATTCTTGTTCTAGTATTTATGCTTAAGTTATTTAACAAAATTGAGAAATCAATTTTTCCAGTTTATAAACTAAATATGACGTTTTACAAGACTTGGTAGTTTAAACCATAATAGTCTTACTGTGGTATTAAAGTAAGCCTAAGTATCTAAGTACCCACAAAATTAAGCATGGCCAAGTGCAAGTATATATATATATATATATATGTTCAAAAGTATGTGTCCTTCCCTCCTATGGGAAGAGTATAAAAGAAATAAAATAGATATACCTAGTAAGGACAAAAATACTGTTACTACATGTTGTTGTTAGGCGTACCCAGAGATTGACATAACATTTGTAACAGTTAACCGCACATAGCTTTCGCTATGGAATGGATTGAGAAAGTGAATCGCATCTCTGTCATAGCGCTTGATAAATGTGGTATGAACAATGTTCAGATTTCCAATACGCTACTGCAGCTTATCGGTGTATAAAATTCTTCGGGTATACGATCGACATTAAAGCCGCTTCCGATCCGGTCGTCCCCGCACGGTACGAACGAAACCGCACGAAACCGTCTACGAAAGCAGAAAACACTAGTTCGTGAAATTAATGTAATGCAAAAGTCAATGAGTCGCATATCAAGGGCTTGAGGCTGGGGGCCTTCAAACGCTATAGTGGAAAATGGCTGACTGTGGCTTTTACACAAACTGGGTCCAAAAATCAAAGCGAAATTTAGTTGAATACTGTTATACTGCTGCTGTTCTGCATATAAAAATTCTGTTTACCGGTGAGAAAATCTTCGCGTTACAGAATAAAATAAGCAAATAAAATGATAGGCTATATGCCTAGTCATCTAAAGAAGAAACACCCCCTAGAGTCAGAAATGATATGCTGGGGTGTGTCTTAGACAGGATCACTGACCTGCACTTTTACGAAAAAAAGCATCGAACCATCGACTAAAGTGTACCAGCATCCCACAACATCCTATTTCAAGAAAAGGAAAGGGCATTCCATCAAAATCCTGCTCCAGCTCATACGGCCAAAACTACCCATACCTGACTCCCGAGAAATGTATCCCGATTCATTGGAGTCGAAGACTGGCCTTCCTCGAACCCAGACCTTAATCCACTGGATCACAAATTGTGGACTGTCTTAAAAAACATTGTGTTCCACAAAAGATGTTCTAGATGAAATTCTTAAAGCGACCTCTGACTGAAGCTGTGACCAATATTCCAATTCATGGGGTGCGTGTTGTAATTGATGAGTGGTCGAATCAACTAAAGACCTGCATTAAGGCCAAAAGAAGCCATTTTAAATAAAGTTTACATTTTTTGCGATCGGAATATATGTATGAATAAATCCTGAAAGTTTGATCAAACTATTTTATCAGGTACTAAGTATTTTTGTTAGTAACTTTGCCTCATAACGTCTAACTTTTCTAAGAGTTGTTCATGTAACATTTTAATTTATGTACGTGTGTTACAACAAGTTTTGAATTTGAGTAAATTGTATTTTTCTTGGAATGAAACTAATAAGTGGTTACTCTAAAAGGTAGCACAATCAGTTTACTAATTCTTCCTACCTTCCTTCGTACCTACCCACCACCAAATAATAAAGTAATAAAAATGTTCACATGTTACGCACATGTAATTAACAGTTAATGAAGGTTTTCTTTAACATTCATAATTGAATAGAAGTTATCCAAACTAATAAAAGAATTATAACATGTAAATGAGGAAATCCCTTTGTGACAGATGTTGTCAGGTAACGAAAATCGACACAAATATACCTGGTCGCAAGAAGTCCTAACCACCCGAAATCTATAAATACGCTATGAATTCAAATTTCAAAACAAGTTGTAATCTAACTCTTTTAACGTTAACATCTGAAAGATGATTTTCAAAATTATTTTCATTTTAACAATTTGCATTTGCAAAAGTATATCACTTCAAGTTGAAGTACCTTACTTTCTAGATGAGAAAATGGAGCAATCGGTGGTGTTTAAGTCGATAGATAGTTCCAAAAATGAATTTCAATTCGAAATGGCGGATTTGTTAGGACTTACTGATCGACCAAAGCGCATCAAGAAACCTTTATCTCTAAGGTAAGAATTTAACATCTATTTTCTAAAATTTATCTTAACAAAAACTTTTACAGAAAAGCTGCATCAAAATTTCTTCTGGAGCTTTATAATTCCCTAAGAGAAGAGGAAGAACCTCATTTGTCCGCATACCATAATCGGGTTGTGAGAAGTACTCTCATCACCAAGGAAGACCGCACGGTTATCGAAAAATGTAACAATATCATCACATTTTCAAGCAAAAGTAAGACGGTTGAGGAAGTCTTTGTATGTTGTTATAACAAAAATCTTTTCCCTACAGAAAGTAAATCCTATGGTATCCAACATCAAGACATGACCATCACCTTCAATACTAACCATGTGCCTCAGGACCTCCAACTCGCTCGCGCAGAGTTGAGAATTTTTCAAAACTCCAAACTGCGACGTGGTCAGTTTGAATATGAGAAAAACGTTACAGTCTCTGTGTTTCGTAAAGTGCTGAACCGTCACTTACAGAAGATCGAGTTGGTATTATTGAGTAGGTTTACTACAAGCACCGACTATAAGGGATGGCTTGTGGCCAATGTGACGAAAACTATGTCCAAATGGCTTTTTAGAGGCTATACTCCAAGTGGACATGATTTAGTTATTTCCACCAGTCTAACAGGCATTAGCAACGAAGCAATTCCGGAGAATGAGCTTAAACAGATTGTAACCCCAGAAGACATCGGTTTGGTCAATGTGAGTGGGACGGAAGAATATCAACCATTCATCATTGGATATTTTAATGGTCCAGAACTCTTGAATAAGATCCAGCATCTGCGTTACAAGAGAGAAATGGGAAAAAAGAAGAGATATTCATCGGAATATCACCTACCGCAGACAGAAGGAGGAAATAGAGAGAGCTACAAAGTCCTCAAGACATGTGAGAGAATGAATTTATCAATCGACTTCACAGATTTGCAGATGCAGGACTGGGTGATAGCACCGAAGAAATTCGAAGCATATTTCTGTGGAGGAGAATGTAATTTTCCACTAGGTTCGAAAATGAATGCGACAAATCATGCCGTCGTACAGACGCTTATGCATCTAAAGCAACCAAGTCTACCAAAGCCATGCTGTGTGCCTACTTTGTTGGGTTCAATTTCAATCTTACATTATCTAAACGAGGATAGTGTAAATTTGAGCAAATACCCAAATAGTGTTGCTAAAAGTTGTGGATGCCTTTAAGACTGCCTTGTTTACAAGATAAAATAAAATATTTGTTAGAGTACAACATTTTAAAATAAGACTTTTTTTTATTGAGAACAGACGACTTTTGTCTTTGAATCAAGGAAATATGGTGGGATTTCCAAGCGGTGTATAGAGACAAAGCAAATTTACTTGTATAAGTTTCGGTTCGGTTAAGATGAAAACAAAGGACAAACGGGCAAATTGTTTAAATGTTTTTAAACAAAAGTTTTTAAATAGTTTTAAACTTATATACTTATGCATTTGCTTAAGTCTATTTGGGCATATGTACATAGGTTTGTACTAGACATTCGATTTTCTTAACTAGTTCACTCTTAGAGAATTAACTAATTCATTACAAATGATTGCAATGTTTTTCATAACATTCATTTGTGCCTATAGTACTCCTTACTAATTCACTAATTAACAAAAATAATGCCGGACAGCTTGAAACTACTTCTACAACTTATGCCTTCTATAACTCATGCATCTTTTACTTTTACGAGGGCTGTTCGATAAATCAGTGACTTTGATGCAAGGTGGAGCTCGGATCGCATAAAGGATTTTTTTCTGACATCTTTGATTCTTTCTCAGCTTAAACAAAAAAAAATCAAGTAGATCTGTCTAACACTTAGCTTTTTGCAGTGATCGAAAGAACTTTGGTTTGTGTGATTTGGCCAAAAAGGAAAAAAGTGAAAAGTGAAAAATTGAATGAAAAACGTGAGTATTTTTTCCAGCAAATTGGGTGAATGAGTGTATCTACTCCAACTAATCGCTGAGTGGAATTATTTTTGATGATTCACAGCAAAAAATGTTCTCCAAATTTATCTGATCAAAATTTCAGGATTTGTAGAATAATGTAAGGCAAGAAAATATTTTTGTTATAGGAGTGTTTATTCGAGCCACATTTCAAAGTACGGCCAAAAGAGTATGAGTTGAATCACGTCAGATGATACGCAAAGTTTTGTAAAACTAGAAAAATGTTGCTTTGATCTGATTAATCTGAAATTAATACGAAAGGAATGTTTTATTCACTTTGCAAGAATACTAAAAATAAAGTCAGAAGTTATAATATCTAACGTGATTTTAGTATACTCTTTGGCCTAACTTGGAATGTAGTATAAAAATAGACTGCTCCTGTAATACAAATCTAAAATTTTGATCGAATAAACTTGGTGGACATTATACAAACATAAAGAAAAATATTTGTACTTTATATTGCGTATTCTAAAAGTTGTCCGAAATCTGGTCAAAAGAGATTGAAAACCAACTAAAGTCTTTGTAGGAAACACGCAACGACGTATTATGCGCAAAGTTAAATTTCCAGCCTCCATTATAGTATGGAGATGCATGTCAGTCAATGGTGTGGGAAGCTTACACTTTGGTAAGTTTAATGCAACACCCCACTAGAATGATTAATATTTTCGTAGTATTTGCTTCCTAATCACACTTGGAAATAAAAGAATCTTCAGTAAACTTGAGAAACCCTGAAATAATATGGTAGGAACGATGAGGAAAGTGAAGAAATACTCATGATGGAAAGATAAATATCGGGTTGACCAATCGCTTTCGATTTAGGAAATATGCTACCTATATTTCATTTCAATTTGCTCAGCATAAGCTGTCAAAGAATAAACATCATGAAAATATTTATGATTACAAATAAATAAGTGCAAAAACTTCGTAATGTTCACTATTATTCATATATAAATTAATCTACAAACTATTGAAAGTAATTTAATAAAATTGTTTCAATTCACTCTACCCCCTCCATAAAAGTTATGTGTTATGTGCACCTATAAGCTGCGCTTTGTTATTGAACTTAACCGGTTCAGATCACTGAATCTTGGAAAAAGGCTTTGAAGGTAATTTGACAGCGTCCTTTAACAATTGAAATTTAGGGGAAACCCACAAGAAAAAATTCCTTTAAAATCGGTGCAAACAGGAAAAAAGTTTTTTCAATATATTTTCACATATATTCTACATTCTTGACAGACAATTTAAAGAAAATTCCATTCCTTCTTTACATTTCTGAATAAAACTGTGAATGATATCTGCCAATTACCCAATGCTACCAAACTGCGATGCATGCTCCATCTATTAGTCAGGCTTAGAATTGATACATTAGGTTCACATTACTTGAACCAGCTCAGCGGCGGTATTTTTCTTGTTTGAGTTGAATCGGGAGTGCATTCTATGTTGAAGCAAAGGAACAATAGAATTGTTTGCAATGTCACACTGATATTAATGCATCAGTTGTCAAACCGAGTGAAAGGCAAGGGAAAGTCTCTACAAAAGTGCTGCACATTAGACACATATTTGCAGTAAAAATGAAATCTATTTCTCTTGTTGTCACACACGAAATGGAGTCAGATAGCAATATACACACCTTCGTATATCCTTATTTGTCTAACGAAGGTGATGATTGATCTTAGAGTTGTTAAACCGGTGTTACAACTAATGCAAGAACACTAATGTGGAATTGCACAATCACAGTAGCCGTGTTAAGTATGTTGTAAAAGAAGAGCATGTAATCACTGTCATAGTTGAGGCACATTTAATTTCGGCGAACATTAATGAAAAATAAAATCCATTCGGTTCTGTTCCCACAATTTGCATGGCGAGGAAGAACGGAAGCGAAACATTTTTTTTATTTTTCAAACAATAAACGTAACTGCCATTAAAACTTAAACCTCTGCCCTCTATTAGTCAGAGCTACGTACCCAGTCAACTCTATGCCTCTCATCCTGAACGCTTACCACTGCGCTGCTCTGTCACGGTTATAACTGACAGCTGTCACCAGCCTTCAGACAAAATCAAAGTCCGAAGTTCGTTGCCTGCATTTTGTTGTTTCCTTCAACAAACTTTTTATTTCTAATTGTGTTTTGTAATTGCTGCTGTGCTGAACGAGTGCGAGTTCATACCTCGTTGAACTTTTGCTAAGATCTCTAGTACAGTGCCAATCGCATTGCAGTCGTCGCCCCCCTTTTGTGGTTGTTAATTCGCAGCGCGGTGCTCTTATTATAGTTCCTCCTCGTCAGTTTCGCTCATTATCATCATTCTGTGTTAATTGCAACAACGAGCCGCAATCAAAGTGTAAAGAGTACAAAGAATATCAATTAAAGTTTTCCTTTGTTTCGTGTGTGATATGAAAAGTGATTCGAAAGAAATCCAATAAAGACCACTGAATTCCAATTAAAATTTAATTTTTAAATTATGGCAATAAAACTGGCACACACCTCGTCGCGGCTAGCGATCGTAATTATCGCACTCGGAGTGCTCTCGACAACAATATGTACTGCAATCGACGTTGATCTCGATGAACTTAAAAACCAGATCCCCACCGAGCTAACAAATGGTAATCTGACTGACAAGGCGAAGACTCTGTTTAAGGATAAATGCAGGAAAGTTGCTGGCAACGATACTGGCATTGATGCATTCGCCAACATCGAACAGGGCATCTCCACCGCCATTGAGTGTGTCACGGAAATTGTGAATATGACGGCGATTCAGTCGGAAATCGATAAGGCTCGTCCTAATGGAGACTTGGACACGGTCTTCAATAAATACTGCAAGAAGCGTCCCGATGCGATCGACTGTCTTCGTGGGCTAGTGCAAAAGGTTGAACCTTGCCTGGAGAGCGACGAAAAGGAAAACTCTGATGTGTTGATGCGTATCTTCGAAAGTCTCCTCAATTTCGTTTGCCACAAGGGTGGTGACCAAATTGCATTGTTCATCGCCGAACGTGGACCCGAATGCTTGGAATCGAAAAAGGAACAAATTCAACGCTGCATGAACAATACATTCGGCGAGTACTTGCCCAAGGAAAGCATCGAAGATTTTGAAACACTACCGAAATTTATCATAGGACCAAAGCAATGCGACGACATCCAAAAGCTAAACGACTGTGTCATCAAAGAACTGGAGACATGCGATGAAATTACCCCAGCCAATATCGTCGAGTCAATGTTTCGCTTCATAAAGAACGAAACAGTTTGCCGGAATGAACTGTCCACTGCTCATCAGATATCGAATGCCAAGTCATCGGCCCTGCCTAGCATAGTAGGCACATCAATAGCGGCAATTGGATTGTTGCTGGCATCCATCGGGCGACATCTATGGACATAGTTCCTCATATCAAGATTATACACGTTTAGTTTGCTTACTCCTTAGTACCTAATAATCAGTTCTATATTTATACACGCTGAACGAGAGGATGTATAAATGTGAATTGCTTTAGCTTGTAAATCGTGGTGGATTCGAATAGGTTTGTTACAATTTGTTTTTTTTTTTTTTCATTTTCCTTTATTGTATTCTTATTCATCGTGAATTTGTAATGTAAAGTTTTCTTATTTTGATGCAAGTGTTAAAAATACCTTGACTGACGTTGGTAGGGATAGTAGCCTAATAGATCCTCATTAACGTTGCTTTAAGTGTTGAATATATGTTAATTTATGTGAAACATGACTTTTGTGTCACAGAGAAAAATATAGAGCTACTGTTTTTTGTTTGTCATTCGTTTATTTCCAAAGAATTTGTGTAGATCGGTGTAGATCTTTTTGCTAAATTTTAGATGAGAAGCTCAGGTTCAAATTCAGTTCACCTCTGAGTTAGACACGATTTTGGGTAGATTAATACGCAATAGTTCGACTTTTCCATGTGATAATTAATCCTAAAAGGGCATTGGGTGTACTGAATCCACAGTACACTGGACATGCATGTGAACCGGATCCCCTCAAATATTTGTTTATCGTGATAAGGTGAGAACGAATCACAATAGTTTGTATATCTTATCAGGTATAGATTACACCTAAGTGGCATCAAATGTAATTTTACCCTAACAATGCTGGGAAAAAATTGGATATTAATTGAGGTCGCTTCAGTCGATAAACAATGTAATTACCACATAATTAGTAAAGTGGTGTCATTTTTGAAATTGAGATTTCTACGAGTCCGTGAGTGAAACTGTCATGAGAAGCTTCTCAATGCTGTACGTCCCTTCTATTCATGTGTAAAATGTAATAAAATTATATTGTTGTTTGCGTCCTGTTTTGGTTGAACACCTTTGATGTATTATTCTTCGGGGACCACTGTTGCTTTGACATCTACTTGTCTACACTGATATGGGTTTTCCCTGCCATTTCTTGCCAATAATTTTGTATAACCTTTGATCTAAAACTCTCTGCGCAAACTTAGACTAATGGGCTTTTTCATTGAAAATCGAAAAAAATTGTTCTCCGAATCTACAAGTGCCCTTTTCAATTAAAAACTTTTTAGCTTCTTGGAAAGTTGTGGTTGTTCACATACACTATCTGAGATATATTACCTTGGGATAATTTACCAATTGAACTCAAAATGCAAAGCAATTATTTAACTCAAACAAAAAAATACTCCTCTCGCTTTCCATTTGACAAGACGATTCATAATCTATTGCAAGGTTCGTGGCAATTCTCTCAACAAATCTCGGACGTTATTTTCCTATTGGTCTCCTATAAAAAGCAAGTAATAGGTAAGTTTCGGTTCACCGTTGACTGGATTGTCCGCTTTTCTGCTTCAATCGAAACAGCCAGACATCCTGCTTAAACAGCAGACAAACCAAGGCAAAAATTTCAGACATCAATACACTCAAACACAACTGATCACCGAAATTGAATTGGCTTTGCATTTGTGCCAGATTGCGTAAATTCTTTCAATAATTTACTTAATTAGAACTATTTTGACCTCAGCATCAGTCTGCCGTGGCTAGCATTTCAAAGTCTATTACCTAATTTAAGCTTACAATCGGCGTTGCTTTCAAACCTATTATTGAACTCATGATGACACGCAATCGACCAAGACGTAAAGTCTATAGAAATCAATACGTCAATGTATCGTTAGAATGCCACTACATATCGTCGTTCAAAAACGGATTTCTCCAGGCTACTAAAATGTCAGCAAATTTTTTCTTATTTTGAATCCAAAGTTAGTTCCAGAACGCTGCTCAGTTTAGAAACATGCTTTGCTGAACAATTATAATTCATACGTTGACAAAATTCAGTTAACGCTTCTATCTTCAAAGTCATATGCCCTTTTTGTTTTTTGTTTGACCTTTCATCTCATCAATTATGTCGACGATGATTCCCTTCCACTTTCCATCGATCATAAAATGGTTTAGACATTTTATCATATTTTACTGGCAAATTATCATAACTTCCGTTCGGCTTGACCCTGAAACGATATCTAGTCATCTCTCATAAAACAAATTCATTCACGTGATTAAGAATCGTGCGACAGAGATTTAGAAAAGCGTATTTTTCTCGCTATCCAAGATAACATTTTCTATTCACGCTATGATCTCACTCTTGTTGTGCCACAGATCTCTTTTGTGTGAAGTAACCAACTTAATCCCGTATAAATTGATATTGCCACGAGTTTTAATAACCCGACTTTGTAAGCAGCTGTGCTACATACGATTAGTTGCCTTGTGTGAAATGTATAATTGGTTTTTATTGTAAACCTGTACCGCAAGATTATCAGTCACGCAGCTGGAAGATCTCTGTGTCAACAGCTCTTAATGCTTATGGCCATACGTGAATATACATATGAACTAGTTTTCATTTTGAATGTTGTAATCACCGAAGGATGCATGTTGTCAGCTTGACTTTATCTTATACTTGCTGCAGATGCGCTAATCTAAAATCATTGGCTAACTACGTATTCACGTTCAACGTTCCCTTCTGATCCAGTTTTCTTTTACATATACATGGAAGCCATATAATCCTGAAAGCACCATAACTATAATCTTGTAATTTTCCTCAAACTTTAGTCTATAAGGATGGTAACAAAGTTAATCACGTACTGTATAATAATTTCAGCGGTGGGTATATTATTGCGAAGTACCTTGTTCTCTGAAAGTAACACGACACTGCAATGATAATATTGTGCAACCCTGGCAGCTTGACCACGCGACGTTGAAAAAATTGATGGATCATCAAGTTAGTGTAGTCAGTGTTTATTTACTTGGCCATTCAAATATAAAATTCAAATGATGAACAACGTGGAACAAAATAACTCTTAGTTGTTACTATCGCCCACTTTTCATTTCTGAAGAGAACATATGTCGCAGAACAAATAATCGATTTCAGAAGGGATGAATATTTTTGGCTTCTTCCCATTAGCACTTGTGTTTTGTCAGAGACCTAGAATAAACTTGATAATTCATTTCCTTATGTGAATCATCTAGTGGACGTTGTTACTCACTACTTGGATTTGAATTTGTCTGCATGCCATCTGGACATGCATTCTCTGATTTATTAAAGCTGTTATCAGCAGTAATAGAATAACTCGCATGGGACTAATTAATTAGAGTCTATATTGTTAAGTTTCTATGCCCAGTCGTACAAGGTTTGCTATATAATAATGAATATACATTTGAGAAGAATACTTTTCTACGTGAATTTTTTCTGTAGCAGTTTCTTCTCACAAAGAGCGGAAATGATTATGTCAATTCTAACCAATGCCTTCACGCTCAGTTGGAATTTCTGCACTTGTTTTAAAGAGACGTTCATACTCTGGCCTCTATGCAATCTCTTCCATTTAGGTATCTTGTGAAATATGATTTCCAGATAAATACATACTTTGCAGATATTCCTCAAATTGCCGACCCATAGCTTTAAGGGTCGGCCTAACTTTACACCGTGTCTAAAGACATCGCACTCTTTTCTATACATATACATATGTATGTAGCTAAGCCTCAATCAAGTTGATCATTGATTAAGTCAAAATTTATATCTCAAGTTTTTCAAAACTAATGAACGTGACAACCTTAAAACAATCATCGGCGTTTAGAGGCAAATTAGTTTAACTTACGTTAATTACATTTAAAACAAAATTAAGATAATAAGAATAAAATTAAGGAATGGTGAAAACCGCATAAAAATGCGTTCAATAATTTTTGAGATGGACATAGACACACTTCCTTTTATATTATGTGCTGTGGACCCACCCGACTTCAACCAAACCGAAAAAGAATTACTAATTGTGTGTGAGTACCCTATAGATCTAACGTAGCTAACTTCTTTTCTTTTTTTTTTATAAAATTATCAAAAAGTTATATCTCGCACACATTGGGGCTGTTCAGTATAGTGCAGCGATGCCCATGTCAGTAAATGGCATGGCATTTTTGTGATGTATTTCCTATAGTTTTCTCTAAATATTGAGTTCTTTAAGTTTTTGTGAGTTTAAGAATGCTCCTTTAGTCAAATTCAGATCCGGTGGCGCCAACCAATCCTTTTCTGGATAGCTTTAAAGTTGTCTTTGTGATAGATTTACTTGGTTAGTGTCTGATCGAGCTCTTCAAACGTCGATGATCATCAACATCGGAGCTCCATAAAAACTATATTCTATGTACCACTCATAATCCACTTTGATATCTCATTGTGTTTTGGACATGTCTTGTTAGCTCACCTCCAAAGATCGTCATTCCTGCGTTGGGCGTCAATTTTAATTTTTTGGTTTGAAGTAGATAGGCATATGATTCATTTCCGCAACCTTCTAGTCCGCGTTGGTTATCCTACCAGATAGAGGAACGAGACTTTACTTCTAGATCTGATACAGGTTTATTTCAATTGTCTTAGGGAAACTAATATGAACGTGGCTAGAACAGCCTGAGGTAAGACCCAGGTACGTCTAATTCAAATTATTCATACATAGGCTGTCTTTATATAAATTTGTTAGTTTAAGATACGGTTGGGCTAGTTATATTGATGAAGGAAAGCCGTTTTTTTAACAATGACAATTTGCACACGCACTAAATAGTCAGAAGAATGCGTCGTTAGTAGCAAATACAAATATTCCATTAGTAATAAAAATTCAAGGGTCCATTAACTAACAGACATACAAACATTTATGCATTTACAACTGGGTTAAACAATGATAGGAGGTTGTATAGTGGAACGCATTGTAATATTTTATTATGTTTATCATCCTCTCTCAATACAAAGTAAAAATTGTGTTAAAAACAATTAAATGTAAAAGATAACATTTTTTTTTCTATTTTCCAATCCTTAGTGCTGGACAAAGCAAAGTACACACAATCCGGCAATTGTTTGATTTGAATCATAAGTGCTATACAATTATTGCATTGATAACGCTTTATGAGGTTCTGTCAATAAATTTATTTTATCATTAATTCTCTAGGCTTTGATGTGATGGCAACAATTTGTGTCATTGTCAACACAATATATTATTATAATTTATAATTATAATTTGGTAAACCACGTCAAGTGAGGTATTTTCAAAATTTTATCAACATAAAATCGAATAGAAGTTTTCTTTATATTAAATTCATTTTCTTATCATTAAATTGCATTAGCGTAGAAACAAATCGAATATAGAAAAATAAAATCAATGCAATTCGAGTCGAAAATAAACTGAATTAAAAATGAATATTCCATATGTACGAGTATAACTCACGAGTTTTTCCCAATTTAAATTATTAAACAAAATTGATATTGTAATTTAGTATTAAGTGATGAAATGGTTTTTACGTACTATTTTTAAATTGGTATTTTTGAGAAAATAAAAATGTAATAATATAATATAAATGTATAAATGGCAAAATGTTTTAGCTAACGAAAGTTATTTATTGTTTTATTTTACTCACTTTATCATGATGAACTTGAAGTGTACACATTATTGAGAAATCGTGTTTGAGTTAGCTTCATGTAAAAAAAAAAAAAACAGATCCATACCATATGATGCCATACGGACTTTGTACATTGACGAAACTATGTAACGTAATTGTGTTATCACATTGGGTGCCCTTTGAATAATGAAAAAGTATCAGCGATAGGAAACTACTTTAGTCATCAAAAAGGAAATTTGAATTTGCATTCACAGATGTTTTGGGAGTAGATTTTTTTTTATTACACTGGAAAGTTTGTATTTCATATTTGAAGCAACTGGAGATATTATGAGGTAAAGAATTTAGCAACAAAGCAAATTTTATTCTCTTCATATCATATCATATTTCTGCACAGATATACATATTGTTATTAAGGCATCAATGTTAATAGCGTTCAAATGATGGACATTAGCATAAACATAGGCACACGGACGGCAGTCATTCAGATCATCCACTGCATCTTTTCGCTAAGATGGTTGCAGTACGCAACGCAGTAAATCTGTCAAGTATGGAGACAAATAGACCATGTAACTAATCCTGTGCTTCAGGGATTTGGCAAGAAGTCTGATACAGAGATCTCAGACCCTACATACTCACGAACCATCAATATTTTATAAACACTATCCACTCACAATAAATTCAAGCTCTGACCATAACCCTTTTGCAGAATATCAGAGTCTGCTACAAGAATATTTATTAACAGATTGGAAAGCATGAGCTACATACTATATTCCACTACGAAACAATTCCAATGCTTCTTATCTTACCGATCTTTCAATTATAAAACTGAGGATATTTTGCGGAATAGCAAAGAGGGTATTAAAAGGCCCCAAAACACATGCTATGGTCTGTCTTACAAAAGATCTCTTTGTTCGCATTGCCTTATCGGTAGCGGATGTAGAATCAGGTAGAATCAACGATGACGTCTATAGTTCCATTCAAGTTGAACTACTTAGTTATGTATGCTCAGGTTAATAAGGTCGCAGGTATCCTGGGTTAAATTGCGCAACATCAATGTAATCAACCCTTATTACTACTGGCGTTTAAGTTGATAGACTCTTGTCGTTTTTTGAGTCGTGGCGTTTTAGTGTAGGTATTATGAGGGCGAAGCGCCTTGAGTGTCGTTTTACTTATGTTCCACAGACAAAACTGACATTGACAGTTGCCTGCTTACATCTTTTATTATTTAACCTTATTATTTTTATACTTGAGTGCATAAGTACTTCGGTTTTAATGAAACATAAAATTTACTAAAACAAAATATGGAGAGCATTTTTAAGTTAAGTCGGAGATTAGCGAAGATAAAGACCAAGAGGAAGCACGGAAAATGGATCTAATGCGAATACGGAGAAGTAGTAGATCGAAGCCCAATCCATTGGATTTACCAGATGCTAAGTATGTACATAAGGGTAAACTTTAAAATGGAAATGATTCAAAATGATCTTTCGGCTTTTCAGCGAAGCCGTTTGTGGCACACCTTTTTTGAGATAGCTCAACTAGCCGCTTCATTTGTTTATTATTTGTTATTTTTACATATAACAACATATATAGAAATTCAACAAACTACTACAAACTTCAACTAATTTGGAATGCCTGACGTTTACCAATTCCTCTACGACAAAAACAGGCGTTTAACTAAGCGTTTTGCCACACTTAAACGACCGATAGAATACCGATATATAAAATGACAACTGTTGAAAATCACGTTAAACGATTGGCGTAACGCCAGCTATAATGCTGCGTTCGCACTGTCGTTTTTCGACGAGACGTTAAACGCCAGTCGTAATAAGGGTGAATATGTCACAAGTCTTGGGATCAGAGCAAATTTCGAAGATTTTATAAGAAAGTCAAGCAACTGGTAGCTGGTTTTAAGCCGGGAACGCAGTCTATTCGAGATGGCACTAGAGCCATTCTAGTTTATCTTGAAGTAAACGAGAACGTCACTATCGACAGCAATGAATTTTTAAATTCCGACTTCGGAATAAAGATACCAATATGATAATCTCCACTATCCCTGGTAAATGGATATTTAGTCTAGTATGCGCAACAATGACTGCGAAAGAGGAGACAAATAAGAACTCTTTAAAACTGTA
Source organism: Pocota personata (assembly GCA_963082735.1). NCBI lineage: Eukaryota > Metazoa > Arthropoda > Insecta > Diptera > Syrphidae > Pocota > Pocota personata. The sequence goes on along the minus strand of OY720430.1, from coordinate 43,778,306 downwards.
CAAATGTGACCGAACTTCCATCTAAGGGCAAAACGATTGCGGATGCCAGCAAGTTCCTTTTGGAGAACTGTAACCCACGGATTGGTCACTTGTTAGTTGAGTAGAAAATATTCGATGTCAATTTTAACCAATATTAGTATCATTACTGTTAAGGACTATGTCTGCACATTTAACGTGAGGTTATTTTAAAAGAGTAAGAGAATTTTAAAATGTGCAAGAAAAGTTGAAAGAATTTACAATGTGCTACGTGCCTACGTTTGAAGAAAATCCGTCCAGCCGCTTAGACTGCAGTCATGCATATTGACAAGCAGGCAATTTTCATGAAAGCAATACTTGTGCTTATACATACATATGTAGATATGTAGGTGCAAGTAAAAATACACTATAAACATTATTTTATCAATGTTTATATTAATGAACATAGTAAATTTTTTGTTAAATTATAGAATAGGGCTAGATACTTAACTAAAGTCGAGTTAAAAAGTCTAAAAGTTAACATGCACAGAAAACAAAGGTTTATCAAACGAAAAAGATATTATTTTATCTGGTTCGGTACACTTTCAAAACATGAAGTGGAGAAACGCTGTTTTCAAGTACCGAATAAGAACAACTGACTAGTGAAGGGCTAAGTGTCTCAAATTCACCAACTGCCATCGTTTTAAATGTAGTCAGTTTGAAAAAAAGACAGACTGAATCATTTCCCAAAAAAAAAGGAAACATGTTAGAACTTCCATGAGAAAAGAAAATTTTTTTTTAATTGAAATTCAGCTTGGTATGCCAATATACAAATTAACACCATTACCATGTACTTGGCGACGTCAGGAGTAATATTGTAACTTGAACACTTTCCATAAAATCTGCCATTCCAAGCCTAGAACACCAACGCAAGCAACTGATTCATAGCATTGACGATTGCACACTTTAGTTTCCAGTCGTTGTTTCTTAGTCATCATAATGTTCTTTGTTTAACTTTTTTTAATCCAATTTACTCAACCAAATAACAATTTCTTCGTAATAAGAAAAACAATGTGAATGACTGTGGTGTAATCACATATGGAATTCTTGTGTATTTTCCCTATCACTATCGCCACCCTTTGCTTGCCAAATCCTTTGTCGTGAAATATGTATGTAACTCTGCCTCCACCAATGACCCTGGTTATTTATTTATTATGTCTATGGAGTGATTTCAAAATTATCCCCATACCACATATACAGAGTGATAATTACACACCACGAAATCTATTGACGATCGCCGTGTATATTGATTTCATGTTATCAATCACGCGTAACGAATGTGAATCATTTTATGGAATCGTACCTACTGTTTTAATAAAAATAATATTCTCTCTTGGAAATGCCATGATAAGCAAATAATTTATAAAGATGTTCAATCTAAAAGGTCAATGAACTAAACATTTGGGTGATTAAAATGGTATTTTCAACCTATTTTATGTACATACAAGGGGCTCGATCTGCAAGGTTGGATACTTGGATTAATTCAAAATGTGTTCTTTGCTGAGTCAACATAGGAAAATAGACGAAATCACCAGATCGTAAGCTATCTGTGCTATCACCATGGTCAAGCCACCCACATTAAAAAAAAACAGATTTTAAATGTTTTCCGACATCTCAGTGCTGATAAAGCTATAAAGTCGAATGAAAAAGTATTGTCTGTTTTAAGAATACTATTCAAAAATCTGTTGTCGTTGAATAAGTGTCGGGTTAATTAAACGCTTCGATTAAAACCAAGTGCAGTTAATAAAACAGCATTCACTTTAAACACAGGAAAAGGTTATAGTGAATAGATTAGAACTCAATTCAATGATTCAGCGAAATATGATGACCATATAGCACTTAACACTTGAATCATTGGTTTTTTTTTTTTTTTTTTCATTTTAGTATATTTTCTTCTTTGAAATATTCTATAAACAAGTAAATACTAACCTGTAGGTAGCTTATGGTGTTGAAAATGTCAATATGACGATATGGCCTGGAATAAGTGTTAGTAATCTGAACAGATCGTAAATACTTTGCTCACATATTGAACAGTCTATCAATGAGCAGAGATCTTCAATTGTTATAAACCGCTATTCACAAATGCATTGGAATGAACCATCCATGAATAAACTAACATCAGCCACATCCAAAATTAGAAAGTCCAATCAAACTACGAAGAATAGGGTATAATTCTTAAAAAAAAATTTAAGAATCAACATATCAAAAGTCCACGTTTATAAATTTATTAGTGCAAATGAGCAAAAAAATATAAACAAATTTAATCTCTTCGTTAACTAATGGGGTAAATTATGAGGCAGTAATATAACAAAATTCTTTGGTGAGTACCTAGTCTGAATCCGATATCAGAATTTCAAAATTCAAAATCACTTTCTGCAGAAACTGTAAAGACGAACAAGATATGTCCACACTTCCAATTAAAAGAAGGCTTATTTAAAGCCCCACAGCTTTATTGCCAGCTCGAATTGGCTTTATGGCTACGATTAGGGAGTCTCAATATGTTTGTGGTATCACAATGGATTTAATTCTGGTCTAAGCGTTTTTGTAAAATGTTTGCAAGCAAACACTCGAATTCTAGAGACGTATGTACAAACATATATATGTTCATGGACGGTGCTTGTTAATAAATTCATTGTGCAAGCTTTATCCTCAAAAAAAGATCAACACTTTTAAGACGATGCAGCTGGAATAACATTTTAATTCAGATCAAGAATTGTACATTTCATGTCATCAACAACATAAGTAAGGTATGACTTATAATATCGCTACATATTCTTTTAATGAAAATAAAGACGACTTAAATTAGCTGATAAAGATCTTAATAATGATTGGCAAGCAATTTGTAAGTCATTTAAAACTTCATTTCGGAATAACCATTACCAGAAAAATTAAATTTGATAACAAAGAAACTCACGAAAATGTCCTCTGAACCTGTCAAGACATAACAAACATTAGGTTTCATTCACTACCTTTGGGTATTCTAAGAAAACTGATTATTTTAAACTATTCATTGCAGAGCCAAACATTTAACTGCTTAAAGCAAATCATGGTAACTTATCAGTAATGCGAGTTATTGTAATTCACCTAGTTGTGACAAGTGATAATTTAGTAACAGTAACTGTCTTAATAATTTCAACTCAAATATTTTTCTAAATTTAGAAAAGTATTTTTGAATGCTATTTATTTTTCTTCTTAAAACTAGTTTTCGTTTCTTATTTCCAGTTCACCTATCTTCTCAGATCTACCCTACGATCTGGACATTTGTACATATTTGTTTCAGATTTTACCACAATTCCTTTCATTTGTCACTTTGACCATAAGCAATACCTTTATAAACACATGTTTCCTTGAAACAGATGAAATTCTCCATGAAATTTATAAAACAAAACTACACCGCGTGAACACCCGTTACAGAGAGCGTGTTTGAAATAATAAGATGTTTTCATGCCCGATACGTAGATGGCGCGTTTTGGGATGAATCGAAATGCGTGCATTGCGGCAATGCCAGATTTAATTTATTGCCTCTCATTTGTTCTACAATAAATCGAGGAAACTGGAATTTAAATTTTATTCGTTATATCGTTTAAGTTTGAAAATGATAAGAGAAAAGAAAGTGGTTAGACTTTCTTGTGTTTCGATTTACATACATATGTACTTCGTTTTAATGGATGTTTTAAGAAGAACTACTAATTCGAGATATTTATTTTACGTAAGTGAGTGATAAACGTAACCATGTGCCAAAAAATAGATATAAAAACGAAGCTGCCAAAAATTCTTAAGCCACATATATTTTTAAAGTAGATTTTCACTTGAAGGGGATGGCGATCTTGCAAACTCGTTCATTCTTTATTTTAAGTAAAATGAAATTAGCGCTACTTTTTTCGAATACAAGTGATATGCAGGATTAGACATTGAAACATAAAATGAGACTAGAATATGCAATTATTGGTGAGCAATTAGTGTATAAAAGGCAAATTCTTTACCAAGTTATTGTTCTAGGCACTTATATTGGTTACTCGATGAGATACCCGAATTAGAGCTCCCCCTCCAGTCTAATTGCCTTGATAAACTGGAGTATCTGTAGTGGTATTTTGATTTACGCTGGTTTTGAGCATGTTATTGATTTTTAACGCTTGTTGTTGCTGGTTGGTTGGTTGGTTGGTTTGAGAGGGTGAGCTTATGCTCTTCACTTAGGCCTCCATTGGGCCCGTTGTGTTCCCCTCATCTGCGTAACTGTAAGGAATAGTGATGTGTTTTGGGAATTATGTATTGAGAGGATTTAGGTCTAGGGATCATGGGTAGTATCAACTATATCGTATAGTGATCGGGGAATCGTAGTGTTCGTCTGGCGAACTCCAGTATATCCCCGATTCCTTTCTTATTGAGGTGTGTAATATCCGGAATCCTTGGAGATCCCAGAATTTTCAGCCTTAGCCTCGCTGTAGCGGGGCAGTGACAGAGGAAGTGTTCTATATCTTCCTCCTCCTCTTCACAGTTGGCACAGATTGCTGTATCAGCTATCCCGAGTCTGAACGAATGTTTGTTGAGATTGATGTGCCCTGTTAAAAGTCCCACCATCAATCTCAATTGTGTTCTGCTTGAGTTAAGAGCTCTTTTTGCTGTGTTGTTACTCGGTTTGGTTATTACAGATCTAGCCACTTTGCACGTGTCTAGATTCGTCCAGTAGTTATTGAACTCCTGTCGTTTCTTATCATTGATTATTGTTTTAATAGTTGTCAGAGGGACCCCTATTGTACTATCCGGGTTCAGTTCTGTATTGCCTGCTCCTTTCCTTGCTAGTTCGTCTGCCTTTTCGTTACCCGGTACACCCTCGTGCCCCGGTACCCATGTGAGACGGACTCTATTGCGTCTGGCAAGTAAGTTCAATTTAGTTTTGCACTCCCTTACTAGTAATGATTTCGACATGGGGTTTGTGATCGCGCTAATTGCTGCTTTGCTGTCCGAGCAGATGTCAATTTGCCTTTCTTCGCTGGTGTCTTCTGCGAGTATTTCGGTTGCCTTCATAATTGCATAGACTTCTGCTTGGAACACCGATACAAATGGTTCTAGGTGAATAGCAAGTTCAATCGGTGGGTTAGCACTAAAGATGCCAGCCCCTGATTCCCCTGATATGTTAGAGCCATCTGTATAAACCGATATCCCATTGGAGTTTCTTGTCGTTCTTTCATACGTCCAATATTCTCTTGCGGGAAAAATTGTTTCGAAGTTGTTGGAGAATGTGTACGATTTCCCAACAACATCACTGGAGCAATCGATGAGTGGTGTCATTACTCTTATCATTTCGGTGATTTTTCGATGTCCCGTATTTGCACCACCGGTGAAATGACCGATAGTTTTAAGCCGTGAGGCTGAAATACCGGCAATCTTCTTCGCTTCGAGGTGCATTGGTAGAATGTTAAGTATCGCTTCCATGGCCGCGGTTGGTGTTGAGGATTGTGCTCCTGTAATACCCAGGCAGACCATACGCTGCACCTTAGTTAGTAAGTCTCTTGCAAACTTTTTGCTCATCACTGGCCACCATACAACTACTCCGTAGAAGATGATGGGTTTTATTACGCATTCGTATATCCAGTGGACCTGTTTCGGTTTCAAGCCCCATGACTTCCCGATGGCCCTCCTGCATATCCAATATGCTCTCTTTGCTTTGGTGACTCTTTCTTCCAGGTTCTTTCTCCAGGTCAGTTTCCTGTCTAATATAATGCCCAGATACTTGACGCTGTCGCGGAGTTGTAGTGATACTCCTCCGAGTTGTGGAATGTGAAAGTCACTAGTTTTGGTTTTCTTTGTAAAGAGAACCATTTCCGTTTTATTTGGATTTATTTCTAATCCACTCTCCTCCGCCCATTCTTTTATGATTCGAAGGGTGTTTTGCATAAGCTCTCCTATGATGTTCAGGTGCTTACCTCTTATCAGAACGGCTAGGTCATCTGCGTACGCTACACATTTCGCACAGGTTCCATCCAGTGCTTTTAAAAGGTTGTCCATTGTGAGCACCCACAGAAAAGGAGATATTATCCCCCCCTGTGGTGTTCCCGTACGGACTGTTCCCCTTCTTGTGTCGTCTCCCAGTGAAGCTGTGATAATGCGGTTTGTAAGCATGTGTTCTAGCCAATTGTTTATTATTTGGTTATTACAGTATATCGAGAGTACCTCCACAATTTTTTGAGTTTTCACATTGTTAAATGCCCCTTCGATATCGATTGTTGTTGCTACTCAAACAATATATTTCGTGGTGTGTAATTATCACTCTGTATATGTGGTATGGGGATAATTTTGAAATCACTCCATAGGCATAATAAATAAATAACCAGGAGCATTGGTGGAGACAGAGTTACATATTTCACAACAAAAGATTTGGCAAGCAAAGGGTGGCGACAGTGGGAGGAAAAACATACCAGAATTCGATGTGTGATTACACTTACACTTTTAAATACCTCTAAGGAAAACCGATCTTCAAATTCTCTGGTAATGGTTTGCGATTACAACCCTACTTTCGCTGCAGAGAGCCAATTACTGGTCCGGTGGGTACATCGGAAAGTTTAAACATCCAGTGACTTGGACGATGGTTTTTCTTCAATCTGTGTCGTTAATGGATGAATATTGAAATATGAGAACGTCGTGCTGCATATTACCATGTTCCGTTTCGCTACAAAGTTGACCGGCCCGAGTTTGTTTCTGAAAATGATCTCGTGCAGGCCGTGTTTTCCTATGATTTTTCTAAAGATGTCTTCCCTTCTGATTTTGGTGCTAAAATCTTCAAGCACAATTTTAGCTTAAAATCTTGGGCTTTGCTTGCAGGTCTTCTTACAGAGCTTGTAGAAAACATTTTTGGTACGTAAAATAGCTGATGTGATGGAATTTACCTATAATAAGGATCGCTACTACTTATTTGCTTACAGTCTCAAGTCTCAGCATTGAGATGTTGGATTCCATTTTGTATCATCGTTAGATTTCGTTGTCACGAAATGATTTTTGTGATATCACATTTTCAACCCCTAAACTCTCAATTTTTGGCAAATTGTCTCAAAAAATCAATTCGTTTTGCGGTATCGCTTGACGGTTTTTATAATGCATAGTACCCCACTTTCAAAGCATAGATTTTAGGCAGTTTAGTTACCAGTTTGTTTCAATCTAATATTCCTCTTTTATTGAAAGAGAGTTTCATATACCCACCACTTACTTGCTGGAGTGGAAATCTGTCTCTTCATCTAGCAATGTGCTTCGCAGTATCTAATCGCAACGTCTGAAGGCAGTCAAATACATTTTAAATTGATAATTCACCTTTAACCAATTTTCTATTTCGATATATTTCTTTTAATGGCACCCACAACTCTTAACAATCATATTTTTATATTTTTTTAAATTCGCATTTTCTTCTTTCACATAGTATAGAACACTTAGCGGTCCTAATCGTGTCGGAGCACAACAAGGCTTTGGAACTTTTTTTGGTTCCATAAGATGCACTAATGTTTGAACGATCGCATGATTTGTAGCATTCATGTGTGCGTTCAATGGAAAGTTACACTCTCCACTGCAGTAATATGCACCATAGCCCTCCGGAGCAATAATCCAGTCCTTAAAAAAATAAAAAATAAAAAAAATTACACGAATTTCACAACCTTATTTATATTATTTAAGACGCACCTGCCAATTAAGATCCTTAAAGGCTATGTATAGTGTTTGAAGTTGACAGCTCTTTACTCCTTCACCATGATGTGGATCCAGTAAAGGGTTATGCATATCTGACTTTCTACTACGTCTAGTACGTCCAGTATCTCTTTTATGTCTGCTATGGGTTTTTGTCGATTTTATTAACTGAAATTAAAATCGAATCTATGGTTATAAGTAATTCTTCTTATTATGTAGATCCGTTCGAGGGAAAGTGCAGTGAGCTGCAAAAAATCGAACTACCAGAAATCATGAAAAGCTCATGAAGTCTCATCGAACGGAACTCTTTCAATATTTTTCACATTGAACTAACATACATCTGGTCCACGAAAGAAGCCAATCATAAATGGCTGATACTCCTCCTCGCCTCGTTGATGCACTAGGCCAATATCGTCAAGTTTCGTTTCATGTTCTGGCCGATTAACTTCATGTGCACCAATATAGATACCCTTGTTATCACTAGAATCTGCTAGCCATTTGATAAGTCCTTCTGTGACATTCAATTCTAACCAACCCTGATAGTCGGCAGTGGTATTTACGGAAGATAACAATTCCAGTTCCCTCTCACCATCGGCGCGCACAATAGCATACACTGAAATGGTGAAATCTTTTCCACTTCCTGTCACTTTACCTTCAGATGGTTTCTGATACAGTCTCAGTTCAGCCATCATTAAGTAGTTATCATCGGGAACCTCCGAAACATCGAACCACAGGCGCCGTCCATGCTCATGACGTACCTCGGCAACGTGGTGGTCTGAAATGGTATGAAAGAGGAATCCCAAAAATGAATTATTTTCCAAAAAGAATTCCACAACAGGTAGATTGAGATTAAAAGATTACAGTTGCGTGTCATAGAAATATTTCGAGTGGCAATTTGTGTGTGTGCATTCCAAGAATGCAAAGAGCGGCAGATCAAGGACTTTAAGTGCAATACAAAATGGACCTTTGAAATATACTTTTAAACAATGAAAAGCACCTGTGCAGGCATCACTTTAAAATCTCAATTTGTTTTATAATGGAGGAACTTACTTTTGTTAAGAAATGTCATGATGATGTCACTCTGTTCTATCGCTTGTTTATCCAGGTCAGTTATGAAGTTATCATCATTTTGAGTATCACGTTTCGACCGCATCAGCACGTCATCTTCCTCTTCCTCTTCATTTAACCGCTGATACACGTCCAACAGAAATTGCGGAGCAGATTTTCTAGAAATGGAGAGACACGATGATATACACCATCACAAAATCTATGAATTAACTGTTGCTTATCTGAATAAAGCATAAAAGGTTGTGAAGAAGTAGAGATAAAATATATTTTGAAGCACTTCGCTTCAAAAATAAGAAGAAGAATAAAATGGATATTACCCTAATCTATTGCCAGAATATAGCAGTCTCTTAAGATAATAACATCAAATGGGTGGCAAAATCACTAAAATATATATGACCTCAGTTTACTTGCCGTACGACTCACTATATCCACTAGTGTAGGGGAAAAAGAAAACAAACCTTTTCGGTATATTCGCACTCAAAAACATATATTCATAATAGATTTCCACTAAATTTCTGGGTAAAGTCTAGCATTTTGGAAGATTGCGTACATTTTCAATTTTTAAAAAATCATCTTCCATCTTTATTTTCTTCGTTCGACTCACCGTTTTCGAAATATTCGCACTCAAAAACGATTTCCTCCATTAGCCTCGGGGTAAAGTCTGTCATTTTGGGGGATTGAGTACCAACTCCGATCCTTATAAACTCAATTCAATGATCGAATGACCGAAAATGTTCAGTGAATAAAAATAGCAATGAACTAATTTAAATAACTACCGAATGAATGAATATTTCAATACTATCGAATAAGTCGATAGTTTTTATTCGATAGTTCCCATTTCTATTGGCAAACTACAATAGCTGCAAAGCCCGAATCTATTTAGAAAACAGTAGAGCGGAATTGTCTACTCCGCTAAATACATAGTTTTACAATTATTTTTTTAGGCAGAAGCATATTCTAAAAGCAAACCAGGGTAGCATGAAACTTGATATTTCTAGTTTCTGGTACACAACCTGTAGCCTATATATTTTCTTTATCCGGAGCACTTCCAGACCAGATTCCAGAGTTTCTCTGATAGTGAAGGAATGTTGATTTCTGACCTTAAAATCTTCAGAATTTAATTTATGGCTATTAGCCATAGTAAAGTCCTCTCCAGATAACACCCTCTATCAACAAAATAATTATTGTTCTTTGCTTACAGATAAAGTGCTACTGTTGTACAATACATTGCGCAAAGAATGTCTCGGCCAAAAGAGGAACCTCTTCTCTGGATCCTGGTTTTAGACTTTTCCCTCAGGTTTTTAAACATTAGCAAAATACGTTACGATATCCTCGAGAAGCCTTCCTCCAGAGAACTATATAAACCAGCGCACATACAATACAACCAACATCAATTTTAAAGTTAGTTTTCCTTTTCGATGAGAACGGTGTTGTATCTAACTCTCTCCATGTTATACTTGCTAAGAATGTCGATAAGCGCCCTTTTGGGTCTATGTGATCTGACAGCATCTACTGCCTCAGTCAAAGTCTTAAGGCGGTTTTCGATATGTAGGGGAAATGGAGGAGTTCAGCGGAGCAGAAGGTGCGTAGAATGAACAAGAACCTTAACCAATTTATTGTTCAGAGCTGGAAGCAGTTAGCTAAGGATCGAGCACAAATCCAATTCAAACTGCAGTGTAAGGTTTGATCGTGTAAGATCATCTCAGGGCTGCGTCAGGGTTTGGAAAGAAAAGATGATTTCGGATAACCAATTTTGAAATTACTGGCAACAATATACCCAGCTTCTTACCATATACGAATTTACTATCTGGTCCTTCCGGTTTGCAGTTGTAGTTACATCTAAATTAACGGATTAACAATTCATAGCGAAAGTCACCAAGCGTACATAAACAAATCTATTATGAACGTCACGAAAGCTTCTATTTAATTATCAAGTGTTAATAACCGCGATGACTACTGGCATTTGTGTGGAATGTAGCGAAAAATCAATGATAATGTTCCCATCATTAATAGATAAAGTTTTTTTTTAGATTCATACATCACTCACTTGATTGCCAGAAATTTAGATGATCAATTAAAATTAAATTTAGCACTATGATTAATAATTTTTTGCGTTTTATCCACGATTTCACTTAAGCAAACAATTTTCGAAAATGCAACGTGTTTCTTAGCATTATGTAGGTATGCTATTAATAGCAATCACATAAGGTAAACAAGACTTATTCCTATTCTGTGATCCCAATGTGTAATATATTTATTGAGATGTTATTAAAATCAAACCAAAAAGTTGTTGTATGCTGACTAGAAACACTTTGGCTGGAAATTCCCTTGCGACAATTGTTTGATATTAATCAAACAGAAGAACTTCTTGCAATCTACACAATCCACCATCATTAATAGATAGTATTTTTTTTAGATTCATGCATCACTCACTTGATTCCACAGAAATTTAGATCATCAATTAAAATTAAATTTAGCACTATGGTTGATAATTTTTGTGTTTTAACAACGATTAGCTAAGGCAAACAATTTCAGAAAATGCAATGTGTTTCTTAGAATGTTTATTTTAACCACGGCAGTATTATAGTAATCAAATAAAGTAAACAAGATTTATTCCTAGGCTGTGATACCAACTAGGCACAGGACTAAAAGGGGCACAATCACGTATATAGCCTGGAATTTTGTTCGGAGGGGGTCCGAACAAATTCTTGACAATTTCTTAAGGAACTTGTAACGTATCATTTTGTTTTTAAATTCTTCTTTAAATATTACATTCTGCACATACGATCATCTTCTCATTAGAGATACACTAACTGCGGGAACTCTTCAGTAGTATAAATATCACCTCGTTTCAATAATAATCTAATTTTGTTTTGGTAGGATAAACATCACCATGTCAGCCGAAATTGGAGATTCTTGCAATTTTGAGCACCGTGTCGTGATAAAGTACCTCGTGAAAAAAGGAAAATCGTCTAAAGAAATTTTCGAAGACATGTCATCGACTCTTCAGGATTCTGGGCCTTCGTATACCATGGTCAAAAAATGGGCTCGCTTATTTCAACAAGGGCGAGAGGGTTGTGAAGACGACCCCCGCCCAGAGCGTCCTGTGTAAATGGTCACTGAAGAAATCGTAGGAAAAGTTGAAAAATTAGTTCTGACCGATGGAAGAATAAAAATGTGGCAGATAGCTGAGGAGTTGCACATCAGAAAAGCATGGATTGGAGAAATTTTCCACGAGCATTTAAACATGAACAAAATTTGTGCGCTCTGGGTACCGAAAATGCTCACACACGTTGAACAAGCAACGACGACTCGAGTGCTGCAAAGATTTTTTGAAGGCCGGGGACAATCCCGATGAAATTTGTAACCGAATCGCAACTGTAGATGAGACTTGTGTTCACCAATACGATGCGGAGTCTAAACAAGAGTCTATGCAGTGGATTGGAAAAGGGGAGAGGCCGCCGAAGAAATTCAAGGTGGAAAAGTCGGCTGCGAAGGTTATGGCGATTTTTTTTGTTGCTGATTGATTACCTGCCAAGGGACTACGAGTGACTTTTTCCTTTTTTCCAATTTAAAAAAGGAGTTACGAGGCTGGAGATTTGCAGATGAGAACGAGATCAAGGCAGCAGTAGAAAGTCATTTTGAAGGCAAAGAAAAGAATATTTGTTCGGTGGTATTAAGTGTATGCCCGATGTTTGAAATGCATTTTCCACATTTTTTAATCGGATCTCTTCTTTCACTTAATACCTTATTCCGCGAACTTATCAGCCGCCCCTCGAGCATATATCTATTATAAATAAAGCTTAAGTTTTATTCTATTTTATCTATATATTGGTCAGAAAACTGCAAAAATCAATTACTAGTAACACAGCAACCAATTTCGGACCAATTGTATGCATTCTGTAGAAGTTCATCATTTATCCATTCGCCTTAAACAAAACACGAAATAACCAAGCATACTGAAATCTTGTAAATTATTAAGTGAGGCGTGTAAAATTAGACGAAGATGGTTTAGGGTAATTAATTCGAAGTTTTATCTTTGACAGTTGTTAGAAACGTCCAAGCAATATTTTTTCGATGAGTTCGCAATGCCTTGTTCGAGCTAGCGCTGTAAATCTGCAAAGGAAGTAAGTAGGCAATAGAACATTGGTTTTCATGTACATTTAGTGTTGTTATCTTTGAAACATCGTTGACAACATTGAAGAGTATCCCTTTTCATCACCGTTGGGGAAATCCACATCGCGAACTTTCCCGAAGTTGAGTCTAGGTATGAGGTAGTCAGTTGGAGACGTAACTAGTTCTCACATGGTAATGAGTACGAAAGGTGGCTGTGACTGTAAGGCAATCTTATATATTTTCAAATGGAATTTGCCTAACTTCCCATCAACCCTGGAGGCTAGAAGTCTGTTTGGACTTAAACCAGTTATCCTACTGTCCTAACTCTTTATGCATGGAAAGTCAATCGAATCTACAATAATATTCAAACAATTTTCATTTATAAGCGGTAGATGACATCAAAGTAAATTTTTCATAAAATTGTTCATACAAATTTCACAATTTACCTACTTATATTTTCTCGAAATTCATACTTTTCTAAGTTTTTTTTTATTGAAATATTTTTATTAAAATTACCGAAAAGAATACGTAAGTATCTATCTACAATCGTTTCTAAGTAAAAATCAAGGTTTCTCAGGGAGTCGGACTGAATTGAAGTTTCGCATTAGCTATGAGCTATAAATCAGTCACCTCTGGACCCCCTTCCTGGCTACGTGGCTGCGCATAACAGAGATGATGCAAAAGCCTACTTGATCGAGTTTGTCATCAGGCAGGACATCTTAGCTATACAAAAGTACCAGATCAAGAGTAACGACATGATACAGTATAGCTATACTACATACATTCCTTGATGAATTTTTTTTTGTATTTCTTAAAAGGTAGGAAATTATATTGTTCATTGTTCTACATAGAAAACGAGGACATTTTTATTGAACAAAGAATGACAGTAAAAAGCATTTCAAGAATCAGTTGAAGAATCTAACGAAGTGCCCTGACTAGTTAAAAATTGAAAGAACTTGTGCAAAGCAGCCTACTGCATCGGAACACGTAACAGTAAATGGACAAGAAGATAGTTCAAGTAATTGTATCACTCAACGAATAAAGGATGGGTGAAGTAATCAACTGCAATAATTTATGATGGACTATTTAATCTTTTGCGACGTGTAAGTCTATAAATGAAAAAGAAAACAAGGTCAGAAATAAGTGTTGTTCTTGACACTCTTATCAGAATAAAACTAAGTGCGGCGGGATAGCACTGTGTGAATCACATCACAAATAACTACTCGTAGGTACAACAAATCTTTAAGCTGCGGCTCCCTAAACTGAATTAAATTCCCTAGCTGTATAATGCACCATCGCAATAGCATTTGTTTAGTGGAAACTTAGGAACAGAGAAACTATTTTATCAAAAAAAAAACCCACTACGGCTAGTGTAGCTACTACAGGTGCCAACGCCCGTAATATTACTTTTGATAATTTCCTGTTAGATCCCGTATCTAGAGTTTTTGTAGGGAATAGTGAGGTCGTGAAATGACGGGATGTGTTCAATGAGACTGCGTACACAAAGTCAGGAGCTGGACACAAATCTTTGGCGATTCTAGTCCTATAGCACTATAGTAATGGTAATGAAATCCGTGATGTTGAGGCGATTCTCAATCAATTTTTGACTTAGCGGTTTCTGCGCATCCTATCTGCTTATCCTATCGGTATGAGTAGTAATTCTACAATGAGATAATTTCTGCTTTCTGACCTTTAATGTTGGTACCCAACTATAGCAGTAGGATGTGCAAATCAATTAGAAGGAAGAGTGCTCTAGAGTCTTTCAAAAGAACAATGCAGCAAAACTAAAGCTTTACTAGTGAACAATATGGGATTAATCGAAATGGATTAGAAGACTCGGTGAGAGTGATGTGAAATAAAATACAAAGGGCACTGGATCTGATCGATGATTGGTAAACGAGAGAAGGGCCGTCTTAAGAGAAAACTTGATGGTTTATTGCTTGCCAAGTGGTGTCTGACCAGTGTCATTGGTTTTGAATAACTATTATCAGACCAGTAATCACATACGTGTTCTTAATATGCTGACAAAAGCAAAAGTTCAATTTATTTGTTCCACTCTCACCAGGTTACATATTAAAAGTCTACCTCAGATTGCATTAGAGTCGTCCAAAACCACGACATACATATGTGATATGACCACAAATCTGACTGAAAATCTTCAAAATTCTGAATCGAAACGCAAATTCGTGAAAAGCATTGGTGGAATACTTACGTCTGTACTTAACAAAATTTAGACAATACAAAGTGCAGAGTGCAAAGTTGAAGAATAGATTCATCAAATGGACACCAGGTCCGACAAATATTCATCATTGTTCTCCAAGTAGTAGCAGTTATCGAACGACTAACGCCAACAAAATGAGCTACCAAATCAAGTTCAATGCCATCTTACGAAAATATGCGTCGTGTGTTTAGACTTAGAAGAATTAACAAAGTTTGACACCATCTTATCATGGAAGCCAAGCCAACGACCTGATTATCGTAAATCAAAGCATAACTCATTGCTCAAATAATTATTCCGTCGCAGTTAAAATATTTAGAATTGGGAATGGGTCAACAAGATTTAAAGTTCAATAAAAACGTGCCGCTTATGGCAAATTCCATTCGGGATAAAAGTGTCAACGTCTCGCTACAAAACAGGCAATAACAACATGTTTAACTTCACCGCGACGCGTGACAAGGAGTGGGTGCACCAGTCTGACCTAGAAATGGAATGTCTGTCGAGCTTCACCCTTCCTACATTCTGGATCTGACCGGATATTAGCTGATCTGTGGCGACACCTATTAAGACACACCTCAAGGGAGAACTAATTAACTTAATCACACGATTACATACCTACATGTACCTGCATTAAACATGACAATTGACAGTAAAACAGAACTCTACACCCAATTGTGGTCATCGCTCAGCAAAATCACATAAAACTCCCAAAAATAAACAAATTACTTAGCACATTGAACATTCCTGATTGATTCCATCACTAGTAAAACATAAACTTTACTCGTTTTTTTTTTTTTTCAGTAAAAAAAAATGTTTTTTTTTCCGTTTTTTTCTTATATTAATAATTCAATTCGTAGACAAAGTGGAGCCGCGTGCGGTGTTATTTTTTGCCTTCGTATCTATCTTTTTCTTCCCATTTGAATAAAAACGAGTTTATCAAGATTGTACCTAGAAGTGGTTTTCGAATATTAATAATCGTTTATATGAGAAAAAAAGACGAAAAAAAAAAAAACAGCACACACCACAAAAATGTGAAAAAAAAAATACAAACTTGTGTAACACACTCCAGTCGAAACTGACTGTGTCGTGTCCAGTCCACACGACTTAGAAGAAACACACAAAAAAAGATTTCGCCAGACTATCTGTCTGTTGAACTTACCTCAGCGATAGATGACTATGCTTCCTTCTAGGTCTCTCGGGTAATCCAAGAAATTCCAATATCTCATATTCTACATCCACTCTATCCGTATCATCTAAAACACGATGCATAATGGTCTGATCGACTCCATTATCTACGTAGATACCCGATTGACTAGCTAATAATATTGTAACGTTTACAAATAAAATAATCACAATCATAACAAAATACATTAAGCAATAATTCGATTTTATATTGTTGCCACCAGGGCTCGGCGCGTATATTTTTATACACCACGACCACATATTTCCTTATTTTTTTTTTTTTTTTTTTAACACTCGCCACGCTGCGCACACAATACAATTAAACAAAAAAAAAAAAGAAAAATTAAAATAAAAAAAATTGTTGTATATTTCTCCTACTAGTGACTGATTAAATAAACAAAATCACAGATTCTTAAAATTCCATTGTCAGCGGATTGTTTTTATATTTATTATCGTTTTTTATACTTTCTATAGTGTTGTATCGTTTTATTACCTCCATCAAATCGTTACCTTTAGCCGCAAATGCAAATGGTCCGACATCAATTGACAAATTATCAATTAAATAAATTTAAATAAATTTAAACTAAAAGAAAAAATTGTACACGAATCGATATCGATATCTAGATAGATTATTTCCTACAACTTTTTTTTTTTTTTTTTTAAACGCTATAAGTACACCAGGTATTTTACATGGTAAACAACATCGACTCGACACTTTAGCTTCGGACTAAAATATGCGTATCACGTAATGTAACCAACGATCGATTGTATCTGTATACATCGGATTCAATTTAATTCGATCCGATATGATTTCGCAAGACGCGAGCAAAAACAAATAACAGTTGATAATGTTCGTCCTCCGATCGTGTGAGTGATTTAGAGCCCCAGAAGTGCATCCGATGAATTTCCAGAAATGACTGAAAAAACTAATCTAACTTGTCTTGCGCTTTTGCTTTCCTTGGCAGCATCTCTGAAATATGGGCAAGTATCTTATTTCTGTCGTCGTAGTCGTCGCCTCCACCTTGGAGAAGAGAATGGAGCGCGGCTTGATAGCTACATTTTTTCTTCATATTAAAACCAACCGGCAGCGGTGACAGTGGCGGTAGCGGTAGCGACTGGGAACTGAGACTGGGGTTTGGTAAAATATCGCAAAGAGAACAAGAGAATTAGTGCAAATCTAACCGGACAACAAGTCAACTACGGCTCTGATACTCTTAACTTGTTCTCAGGCAGAAGGAGTTTTGTGGGTATATCTCTTTAAGCCAGGCTTAGATACACATTTTAATTTAATGTTGTTCTTCTTGTTGTATGACTGGTAACTGTTTTGCGAGATGTGATTATACTCTCTTGCTGATTGTTGGTATCTTAATTGATTGACAAGACTGTGTACTTTAATCTTGGCTGTTATAATGTAACTTGTTTTTTTTTTTTTTTTTTTAATTTTATATGTCTAGTTTGAACAGTAGTTATTTTTAAAACAATTATGAGTTATTTTTATAATTAATGGGGTGGGTATAATATGAGTAAAAATTACCTGTTGAACATTCTTTTGCTATTTAAAACTGGTCTTAATTTTATTTCAGAAAATTTCCTGTTTATATTATTGTACATGACAGAACCATGGATCTTACCAATCACTATTCATAGAGCTCTTGAAACTTTGGAACCAATTCGTAACATGTTGAAGGCTTGTGATCTTACAAGGCAACGATTTGCTAGACTTTTCACCAGGCTTTTAGAGGGTCCTGTCGGCATCGTTTATATCAAATTTGAATTTAAAAAAATATAAAATATTAAAATTTTCGACCGGGAAAATATTTTGGCTTAGTTTTTGAGAAAATCATTCTTCTTAAATGCTTAGGATTCATTGAATGTCAGTCTGGCTGCAACTAGGAGGCTTCTTTTTGAAGAAAAAATGATTGTCCGCTGTTGGTATTTGAACTCACAACCTTCAGATTTAAATGAAAATATGACCTCCCATTACTCTAAGCAGTGTGTCTATGCCACAGACTGCTTTTCTGGCTTCGTTTTCTATGAAAGGATGTAGACAAAGTAAAGTTAAGACAATAGCCATAATCAGTCATTACACCGGTAATACTAGCGCAAGGTGCAGTAGTATATTTAGTTTAGCTTTGATGAAGTTCGCTCTCGAACACCATAAGCAAGACATTGTGGACTTAGTCCCAATGGGAAATTGGCTGAATTCTACAATACATATCTTGAGTAAAATATGCTAAACAGAGGAATCGAAAACGCATAACAAATAAAGTGCACGACTGGTCGCATCTACTTGCACTTTTTATATATTTTTTATTTGCAAATCACTTACGCCCGGTTTCACCAACCATTTTTATCTATTTAACGGACTGCGTATTTTTGTTTCACCAATCACTTTCAAGTTTAAAAACTTGTTAAACGCCCCGATAAACAAAAGGCCATTTTTCTTCAGTTAAATTTTTAAAGTGCATCCGTAACCTACAAACTAGAGGAAAACTGTCTGTTAGTTGTGATGAAGAGGTAAGGCATTTTTAAAATATTGGTGGAAGGATTGTTTTTTCGACGAGTTCATCGATACCATAGAAGTCCAATTGAAGAATATCACGATGTGGATTTAAAATTCATAAGAAGTACTTCTATTTCACTCTTAGGTTGCGCGCACTGTGACGCGACAAAACGATGCGATGCGAGAAGCGGTGAGAGAAGTGATTCGAGAAGCGATGCGAGATGCGGTGCGAGATGCGATGAGACATGCGAGATGGTGCGCACAGTGAAGATGTTCTGTGTTGTTCTGATACTCGTCGCGATGCATTCATCATCAGAGAAATAGTTTTTAAAGGAGAGTTTATATATTAAATTGTTACGAAACTGATAAAAAAAGAAAGTGCACGAAATTAATTTAAAAAGAAAAGAAAGAGGCGAGTTCCATCATTTATGATATAATCATAATTAAGGAAGGATGAGTTTTTGGAATACACTAAAATGTCATTTAAAACTTTTGATTACATTCTGGAAAAAATGAATCTCTGATATTAGGAAACTGGTCTAATTTTGTGAAAATTCCTATAACAGCAGGTGAAAAACTTATAGTAACTTTGAGGTAAGTAACACTTTTTTTCAATTTATAAACAAATTTATTTGAAAAACTAAACAGAAAATTAAAAAAAAAATCCATTAAAATAAAAGGAGCCAATATCGCTTCACTGTATAAGAATAAATGAAACAGTTTTCTCGCAAGCATATGCTTCTCGCATCGCATCGCTTTGTGGCGTCACTGTACGCGCAACTTTACACATGTAAATTTAAAGTACAGTAAAAATAAAATTTTCATGGAATACAGGGTCCCTCCCTACTAACATCGTGTTAGCTAAAAGTTCGCTGTTTGCCATTGGTGAAACAGAATTAAATTTAATAGGCACATCAATTTCAAAATGATGTTAACTAAACCGGCTGTTAAATTTAATTTAAACAAAATCGTTAAAATTATTTTTATTTTTAAATCCATTAAAAAGGGAAAAATTTTGAGAAAATTGAATATGTCAAATATTGCTCATATATTGAGCTACAAAAAACCAGCCAATACGTGAAAAACTATGTATATTATAAGCACTTTTTGCAAAAGTTACTACGCCATAACTCGAACATAAAATTTGAACAAAATCATTTGAGTCCTTTCCGAGAAAATCAATTAGAATGAAAATTGTCGAATTGTAACCATACCGATCCCAGCTATGAAGTTTGAAGAAAATCCGTACAGCCGTTGGCTACAATCGGCCATACATACAGACAGACAGAATTGAAAGACACACTTTTTTGAGATCATTCCAGTCCTACTATATGGCGTGGAAGTAAACACGTTTTTAAAGCCGCGTGAAAACACCCTTGGTTGTTTTGAAAGAACAATTTTTCGAACTATTCCAGGTTGAACAGCGACATCGAACTATTCAGAGGGTTCGAATTCATCGCATAAAATGGTTAGGACATGTAGAGTAAATGGACATCAGCGATCCGACCCAAAAAGTCTTCGAATTCATCTAAAGTAAAGTAAAATTGATCAAAATCTCAAGATCAAACATTTTTAGGAAACCAACACTTGCCTCTTTAGGTGCAAGTAAAAAGAATCTTAACAGGGACATCTAACGAACGCATTCTTGGCAAAGAGCGAACAAAAAAGCTGAGGGGGGAAAGCAAGGCATTTTTGCAGCCGTAGTCAAGTGATTAAACAGATGTAAAACCTGTAGATATAGGAAGTTGGACAATGGAAAAAATTGTCCTAACTCGCTCTATATAACGACAATTTAAAATTTCTGATCATTTTACTGAATAGCTCGAAGAGCTTGAGGGTAACACTTTTTTTTCTCGTTGCAAATCCAACAAATGACGTGGTATACTCGTACATGTAAGAATAATAAGTTTCTTTACTTTTCAATTATTTCTTTACAATGGATCTTAATATAATTTTAGAAATACTTGCTTACTAGGTTTTTTTGAAACATTTTTTAATAATTTCAAATGTAGCAATACCCGTGATTTGATTCTTAAAGTCGTTATATATCCATACGCTACTATCGCTCAAGCTTTGCAAATAGCGGCTGAAAATACGTACAATCGTTAGGCGTTAATCCGTCCAAGTTTCCTATCTCCTAGAACTGTATGAATATTTACGAGGGTGGGTCATGTCATGACCTTTAGAATAAGGGATGTGGAATTTATAGTTTTTGGATCTGAGGGTAATCTCCTGACATCTATTAGGATGAACAGTAGGTACCGTATTTGCGCCATGCCAAAAGTAAGTATGTACGAGTATATTAATTGGTTCATCATATCATTGTCCATCAACAATCAATTAGAACTATGATACTCAAAGGTCATGTCCGGCTACTTTCCGGACTCGCGTTTTTAGATTTCCTGATTATAAAATAGCATTGCTTTGTGGTCCTTTTCGGTTTATTCCTAAAATCCACAATCTAGTTTCCCGGCTCTTGGTAACCATACAGTAATTACGCATTAAGTATCCGGCACAGATCCACTCATACGATAAGATTCGTTTGAAGACATCCTTTATTTTAACTCTTTAGCACATCGTTGCGTATTCGTGTAATCAACGATGTTTTTAACATAGCTCTGCCCATTGTTCTTTGGGCCACTCTCAATTAAATTTCATATCTCGGGGACTCAGGATAGAACACACAAATCAAAATCTTTATTTAATTTGAAAGCATACTTGGCACAATTCAAATGTTAGCATGAAAAACTAACAACATTGCTCTCTACAACTCCTGGTTTTGATTTAGGGGTGTCGATAAAGGTTCTGACCGTTTTAAGAGTTTCATACGTATTTGTACGTTTTCCATGTAACTACAATTGATAGTGCAGGACAAATACAAACAAACTTCTTTTACAAAATATATATAAAAAAAAGTTCTTTTATTATATTACTTATACCTACATATTGACTAAAAATTTCAATGGCAACCACAACTTTTTACAATCATATTTTTGTATTTTTTCAAATTCACATTAGCATCGTTTATGTGATATAGTACTCGTAGAGCACCCAACATAGAGGGTGCACAACACGGCTTTGGAACTTTTTTCGGTTCCAATAGGTGCACCAATGTTTGTACAATCGCATGATTTGTTGCATTCATGTGAGCCGTTAATGGAAAATTACATTCTCCACTACAGTAATAAGCACCATATCCCTCTGGGGCAATAATCCAATCCTTAAAAAAAAAGAAAAAAAAGTTTAACAAATAATAAATGTAAAAAGGCAATCATAATTACATGCCACTCAAGGTCCTTAAAATCTATATAAAGTGTTTGCATTTGGCAACTTTTCATGTTTTCGCCAGAATGATGCTGGTCCAATAATGGATGCATTTCACTTTTCCTACTTCGTCTGGATTGGCCAACATTTCGCTTTCTTCTCGTATGACGTTGCGTCGTTTTTATAACCTATAAGTTATAAAAAATATATTAATTACTGCAATTTTAATCAGAAATATAGAATATACATAGTAAATGGGCTTTAAAGACACTGTTTAAATACCAATACGTGAAATTTTTTCCTAACCTACTTTAGCGCTCGGGGTATAGCAAGTTCTGACGATTACTCCAATTTGATGCAATCGATTAATTTATTTTACTATCACGACATACAACCAACCAGTCATGACAGAGTATCATCAACAAGTGACTATCAGCGACGATAGACTACCAACCAGTCACGACGGATTATCAATCACGAATGAATGATTACAAACAAGTACTTACTGAGTACAATTAATCACCCATGGGTGAGTATCAGCTACAAAGACCAGCAGTACCAACTGAGAGTATTATTGTTGCTTGTTGTGAAGGGTATCCCAATTCCATTGCCAGATAAAATTATTGGCTAATTAGGAATGGTAAAATAGTTCCGATTGTCATATATCCATTTGTAGCGAATATAGTCAATACTTTTCTTGCTGATATTTGTTATAGCCATTGTTTAGCTCTTTAAAATATATGTAGTAGAGAAGATCTGCAAACGACCGGGCATTTCCAATAAAAAGTCTCTTGCTTCTAAATATAGCGCCATAGTAACGAGTTCTGAAGTCCTAATAGCTCCACAAAACTTGTTTTAAAAAGATATATTTATAAAAATGCATATTCAATATTCCTAATTTTGTGCCATTATTTTAATAGCGATCTTTTAGTCTAAGCTATCAAATGCAATTGCCAATAAAAGCTCAGATCTACAATATTATTATATTTTTTATTAAACTTGCTTTTATAGCAAGATAATCACGAATTTAACTGTCAAATAGATATAAATAAACGTTATAACAGCAATCAATGCAAAAGTATCTGAAAGCGGTTTCATCGGTCTTATCCAACACAAAACAAACATTTCTGATTTTATTTTACGAAAAACATTTCGCAGTGGGTATTTAATTGATTTACATGTTCCAACGATATTTTATTACCCGCTGTCTTCTCCTCCATTCATTGAGAACCATTAACGTCAAATAAACAAGTATTTGCAGACCCCAAATCAGATTTATATCTTCTTAATAATAACTAAACTAACCTCTGGTCCGCGAAAGAAGCCGATCATGAATGGCTGGAATTCATCGTCACCCCTTTGATGCACCAAACCGATATCATCCAGACGGACCTCACGGTCCGGTGTGTTCTCCTCATGAGCTCCAATGTATATTCCTTTATTCTCTTTTGAATTCGCCAACCATTTCGCAAGTCCTTCGGTAACATTCAATTCCAGCCATCCCTGATAGTCTGCTGTGGTATTTAATGACGACAGAATCTCCAATTCCCTTTCGCCGTCGGCATGCACAATCGCATAAACTGCAATCGTGAATTTCTTTCCACTTTCTGCCACTTTACCTTGGCTTGGTTTTTGGTATATCCTCAATTCAGCCATCATTAAGTAATTATGACTGGGCACTTCAGAAACATCGAACCATAGCCGGCGCCCATGCTCATGCCGGACCTCGGATACATGGTGGTCTAAATAAGAAGAAAAGAACAAAAAAAAAAAAAAAACACGTCAGAAACATCTAAATAAGAACCTTGTTAAGTCATCTATATAAATTAAGTATAGGTAATGAAATAGTTTTTGAAGTTTTTGTGTTGATAATAGCCAATACCCTCGTCTTTTCTTGGGAATATACATAACACAGCAGGTCCAGAGCGGGATATAACAAGGACCAAACAAATTACCACACAAAAAAAAGAACGAAAAATAATAAATTAACCTCTTGAGTGTACTCCTTCTTGAGTGAGTCATATAAAAGAAAATCATTGGAACAAAGGAAACATTGGGATAAGCCGGTTTAGTATCTGATGACCGTGATGGAGTAAACAAAAAGAATCCACCTTCCCTACCTGTACATGTAGAAATTCCGGCGCTAAAAGTTTCAAATCGATTTTAAATGGCCAATTGAGGATGTACCCTTTTTGTGAGGTAAAAATAAATACTGTGGCGGCGCGATTTCAAAATAAATTTCTTTCTGTTTAGGGACTTACATACATACATTCGTTTTTACAGGGTGGCAGTGTCAGATTAGTGACCCAAATGGGAAGAATAAATTCGAATTACTTTGATGTCAAAGAATATCGTTGAATAAAAAGATTGATATACCAAAGTTTTTTGTACGTCCCTCAGGGCACAGATAAGTCTTATTATGAAATCTCTACCAGTAGCGAAATAGTACATAAAGGGTGTCCCAAAATTCATGTAAGATTTGATTTTTGTTGAAAAGTGTTGCCAACGAAAAAAAAGACAGTGTGACAGCTGACAGTTCAGGGTTACTAAAAATGGAGTGCTACACGAAAGAACAACGCGTTTTCATTGTTGAGCAATATTTTAAAAATAATGAAGGTTTGGCAGCTACAGTTCGCAATTTGCATACAAAATGTGGTCGGAATAGTGATTTAACTTCATCAATTGTGAAGAGATTAATTCAAAAATTCAGGTAGACTGTATCAATTAGTGATCTTAGACACTCGCCGTCCTTCAACAAGTCATTCAACACACGAAATCGAAGCAGTACGTGAAGTGTTGGTGAGAGTCCAGGAATATCAATTCGGCACCGTGGTCAAGAATTGGACCAATCGAGAAGTTCTCTACAGCGTATTCCACGAAAAATTTGCATCTTCATGCATATAAAGTGCAATTGACCACGCACAACGAAGAGAGTTCGTTGAATGGATTATGGAACAACAACAAGTCGTTTTTAAAAATCATCTTCAGCGATGAGGCTCATTTTCATTTTGATGGCTTTGTTAATCGTCAAAATTGTCGAATTTGGGGTTCAGAAAATACACGAGTGATTGTTGAGAAACTAATGCATCTACAGCGTGTCACTGTTTGATGCGGAATTTGGGCTGGAGGCATCATCGGACCATTCTTCTTTGAAAATGTGGCTGGACAGGCAATAACAGTTAATGGTGCTTGCTATAGCGACATGAAAAAACTTTCTTTTTGTGCCTAAATTGCAAGGTATGGATGTGGATGACAAGTGGTTTCAACAAGACGGTGACACATTCCATACAGCCCGAGAAACAATTCAATTACTACATGAGTCATTTCCTGGTCTTGTAATTTACCGTTTTGGTGATCAGAATTGGCCGCCCATATTATGCGATTTAACTCCGTTGGAGTTTTTCTTTGGGGTTCTTTGAAGTCTAATTTTTGTGCCAACTGAATCAAATTGAGCGCTGTATCAACGAAATTCAGCCACATTTATGCAAAATGGTCATGGAAAATTTCGACAAGAATGCGTATGTGCCAGCAAAGCCGTGGAGGCCATTTACCCGATATGTTATTCCATACATAACCCTATACTGTTTACTTTAAGAATCAATAAAATATTTACAATTTTTAATTAAAAACTTGTGTTTTCTTTCAATATTACTTCTTGTGTGAATTTTGTGACACCCTTTATTTGGACTAGTTTTCACTGATTCAAATAACTAATAAAGAACTAACCTCGCCGAACCCAATGCTTCTAAATCCGATAAATGCTTACCCATACTGTTTCATTCATTACTCAAATATTTAACACTAAGAACACAATTTTGATATTTAAAAGTGCAATGATTAAAATTTACCATGGACCAACACGTGCTTAGGTATAATTCGATGGGCTCTGTCTGCATTGGGATAGAACTGCGTGCAAAGGGTAGCGCAAAATCTTATAGCTGACGCCTTACCACGTCCTTCTTTAAATCGTTGATAGTAGCGAATGAACAAAAAAGAAAACATCTAACATGTATGGATTTAATTAATTTTTTGGAAATTTTGTTAGTTTGTGTATAAATAACGCATATACTCTAAGTCGATTTAA
This sequence comes from Pocota personata, assembly GCA_963082735.1. Taxonomy (NCBI): domain Eukaryota; kingdom Metazoa; phylum Arthropoda; class Insecta; order Diptera; family Syrphidae; genus Pocota; species Pocota personata. The sequence continues at coordinate 43,752,188 of OY720430.1, read as the reverse complement.
CTTTTTACCAATCTGAAAAGAGCGGTTTATTTGCTTTATAAAAATACAAAGATTATTCAATAGGTGAAGCTGTTACGAAACTAAAGGTTCTGACATGTTTCAATTCAAACAAAATGCTTTTGACCATAACTGGGAATCCGAACAAATTTCGGCTCCTAAAATATCTGCAAATACCTATTAATTATAGAACATCAAATTGGATACTCAGGCATCATTGCTTCCTCTTTATTGGGAGAATAGTGATTAATTCTGAAAGCCGAACAATTATTGGTTGTTGATCTTGGTCTTTCCATTTGAAGTCAAAACTGTTTCCCCCCCATTCTGCCCATCGAACGCCTAATTTGAGAACCACTGAACGAATTTTAATATAATCCGGTCTGTTAGTTTTCCCCAATTTGGTAGGTTTTTTAAGCCTTAAATGGTAGCCAAACTTCCTGCTGGGTGGTAACCTTGCGCAGAGATTTTAAATTCGATCTATATCCTATAATATCGCCGATAATAATATCCAGCACTAGATTTCCTGACCTTCGAATTTACACTGAAACTTGGCTATATCCAAATGGTCGAACCAAGAACCAAATCGACCACGTAGTAATCGATGCTAGACACGTATAAAACACTCGTTTACTGGATGGCCATACATGAAGGGGGGCCAATGTCGACTCTGACCATTTCTTAGTTGCAACCAAATTCAGAACTTGACTGTCCAACGAGAAGACATTGCGAGATATTCAACGTATGACGCCTTATCCCGCCTGGACTAGTCAGAGTTTACAGAGAATGCCTCAATCTCTCCAATATAATACCACCAACATACTCGTATATGGACATCACAAATGCTAACGATCAGTGGATCCAACGCCGGACCATCATCCAAGAGATTGCTAAAATCATCAAAGTTCTATAAGTTCTGTCTTGGCAACCTTTGCCAACATCAAATCTTCGCAGTAGTGAAGGATATCTAGTCAACCATACGCAGAGAACAAACATGGATGCACGAAATGGATAGACGAAAGCATGCCTGATGACTGATTATCAGTTCTACATACGAGTATACTATGTCTTGTAAGAATGAATGCGATACTATGTCTAGTAAGAACTACCGATGCATATCTCTATTAAATTTTGCATACAAGATTATTTCCAGGGTATTGTGTGAACGTCTAGAGCCTTTTTGATCCACATTAATTAATTCGTTTCAGCATGGTTTTCGGTCCTTTAGACCGACATTCGACCAAATGTTCACACAAAAATAAATCCAGGAAAAGATCAACAAATTTCAAGACAAAACCCATCATATATTCTGCAACTTCATAATAGCACACATACGGATAGCTGAGAACTCTACAAGGTATGGCCGACCCCGGGATGCTGAACAAATTAATTCAGCAGTTCCGCGTAACGCTGGAAAAGGCTTAATGTACTGAGCAATTTGAAAACAATTCCTCCAAGTGATTTCAAAGATCTTCAGTGTTGTGCGGGAACAGATAGTGCGTACAGGGCTGGCATTATCGTTAACAATTCCGTTCAGCTGCTGGGATACGCAGACAATATTGACATCATTAGGCATTTTAACCATGCCGTTGCGAGTTGATGTTCAGGTCAATTATGAAAAAACCAAATACATATTGGCAGGAAACAAAAAAGCATCTCTCCACCGTCAAGATGAAACGTCACTGTTGATGACCACAGCTTCGAAGTAGTTAAGAAGTTCATCTAAAAAATTATTTTGTCGGATACTCTGTCCTCTGTACGAGAAAGGTGAAGGTAATTGGAGGAGAAAATACAATCGCGAACTCTCTGAGCTGAAGAGAATCTTCGAATATCATTCCCCAGGTTCAAGAAAACCAGGGTAACTGAGTTCCCGTTTTAAAGGCCAAGAAATAGAGGATGCCAGGCAACTTGGTCTAGAGAACTGTAATGATCAACGATCATGGAAGGCGAATACGAATAATATGTAGGCCCAGTTGAGACGACTACCCCACAGACCTTAACCTTTAAAATGATACCTAAAAGTAAACATCCATAAATTTGTAATGACTCTAGAAATGTATCGATGTCAGTGACTCCACTATGAGGATGATTTGAGTACATTGCTTAATGAGAAAAGATTGCCCACCAGGGCGTCTCAAATCATTGATCAAACACAAGCGTACACAAATTCTGCCACCAGTAAGCGGCTGCGATCACATAAAAAACAAAGAAGTATTATTTTATAAATTCATCAGGAAAAATAATATATACAAAATTGTGATCATGTGTTTACTTGTGGTCTACCACATATAATGCTCTGGCGGCGCCACAGGATATCTGTCCCTTCAGAAGTATCCCGCTGTTCCATCGTTCATATCAAAACCAAAACAACTTCATGCATGGGAATAAAATGATCTGCTCAAGCAGATTTAGGAGTCCGATATGACATAAGAGATGTTTAAAAATTTAATGTAGACCTTATCAGAAAACAATATCGCCAATTAAAAATCAACCATAAGTCAAAAACACCTACATACAAAAAACCAAACGCCTCTATATGGATCGTGTATCGGTTTAAACAACATTAGAGGCGACGTTTTTATTACCCAATTATTTTAACTGCGAAAGATATTCTCTTTCGGCGATCTGTCATAGGTTTAATTGAACGGCTATATCAGGCGTATCATCGGTTAACTCCGGTTCCATGACAAGTGACTAAAAATGTTTTATTATCTACTTCGAGGATATCGTTAAGATGAACCTCTATAGAAATTCATTGTGTTTGGAGTTATAATTTATATTATACTCACTGGGTAGCAATAAAAATACATACCTTCATAGGTGTTTGAAAAAGGAATTGTCATAAATTGTGTCCCTTTTGAGAGTGCAGGACATAATAAAACAAAAGAAATATGGTTTGAAAACAATTCTATAAGTTGTACATATGTATACATGCAGATATTATGAAATGACATTTTGAACTTACTTTTATTTAGGAATGTCATAATAATATCACTTTGATCAATTGCCGTCTTATCGAGATCCGTAATAAAATTATTATTATCGTCGATATCACGTTTGGCGCGTATATATCCACCATTTTCCTCTTCATTCAGTCGATGGTAAACATCTAATAGATATTGTGGAGCAGATTTCCTATAAAGATAAAAGAAAATAATTATGTATTTATAGTAGTTGTGAGTGGGTGTTAAATATAACTAATGCTACATTCTAGCAGAAACGAATCCCTTTTCTTATAATAAATATTGCCTATAAATCGGCTCCCAAAAATGATAGGACTATACAAATTGTACACAAGATACAAGACTGCAAAATGTTTTCATTTTAAATAACTGATTCACTCACTAGCTGATCATCAAAAGAGTACTCTCCGTGAACATAGATCCTTGGAATTTGGTACAATGGAAACACTTCGGGTGGAAACAGCTAAAGAAAAAAATAATAAAATTGAACTCTTTCTAAAAAATTTACTATTTCATCTTCATAAGAACCAATAAGTTGCAAAGAGTGGTGACTGATATAACGTAGATAACACTGGCCAGCACACATTGTGATGTGTCAAATGTTTCACTTTTTACTTGTACCTATAAGGTCAAGTATTAGTTTCCTGAAAATGTTCGTTCTCGAGATTTGTATCTTAACTTGACTATGACAGAGAAACCCAATAAAGTTCAATTATTTCCGTTTGTCTGTGTATCTGTATGTCCGACTGCTGGCTAAACGCCTGGACGTATTTTCTTCAAACTTTATGAGTATATCTGAGGCTGTGGAGTCACAATTCGATGCGAAATCGGAATTTTAATTCTAACCCCAAAATTAACAGTACTTTCGATTATACTTTCTAACGGCCGAAACGTTGGCAATTTCGCATTCGATATTGTTCCTGAGCTCCAATAACGTTGTTGGTTTGTTGGCATAAACCAACGACTTAACGTAACTCGCATGAGCGAGCTGGCTGCTGGCCATTCGACCGTACCATTTCTCGAGATTACACGATTACCGAACTTCCCCGTCAATAGATCAATTGTTTGACCAGTTGTGTGGCATGTGGCACCATCTCGTTGGATCCACATATCACTGATGTCAAGTCTATCCAATTCTGGCCAAAAATAGTCTTCTAACATGGCACGATAGCGAACTCCTTTGACTGTAGCTTGGAGATCATTTTCATCGACGAAAAAATACGATCCAATCACACCTCCGGCATGTAATCCACACCACACGGTCACTTTTTGTGAATGCAATGGAGTCTCTTGAAGCACATGTGAGTTTGTTGCAATCCAATAAGGCATATTTTGCTTATTGACAAAGCCAATAAGCCAAAAATGAGCTCCATTGCTGAAGATGATTTTTCGATGGAATAAGCGCTTTTAAAGTTGCGACCACCGACTCAGAATTTCGGTAGTAATTTTTAATAATTTCCAAAAGTTGCTCGTTCGTGAACTTCACCATGTTTAAAATGTAAACCTAACTGACGTTTTAACATTGACAGATCATAAAAAAAAGTTTAAGGGTGGGTTTTTATTAAAATACATACAATATTGTTATGTCCCTATTGAAAAACCCTTTATCAACAGTACTTTACTTGTTAACTGGTTCTTAAAAATTTACTAATTTTGGCTATAGTTCTATCGATTTTGTTTGAAATTAATATATAAATAATATTTGATAATGTACGAGTATACAAGGTCATGGCATACTAAGTTTTAGAAAGTAGTCAAAACATTTTTTTTTTTAATTTTAATGGATTGACAAACAATTTTATTTTTTTTTTTTAGCGCTACCCAATAGTGCACTTTATTTTGAATATATTCGAAACTCCGCTTTTAAAAATTGAATAAATTTTCTTTGTATCAGCTCTAATTTCGGAGGTAGGCACCACCCACTTACCTGCATTTTTAGGAAGCCATGCAGTCATTTCATAACCTTTCTTGAAATTACTGTCATCATTACTCAAAGCTTTCACAAATTGTTTCAGTCTAGCTTGGAATGTAAGAATGAAGTATGATGTAGTAGTTTGTTACATATTACATTATACATTATGCCTATATATTTTACATTAAACAAATACACGTTTACTTTACATTTTCGGATGTATCTTCTAGATAAACCTATTGCCACTTAGCTCCTGCGATTTAATTCGCTTTAATCTTCGAGTAAACCCAGTCGTATTGCAAAATTTTTCTGCTTCCTGGTTAATATGTCGCCTAAGTCGTGAGTGGTGGACTGTTGCATGTTTACGAATCGTTTCTTCTACTTTTTTTAGTTTAAGGTCGCGGTGTGAGTAGGAGTTTATAACATGCCATGGAACATTTATGTACGACTTTGTTTTGGGAGCGTTGAATTACTTCTATGTAATTTTTAGCAGCGCACCTCTATAGCTGAATGCCGTATGACCATACAGCTTTAAGTGTTTGTTTATATATTAAACGTTTGTTATGTATTGACAAAAGAGTTCTTCTGACAATGAACCAATTCACTTTTCTCAGCTTAATGTTAAGTTCTTCTCTTTTCTTTTTTATATGTTCCTTTCTTCATAATTTAACGTCCAACTTCTTTCCAAAATATTTTGCTGTATTGGATTAATAAATTTGTATCCCATTAAGAGTGATTGGAATATATTGAATCTTTTACGCTATCTAACTTTATTCCACAGCATTCTGAAGGATTTGAGTTGATTTTTCTTAATTGTTTCCAACTGAAAGAATGGCTATATCATCAGCAAACGCAGCAAGTGTGCAATTCGAAAAGGTTGACAGGTCGTTTGTGAATAGTATACACAATGTTGGTCCTAGTATACTTCTGGGGAATACCAGCTTTAATCCCTTTCATCCCGGAATAGACGTCTTCTTGTTTTTGACGAAAATATCTATAAGAGTCTAATTCCATTTATCTAAGGAAAAGAATTTTGAGCTTATAGATGTCATCAAAAGCCAATCTTTTTCAAGCCAGTTGTCATGCTTAGCTTTGCTGTCCCAACTACATATGAAGCATTTCGTGTAGCCACTTTCCTGACCGAGAAGGAAATTCTACACAAATCACCCATTTGTGCGCTCCATACTTCAATTTCTGTAAGACTAAAGCAACTGTCTTGTACTCCTCTTTCATACTCGTAGAGTGATCAATTGCAATTAATCTATACTTGTTGCCATTGTGTAATAAAATACATGTTAAGCTTCGCTTAGAGTTGTCAATAAAAAGACACCATTCATTTGTTAAGTAGACCGGAACATAAATTTTTTTCACAAGACCTCCGATATCATTGAAGAAAATTAGGTCATTCTCTTTAGAAAAGAAGGGCAACAAATCCTTTCCACTTGTAAAATAAAAAGATTTTAGTTCCTAGATGAAGCACATTATTTTCTTTCAACCTTGAAATTGGCAATCTAGCAGACTCCTTAAAGAGATTGAAGTCCCTGACGACGTCATTTAGTTCCTTTTAGTCAAAACGTTGACATTCCTTCGGATTCAGTGTCACTTTTGTTTTCTTGTAAAGAATCGCACACACTATATTCACTTTCAGCCGGGGCGATGGTAGGTAATTGAAATATGGAATGGATACCTCATTTGAATGTGGAAAAGGTCAAGTTCCTGATGTCCAATTGCTTCGATTATTTCGATTCATTCTCTTGATGTTGACAAGATACAAATAACAATGCGTTGTATTCGTAATGTATTCTTTTGGTGAGATAACGGAGGAGCTTGCAAAAATATTTGAATCGAATTTGGCGTTGACGTTGGCTTTGTAGACTAACATAGGAAAAGTACTTATACCTTATATCTCAAAAACTAGACCTGATAGATGTCATTTTCGTAATCAACTCTGTATATATTCAAGAATAGGTCAAATTTTGAATAAACCACCCTTTTTTTGTCGGGCTGTGTACTGTTGTAATAGGTAGTGTCCGACTACTCATATGTAAATCTATGCAAACGGTATGTTACGTCTCAAAACATAAGCAAATAGTACGCAACTTGACAGACTTAACAAATGGTATGATTTGTCTGTTAATTTTTCAGTATTTTCTTCTAGTGAATAAGTTTGACAGCAAAACGGATTCAAAAACAAAAGAAACAAATTTCTTGAATAAATTTTCAATGAAAAAGGCGTGATAAAGTTGATTTGAAATGATTTGTGTAATCTACGGTTATTTGTTTGGAAAAAAAAACACGTTAAATTGACGTTTCTCAAGATTTCATACGAAAAGCGTACGAGTATTTTTCTTAAATTTCAGAGTATTCTCTCTCGATTTCTGCAATTTGAGTTTTTTTTTTATTTTTATTTCAGAAAAGTATTCACGCGGACGTAATGTAATTAGAAGATAACATCAATTTGAATTCCATAAAATTTGGAAATTAAATCAAACAACAGATATTTCCAATATCAAAACAGTAATAACGTAGTAATTACAATTGCATTATTTTAAACGAATTTTCTCGCAAGACAACTCATTTTGGAATTTTTTTTAAAATAGGATGACTGAATGGAATGAACTATTCCAGTAGAATGATAGTCGGCATTATTTCTCATTTAAATACTTCTCCTTTTTTACCAATACGATATTAAGAAGACAATTATATATCGGAAATAGGATCAGGAGAAACGAAACGAAATGAAGCATTTCAACTTAATTAGCAATTTTTAGTATTCTGTTCCAGAATGGTGTCTGTATGTTAGAGAGTCTGTCATACGTTTGTAGGAAGGCATGGAGTATTACCTAAAAAAAATCATCTTCCTCTGGCTTTATCCAACTTTGATAATTTTCAAATAAATCTATCTACACTCTGACTTAATCCAAGTCATCAAAATCCGTTCAGTGTATCTCGAGCTAGGTATATAAGGGTTTTATTTATAAGTTTTTTTTATAAGAGTTTAAAAATCTTCCCAATCCCTCGTCTTCGCATCATATATCGTCCGATTTTGACAATTTTCAAACGAAAATACCTATGTATCATGATAAATATGCTAAACAAATTTCATTTCGAGCGAGCCACAATATTTGAACACTTGTAAAATAATGCTACAGAACACTGACGGCATGGGGCTCGACTACCACTAGACAATTTACTATATATTATATACTATATATTTTACTTCACGGCACTAATGTAGAATTGTAATATCATATTACATTTCGCAAAAGTGCGCACGCTGCGTACCCTAATATCGAGACGAAGTCTTTTCTGCGTAAACATTACGGTACAATATGCAGTTAACTATTTGCTTGCATGTTTATATGCCAACATACCCATTTTACTATATCGCTGCACAACCGCCACAGCCGCTCATGTGGCTGATACAATGAATGCGTTCCATACACACACAATTTGTTAAGAGCCAATACGTTAGAGTGCGGAACGTCCTCTAAAATAGTTGACAGATAAATAAAAAGTTCACTTCGGAAAATGGTTTCTAAAATTGTTCTCTAACCACGGAACCGCATTGCTCTCTCTAGCGCTTCCGTCTGTCGCCACCTTTTGGGTAAACTAAAAAAGCTATATGCACATTTTTCACATAAGTAATGACGTAAACACAATACAGGCGTCATTTTGGGGGGAAAAAAAAACGTTATATTAGAGGTGGTTCGAGTACAAGCAATTTACGAACGAGTTTGAGCAGAAGCCAAATGAATATCTGCGAAAACTGTTGTGTGTCCAATAAAATAACCAGCAGAAAGCAGATAAAATTTCAAAACATCTTCATTAACGGAACCCTCTGTATGCGAATGGAGTCGCGTTTGATGATTTTTTTTTTTTTTTTTGATTAAGTAAGTCTTTCCTAGCTATTTTAACCTAAAATTTTCACTCCAGCACAAAAAATATTTCCGCTAACGACTAAGCTGTCATCCCAGTACAAAATATTGTTTAATTATGGTGAGACGCTCTTTCACCGTGATGCAAAGAAGACTCTCGTGTAGCACAGCAATTGTTTCATGGAATAGCAATGGCCATCGATCAACATCAAATTTAATATTGAAAAAAAAGTCCAGGCACCGGAAAACTGCTGTAAGATTTGGATACAAAATCTATTCCAGCTTATTCCACGGCACCTTGCGAAACGCTAATGTAGATGCACATTTACATTCTTAAGAAGTCAGAATATTTAATTCTAATAGAAAAGTGGTAGGACACATTTTTTCCAATTAGATCAGCTTACCAACAATACATACGAGTATGAACAAAATTGTTCAATATTACCTAATACCTAAAATTATATGAGTACTGCTACAGTTAGAAACAGCAAAAGATGAAGTGAAGTGAATCAGCCTTTGACGGGATCGTGCATAAAATCTATTCCCATAAGTCCCGGAGTGTCCGCAATTTGAACAATTACTTTCTCAAAAATTCTAAAAGTAAAAAAAAATATTTATCAAAATTTCGCTTTTTGTATAATCAAATTAAATTTCCTCGTAAAGCAATGTCATAGGACATTAATTATGGGAGCCAAGGGTTATTCTTCAAACTAAAAATGACGCCCGCAAAAATTAAAAACAGCTTCATTTGACATTGCATTTATTTTCATTTGATTCATTTAGGTATTGAGTGTACCGGATTCTGAAATTCAATTAGAATTAGCAAGAACTTCTCAGTTGGATTGGCAGATTAGTGATAAATTTAAGAAATTGTAATAGCGATCAAAAATCTTATAAAATGTTCGCTACTAACACCAAAAACACAGCCATTAGGTATCTATTTTGCATTGCGGAAATTCTCAGCCAAAGTTATATAAATAGAGGAACGTTTGCGTCAGTAAACCAGAAAATCAGACAGACAGACACAACTCAACTCCTAATATACCAGGAGGAAATTTGTATTAATATCGAGCAAGAGTTTCTTATCGCATTATAAAGCGTCATTTGTTGGACAATCTCATTTGGTATTTTACAAAGAAACATTAGAGACCTCGAGTCACAATAGCCCAAAGAACATTGGAACCCACTAAGCACACGCCTACCACTAACCAAACAAATCGAAATAGGCCTCAATCAAATTGGAGCGCGGAATTTGCAGACAGTCTACTAATGATTAATCTATTTCATTAATACCACCTACATATGTTAGTCCTATTGCAAAAGCTTCTTTTTTTTGTAGAGTATGATGGTTCCTTTAAAAGGTAGTGATGGTAAATCAAAAAAGAAGGTCAACCGTAGTAGTGACATTGACCTAATAAAATCCGTGCGTCCATCTCCTCCATGTCCATAATGGTCTCTGAACCTATAAATTGAAACCACAAAGACCACACAGAATAGTTATGCAGGCCACACCTTCGATGCCGCACACAAATTGTAAGGAAATCTCGAACGAAATTGGCGGCATCTCGTAAAGGATTGTCAGACAGCTGCAGAAGTTTGTTTCTTTGAGGTCATGTCCCGTAAACAGAGGAAAATCTTCAATAACTAAAGAGCTGCTAAGCAAACAAACAAAAAAAAAACTCCAACAACTTGTTCTACTGCAGAGTTCGAGAATCTTATTATCAGCGACGAACATGTACTTCAACAGTGGAAAATAATAAATGCAAATTCAGACCCATATACGGCCCGATACAATAAGTTATTGTAGACCAAGCCTACAACAAAGTCTACACCGCATTTCTTTTTCTTGAATCATCATCATCATCATCTCCATGCATACATCGTTCGTAGACAATACAATACCCCAGCCCATTAAACAGAAAAAAAAATAAAGACGGAAAATGAAACAATGTCGTTTAATAAATAATTATTATTTCTTGGCATCACTCAATTAGTGCGTCTGTTTAATTGATCCCTACATTCTCCATCCGCACGTCCCGGCGCAACGTTCGCTCCAGATCGTTAATTACTTAATTAAAATAAATATTTGTACAAATCCCCCAGTCATAAAATTCGTAGACGACACGGAGCCTGGCAATTTGTATATCTGTGCTATTTTAGGCCCTCCCCGAAAACAAGTTTATCGAGAGCAGTTTTGCGCATATTGATCAAGATCAAGATATCTACCTATCACGATGGTGAACGGTGAACGCGAACCTACGCGCTTATTTGAGACGGCCTTCGGTCGTTTTAAATTATAACTTACCTCAATGACAAATGACTATGTCGTCTTCTGGGCCGTTCAGATAATCCCAAAAAATCCAATATTTCATCTTCCACATCCATTTTCTCATGATCGTCGAGTACACGATGCATGATGGTTTGATCGACTCCGTTGTCGACATAGATTCCCGACTGACTAGCGAATAGCAGTGTCATATTTAAAAACAAAATACTAACAATCAACACCGAATGCACGGTGCAAGTACAGTGTGAATTATGGCTTTTTATGAATATTTTACGCCACATTTTTCCGCCTCGAGAAACACGCAATACAAAACTTTGAAATTTTTTGGATTTTATTTTTATTCAATACGAAATCTTCGTTTTCTTTTCCAGTAAGTATTTTTTTCTTCACCCGATTTTATTTTTTCTTTTCAAAATTCCACTTAAATTTTGTTATGGGAACAATCTTTTGAAAGAACTTAAATTTGTTTCTCGTTATTTCCACTTGAGATACAGATACAACACTTAAATCGATTCTTCAATTAATACCCAATCAATATAAACAAACGCCAAGAGCACAGCCCGTGTCGATGTAAACGGTTTTTCTTTTATTTTTTCTTAAAAAGCGAGTAAAGTATCTAAGCATCTAAGCAAACATTCCAGCAGCCAACGTATAGCCGGAGATACTTTTCTTTTTATTTAATTATTTTTTATTTTTTTTTTTTTTTTTCACTATTAATGGATATTCATATGCGTTACATGATTAGAAACGAATCTCTCTATTCACAACAACGATGATGATCCACAAAAATCTTTGAATAATTAAACAATAGATACTCGCGCACCGCACATCGAGCTTGTTGAGATATGTATAACAGTAACCTCCTCTTCCAGAAGTGCATTCGATGAAATTCCAGAAATGACTAAAGAAACGAAACCAACTTGTCTTGCGCTTTGGCTTTCCTTGGTGGCTGGCTGGCTGACTGGCTGGCTGCTGGCATTTCATCTCGAACAAGATCTAGCTAAACAGGCAGCAGCAACAGCAGCCAGCCAACAGGCAGCAGGCAGCAGGCAGGCAGGTAGATAGGCATTCATCTTAAAGCTGTTTACGTTTCGTATTGTTGTCAGTTCAACAAAAAACATCTTTTTCATGTCTTTCAACAATAACGAAACTCAGAGCTCAACTCAGACGCCAGGCCCAGGCGCAGGCCAGCCATCCAAGAGAAGGAGAGAATTAACGAAAGGTAAAATGAGCAGCAACTACTAACAACAACAAAAGAGTAATAACAACAACAATAAATAAAAACAAAGCGATCATGAAAGAATAAATACTCTTCTTTGCCGTCTTGCCTCTTTTTTTTTTTTTTTTTTTCTATTGAGTCTTTTAGAGATGATTTCGAGTGGCGCTCAGAGTTACCATTTGTATAGAATAGAAATAGATAGATACATTTTTTTATTCTTCTTAATGAGGGTGATATATCTTTTCTAATTCTAAGAATATTAAAATTTACAACTTTGAAATGAAGAACACTTGCCGTGAGACGACAGGTTGTTTATTTAATTTATTTACTTACGTACTTAGGTGTACATGGTTCGGTTATACTCGTATTTCTAGGTAAGAAAAAGATTGAATAGTAGCTACTTATGTAAAAATTTCAACTAGTTCTTATTTAAGATACGCAATTTACGCGTATCTCGATTCCGGACACTTTAGTTATAGAGATATTGCCAAAAAAAACGAAAGATTCTCTGGGAACAGAGGCAGAAAATGAAAATTTTCTGATAGAACAGTGAGGAAAGTGGTTAAAATGGCCTTAGAGGATAGAAGAAAACTAGCTAGAGAAATTATTGTAAAGTAGCTGCACGACGATGGTTTTGATATCTCCCTACGAAGCATAGAAAGAATTTTTTCCACAAACAATTTGAAGTGTAGGCGCCCAGCAAAAAAGCCAAAACTTACCGAAAGAAAAAAACAGCGGTATATTTGGACACAATTTCATCGCAGCTATGAAATGAGTGATTGGAATAAGGTACGAGTATGTTGCCACAAGTCGTCTTCCGTAATACTTTTCGACTTCAAACTTGTGCATCCTTTTTGAATTATTTCTTGTTCCTCATTTAAAGGTCATATTCACCGATGAATGCCGCCTTGAGGCCGTCACTGAAATGGTAAGATTCGTTCGAAGGAGGCCACAGGAGTGTTACAAAGAGGTCAAACAAAATGGTCAAGCATGCGCCATCAATTATGGTTTGGAGCTGCATATCGTGGGAAGGACCTGGTCCAATATATTTTGTTGACAAAATAGTGAACAGCGACCAGTACGTACTACTCAATACGGTTTTTTGTTTGCCTTATTTAAAAAGTCTCCAGAGTCTAACAACAGACTACACCTTTATGGCGCTCCTTGCCAAACTTAAAAAAAAAAAAAATTATAAATTCAAGAAATGTTAACATTCTTCCTTTTACCGGCAATTCTCTAGACTTGAACCCCATCGAGAATTGTTGTTGAATTGAGAGAAGCTTTCTAATGACAGTTTTCTCTCGGATGTTTGTCAAACGTTCGCAAGAGGTGGGACCGTGAGAAAATTTATGTTTATTTCTGTGTTTTCTTGGATTCGAACCTTGAACCTCTCGTTCAGTGATCGCGCACTTAACCACTGAGTCACGGCGCCCACGTTATGGAACAAATAAATACCTATAAATAGACCTTCCATGTAGTGACTGTATTTAGCAACAACGTTTAAATGAGGAATAACTAATCTTCCCTCTTTTTTTCTATCATTAAGCTGACACCAGAGATACCGAATTATCATCAATTTATAAATTACATATGTCCTTTTTCCTTATCAAAAAATATCATTTTGTACCAAGATGACAGGACTTCGGTTAAAGTTAGCGAGCTTCACTAAACGGGTGGACGCCGATAAGTCGAAAAAAAAATGTCGATTTTTATAAATGTCGATTTTACTGTGCATTCATAATTGAAAAATGTTGCAAAAAAAATTGACCGCCGAAGTAAAATATCGACTTTCAAAGAAGTTGTTTGCTGAAATGTCGATTTGAAAAATTGAATGTCGGTAAAAATGTCAACAACTTGTTTGTTTCTTTCAGAGGGACTATGAGATACGTGTTGCTTATTCATTTGTTAAATTGAAACGTATACTTTTCTATTCCCTTTATTAGAGGTGACGAAACTGATATCCATGTTGTCATGCATCCACTTCACATTTATTTCTGAATTGCTCCAGGCGCCTGCCTGACAGTTGTTGACATACCCTTAGCGGAGCGACGAAGTCGCGTGAGTGGCTAAACCCTGCGGAAAAAAGGGTTAAAATCCTGTTAGCGAGCGAAGCGATCCACCCACCCCATACTTTAAATACACCAGACTTTCTTACAGGCGCCTGCCTGACAGTTTTTGGTATACACTTATTCAACTATGTAACTTCGCTTAAAGCGCCAGGTGATTTTTACTTCAACTGGCAACGTGCTTGTTAACATCATTCACTTAAATGGTGATTAAATTAAATTCACTAAATCGATATATTCTTTGTCGATATTTTTATCAGTCGACATTTTTCTTAATCGACATTTTTTTTGCCGGTACTTTATTGATCGATTTTTTGCAATCGGTATTTTTAAAAGCGGTTAATCGTACCCAACCCGATATTTTTATCAAAAGCTAATAAGAATGCTATCGTCCTTAGATTTAAGGATATTTTTTATTCATTTCGACATTCTTCAATGCATTTCACTATCATTTCTTTTACCACGGTTTCATTTTTACCACACATATCTTCAATGTTTTGTTTTAGCTCTTGGATGGTATTGTTTTCCTGACTGTAGGTACGTAATTTAAGGTAGGTCTAGCAGTTTTTAATTCGACTTAAATCTGGGGAATTGGCAGACTAAGGTAAGACTTCCAAATTCATTAAGTTGAAGTAGTTTATGCCTCCATCTTGTATAAAGACGTATTACTGTTTGGGATGATCCGGTGTATTCAAATGTGGCCGGAAAATAATCCTTATAACAATATTGACATGAGCGCAACCAATCTTGAGCCTGTTCATATATCCACATTTTTCACAACATTGAAAATCGAAGACTTGGAAATTCCATCAATGTTGGCTACTTGAGCGTAACTGAACTTCTTCTATATCAGCAAAGCAGCAAATTGTGATTTTTTTTTTTATAAATATGTATTTCAATAAATTCCCTGACACTACTAATTGAAATTTATTTAATTTCGCTCACTAATTGATTTTCACTACCATAAGTTTGGACAATGCGAGATTAAAATATGATTGCACATTTTCCATTTTTATAATACAGACATAAGTATATATTTAAGCACATCACAGTGACAGGTCTGTAGGTGCCCTATATGATAAGGGAATTACCAGCAGACCCGTAATAAACCCTTTTCTAAGTTTGGTCCGTATCCTTAAAATTAAGAACATTCAAGGCCATTACGTCCCTCTTCATTTTCTACAAATTTGTGCTTAAGTCTTTTTTTCATACATACAGTGGTGGTCATTGAAATAGAGCCACCTTTCTGCTCCTAGGAAAAGCCAATATTTTCCGAATTTCGCTTTAGTTTATGATGTCGTTATCTATCGGAGAGAATCCTTATATTGTTCGCAAGGGCTTGCACAAGAAATTGCTGTTAGACTATCTTTCAATTATCAAAACAAATTAATTTTCAAGTCGAAGTGTGTGTTTTCCCTGGTCAGAATAATAGAGGCAGTAGTGATTTAACATCTTTTCTTAGCGCGGAGTGTTTTAAAAAAATATCATATCGAGTTATATCAAAAGGTAGCTATAAAATTTACTTCAGCAATTTAAACTTGCTTTAATTGCATAAACATTTTTAGTAGCTATGGGTCAAGGAATTCATTGCACTTGTACTGAGCGAGTATAGATCCTGCCCTTGCGAAATGAAGGCAAATCGCAACGGAAAATTACTGAAATGATGGGACGATTGAAGAAGATGGTGGAAAATGTTTTGAAAGCAAAGGAAAATGTAGAAAATCGAGGGGCAAAACGAAAAACTTCACACAAAATCTATCGAAGAATTGTTCGTGCCGTGAAGTCAGACCCTTTTAAGTCTTCGCATAATATTAAAATGGAAGTAACCTTCGAATAAGTGAACGAACAATTCGACGAAGATTGCAGGAGTCAAATCTTCATGGGAAAATTGCGAGAAAGGTTCCACTCTAAAGTAAATGGCATATAAAGGCACGTTTGCAGTTTGCAAATGACCACCTCCAATGGACAGGCACAGAAGGAATTAAAAAATTGATAAATATTTTATGGGCTGACGAAAGAAAGATTAGCCTAATTGGGTCTTATGGCAAAAAGCGTGCGAGACATCCTCCAAATGAAGAATTCCAGCCCAAATACACACAAAAATGTGTAAAGCATGAAGGTGGCAATGTTAAACTTTGGGCATCATTTTCCTGGTATGGGCTTGGTCCAATATATTAAATTAAGCAAAACATAGATCAACACGAATATGTCAATATCCTTGAGAATGTGATGCTGCCTTATACTGAGGATAACATGCCTTTGACATGAACATTTCAGCAGGATAATGATCCAAAGCATACATCGAGAGAGGCAAAAAAGTTCTTTGAGGATCACAACTTTGCAGTTCTGTCTTGGCCAGCTTAATCACCGGACTTAAATCCGATAGAAAACTTATGGAAGGAACTCAAGACATACGTAAGCAAGCATCACGTTAAAAACACACAAGAATTGTGGGAAGTTGTGCAAAAAGAATGGTCGTCCATATGCATAGAACGGTGTCAATCGTTAGTTGACTCCATGCACAGACGTTGTGAAGCTGTGTTCAAAAACAAAGGTTTAGCAACCAAGTACTAATGCAGGTCGTTCAGTTAAATTTTAGTCTGAATATTATTCTTTACGAAGTTCAATTTACTGGCAAAAAAGTTGGCTGGCTCTATTTCATTGACCAAGAGTTTATTCATAATTTTTTCTTTGCTTATTTTTGGACCATTTTTATTCCTCTACGAGTTAATGTTTTTTTAGGAATTAATAAACTATATTATGTTTAAGATTTACTCAAATAGGTTTTTTTTTCATTCAGTATCCTAAACAATTGCTTTTATATAATGTTATGGGTAACATAGAATGGCTCTATTTCAATGACCACCACTGTATATCTCTTAACTGTTTCCGAGATATTTGGGTGTCCCAATTTAAAAAACACGCTGTATACGAAATTTCATCTTCCTAGTTCAAAATTTAAGGCCCAAACTGGTTGCATAGAGACGGATTTTTGGGACCCTATCATGATTATTTCCCATCTTTCAAAATATTTATTAAAATAAAAAAACCTTGAATTTTAAAATTGTTCTGTTCCAATAATCCCTTGAATAAATAATTCTTTATTTTTAGCACAACCGTGACGTGAACATATTTTTTTCAGAGACGAAATTTTCGTAAGACTACTACGATAAGGTGGAGAACAAATTGTATTTTAAAATCAAACGCAAAATGATACTCAAATAGAGTAGAGTATACGTACATATGTATACTACAAAGTTTATTCCAACCAAATATTGATCTCACAAATTAATGATCTGCCGATTATACAAATGTAGGGCAGGTAACGAAAAAAGCAAACCATTAAAATTTCGATTTGAACATTATTTTCCATTATTTGGGGGAATTCAAATAAATCTATTAATATCTGAGTACATTTATCATACTGAACATACCTCAATTTTAAGGCTAAAAGAACATTTTTAAAAGCAAAGCCTTTGGTAAACGTCTACAACACACCAAACTACTTATACCGCGCGTTCATTTTGCTTTACTATAAACGAATTGAAGATCGCAATTGAAAATTATCGATTACAGACACACCCATTAAGTGTATGTAGATGATCATTAAATATTTAAGTTGTAAACAAAAAATCTTTAAATAAACAATGCTTGGATAACTACTTCTGTGTTAAGTATGAATGCGTCAATGTTTAGAATGGGCAGGCACTGCATAAACAAACAATCGAATTGATAAGAGCTGCCGGCAGGCGTGCGGCGGCGGCGTGCGAAATAAATTTATATTTATTGTCAAACAATTTATATAGAAAGTGTTAACAACAAAATGATGTAGCATATACAAAGGAAATATGCCACTGAGTGGAAATTATTTAGAAGTCTATTAGCGTAATTACTTGCGAGTCACGAACTAACTCAAACATTTTCGAGTACTAAGATTTGTTAAGAGAAAAGTATTTTTACTACATTATGTGTTATTTAATGCCAGATTCGAGTAAGGAATTCCAATTCAAACAGCCAAATAAAACATTTGGTATTGCTTAGGGGCATTATTGAGAAAATCGACATTTCTGTAAGCGAAATAAAATTCCAAAAAGTACTATTCACCGACAAGAAATACTATCTTCCTCTACTCTCGAAAACGTGTTGGAAACAATCGCGAGTTTAGCGTTGAACTGCCGCTAACTCAAAACAGATCATATATCGTAAAAACCTTATAATTATCGGATATTGAAGACCAGATTTCAAGCAAAGTTAGAAAAATGTCTATAGTTCAGTCTTACACTTTTGGCTATAACAGTT
Organism: Pocota personata; assembly: GCA_963082735.1. Classification (NCBI taxonomy): domain Eukaryota; kingdom Metazoa; phylum Arthropoda; class Insecta; order Diptera; family Syrphidae; genus Pocota; species Pocota personata. The sequence goes on along the minus strand of OY720430.1, from coordinate 43,733,570 downwards.
TATTTTTAAAATTTGAAATCACGAGCAAGCAAGTGAAGTACGATGCTTTTTTATTTTCACCTACATGTGTATTTTCATACATACATACATATATACGGGCAAATATTTATTTCCCGAAAATGTTCGAACAAAGATTTTGAACAAACTTGACATTAGTATGATAGAGAAACTCAATAAAATGAGTTTCTCAATTCTGTTTGTCGTGCGACACGCAAGACTGCGGCCTATACGGCTGAGCGGATTTTCTTCAAACTTCATATCCGCAGTCCGTCGGGTCATAATTTAAAGCGAAGTCGGAATTTTCATTTAAACCCCTAAAATTGACGCTACTTCACTAATGGCCGAATTTGGAAAAAAAAATACATTTTCTCGAAGACGTTTCTAACAATTTTGATCAAATTTGATAATTGAGTTACAGTGAATATAATGTATGTCAATAGATGGCGTACCAAGTGTTCGCTAAAAGTATACGTGTATGTACATACGTAGAACGGCTATTTTTCGTCTATGACTCGATCTATTTTGTTCGAAATTGATATCTAGACAATATTTGATATATACAAGGTCATGACTTACTAAGTTTTGGAAAATTTAAATTTTAACGGATCTGGATTTCAAAATAAAATGAATTTCAAATTTGTTCAGATAAACAACATATGCAAGTCTGTGCGACCTAGCCGTCCACTGTCGTGGTTTTGCTTTCAAGTGGTTTTCGTCTTATTTAAAAAATAGGTCTCAAAAAGTCAAAGTGGATTATATTTTTAGTGATGTGTTTTTTTTAATCTGGGTGTTCCGCAAGATTCCGTTCTTGGTTCAATTCTATTCCTCATATATATAAATCCAATTTTTGGCTTTCATTTGTAGGAAAATTAAAACCATTTGCAGATGATCTCGCTATCGCTTATGGCTCATCTAATCCGTTGAATGTACATAGTTGCTGACATTAACCATGATATTCACTTGCTGAGAACTTGGTTCGCTGAACATAAGCTTATGGTCAGTGAAAAAACTAAATTAATGCTATTCAGCCTTGCATTTAAAGAGCTTGCAGATATAAGTGTTATATTTTATGCTCCGGATTGTATTAAACACTTATTATTTAATGCCAGCTGTCCAGGACTTAGCTCTACATGTCTTTATAGATAAGAAAGTGTTTGTAATGTCAATTGTTTTAAAATTGAAATAGTTCAGCAATTTAAGCATTTGGGATTAACAATAGATAATCAATTAAGCTGGACTGAACATATCTTTAATTTGAAGCAATATCTTCTATCAACTATTCGATGTTTTTTACCGTCTGTGTAAGTTTGTCTCTAATACTACTCTTAGAACCATTTATTTTGGAATTTTTCATTCCGAGTTAGAATATGAAACCTTAATAAATTGCAACCGCTTACTCTATTACAAAAGGGCGCCGTAAGGAAAGTCTGTAATACGATTCGGTTAGCCCACTCTTTGGATCTTTCGACAGATGAACATTCTTCCAGTAATGTACTTGTTTTATTTTAAGGTCCTTAAAATATTTTTTTATGAGAGGTGGTTATATGCAAAGTCATATCTTTGACTCATATGAGTACAGCTTATGCAGCAATACTTCTCTTGCTGTTGGTTTGCCTACTTTTCAGACTACATTTATTAGAAACACTTACACTATCGTTTAACAAGATCCCAATAGATATACGAAATAATAGAACATTGTCAGCATTCTTAAAACGTGTAAAGTTATGGCTTCTAGGTTTTAATATATATGAAATAGAATTATTGCTACCCTACATTGTTTGATGATCGTTAGACAAATTCTTCTTAGTTTCATATCACTTCTCATTTACTTGTTCGTTTTTATTGAATTACTTTTTTTTATTAATATTTCTTAATGTATATTTTTTTTTATTGATCACCCTACAAGGGAATACATAGTCCCACCTCTCGCGAACGTATGGATGACAAACGTCCCCACCACTCGTGTGCCCTCAAAATATTTCATAAATAAGTATTGTTTAGTTATGCACTGAGCTGTTCCCAAAACAAGTCTTGAAAACCATAGCCTTTTAAACAATATGTAGGTACGGTACCTATTTACGCAAAATTTTGAGGGAATGAAAAAAAAAAATATTTTTTTAAACTTTTTACTCCCAAAAATTTCATTGAAAGCTTTATTTTTCTGAAACTGTAAACCTGTGGCCGCACTGTCAGGTTGGATAAATAATGATAGGGTATCACACAATCTGTTAAAGAATGCTTGCAACTGTCCCATACTGATAGATCAACTATTAAGAGATAATCGACTTCGCAGGCACTCTGAATTTGGTCCAAACTTTTTGTTTACTTTTGGACGTTTTTTAGGTGCGCATATATTCTCACTGTTGCTAGAATTAACCAAATCAATACTGGGCAGACAAATCCCATCTAATCCTTAAGCTGTATTAGTGTGAGTTCTGCAACGTGCAGCTCCGGTATGTGAGATTCGTGTTGATCTTATTCAGTTTTGATTTCAATATTCGTCCAGAAAAGAAGAAATGCATACCTGACTTCACAGTGCATTTGCAGAACTCGATCGGTGTCATGTTTTTCATATGTTTATACTAGGGACATGTCAAACTGATTGTCAAGAGTGCAAAATTAGTTGAGCACCTCATTTATTCTTATTTATTTTTTGGAGCGGATGCAGCACTTTCCAAATTGTCGTTGACTTTGACGTTAACGACTGCATTCAGATGGGTTCACACGTATGTATTCAGAGACACGAGCCGAAGAGAATGCTGTCATTTGTTTTTTTGTGGATTTTCAGGGGCAGGGGATTGCAAGTCGGTTGTCTCCCTTTTATTTGTCTCTGATCATGCTTTTATAATATAAACAATATTCGCATTAAATTGATTCAATCATTTGCACAAAAGTCACACCTTATAATAAAATTATATCAAAATTTGTAAACAATTATGGACGTAAAATAAAAAGCAAATACACCAACAAAATAAGGAAAGCAATTTATTTTTCGGGGTCAGCAACGTAACACGTCCTCATATATGTACATATGTATGTATATTGCAACAGCTGGAAAACAATTGACGCATTGGTAGAGTTCGAACATGTCCGTGTATAACTACCCAAGGTACGAGTAGATGAGCAACTATGTGTGTACTCGTAATAGGAAAATAATTATGTGCACCAATTTACAGGCTCCAATTTGTAAGGACACTGAAAATTGACTTACACTGCAGTCCAAAAGTTTGAGGCCGCCCTCAGTGCTCGAAGGAAAAACAAAATCTAACATCGAAAAAAAAACTCTTTAGTATAATAATAATCATGTAAAATGACATTTCTTGGCATTCTAGCTATCAGCTTTTTAATTGTTGTCAGTGGTATATTGCTCCAGCAATCCAATAGTATATTCCACAACGCAGATTCTGATGATGGGCATTGATCCCGGACCCTTCTATCTAGTTCCTCCCACAACAGCTCTATAGGGTTTAAATCTAGTAATTGCGGCGGTCATATCATGATTTGTAAGATTTCTTTTCCTTCCTTCCTTCTTGGTCACAGCGTTTTCTTCCAATATGGTTTTGAATGCCTCCTTATTAATTTTTCCAATCACTTGAGTTAGATATCCCACTCCACTTGAAGAGAAACATCCCCAGACTATAACAGAACCGCCTCCATGCTTCACGGTAGGAACCAAACAGTCTGGTAACATCTTTTGTTTAGCGCTGCGTCGAACGAAAGCTCTCTGTTTTGTGCCAAATACCTCGAAATTGGATTCATCGCTACATAAAACTCTGTTGAAATCTTCTTCCTCCCAGTCTTTATGCTTTTTGACCCATTCTTACCTTTTCTGCTTGTTTTGTGATCGCAGCTGGAGTTTTCGAACAGCAACTCGCCCAAATAGTCCAGCATGTCTTAATCTTCATTTGACCATTGTCAGGGACAGCGGTTTATTCCGTGTTTCATTTATTTCGGCGCCGTTTCGATTACTGATTTTCGCCTACTTCGTTTGATTGTTGTGACTATTAACCGATCCTCGTGTTTAGTTCTGACCGTGGTTTACTCTCAAGACTTCCGGTTTGAGCGTGTCGTTCGTTCCATGGTACGTACGCAGAACCTTGATACCTTCAACTGCGAAGCAGCTTCCCGCTGGGATTTGCCTTCTTTAGGAAGGTTGATGATTGCAGGTCGTTTCTCAATTGTGGTTTCCGTGACTTTTCCCATTTTTAACGAGTTGTTTACTCAAGACGTGAAGAATCTCAAATAAATTCTTATGACTTCAAAGTGTGGCTTTTATGTAAGACCCTTGCAATCCATTTGAGAACCCTTTTGATATAAGGAGTCATGAACAAGTGTTGGATCAACAACCAAATGTCATTTATTAATTATGAAAATGTAAACACTTCTCAATAAACCACAAAAGCGGTTTTTCCTACATTTGTAAACAAAACGCCCGCTGTTCAAAAACGTTGGTGTAAAATCCGACTTTTATTATCTGAATGTGTTGTGTATTATTAAAGTAGATAATTTAGGTAAAGAAACCTAACAATAGATAACAAAGAGCAATAATTACCCAGATTCCCGTTTTCGTTTTTTGACGATAGTTGTTTTAAACGCCATGTCTTATTGCCAACTTTTAGGGGTAGTTGTTCTTTGTCGTCTAGAATTCTATTGCATATTTGACGTATCGAAATATTTACGGAAATCGATTCAAAAACCGCACGCTTACGCATCCCCGATTGATGGATTCGCCAAATCTACTCGACATGAAATTTCCGTGGATAAGACAAATTTTACATTACTCGTACGATATTGGTTTGGCATGAAAACTATCAATAGCCGTGTTTCTTTTTGAGGTTATATAAAGTTTCACAAAAAAAAAAAAAACATTTCGTATTTATTTCGTCAAATTTGGCACTACTGATTTAGTCGCGGATTGGAGTTCAAAGAAAATTTTCTTTTTGTTTAATTAATCGTTCAATGATTTTGCATTGAATAGAATCTAAAATTAATGAAATTAAAAAAATTATTATTATCAGAAATCTTTACGCGTCATCTGTTACCCGTTAGTCGTAATGTGCTATACTTAGTAAGCGATAACTGTAGGTAATATCGAGAGTTACTGAAACTATATACCCAATTAGTTGTTGTTTGCCATGCGAACTTTTTCTGAAGTGGGGATAATTTCCATAAAGAAACACGGCTACTGAAAGTACGGTAGTCACCGTGTAGTGGGTAGTATGTTTGCTTATGACCCGAACTGTGCAGGTTCGAGCCCGAACGGGGAACAGCAACCAACAGCCAACGAGATTAAAAAAGAAACAAACAAAATCTAAATTTCTTCAACTACTACACCAAAAAGAGGTTTCTGCCTGGTAGTACGAGTACAATGGACCGAAAATCGAGTCTGAGTGCTCCAGAATTTGTAAATTTCTTTTAAAAAAAATATCACAGTGAAAGTTTACGTATTCCGTAAGCCATAGGAAGTAGAAATATGAACACTAAATATGATGTGTGCAGGCAAATTTAATGTACTTATAGGAGTACTTTATTTCTGCCTGCTCAGTTAATAACAATATTTGGCGGTTTGGGTAATTAGTCCTGGGGTGGAATCGATTGAGGTGATTAGATTAGTCTTTGTTTCATGGAAAATTGAAAGAAAAAATTGATAATTTAGTATTCCTCACCATCAGAGATGGGGTATAATGAAATGGTCAACTTGCAGTCTCCTGTCCCTACGCACCAAATACTCAAATCGAGAAGATTTCTCTCTCGATTTTTGTGTCGGTGAATACGTAAACGTACCTAATTTTCATATAATCACTTAGTTTTCAATATGGCCGCCAAACTCATAAGTATTGTGTAGGATGCGTGCCCTATTACATTTTCTGAGATTCATACAGTGCGCGAAATAATTATATGGGACAAATATAAGATTTGAAAAACAACACATTTTTTCATTATTATTTAAATTATAGGCATAAAACTAGGAAGAAATCCATAAAAAAAATTAAAGTTGTACATTAATTAGAAAAACAGAACGCATATTTTGTATAACTCCGAACGAAATAAGTATAACAGACAAGAACTTAAAAGTTAATTCTGCTGTAAGAATTTAAGTAAAACATTTTAAAAATGATATTTTGTTCTTCCTCCTTTTTTTATTAAAACTGCTACCAAGCGTCAATTTTTAGCCATTCTTCCTGAATAGCTTTTTTTAGCTGCAAAAGTAATTCGAACTGGCATCCACCTGAGTAAAGAGTGGGGATGTTACGCGGCTTAAATAAGTTGTTTGTATATGATGGGGGGTGTATTGCAGCGTTGTCGTGCTGGAATGTCCAGTCTTCTCTCAACAGATTTTCACCAAGAACACTGTCCAGCAATTCCACATATTTCTCCGAATTCATTTTATGGCAAACAAAGAAAATTTGAGATTTTCCTTTGTACTCGAAACTAGCTCATACCATTAGAGAGCTTCCTTCGAGTACCGAATTTCAAGCTCTCGGCGTATATCTCTCCAATACGTCTGTTCTCCGTCAGGATCAGTCATATTAATTTTTTTTCATCACTGAAGATGACGGCAAAACTTAATCTTGCCTCCTTATGTCGTGGGATCAGCTTAGGTGTCGGCAAGCGCTTTTAACATATAAGAATTTATCCTCCTTTAAAAGTTGTCGGAGTCTTCTTATTGTTACTGCAAGATATAACTGGAGCCTAATTTGGGAAGGACTGATTTGTTTATTAATGGCTAAGCGTTTAATTTAGCTTTTAACTCTTTCGTCAACTTTTTGTGGACGATAACATCTTCTTTGTTTTCCATAATTACCAGGATCCTTTAAGGAACTTTGAACAGTGTTTTTATTTCTGCGTATTTTCTCCGTTATTTGTCTAATCGTTAAGCCATTTTCTTTTGACTGCAAAATACAGAAGGTTTATTTGACTAAAACTTAATTAAACGCATTAAGGTCCATTTGCTGATAGTAGTCATAAAATTGTGTCTTATCTAAGTAATACTTAGTGCTAGTTCTTAAACCTAAAGATCATCATAGCTTATTCCCAGGTGCTGGAAAATATTTAAATGCATCTTAACAAAGAAGCACTTTTATTTAAGATATTTAAGACTTACTTTGTATTTCGTGCAAATATTTAAAACTCGTATCAGCAAACGGGCCTAAATGCATTCAACTACATACCGATTTAATCTAATTTGTCCGTTTAAAATTGATTTTTGAACTTTTGACTGAAACTCGTGTCTGCTACGAGTATATTTATTTCTCAAAGCAAAACTAACAACACACGAAAAAACAACCCGAAATAATAATATGAGAACATTGAGAGTTAAAAGTTACTACACACACTCCATCTTTTAACACACTGAAAAAAATTATATGTTACTTAACAAATTTTTATTTTTATTTTTCAGAAAATGCAAATGGAAATGCATGTCCCATATATTTATTTAGCGTACTGTATGTACTCTTCGAATTTCTTTATTTTCCTTATTCCCTGGCAAGATATCAGTGAACAAATTTTGGGGAAAATCTCGTTAAAATCCCCGTTTAATTGCGTTTACGATCGCAGGTTTTCCGGGGAAATTTGTTTCATTTTTTTCATAGACTGATTGCGATACCTACAGCCTTGACTAAATGTATCAGGCACCCTTTCCTTTTTCTCTTTGCTGCTTAAACATTGCTCGGAAGTAATTAGTTTGAATTTTATGAATTATGGCGTCATTATATGAAGTTGTAAACAACCTTTATTTTTTAAGAAAGGTCACCAATGCACTATGATGCAATAGCCAGTTTATGCATTTTTTTTCCGGTGTAAGATCAGTGTGCGATCATTGCTCGAAATCGAGAGACGCGTGACCAATTTGCTTTCTATTGTTCATAACAGTGATATTTAATAATTTTGTTTTTAAATGCCAAAAACAAGTGAACTTAGTCTGGCAAAACGTGTTAAAATACAACCTTTATTTGAAGAAGGCAAAAAACAAACAAATAGCAAAAGAAGTGGATTGTTCACGTTGTGCAGTGCAAAACGCTATTAAGCGGTACAGTAAGACTGGTTCGCACGTAAATCGCGAAAAATTCCGAACAAAAAAAAGATTACCACGCCTCGGGAGGACCGACTTTTAATACGATCTTCGCTGAAAAATCGAAAGAGAACCTCATTTGAGCTTGTAACAAATTTCTTCAAAAACTGTTAGAAGAAGACTTGGGGAAGTTGGACTTAGAGGATGCAAAGCAAGGAAGAAGCCGTGGCTCTCGGAAAAAAACAAGAAGGCACGCTTGGAGTGGGTGAAATGCATTTGTGTGATGGTCGGATGGACTCCCGCAAGTACATAAATGTGTTGGAAAATGTACTTCAACTTTCTTTTCCCAACATTTTCGGGGACACCAACATGGAAAATGTCAAATTCCAACAAGACAATGCACCGTGCCACAAATCAGCCCTAACTAGGTGTCTGAGGATAATAATATAGACCTGCTGAGTGGCCTGCGTAGTTCCCGGATCTCAACCCTATAGAACATCTATGGCGTATTCTAAAGCGTAGGATCCAGGAGCACTCGATTTCATTAAAAGAAACACTTAAAAGTTTGTTACAGCTAGAGCGGAGTGATATTTCGTCGGAAGTGTCGCAAGTTAGCACTATACCCAAAAGAGTCGCTGCAGTCATAAAGGCCAAAGGCGGCCCAACTAAACACTAATAATCTCTAATAAAACTATTTATTTATCATATCTGCTTGCTTTTATTGCATTAAACTTTTTGTTTTATGAAGATATAACACATTTTAAAGGGTGCTTAATACATTTGGCCAAGGCTGTATTTTTCGTACATGGAAAAAATTCCGGGAGACAATCTATTCAGGATGATGTGAATTGGCACCCAGCTCGAGTCACTCTAAAGTCACGATACGCGACTTGATTTGCAAATCGAAACTATCTCGTTGTCTAAAGAAAAATAGAAACAAAAAAAAAACCAAACACATTGATTCTCAGTTTTCTTCCGACAAATTGGAAACATTTATTTATTTGCTGTTTTTTTTTTTCTTTTTAAATTGTGTTAACATTTTGTTCCTGGTTTGTTCGAAATCTAAATTTTACAATTTTCTTTTTTGAATGAAGATTTTTCCTTACCAATTCTCATTTATATATTTTTTTTTATTTTATTATAATCTTGAGTGGAGTTTTACAGGGACATACATTTGTTTACTTCAGTATTTTTTTTTTTTTATTTAATTATTGTAGTTATTTTGTATTTTTTTTTATAAATCTTCTGAAGGACTGAGAAAAATAAAAAAAAAGTGGTGATACAGTTGTTTTAATTTTTTTTTTTGTTTTGTCATTTTATTTTTTTTATTTTGTTATTTTTTTAGAATTACAAACAATATTACACGAAGTGATTAAAGTTCAAATTTAAGCAAAAACAATTTTTTTCTTTTAAAAAAAAAAAAAGGATCTCATTTAGATTGGTACAAAAAAAAATTAAAATAAGAGTCACATTAGTGTAACATTGTTTGCAATTGGCATTTTTCTTAAGATTTTTGTTGTTTTTTTTCGTTTTTTTATACTTTTTTGGCATACCTTATTTTGAAACTTAAATACACAAATCCTATCCTTGCTCTGCAAATTTTCTCAAATTGAAGAATATGCTTACAATTTTTAGATAAGATTTGATTATTTAACTGAAATTATTATTTATATATTTATTTCAATTTCTTATTAAATAAGTATTAATGAAAAATCGAAATTTTAAATCCTCAAGATATACAGAAGGGGAAAGATCTTTCTTGTTTGCTATTGTTTATTTTTATTTGTTTTTTTTAATTAAATTAGCACCGTTCTCTGTGTATAGAGCTCGTATGAAACAATTTTTTTTTTCGATTTTTCATTAAAACTCTTTGCTATTACGGCTACTTTTTCTAATCACTAATTCAAAAATGTGTATTTGAGTGTGATTAATTTTGTTTGTATGTTTCTTCTAGCATACATTTTGTTTTTTAAATGAAAAGATTTCTTTTTTTATATATATATTTTTTTTTTCTGAAAAAGGCACAAAAACACCTTCCCTTCCTTAATTTCACTTTATGTCAATCGTATTTGCTTATTCAAAAATTTTATAAAAAAAAAAAAAAAAAAAATATTTTCTTATTACTTTTTTTTTAGATTCTCTTTATAATTTTGCTTTCTTTGTAAAAGTTGATCGAAAGTAATATTATATTATATTACTTAATGGTTTTTTTTTATTTGTTGCAGAAATGCACAATTTTTGTTTTCTTTTTAGTTGTAAAATTCAACAGTAAATTACTTTGAAAATAGATGTATTTTTTTTTCTTTTAAATAAACCTATAAATCCTTTTGCAGTATCTATTATGTTTTCTTTTCAATTAAATAAGAACTCTTGTGAAATTAAAGGCAAACAAAATAAAATTCAGAAAAGTCAAAGTTCTTATTCTGTGCAATTTAAACATAATTACTAATTAGTTATCCTTTGAATTTCTGTTTTAAAACTTTATATTTACACTGTTTAAATATATATATATATATATATATATATATACTTTAAATTTGTTGATTTTTAATAGATGTATACAAATCTAGGTCATTCTCACCATACACGACGTTCACGTCCTCTTAAATACCTAAAGACACTTTCACACACAAGAATAATTCATCTAAAACATTCAATTTAAAATATAATTGTGTATATCTTTTTTTTTCTGTTTTTTTTTTTTTTCTTTCATATGGTTTTGTTTTGTATTTTGTTTTCCTTTCTTGTAAATAAAAAGTACAAATAAAAAAAAAGAAAAAAGTTACAAAATATAATAATTATGACGATGTTCAGGATATTTTTTAAACAAATTTCTATATCCTAAACATATTTTAATATTTTTTTTTTTTTTTATTATTATTATGCAAATACAATATATTTATGTAATTTTGTTTTATTATACATTTTGTTTTCCTTATTTGTATTTTTTTTTTTTAATAATTTTTTTTTTTTTTTTTTGTTTGTTTTCTTATGCTGCGTAAAATTGAATAGCCTAATTTACTCAGTTTTGTTCCACTTTTGTTTTGCAATTTAAATAGTATTCAAGTTTTATTTACACAAGAAGCTAGTTTGTTTTGAAATTATAATTTGTAAACGCTTATATTTAATCCGAAATCATTTTTCAAAAGCCAAAAGAAAACAAGGTGTTAAATTTTTGGTTAGTACAAAAAGTTTTCTTGTATTTTTGTTGTTTTGATTATGTATGTATATATTATTATAGCAAACAATGCAATGACTTTTTTTTTTTTTGTTTTATTTTGCACAAAATTAATTCAGTATTTTTTGTTTATTTAAATAATATTTACATACTGATGTACTGTTGCATAAATAATATTTATATTGAAAATTTAATAATCTAACTGAAGAATATTTTTTAATAGTTTAATGTGAAGTGTTTATGTGCAAATTAAAATAATTTTTTTACTTTTACATCAAATAAACTATTAAAAATCGCTGCTTTAGTCTGCATTTTTGATTTTATAATATTACAATTTTAGTATTAGTAAATTAAATGTATATGCATGTCAAAATGAATATTGTTTTACTTATCAAAAAGCGAAATTATGAATTGTTTCATGTTAAATGTTTGAGTTTGGATTGGAAATAAATATATCATTAAACTCAAACTTTATATAACAAATATGTATGTATGTATATAGCCCATGGAGATTTTACTATACAACTGTCATATTTTGTTTCAATTACTTTTATAAAGGTTTTTTTTTTTTAATTTAGAAAACTATTAAAAATTCAAGGAAAATGTATGTGTCAATACTATTACTATGAATTTAACAACTAACAAATTTAAAGCAAATGAATAAACAAAAAAATTAACAAAAATGTATGTAATGATTTTTTTTTTTTTTTTAATGTAATTAATTTAAAATAATTTTTTGTACATTTTATATACATATAACGAGCAAAATAAAATATCCATTCTTAATAAAAGATAAAATGTGTATAATGGTGATTGCACATGTTTCTTATTTTTTACTAACAGCAAAACAAAAAACAAAAAGTTTTTTTTTTTTTGTTTTTGGTTTTAATAAAATTAAAATACATAAGTAGAGCTTAATAAAAATAGACCAAAGATCGTGGTGATAATGTTAGCATTTTTAAGGAATTTAATAATATTTATTATAAGATCGAGGATTGTAAACGTATATTATATTTTATACAGCATATGAAATTACAATAAATTTTTCAAACTTCTATTTAGAATTAAGATTATTTAACAAAATACCGGGCGGTATTTGTTTATAGTTTTAAAATGTACATGACGTTGCAAGACTTTAACACAAAAAGGGGCATTTTTTTACAAAGCCAAACCGATAAGCGTTTTAACATTCCTATTTTCTAAATTCAGTAGCGACACAAAATTCTCTCATATTCTCACAGTCATTCAAGGTGAGAACTTAGTTATTCCAGGTTAGAATTTAAAATCAGAAAAATACGTCTGTAGGTGTTTTCCATTCACGTACATGTGCTAAACTGTCAATCAAATCAGATATACATTTTTTTTTCTGTTAAACTAACAGAACTTAAATACTTAGCGGTTAAATTGATATTTGGGATGAAAATTTGCATATAACTGCTTAAATTTGTGTCACCTAACAGGAATTACACAATACAAACTGTTACATCGATCAAGATTCGATTGAGTGTTCAGCCGACAAACTTGACTTCCCTTAGAAAATAGGGTACGAGTATTTAACAAATTATATACAGAAGTGTACGAAAGGCTACTATGGATATGTAATCCATTTTGAAAAAGAAAACAAAGCAAGGCAACTTTCAATGAAAACATTCTCCATTAACGTTATGAAAAAATAAGAAACTTGCACTACAACATATAAAACATTGCAGGCTTATTTTTATTTATTATTTATTGGATTGAATCAAGTAGCTATAGAGTAACAGCTAAATAATCATACATTCGAACTATTAAAGTGCAACGCTATCTGTGATTTGATTCATTTCAAAAGAATTACGTGATTCAAATTGTCATGAGAAATTGTTCAATTCCTATGAAAAATATAACACGGACAACACGAATGGATGCCGAAGCTAGGCCCTAGGATTGGTTGGTTGTGGATAAGAATTTCAATGCAATCGCTGGCTTACAACTATCGAACATTTGTATAAATAAAAACTCGGAGGAAGAATGTGAAATGAAAATGGAACTTAATAACTAAATGTTATCATACATTCACACTTTACTTTGTCAACAAATTTAAATGTTTAGGAGTTAACGTACGAACAAAACATCCATGTCTAGATCAGTAGTTTAATGCGTTGCAACCCTGTATACACAAGTTTTCTTCTTCGTGCAATTAATAAAGAAATCATTTCGTATGAGTTTCACACATTTAAGGAACAGCTTTACTTACTGATTTATTAATAAAAAAAACATTAACAAAACATGGGTTCGGGTTGTGACTAAAGAGGACATATGGGCCGTAGTTATGTTAATCCTGGCGATGCCTAGAGTGATTCTTTGCCGTTTTGATAGCCGTGACTCAAAACCATATTAATAAACGCTGCGTAACGAATAATTAACTTTAGCCAATGGTTATCCATTGTCTGAACAATTATTTTTAAAACAATGTTATCCCATTTCAATTTATTTTTATGCTTAACACATGAAGAATCAGTATTGTAGTGCGTTGGGTTACTGCAGCAATAATATAAAAAAAAAACTTTTTTTCACAGTTTCACCTCTCGCAAACGTCTGACGAACATCAGAGAGTAATGAAATAGCTTCTCATTTATGCCTTTCGTATACAGCAATAAACTGTAGATACCTTTCAGCCGTGTGGAAAATGTAGCACACGTTATATGTATGGGCATTTATTTACATTTAACGATTAACAAATAAATTGGATGAAATATACAACAGAGGCTACTTACGATTACAACATACAATACAATATCTCCAAAGCTTAATAATGATTACGTCAAGACAATCGAACATCTTGTACATCTTTTAGCAAGTTTCACATTCACTTTCATTAGGGGTTTTCAGAGTTTTCAGTTGTCCGCCTTACATGGATTTTTTTTATTACCCAATTAAGTGTGGAAATTAAGAGTATAAATAAGACGATCGGACTTCTATTTTTTTTTTAATTCGCATACAAAATGGCCAGTGAGGTTTTATGATTAAATAGTCATACAACTATCGTTCTACAGCGATACATATATTCACAGTCGTAATTGTTTCCTTAACGATGATACAGTAATGCACAAGCAGGCACATTCCTATTAAACATTTTGAAGTGCAACGGTCGCTCAACTATAGATAGAATGCGCAGACCAACGACTCAACTATTTAGTCAGAGAAATCGTGAAACTCTCACGGCAAAACTAAACTATATAGTCGGGACAACAATCATGTGTATGCTCATAGCCTTAAATAGATGTGATGTAAAGATATCTCTTAATCTCTTGTGTGGAAGGAAGCCCAATCTCATAATGTGAGATTTAAGTGAAAACTTGTCTTAACGAATACATAATATTTTTAGAATTCAGCACTCATTTTAAGTAAACCATAAATAAGTTTTTTTTTTTTTATTAAGAATACTATTAAATGAACGTCTTTTACGCATTATATATGACAATAAAAAAAAGTTGATTTATATTTAACGAATGTTACAACAATTAACGAAAGAATTAATTTATTTGTAAAATAATATTACTGACTAGGTTAAAAATATTGTCATTCGTTTTATTCTTTGGTGTAAAAAATCATACTTAATTTTTGTTGTTTGCAAGCATTCTCATCTGATTCAAGTAATGTGTATTCTAGTTGTTAGTTCTGCATAAAATTAAAAGTGAAATAACTACACGAAATCATAGACGGATACCTCGAGATTGACAAAATAGGTATATTCGCGTACTTTTTGAATAAACTCTTAAATGTAAAATTTTGAGACAACATTACATATTAGGGTAGGTACCAAACAAACACGTATGTTTCGTTTCAATTTGCGTGGCAAAAACTTTAAGCCACTTGAAGGTTGAATAATATGCCACATGATTCTCTTAGTTTGTACCAAATTTAACTTTGCATCGATTGAAAACTTTGCACTGTTTATTTTTATCGTTGTCTACTTTTGAAAGTTTGTAAGTTTTTACCAAATGCAATTCTTTCAATACATTTATCCCCCTTCATCTGTAGTGTTTGACAAGTATATCGAGTGTATTTCGAGTACATTTAAACTTTGTAATTGCATTGAATGCCATCTCCCGACTAAGAAAAACAAATGTTCAAAAACACTTTGGTGTAACATTTCCATTCCCTGACTGTTCGGGTAGGCAAGTCTCAATCATTCGTTATTTTCCTCAAAAAAAAAGGACTCAAAAATTCATAATGCTTTTAAACTCTATTCTTATAGCCGTGTCACCCGAAAAATGAGGTGACATTAATAAAATCCGATTAAAGTGACAAATAATCTTTTTTCAGTAACACGATTTCTACAGCGCTTATCACATTGAACGACGAATGGAATACACACACACGGTGACTGCATATGTGACACTTAAATTATGGAAATAAGAGTGATTTTGAAATGTAAACAAATATCATAATTTACTTTGGCTATCACTTTAAACTTTTTTTTTTCTGTAATTCACGAAAATGAATGCAAAAACGTTTGCACAAAGGCAATGATTTTCAACAGAAAACACGGGCATATTTTTCGATGTCGAAATAAATTTGGCCGGTCCTTTAGAGTTTTTCTGATTTACTTTTTAATAAATTTCCCATCAATAAATATTTGATCAACATCAAGTTCTAAGCAAACACAAAATACGACGTGCACTAAAAACATAGACTTGGGATTAGTATACAAAGTTTACTGAACATGCTGTATTTTGATGACATATGTAAATAAATAGACGGATGCGACTCGTTGGAGCCTCTTGTAAAACATCTGAGTACTTACAGAACTCCTTACTTAAATTGATTCGTATCCAGCTAACTGCTGTAGATGGCATTCTGCTATCAAAACTATAGAAATAGCACTCGTCAAGGCTGATCACGTCACGCTAAAGATGCAATGAGTTCCTTTTTCCTTTTCATACCCTCTTCTCATAATCGAATCCTAATTCCGCTGTTGTCGAAGGTCCTGGTGAAGACTACCTTTCGCACAAGCCTTAATTTGGAATTATCTAAAATTGTTATCATGAGCAAACGCTGGATTTAAATAGAAATTCTCTAAGATGTTCCAAATTTTAAATTATTTATCTTTACTTTATAATTTAAATTTCTGTTACGCCCTGAGCGACATCGTCATGTACATGACTCACTATGAAATCACTTCATTGCAAACTTAATTCTTACTATATGTATATAACTTTTCGAATGGTTAGCAAACAATTTGCACCCGATATGAGCACCCGCGATTATAATGCTGTTTTTCTATTGTTTTGTTTTACCCCAGTATATTTAGTAGGACGTTAATGCATGTCTACAGAATAAACAAATGATTTTTGACACTATCGCAGTCAAGGAATCTAATAAGTTGCGTTACCTACCGCACCTACAAATTTGAATCTTCGATGGCCTTGAATTCGAATCTATTTTTAACTAACATGCGCCACTTTGTTATTCTTCCAAAATGAGTACCATTTCCAATAGCAAATCCTTTCAATGAGAGCTCTGCTGATAATAGAACACTCTCAAAGTCGGTAGGTAAATGCCACATTTAAGTATAATTCACAGAATTTTATTTGACGGTTTGCTTGATACGAGTCGTTCAATAAAATCGAAGCTTTTGATTGAAGTAAGAACAACAATGGGTACGTCGCATTTATGGGATAAAGTTTAATTCTATTTGAAAACGGCAAAGTTTCAAATTAGATAAGAATCGAAAAACATATTATAGTAGTTTTGACTTTCGAATGGAGATTAGGAGACGGGCGCCACTGTGGAATATAACAGGCACCAACGTAGATTTCAGTGTGAAAGTGCCAATTGAACAAAAATGTTCGGAAGACATATTTTTTCTGTGATCGAACAGTGTTTCGAATTCTCCCTCAAGTATCACATCGCTTTACAACCGAAATCAGTTAGCTACTCAACAACTGACAAATTATTGCAAAAAACACACACAAACCCATACGCTGTTTCACCAGCGTTGAAAACATCACTCCGCAGTAGCACTATATAATTGTTCAGAGCAATTTCGTTATCACTGAAACTTGAAGCACTTTTTAGTATAACAACCCGCGCATTTCACTGACTGGCTCATTAATTCCTTCACCCCAGCACCACCGAAATCGACAAACATAGAAACTAGACGGGGTTTTGTGAAAGTCAAGTATCCATTCAATCAGATCTAAATTTATGAAGCTCTTTAAACAGATGCTTACCGCTGGATTGAATTTGACTGCAAGGTGTAGATGAGGGAAATATTCATTTTTGAAGTATTCCTCGAATAATTATACCACGATCTAAAATGCTGTGAAAACTTTCCGCAGGCCCTTCTGTAATGAATTAAGCGCAGTGTGAACTATTGTCTAAAATGAGAGAGGAGATTTTTTAGCATTAGAACCTTGATTTTCGCTTGAAAGCCTTATTAAATTACTCTTTCATTTACGAATTCATTTCAGACACCTAGCTAGGTAATGGCTAATCTGCTTTAAAAAATTTGTAAGGTGTTTTAAGTCGGTTAATGTACGATTATTTAAAGCCAAAGATCATATCCGGGCGTTTTTGGAAACGACGAAGAATAGTCAATTGATCATCAATGCTAGACACAAAAACTGCGAGCATAAAATTTACGAATTTCATTGGTCCAGTTGACTTTTGTCATAGATAATATTTTTATTATTATTATTATTTTTTTTTTTTTTTTCTTGCAAGGGCGTACACATATTTCAAAGAAGAAAAATGCTAATTCGTCAACATATTTCTAAATTTTCTAACAATATTCGACTGGACTTTCAGAGTCTAATAAATCACTCATTGTCATGAAAATTTTGTTTTACTTTATTCTTAGTTTATTTGACAATAAATGCATGTGCGGTTTCTTGTCTGCATTTCTAAACAACAAATGATGCGCAAAAGGTGTTATCGAACACCTTGCTAATGCACGGTTGATTCTGACGACGTTTTCAAACAAATGACCTTTGCAAATTGCGTTTACGTGCGACAAAAACATTTTGACGTAGATGACGTTTCTAAAAATGCTCTCTAAACGTTATCCTGAAACTGAGCAATAAGTATAAAAAAAATCGGATTTCATCATACCATCGCCAACAGCGGTGCAGCAGTGGATGGGTTTGCTCGGTTGTGTGTGAGATCAGCACATCACAAGGGCGAGATATTTCTTTTGTTTTCGTTCTTTAACCGACCCGTTGTTAATTGAGGAGACTATTTGACCTACGAAACACACAGTTCTACCTTTTCTGTCGTAACTTGTTCTAACAGTTTCTCACACTCGCTCCTTTCTCTTCTTCTAAAATTTATGACTAAACCTCACTCTTCCTTTACTTATCTACATCAACGAAAATTGCAATATATAAACTAATGAATAGAAAAAAAGGAATATAAAATAATAGGTATACATAAGAAAACGAAAAAAAAAAAAAAAACTATTTGTATCTGTTTTGCAGAGTAGAAGAAAGTTTTAATTGAAATTATATAATTTTGATTCAACAAAAATTTTTTGTTTCATTTTGCAAGGACCATAATGAGGGTATTATGTGAATATGTTTATAAATTTGCTTTGAGTAGATAGGAGTAGATAGGGGAGGAGGGGGAACAAACGAATTGGGAATTTGGGGATAAATTATGTTGTTTACATGTTCAACATCTTTGACATGTATTTAACTTTATTTTCTTACATTAGATATTTTTCTCATTCATTTTTGTTTTTTTTTTTTTATATATATTTTATATTGAAGTTTTTTTTTTTATTATTATTAATTGTTTATTCCTGTTTATGCTAACATACATACCACAATTAATATTTTATTTTTATTTTTTTTTTTTATTTAGATTACTAGAAGAGTATTTTTTTTTTTTTATTTATAAATGTGTAATGTACGAAAATGGTATGTGTTTAATAAATAATACATTTTTTTCCTCTATAATTTTAGAAAATATAAAATAAATAATTTACAGTAAAAAAAAAAAAAAAAGAAAAAAAAAACAGAATGGTGAAAGTAACTACAGAACAAAAATTTTACACAATATTATGGTGTTATATAAATTTGATATGTGTGTGTATGTGTGTCTGGGCGAAAGAAGATAGTTTTATGGGGTGCCCTCTCTTGACTATCTCCATAGCAACATCACTCAGTTGATTTCTTTCTTAATAGCACTGTCACCAATTTGAATTACATATTTATTTAATCTTTTTCTGTTAGTGAAACAAAAAAAAGATCTAAACTTGAAAGTATCTGACTGAAGTGAGTAGATTACTTTCTAACTTTTTACAGATTATACATGTACTTTTTTTTTTTTTTTTTTCTATATACATATATGTATTTAAATCATTTCAGTAATTAGTTGAAAAATAATTTTATTTGATTTTATATGCTAGGTATAAGAAAAATTATTATCAGTGCCTTGCAAAAGAAAAAAAAATTATTTAACATCCCTGAATCTGCGTTAAAATTTACCCAATTTATAGATTAAATCAAAAAAAAAAAAAAAAAAAAATCGTTTCTCATAGACATATCATCCAATAAATGAAGTGAGTGTAACAAATTTCTATTCTGACATGATTGAATTACTTGTCATTGAATAACTTGTCACCTTTGAATAGTGAGGTGACAATGTGTCATTTCGACTGTTGAGTTTAACATTGCAGTAAAAAAAAAATTGGATAAAATTTAACCGCAGTGGGAAGAACTTGTTTCATGAAATGACTCACTTAACAGTTGAATCAAATTATGGGAAAAAATACAATGAACTAAAAATTGAAAGAAAGAAAGAAGAAAAAAAAAAAAAAAAAAAAAAAAAAACCAAAACAAATAAAAACAAAAATGAAAAAAAAAAACTTTTGTAACAAAGGAAGAAGACAGTTTTCTGCGTGTTTTGCTGTTAAGAGGGTGAAAAAAAAAATCGCTCACACACGAATGTTTTTTCTTTACATATTTTTCTTTGCTCTATCGGTGGAGCTAATCGAACTGAGATGGGAAGGGGGGATTGGTTGCACAATCTAACGCGTTAATGGCCGCGAAACCAATGTAACATGTTTCAATATCGACGATGTATTCAAAGTAATCGATGGCAAACCATCGATAAACTGTGAATTTTTATCGATGAAAAACGATGCGGCTGCCGCTTGAGCATCAATTGAATGGTCGTCTGATATTTCTTCATCGCCGACGACACTTCCACTGATGATGGGATGCATAGTGGTCCAATATTTACACGTTATTATGGTTGCCTGCGAATTGTTATCCTGTTGATCGTCGTTATAGTGGTGCTGAATGTATTCGTGTTCCTGCTGATCGTCATCGTCATTTATATTCCTGCCGTAGTCCGAAAGCGTATCCTTGGTTGTTGCCTTTGTGGTCGTGGTGGTGGTGATGGTGGAAGTAGTAGTGAGTGCAGTAGTTGGTGGTGGATCAGATGCCGAGCCAAATAATGAGAGTTTCAAATTGTTGTTATCGTAAACATTGTTATTATTGTTGTAGGTGATGTTGTTATTGTTGTTATTAGCGCAAACATTTTGTGATGCTGAATGACGTCGCTTGCGATCGAAACGATTGGAAATTTTAAATTTATTCGAACTCAAAAAGCATTGCATACGCTTGCAATCATTAAGGCGGCGCTCGTTAATTTCGAAAATTGCCGAATTCCCATTTGGCGGAGTGATGGTGGTCGATTTCAGCAGATTTTTCATATTCTTACAAGCGATCTTTTTATTCTCTTCTTCCTCAAATGTGGTATTGGTGGTGGTTGCCTGATGCTCTTCTTCTTCTTGTTGTTCTTCCTCTTCTTCTTCTTCCTCATCGTCCTCGTCTTCTTCTTCCACTTCTACTGGATCTACTTTAGCCGAACAATTTTCTTCAGTGGACTGCTCTGTTTTTTCAGGTGATGCTTTGCCCCATATTTCAGCCAGATTCGAATACTCCCAGTTTAGTTTCTCCAAAAATGAATCGTTATTGTTGTTGTTCAAGCGTGAAAATATATCAATCGGATTAAATTCCTTCTTCCAAATGATATTCTCATCTGAGTTCCACAACCCACCAATGTATTTCTCGTCTTTACCCTCAGCAACTCCATCATTTCCAGCACCAAATTTCCGTGTACAACCACCACCTGCAACAGCACCGCCTACCACTCCAAAGCAACCACCAACACCACCAACACAACCAACACCAACCGCTCCAAGGGCGTTAGCCAAAGATTGAGCATTCTCAGGGCGCAACAAATCGGCAATCAATTTGTTCACATTGTACAGAATATCCTTCTGCTGTTGATCCTCCTCTTCCAGGTCACCACAACCGGCTGGAGTAGCCATCGCTTGGTAGAACTCACAATCACGAATTGTCTCGGCATCCAAATCGGTGTCATCATCATCATCATCGCCACCACCGTCCTCGCGAGTACCATTTTGATCTTCCCAGTCACTGCCAATGTACAAGTCTTGCATGTACCTGAGATCGGACATAATCTCATCACCCTCCATGTTAAGTTCGGCCTTTAGCAGGCGATTGGCCGGAATGGACTTCATGTCATTATTGCAAGCCGGGCACATGCCCCAGAGAGTGTGCGAGGAATTATTATTGTCCACGCATTTCTTACCAATCTCCGCCATTGACCATTGATCCATGCTAACGCATTCTTCATCATCTTTAGCATTGCCCCCACTACCACCGCCGCCGCCGATACATCCGGTGTCCATCCAGTCATCTTCATCATCGTCATCATCATCATCATCATTGGCGACCGAATTGTGGGCGGTTTGCATTGGTGATCTGGGTAAATGAACAGAGGCCAATTGGTAGACCAGTGAGGAGTGCAAAACACTTGGAACAATCGCGTTTGATTCAGTTTGACACGACTTATCAGTGGTTCGAAGGCGAAACCGAATTATAAACTCCGATTGTGAACTCTTTGTAGAAGAAGCTACCGACGATGCACAGTCGCGATTGGCCGAACCTGATCGATGGTAATGACCTGCCACTGAATTGTCCTCCTCGGCTAGAGTATCCGACCGTGTGTACTCTAAATACTTTTCCGACTCCAGATACAGATAACCACTATCGGAGCGTTCGAAATCGACTGTATCTAAGTTGCTGGAGATCTCGAAGGTGTGCCCATCGGCATAGCTCATTTTTATCGGATGAAAATGGGTCCGCTCCGAGGTCAGAAGATTCTCATCATCTGGCGCAGTGCTAGAGGTGAGATGATGATATTCAGCATCCGGTTTTTGCCACTTTGCAATGGGTTTCGCATCGATGAGTTTTACATATGATTTGATGCGAGAGTACGCAATGAAGCCGCTGGCTGTTGTCGAATGGTTAGCCAGTGTTATGATGGATGTATTTGAAGAGGTCGACGTGGTGGTGGTGACTCCTGTTGCAGCAGCATTCCTATCGAAATTACAAGAGTTTTTCTTACCCAACGAGGCGGCAACAGATCCTCCGCCATACAATTCAGTTAGCGATATGGGATTCGATGAGCTCCAGGACTTTACATCGGCCTGTAGATTGTTGCCAGCCGGAATTTGCCAATTAGGATTACCACCAAGGTAAGATGATGATGAGGATGGTGTTGAGTCGGCAAATTCATTGGTGTAGCAGCTACGTGCAGAATGATCCATAGTCGAAATGGATGAAGAAGACGATGATGAAGTTATAATCAATGGCTGTTGCTGCTGCTGTTGCTGATAATAGTGATGTTGCACAGCCATGTTATTGCCATGTGGTACACCATTAATGCCTTCAGACCATTTTGACGTCTGGTATGGATAGAAATATGACTTATCGCTGCCAGTAATGTCCATCTGCAATAAAATTGTTGAAAATTTGTTAGTAAGGCTGTTTGACAGCGGCTTAGCGGTTGATGGAACTGCGATTTATCAATGTCTCTCAGTTCCATCTCACCTGCTTGCTTCTGATTTTTTTTTTTTTTTTTTTATTGATCACCCACCTTAAACTGATCTTGAGGCTTCTGTGTGGATGATGTTGAATTCAAGACCTTCATGAAAAAACTCTCGTCGGTATCGGGATAGCTTGCATTTGAATTCTCTGACCATATGGTGTTCTGTAGAAATACACCAATTGGTGAACTCTTGCCGCCAGCCCTTTTCGCACCAACAGACTTGTCAAAGTCATCTACACCTCCTCCTCCTCCACCGCTTCCTCCTGTGCTGCTAACGGTCGGCATTGAAAAATAATCACTATGCACATCGCTGTGGGTTGTGCCTCCAATTGCGGAAGTAGTAGCTGACATCGAGTAGTCACAACATTCGCTGTAGTTCAATTGCTTGAACTTGTCGACATCATAGTGATGGCTGTAATAGTTGGTCCAGAAGTTTTTCAAATCTTCACTTCTATATGGAGCAACTGAAGCGCCTGAATCAGTTACGATGCTTGATTGCAACATTGATTGATTAATGTTGCTGACACTGCCACTACTCGAGTTGGAATTCTTCCAGAGTGCCTCAACACTGCTATTGAATTTAGCTTTAAATTGAGCAAAATCAAGTTGTTCGGAGGATGACGCCGACGATGATTGTTGATGATGATCGCAAATACTCTGCTCGTTTAGCGAATCATTTGAGATATCACGTTCGTACAAGCGACGAGCTGTGCTCAAAGATCCTTCGGTGATTTCAGACACCGATGCTAGGGTATCATCGGATTTCGAATTTTCCACAAGATCATCGCACAACGATATTTCTATCACACATGGTTCTGCCGACACTTTAGCCATCTGATTATCATTTGCTTGAGTCTTGACTTCATGCTGCTGTTGCTGTTGCCCTTGTTCGGTAGCCATTGGTGATTGTTTAATTTTGACGTCATTTACCATGGGTTTCATACGTTTCTCGTGAATTTCATTAGCAGTTCTGCCCTCGGCGTTGTTACCACCACCACCACCACCACCACTGACACCGCTTGCCATATTGTATGCAGCACTCTCTGATGTGCTCCGATTTCGATTATTCTGCTTTACAATAAATTCTTTAATTAGATCTCTTCCCATTTCCCAAGAACCCTCGAAGTCGGTATCCCAAGTTGGTGAGCTAGATCCACCACAGTATGAATTTGTTCGTGTATTGTTGCCAGCAGTAGCTTTTCCTTTGGACATTGCTGTGGAGAAGGAAAATAAAATATTAAAATTTAAACAACATTCGATGTTTGTTGAAAACGAGAAAAGATAAGCGTTCATTGAGCTATCAACTGGGAAAGAGCCTTTTGAATGAATCCACGGGTCGTAAACCTTTGGAGCTGTATGAGTAGGCAGACTTTCGCTTGTTAGGTGGTATGGTTTTCAAGGTTGACCAGTGACTATTTGATTGTGTAACGATTTTGATGAAACTTTTTTTTTTTTTTTTTGATTCTTATATTGGGAAATATGTTCGTTCAAGGAAGTGCATACATTGTGGAAATTTACAAATTTTCCCTATGGAAATACGCACATTATGTTCATTTGTCTGAGACGGGCGAAGCTTCTTCCCGGATATTTCAATACCTAGCTAGACAAAATTAAGTACATCTCTTCAACTTTTTGTAAAGCCTTCGAAATGGCCCAAAAATCAACGGACTAAGGCCGTTATAATAAGGCCAACACCAAACCAAATCAGGCACAAAATTGTCGATCAGAAAAAAAGTGCCTTGAGCCATCGCCTCTTCTCCGTATAAAGTGTCTGAATGGTTACGTTTTTTCTCCTAGAAATAATCGGAGGATCAATTGGACATACAACGATCTTGGCTACACACTCCGAGAATGGAGTTTCAAAGCTTCAAGTGGCATTCATGCACAACGACTTAGGGTTCAACTTTCGCTTTATCGACGGTAGTTTTTGTTGCATTGAATTGTTTTTTTTTTGTAATGGGTCAGTCGGTAAATTTATGAGGAAGTCGTTTTTTTATGAATGCTGTTTTTCATTTAATAGGGAAGTGTCCCGCTGAAAAAGAACAAAGTTTGCAACCACATTAATTCTAGATTAGGTTCTGCGTGCAGTCCTTATATAAGTTAAATGCACCATTAACATATTATCTGACAGCCAAGGCGATTGTTTGGTTATCATAAGGAATCATGAATTACCATACACTACAATACGTGAAAATTGCTACGGCCAGGCAGGTCAACTACGTTAACAACTTTATTTAGGAAGCATTATCTCGGACCGAAGTGGCACTTAAATTCGATACCGGCAACAGATTTGGTATTCTATCAAATCTAAATATATAAAGAAACATGTCCTGACTGTCATTATCGCCGAGCCGAAACCGCTGAAGCTAGAACTATGAAATTCGGACAGTAGTTGTGTTTTATGATACATATAGGCACCCAAAACAGTATCGATACGTGAATAAACTTATAACAATTCGTTCACACATACTTCACAGATATGAAATTTCAATTACAAAAAAAAAGCACGTGTATTCTTAAAAAAATAACACCTGTTTCCCAGTTTTGTGAAAGGAATTCATAATTTATGAGAATGAAAAAAATATCATTGTTATTACCTTGATTACGTCGACGTTTAGTTTTCCTTTTTACCCCAGCTGTATTACAGAGTACAGTATTACTATCTCCTCTTTGCGAATTACCCAACAGCGCTGATGGACCAGCAGTAATGGTTGCTTTTTCTGTTGCCGGTGCAGACGTATTAACAGTTGCTACTACTGTAGTAGGATTTGTAGCGATTTTATTAGATGAGTTAATTTTCCTATCGACTGGCCATGTTAATGATTTCGTGTTACGCCTTAAAAGTCCAATTGAATCTTCCATTTCCTTGGAGAGAGCCGGAAATGCTCGATAGTAGCGTTTACGAGGATCTTCGGCATCGGAAGCAATTTGTTCTTTCGTTTTTCTCGACACTGATAATGCTGTAATTTCGGATAATTTTGCTGTTGAGACGCCTCCTATTCCCCCTTCGGTTGTTTTTGCTGCAGATAGTGCTTCGTTTGCTGTATTAAATGATGATGAAGGTGTTGTTTTTAGTACGCTATTTAGTGCTGATGCTGCAATTTGCAAATCGTCATCCTCCTCTAGATTGGTCGATTGATTCTCAATATCATTCACCTTCTCACACAGTTCATCCACTAGGTTTTCAATCTTTGTAATCTATTGTTTTTTTTTTTTTTTTTCAATTTCAAAATAAAAATGCATTTATGTATATTTTAAATTGACATAATTTTTTTTTTTTTTTTTTTTTAACAAACCTCTTGTTCCGAAGAGACAATTTCCATTAAACATTGAACTGCGGTTATCTTCCTTAGGGTATCCGTGTCACAAGGTGGATAACGTTTGCTGTTGCCCTTCCGATTAGCTAAAAATGTCTACAGTTTGTATACAAATTGTTAATTATATTTCAGTTTGATTATAACATTTGAGTTAGTGTGTTTTGGACATTACTTCTAGATTGCTGAACTCAATGGGATCATTTATTTGAACAGAAGATTGCAAGAGAGATAAAAGAAGTCTAGAATATATGAGGGGTGCCTCAACGCCTAATTGCTCCAATCTTGACACTAACCAATCAGAGATGGCGTTCACCGCACGCGTTGATACAAGCTGGGGATACTTCATACCTGCATTCAATGGAAATAAACAATTTGTACTTGTCGTTAGCACAAAAAAAAACCAGAAGTAAATATAGTTTTCTTAACAAAACTATTACACAAAACAGTAAAAACGTAGTAAATATAAAGAAACATTTTTTTATTGTTATTTTGTCTATCAAATCAAACACAGACACAAAGAGATTTATAAGTTAAGTTCGAGTAGTATGTAGTGCCAAAAATGCGTGTGTGTTGGGAAAGACATATGCGATTTTTTCACTGTTTTGTCGAGATTTTGAACAAATTGCATTCTATTATTCAAAATATGTGATGTGTTCTAATTCATAAACAAGTATAAAAAAAAATTAAAACAATTGCAAGCGTGCAAACACAAAATATAGTTTTTTTTCTTTTTAAATAAAATTTTGATATTTAGGTCCATTGCATTTATAAGAAAATTTATACAAATTTTTCAAGAACAAATTGAAAAATCTCGAATAGAATTCGAGTAGAGTATATTTTATATACATACACTCGGGTTCATTTGATTAGAGGCAGGCAATTACCATAAGTTCAATTTATCTCTCTCTCGTTACATGTAAGAGAGAAATTAAAAATTGCAAATGAGAGAGAATAAGATAACCGTTAATTTTTATGGTATTTTATAATCGCTAATATTATAAGTGATTAGCTAAATAATAAAATATGTTAGCAAACAAAATTATTAACCAGCAGAAAAGTAGATTTTTGACCAACGGAAAATACGAGTAGTTTATTTATCTATGGAAAACAAAAAACCGAATCAGCAGAAAAAGTAAATGATTAGCAAAAATTATATTTGATCAGCAGAAAGAAACAATGCATCAATAAAGACCAAACATATATTCAAAAAATTTTTGAATTTTTTACAATTATTTTCTGAAATTCGCAATCGCTTAAATGATTTCCTGAATAACTGCTCGTTTCTTTTTGCATACAATGCTTAACAGTTTTCCAGATTATTTTGTTTCTTTTTCTGATAAAATTTAAATTCTCCTAGTCAAAAAAAAAAAATCAACTTTTTCTGCTAATTGAAAAATTAACTCCTGCTTATCAAAAAATTATGTTCTGCTGATCAATTCGATCCATTTTTTGCTAATCATTTACTTTCCTGCTGCTTTTGTTTCTAATTCTCTGGAGATCAAATCATTCTTACGAGTATATAGACAGATTATTTATATGAAATTTTTCAAGTATTATTTTTTCCGCTACAATACTAATATAAAGTCTAGTCACCTCCATTTCGAAGAATGGCTTCAAATTTTCTTGGCATATTTGAAGCTAATTTGTTGCGTACTCGTATGTCTCTCTAAGCTGCGCCATATTTTCCTTAAGTGAATTTTAATAATGTTGTTGATATTTTTCCCCTTAAGCTTGAGCTTTATCAAACCCGAAATATTTTCTATGAGATTCGATTCTGAGAGACACCCAATCTAATATCGTTATCCCATTTTC
The DNA here is from genome assembly GCA_963082735.1 of Pocota personata. Lineage (NCBI taxonomy): Eukaryota > Metazoa > Arthropoda > Insecta > Diptera > Syrphidae > Pocota > Pocota personata. The sequence continues at coordinate 43,705,339 of OY720430.1, read as the reverse complement.
CTCTTTAAAAGCCCCGCAAATCAAGCTTCGACGTTTCGGAACGTTGGCTTCTTGTAAGATCCAGTCCCGAGAGTAGTTTTCGTATAATGTGTCAGCAGACTTCAACAATTCTTTTTTGCATAGGTCCACACCATCCTTACAGAGTTCAAGTTTCCTGTACAGGTTATCAAGTTGCCGAATCCCCTTACTACGAAGCACCCATAAACATGGGCCTTACAGGATGCCTTTTTTTGGACCAGGCACACTTTAAAAAAAATTCAACAGCCAAAAAGAATCGTCTGTAATAATTATCTGAGTCCAATCGCGAACCTTATTTTCATGAGCCTATTCGAGTCCTTTACTCACGTGTATTTCTACAAATAGGGATCTTGATGTCATGCGGATACTGTTTAAATACATACAATGACCTTTTTCCGCCAAGTTTTCTTGACCAGCTCTCAGGATAATGCAAAACCTATTTATCAACAACCTTTGTTATGTTTTTTGTAGGTACTGCACCGTCGATTTTATGAACATTTTTGAGCTCTTGGGTTGGGAAACAAAACAAAAAAAACTGCTTCAAATCATACCTTGTAGTTTAAAACAAAATAAATGCTTGGAATTCCTAGGGTACTTTTGTTATAGCAGAACTTTTTTTCCGAGTGAACAAACTGTATTTCAGTCTTATTTACAAAAAAAAAAAACTCTAAAAATGTACTGTTCTTTCAAAATTTAAAGTACTAAATTATGCAAGTACTAACTACTTTATATATCTCTCATTAGCACTTTTTAAATGACAAGAGAAAGAACACTTTAGTTATCATAATTGATTGCCCCTTTAATCAAATGAACCAGAGTATATTATTTTTAAGTTAAGAGCAATTATGAGGTAAAATAAATTTACTTACATTTTCATAAGTAAATTTAATACATACTTCAATGTAATATTCCACATGGGTGCATTCTTTCAGCTAATCTTTTTCTGACGCATATGAAGTAACTTAAGCCCGTAGGCAATCAAAAGAGTGGGACTCCTTGCTTGTACATTCTACCTGACAAATAAATCGAGTGTGCTAGGGAGCTTTTGGATATGATTCTCTTATGGTCAAGTTATTAACGAGACGCCTCGATATGCAAATCTGTCTGTTTAGTTTTAGCACTAAAAGAGTGAATACTAAAGTAAAAAAGAGTTGTTCAAATCAATTTAGAAGAGTACATCCAAAGAAAACTAAAAATATATAAGAAAACGTAACTAAAAATTATTTGGAAAAGGATTGGCTAGGCTAGAGAAGAAAACTTGCAGCCAGAATTATTAATAGACAAGCCTAGAATCAAATTATTTCGTAATAAGAAATGATGACCTTATCGACTGCGATATACCCTAGCGAAACAAAGTGCTCAGCGTTATCAATACCATGGACATGAAATTGCTAACCATTGCCTCATAGATCATTCATCTCCAACAGAGCAAGTAAGCTTTCAAATTCACTTCCAGGAGACTTAAGTTTTTAATATTCATTATATGGGATACCTCAACGAAAAAAAATCCCTGCAAAGCTCCAGGAGGACACAGATTGCTCCCTGCTTTGAAGTAACGTAGAATAGAATTATTAACTACATCGCGCTCAGATCCAATATCCCTCAGACCTATATGCCTATTTGCTAAATTGTATCGCCTGAATGCATTAAAATTCAATTTTCACAGAAATTAAAATACAGTGGACTTCGCTTTATTAGGACCCCTAATAATTCGGACCGCCGGGCTGGAAGTGTTCGAGTGAACACCCGAGTGGCCAGGAAATACAAAGAAAGAAGAAAGAAGACTTCATGCAGGATGACAGTGAGGGCAGTCTATTATCAGCATTAGATGTTTGCTCTAATTTCGTAAATCTACAGAGTACTAAAAGCATTCGCTAGGAGACCATCGACAACTATCTGAAGACATTAAATGTAAAATAAGTTTTTGAGTTGTGTCTTAAAAATTATTTACTTATTGAGTCTCAAAATAGTGGGTCTAGCAATTCTATCTGTCTGACTTTACGCACGTCTGCAGCATAAACGGCTGTACGGTCTGTGGGTTCGCAATTCGAGGCGAATCGGAATTTGCATTCTAATCCCAAAATTAATGGTCATTTACTATAACTGCCGATTTTGTAAAAAAAAAAAAAAAAAAAATCGATTTTCTCGAAAACGGCTCTAACGATTTTATTCAAATTTAATATTTGAATTACAGTGAGCATATGCCAAAAGATAGCGTTTTTTTTTATCAAAGAATGCATATAAGGGCCACTTTACTTTTTAAATGCTTTTTGAAATTTTGCTATTTATTTATAACTCGATCGATTTTGTTCGAAATCAATAAATTTTCAAAACATTTTATTTTATTAAAAAACGGTTTTGTTTAAATTTTAGATCCCTTTTGAATCGGTGCAAAGATTGCCGCGAAAATCGTTTGCGCATTTGCTTTTGATCGGCATTCAGCAAAGCGGCACCCATCTTGCCCAGAGCTTTCGCATCCCTAAGTTTTTGTGCAAGATGGTTCGCACCCTCTCTTCCGATATACACACAGCCTCAGCTATCTCACTCACCTTCACTCGCCTATCGTCCAACACGATATCATGCACTTTTTCGATGGTTTCGTGTGTGGTTGCGGTTTTTGGCCGTCCTTCACGTGAGTCATCTTAAATTCAGCTGCCCACTTTTTAACGGTTGACATGGAACGAGCTACAACTGCAAAAATTCGTGTAAAGAAAGTACTTGAGAGCACAATTTGAAACTTGTCATACGAACTAATGAGAAGTGCACCCAGGCGGGAAACATAAATGTTTCCTGATTGGAACGCCATCTCTGCGTCAAGCCGAGAATTTTTCACCTTGCCCTCGTAGCATCTCACGTTAAATGGTGCTTCGCTAAATAATAAGACAAATCCACTACAGTCTAATATCTTGCAGATGTTAGTCAATAGTATTTCCACCTACAAGTCTTTATAATTTCTTCGGAAATAGCCAAGAGGGAAAGATGAATGAAAAACTAACTAACAGTAAGTTTCCATTTAATTGTACGCCAGTAAATCATCAAAAAATGCCTAAGAAAAAAACTGCAGCACTAGTGAATTCAACGTGGACTGCTTCTGACTTTGCAAACCATTTATTAATATTAATATCCAGATTGAGTATGAAAGGGACAATTTGTATAGTCAAGACTTTGTTTGGCTGCCCTTGATAATGTCTCAATAAGGTTCGAACAAGGATTCCACTCGGAATCTTCCAGAGTCATAAACACCCTGCTGATCATCACAAAGCAATGTATAGAATATTATGTAGGTATCTCCGCTTCATCTGTTCTTTATCAATTTCAAAACTGTCTCCAGTAACATGATCCGGAATTATTTTATCTCATATGCCTTACGCAGGAGAGGTACCCCCGAAAAAACTAAAGCTACATACGAGAGTGGGAAGTGTGGGAGTACTACACAACAGTAAGATGTTATAGACTGACTTCGAAGTTTAAAACGGAATTCAATGCTGCATATTACTACGGAATAGAACGAAGCTCAAACATCTTTACTACCTTGTCGATGTTTGCTTGCTTTCGCATAAAATAAACAACTTGGACAGAGAGAATTTATACAGCCATCTTCACTCATTTGTTGCAGTAGTTTGTTAATAGTTGTATTCGCATCATAAGGATCATGAAAGAAAACTTTCATGTAAGAATGGGTCAGGAACGGAAAAAAGAGAAATGATTAGACAAACGTTATGTAACGTCATGTAAAGTTTTTGTAAAATAAGTTTACAAATAAAATTTGATATTTAACGAAATCGTTTATATTTGAATTACCGGACTAGAGACCTTCTACATGAAGAATTTTTTTTTTTTTTAGTTATTTCTATAATTAGGAATCCAAATTATTTCGATACATAAAAATACACATGTGAACATGCAAAGACGAGGAAATTAGAAAACGAATAAAAAAGAAACGAAATGGACCTAATTTTACGTTTCGAATACTTCAGTCAAAACACATAACAAATTATCAAATTTCCAAGAATTATTTTCACTTACATTCTACTGGCCTACAAACTTACCTTAGAATTCTTTAAAAGCGATGTCATTCAGTGATCGAGTGATGGAATCCAATTTCGATGAAATTGGATTTTTTGGCCGCGTAATTTGTGCGTCCTGCAAGACGCTGCTGGCCTGCTTGGTGGTTATAGCGATTTCTTCTATTCATGTTTTAATTGTGCAATAGCACTGAAAGCCAATTCAGTTGGAAGATTCATATTAATAGTTTTAGCGTACATTTTTCTTTTTTTTCTTTTTGTTTGCCTTTCGATTGAAAATTATTCAAAATTTTCCTCGGAGTTGTTCTAGTATATTTGTGGTGTATTCCAGTGAATTCGATTTTCTTTATAATGTGCCAACAAATTATATTAGCAATATTTAGTTCAAATGATAACCAGCAAACATTTGCATATTTCTCCTCTGTGCAAGGAATATACGAGTATATCGTGAGCGTGTGTGCTTTTCTTCTTTTTTTTCGAAAAAAAGAAAACAAATAACTTGGGTTTTTGTTGTTAAATTTTTCTTTATATCGTGGAGTGTTCTTAAAGTGAAATTATATGATGATTTGTGGTTTGGTTTTATTATTATTATTTTTTTTTTTTTTTTGTGTTTTATCCCCTTTTAGTAAATCATAATGTGTTTTGGGTTCTTTTTTTTTTGTATTCCGAATTTGCTACGAAGCAAACTTTTAACGCGAAAACTAAACGATGTTAATAAGTATACGGGGATAGAAGAATGTTTGTGTTATTATGAGGGGTCGTCGTCGTCGTCAAAGTCAAAAAATTGTTAAAATTTTTTGACTTTTGTCCGGTATTTGCAGTTTGATAAGGATGTTTTTGATTTATTTAGAAATCCATTGCTGAATCAGTGTTTAAAACTGAATTCTCCTTTTTGCTGTCTGCACTCTCATGAATTTATTTGTTTTCTAAAAAGAGAGAAAATTAAATCAATTTGATTAGATATCTTTATCTGGTGGCGTTAATCAAGTTTTAGCCGTTTAAAAACATATAAATAATGATAGATGTGATACGAAAATATATAATCTATGACTCTCTTTTGTCACTACATGAATTGTTCAAATTGTACCAGATATAGTAGCCTATTTATCGAATTTCAAATTAAATCAATCGATCAATCAAGAACAAAGTGGAACCGTTGGGGATATTTAAAATAAATGAAATAATGCGATAGCTCTAGGTGCGATAACAGAAAAATGCAGTAAATTTGACTCTCTTTCATTAAATAAGACCGGTCCTGCACGGATAAATTCGTTCCACTTAAGTGCATGATATTCTCAATGAACTCATTTAAATATTTCTGATGCAATTTGCGATTAGGTTATAAATATATTATTCTACAGAATGCATTTGCCGAGAAGAGTTATTACACGTACACAATTTGTTTCGACTGAGGCACTGTGACAAAAAAAATGTTATCACAGGCCCAATATTTAACCTTTAACTTTGTAAGAATTGAAATCTATTAGAACACGAAATACATAAGAGTATTCTTAACAAATGGAAAACATGTAGAACCCCTAATTGGGTGGTCGATACGAATATTTATGTGGCAAAAAACACGTTGAGAAAATTCAACGTTAAAGGAAAATATGACAGAAGTTTACTAGTTTTTAGGGCATAAATAATTGTTTGATCATTTTGTTTAAATTCATGCAGTGTTAGGCTGACATGGATTATGGTTGCCACTTAAGTAAATGCTTCACTTATAATTGAGAAGTGAATTTCCAAAACTCACATTCTTTACTTTGATTTTCCCAGAAATTGAGAAAAAAAAAAAAAAAAAAAAACTAGCGGTATTGAACGTTGAATTTTGATCTGGGGGCCTATTCTCAAACTCATTCCGTATACGACCAAAAGTCTACATAATCTCGAAAAGCGTATTTTGAGAAGTCGCATACGTGCAATTCCCATACGAAACGATCCAACTGAGTCTACAAGTACGCGTTTTCTGCCAACTGAAATGAACAGTTATACCACTTTAATATTATGAAGGTACTTTTAGAACATTTTTAAACTTTTTATCCCAACTTTTCTCTTGAATAATTTCCCAGATTTAGTGTTATTTGAATAATGCGAATGCTTTTGAAGCATATACCTACATAAACCACATAAGCAATATTGCAAAGCCCATTGGGACTATTTGTGTACCAAAAATATTGCAAAATTTCAATAATTTTCAAAAAAGTTATATAGCGAGATTTGAAGTCATTTCATTTGTCATTTGGCAAGCTTTAGTACAAAACCCAATCGCCAAAACTTTTGCCTTCCTTCGAGATTTTTAATATTACAGATTTTGTCACAAAATGTCTGCGAATATCAACGCCATAACAAATATATATTTTTTCATGGTTTGTTTACTAGGCCTAATCATATATTAAGTCAGTTCATTTCGTATTTTCTTAAGAATTATTTAATTGACAAGACTTCACAGTTTAAATGTCAATTATTTTTACCAATACGTAAAGTTGTACAGAATGAACTGCGTTCAAACCATTCGCATGGGGGTTATACGGAATTAGTCGTATACGAGTGATTGATAGGCATCCTGAACTGATAATTTTAAAATTATGTGCTACGATCCAAACCCCCCCTCATTTCGCAGAAATTGATAAAAAAAAAAAAAAACAAGTTTAATTAACAAAAAATTGTGTTTAACAAGTTATTTAATTTGAAGTAGTTTTTCTTAGAAAGAACTCGTTTAGGAAAGGAGACTATTGTGGCAATTAATAAAACACTTTTAAAAATTATAGAAGACGAGTCAATACCTATACATTTGTTTTAATCTGATCATCTTCTGTATGTTCCTGATCGTCACCATTTTCCGAATGAATATCAATTATGCCTGGGCCTTTAGTCATTCTAACTGCTTCCTTATTTAAGCGGAGAATAAGACAAACCTGTGATCGTTTTTGAATAGATGAGGTCAAAACAAACACTTCCTGTTCCATTCCTGCCTACCTATTTGTTCTCACTCGCCTTACTCAAGAACCACTAAATAGTTTTTAATAAAACTTGGTTTATGTTTGTTCTGACATATATATTCAGGGTGATTTAAAAAAAATTGGGCTGCCTATATCTAGTTAAGTCCCCTTCATCAAGAAAAACAAAAAAATATAAGTAATTTTCTCACAAATTTGTTATCCCAAAATGATTCTAAAACTGTTTTCATATTGTCCTACGGTTTAAAGACTGAACAATTGCCGTTCAGCCTTACTGGATCTATATAGATCTGAATTTTTATTGAAATCGTTAGCCGTTTTCGAAAAAAATGCAATTTTTGAAAGATAAATTAAAATATCGAGATCGAAAACAATACGTGCCTTATAGGAGCAAGTAAAAAGTATAGTTAAAAATCGGTACAGATTTGGTGAATATAGAGCCAAAGAAAGACGATGGCAGCAAAAGATAAAACCTGCTATAATTCCAGAACGGTAAGCAACACGAGAAAAATGTACTTATTATTTTGTATTTGACTTGATGAGAGGAACATACGTAAGTAGATATAGCCAGCCTAACCTTTTTGGAAAACCCTGAATATCGCGCTCTATCTTGAACACACCCTATCCTACAATTTGTTTTCACTGCTTTTTTTTTGTTTTGTTAGCGCCGAGAAAAATATTCTAAACGTTTAACTTAAATAAAAATAAACGAGAATTGTTTAAAAGCTGTGATTTTAGGAGGTATGTAATGCGTTATTCGAAGAACTATGCAATTTGCGATGAATTTTTACACAAGGTTATTGAGCTTCTTTGTTCAACTAACTTTATATGAAAATAGAGTGAACGACTGAGTCGCACGTACTTGCGAAACTCAGATTTAAATTTTTTTTTTTTTTTAAAAATGTTGGCAATACATATTATATAGATATCGATTTTAAATAAAATCGCCAATTATATTTAAGAACGAGCCAAATTAAAAAAAAAAAAAAAAAAACAATCACTAAGTAGAGTTATACGGATTTTTAGGCAAAAATCTTGTACACCATCTGTTGGCGCACATATATTCATCGTAACTCAAACATCAAACTTAAACAAAATGGTTTCCAAGAAAATCGATTTTTACAAAATCGGCCATTAGTAATGTACCGTTAATTATGGGGTTAGAATTAAAATTCAGGTTTCGCTTCGAACTGTGAGCCCACAGATAACAGATATTAAGACAGAATTGAGATACTCACTTTTGTAAAACATTAACGTTCTTTTCAGGATTTAAATGTAGAACCTTCAATGATTCCATTGTTCAATGATTCGCATGTGTTGTCCTATGATCATCCCAATCACAGTTCTACAGTCCTTCCAATCCAAATTGGGAAGGAATTTTGCAAGGTTTTTCATCAGGCCCTTTCACAAAACATTTGGTGGTTTTGCAAGAAACTAAACTAGACCATATATACAGAAACCAAATATGTAAGTAGATCCAATATAAAATGTTTGCTAAACTGACACGAATTATTGATTCCGGACTTAGAAGAGTAGTTTCTGAGACACCCCTTTCGCTAACGCGTCAGAGATTTCATTTCCTGCAATTCCTCTATGACCCGGTAACCAAACATTTTAGAGTAATCATTGAGCAATTTGTGGGAGTCTCGAGTACCTTAAGTGCAACCTCTGGTTGTAACTGCAAATACTGATATTTTCACCACGCCATCTCTCTTGAACTTCCGTTTAAAAGACATTCGCCAATTTGCCCAGAACGCAAGAAAATTAGATCTCAGAAGAGGCGTCTGTGTAGAATTAGTGAAATACTGAAGATCATTTGGATTCCCGGTATTCTCTCTTAACGAATTACAGTTCATTTCTTCTACCAAACATGACAACAGCGCTCACATTATTGATAACCATCATAAAGAAAGAACATTGCTCCAAAGTCATGTTCGTCGTGCCAGACTTCGTTTTCCCTAAACCCAAATCCCTTTCATTGCCTCCTTTTGTATGGTTAAGTCCAGCGGTATCAAAGATCCATCCGCTTTAGCAAAGCGAAAGCGTTTGGAGTGTCGCCATGTGTGTTGCGCATAGCTTCATAATTGCGAATCTTTTTCTGAAAAAAACTCTTTGGAGTTTCTAAGACTCGAACTCGAAAACCGCTGAACTGTTATCATAAACTTGTTGACGGGCAAAAATGGACTGAAAGTACATGCTTTGTCTGGTTTTTCTTTTCCTTACCGCATGAGTGCAAACGTAAAATTTCCACCTCAAGTGAGAATTACTACACCAAATGACGTACAGTGTACAGCAAAATATACCGGATTTTTCTTGAATATTTTTCATTGATGAATTCTAGGGGATAGGAATACAGTAGGTAAACTTGTTTGTCAATTTAAGAAAACCTATTACATAAGTTTACAAATAAAAAAAAACAATGTCTTGCTGTCATAATTTTTAAAGTTTTATGCAAAACTGTAACCCAACTCAATGCCATGCCTGTGCAAAACATACCGGATTTTTAAAAGAACCGTATTTTCTTGCTCTACATCTTACTGATAACAGTTTAGCTGTCATTTGGATTGAGTTACAGACTGAACAAAACCAAGCAAACAAAAAACATCTTCAAATTGTTTACTATTAAAATGGCCAAAAATAAATACAGTGGTGTGATTAAAACTCAGGTCGTGGCAGATTTAAGGACAAAAATGTATAGCCAAAAAGTATAAAAATGCCATCATCGACAGTGTGTGATAAAAAAGTTTCGGAATGGAAAACCGGTCGAAACCATTCACCGTGGAGGACGTCCGAGAAAAACGAATGTCCGAACCGATCGCTAAATTAAAAAATGGTCCTTAAAGATCCTTTCTTGTCTTCAAGAAAGATTGTTAGCGAGCTCAATCTTTCAATTGAATCAAGCGCCGTACGCAGTCGTTTAAAAGAAGCTGATTTTTGTTCTTTTAGACCAGCAAAAAAGCCTCTACTTACATAGACAAAAAAGGTACCATTTTATTATTCTAACAAGTCTTTGATTAATATACTAAGGCTAATCGTTTCTTAGACTGGAATTTGCAAGAAAACATTTGAATTGGTCAGCAACAAAGTGGAAAAATGTACTCTTTAGCGATGAGAGTAAGTTTAACTTGATTGCTTCTGATGGAAGTATTCATGTTAAACGAAAGAAGGGGTTGGGTTTATCAACGCGATAATGACCAAAACACTCTTCAAAGTTGGTTAAGGAGTGGTTTACGGAGAAAAATGTTGTTGTGCTGGAATGGCCCTCAATTGCCTGACTTAAACCCTGTCGATAACTTCTGGGCCATTTTAAAAAGAGGGGTAGGGTCAAAGAGGCACACATCTAAAAACGAACTTATGACGTCGCTGAAGAATGAATGGGAGAACATTGCAAAAGATATTCTTGAGAATTTGGTGTCGTTCATGCCTAATGGATGCGAGGAGGTCTTAAAAAACAACGGTTACTGGATTTTGTCCACTCAGTGTTAGGCAAAACAAAAAATCCGGTATCTTTTGCACAAGAAGTTATCGAGTTAGGCTAAGTTTTTTTATGTTATATTAAAACATGTTATCAGAAAACTTTTTTTTTCTTTTATTTGTAAACTTATACAATAAGCTTTCTTATATTGACAACAAATTTTACCTAGGTTCATTCAGTCCCTGAGAATTCACCGAAGAAAAACGTTCTATAAAAATCCGGTATGTTTTGCACAACACTGTATGTAGGAAATAGTAAATTTACAAAATATGGGTGTATCTGTCAAAATTAATACACCCTACGATATTGACGTTTGGTACCACTTTCAAACTAAATCGTAGTACACATTTAAATGTTTACCAGTAAATTAAAATTTTGAAACATGGCTTTTGTCATAATTTACCTTGCAAATTTTCACACTAAAGCAGCGTCACCCAACAAAAAATGTTTACAAGCAGAGAAGAATGTTTTCACTGTCAACTTGTGAATCACAATAAAAAAAATTAGTAGGTATGTAATCAAATATCAGGACATTGGCTTCATCTCATTATGCGTTTATATCCTTTGCATTCATACCATTATCGCTTTACACTCTTCCTTCCTATCATAAACATTATGCACATACATACATAGGAATGTAATAATCAGCAGGTAGAGCGCAAAAATTCACGAAATGTATGTACATACATATATACCCACATGTAAATAGGTAATAAACGATACAAAATAGAAAATCAAGTGGAGAATGCACTTTGAAATAACGCGTGAATCACTCTTTAAAATGACATTATATTTCGCGTTGCTCGCCGTGTATATTTGGTTAGTTAATGGTGGGTCATATCTGACCGCCAGGTAGTTTTATCTACACAAACTGGTTATATAATTTGCAATTTTATTCGTCCCTTTTCTATTCTATCCAAGATCTTTGGAATAATGACAGTATTATGTATGTATGTATTTAAAATAAATAAGTAAATGTGATCACGAAAATGAAAATATAAAAATATATACAGTATGTAACATATACACACACATATGTATAACAAATTAAAAAAAAAAATCTCACAAAAATTTCTCATTTTTTGAACAAAGAAAAGAAGGCAAAAGTAAGCAACACAAAATTCATTCGTTCGTTTATCTATTAACTTTGCTTCCTTTTCGTGTGTGGATACACACCCCGGCGGGGGGAGGTGAAGTGGTGGCAGCCGGTGGCGTATGGTGGAGATGATGACGGTGACTACGGCTGCCACAACCGTTTGTGGGTTGGACGGTCGACGGATTTGTTTGGCAAGCAATGCTGTGAACAACTAACTGACTCGTATCTAACTGGCTGTGTGCGGTTTTTTACTTGACCCCCTTGTGTGGTTTGTTTGGTGCTGCTTGCTATAGTATTTCTTCTCCTCTTGTTGCGATTTTTCGTCATCGTCAAGGTCATTTATGGTAGTGTCACGAGCCGAGCCACCATTCCCCACTTATTTCTTTTATAGTACAATTTGTTTGTACTGCACTTAGAGAAGAAAGTTTTGAGTAAAAAAAAAAAAAAAAAAACCAAATAGAAGAAGCAACAAGAAAAATAACACAACCTCGTTGGGTGTTTCTTTCTTCTTTTTTTTTATAGCAAAGAGTAGAATACATTTCTGTTTATGGTAGGAAACCAACAACGCACATAAATTGGGGGGATGATGAACGGCAACGACGAATGTGACACAAAAAAAAAAAAAAAAAAACTTTAAAACGCATTTCATTATAACAAAAGAAATTAAATCATCTTTTCCGACTGTGTCGCCTTTGCAAATAAAGGAGACAAGAACAAAAAAAAAAAAACTAACCAAACCAAATGACTAAAAGGTAATTGAGCTTCGAGACAATAAAGTTAAGATAAAAATGAAATATATCGTCGCACTTTAATTTTTTCGCGAAAAAATTAAAACAGCAAACTCACAGATAAAAACAGAAGAAATGAGAGAAAATTGCAGTAAAACACCAAAACTTCAAACAACTTTCTTCGACACAATTTTTTTTTTTATCAGTCAAATAATGATTTTTTTTTTTTTTCTGGGGAAGAACAAAAATTCAAGTACATAAAACTATTTCAAATGACAATGACAACAAATTACCGTGCACAATTTTGTTTAAATTATTTACTTTTTCTGGTGTAAAAAAAATAACAAACAAAAAAACCGAGAGAACTGGCCAATTTCGCGTCGGATAAGTGCAAGTGCAGTAATTAAAATCAGCAACTTGTATGTCAAAATGTAAAAAAAAAGTCTTTTTTCTGCATTGATGGTGAACGACAAATGTAGAGAGGAATGAAAACGCATTTATAATTTTTTTTCCACTCACACAAAGGTGGAAATTCGCATGTGTTGTATCTGTGTGACATGCGCACGCATACTTTAGCGCGAAAAGAAAATCGGTGTTATCAGACAAGTTGGAAGTAAAGCGAGAGGAATATATAACGATAGAAAATGAGAGTAGAATGAAAGAGAATGAAGAATAATACAGGGATGTCAATTTGCAAGAATCAAAATCAAAAGTACCTATTCATAAAGTTGATTGGGTGTGCGATACGAGGGCAATAAAACTGAAAACTAAAGTCTGACACATTGCAGCTTGCGTAATGCATCATTTTAGTTTATTTTAAGCATATAGACAGTGATAACAGCAACAAGTAGTTACATCGGATTTAGATTCAACCTCATAAAGAACACATGCATACATATGGTCAAAAATAAATCTTTGTTCATCGAAACAAGGCACAGTCTCACTGTTTTAATACATTTTATGACTAATAACCTCGCCAACTCTGGCATTCAAACAGTGGTTAAGCCATACGATTTGTCGAAAAACGGGTTTACTCACCAATCGATGAAAAATTGAAACACAATTAAATGATAAAAATTTGTTTGGGATCTGAACAAAGCTATCAATTATGAGGATCTGTTTGTAAATATAATTAAAGGTATTTGTCACAATTCTATCAGTGTTATGAGAAAAATATTTTTTACACATTCCTACAGCTACGTACTGAATTTTTGAATTTGCATAGTGTAATGTTGTTTATCATTTTTATCATTTCGAAAGAGAAAAATCAAAGCAATGTGACTATGGTGACCATTTGAAATTTTGCACATATATGCATACATATGTATATATCCCCAATTTGGATAATTCCATGGTATAACCTACGCTACATTTTACTTCAAAACTAGAAATAAATCTCTACCCAACATTAAAATATATAATTTGAAAATACGCAAATACTTTGTTTTATATATAAAGGGACTCATTCAGTAAAAGAAACAAAATCATGTTTATTCATTTCCTACTTAATGCTTACATCAGGCGATATGGTACTCTCAATCTGAATGAATAAGTTTCAACTCTATTCAGATGAAAAAAATGAAGCAATTTAAATTATAAAAGATTGTAGAATAGTTATTAGAATCATTATCATTTAACCTTAGTAAGTCTTAACATTTATTTTTTAAAAATTGAAAACAAAAGTAGCTGACTTTACTTTATGAGATTATCATAGGATTACATAGATACATATGTGTGTGTGTTAGTAATAAAAAATTATAATATTTTGAAACAATAGACTTTTTTCGAAATGATGTCGCAATTTCATGGAATTACCCCTTTAAGTCTTTATATTGTCAAAATCATAACCAGCTTCGTTAAGTACTTTACCCCTGGTTCATACTGAATATGTGCAAAATCGGAATGTGTTTACAGATTGGTTTCGAAAAGCTTCCCTTTATTAGTCAATTTTGAGCAAAAGAGTACGTTATAATGTTTTTGTCCGATATCTTAATTCAACATTTTTACTATTTTGGGCGCTGGCTTAACCGCAGCAGTCATTGAGAAGCAATACATGTGTATAAAGTTTTATAACATCAGCCGTAAAATCATGGCCAACGACTTCATGCAAATACTAAATAAATGACAATGAACAGTGTAGCCAATAGCTTAATGTTTAAAGGGGATATGTGTCACATATCAGAATTTCAAGGCCCAATAACATGGGCCTTGAAATGTACGGTACTGATTTATATTTCAATGATTATGCAAATTGCCTATAGAGTCCAGTACGCGGTTCGACCTAAAACTTAGCTTCCATACAAAATTCCTCCGAAGATGAAAACAAAACATTTCACGTACGCTAAGGTCGCGGATTGTAATGCCCAATTATTAGCAGTCTACTATTCTGCAAAAAACGACTGCCGAAGTGCACTATAAAAGAACAATGCAAGAATGAAATAAGGGTTTGAATATTCAAACTAATGATTTAATGTGCATTTAAATACATGTTAGTAAAACATTGTTATACAAAATAACTGAATATAACTCGCCTTTCCATATTATGTGATACAAAATCCGTATTAATGTTCGTCGTTGCCTAAAACACGGTTTGCAATGGAATATTCAAAATCACTGATTCGACATTTAAGCAGTCGTTAATTTAAACAAAACCAAAAAAAAAACTTTTTTTCAAAACTTGGAATAGCACTACCTAGCGTAGTTAAAATATCGATTTTAAAAAATATCATGTACGTACATACAGTGTTGGTCAAATCTAAAGCAAATAAAATTTCAAGTACCTATTGTCTAGTTTGACGACGTTAAGTGATACAATTTTTTTTTTTAATGAAAATAGCAATGAATTGATCAGTAATAAATAGTAATAAAAAGTTAATAATACTGGGGCCGAATTACCGCATCAGTGAACGGATGGCTCGTCACGTAATTTCCACTGTGTTGTTCCAAGATCTACCAACAACACAATGGAAATTACTCCACGAGTCATTAGTTCACGGATACAGTAATTCGGCCCTGTATTCATAAAAATTATAAAATGTGCATATAACGACGAATTACATAATTTATATAAGTTCATATTTACGCAAAAGTTTTAATATTTGTGGCAAAACCTGTTTCTATAATAATAATTGCCCCAAGATATAAGATTGCAGATTTTTTTTATATAAGATATGTTCCCAAGCTCTTTTGATTTGACTTAAAATGTGGTCCTTATACTGTTATCCCGAATTATTCTTCGATCTAGTCGCGAATGCAGTTTAGCTCATAAGCGAGTTAATTTGTTTTTTCGATGTGTTATATAACTCTGCTTTAATAAAAAAATGTCTCGACGCTTTTCGCTCACCATTTACAAAAAATCACAATATATGGCACTGAAATGGTAACACACGAACTAAAAGAGACCGGTTCCGTAAATAGACCAAAAAACCCTATTGGTCTAGCTGGCGCGTCCATCTGTCTGTCACCATCTTCTACCTCCTAAACTATAAACGAACGGTTTTTACAAAAGTAGAACAATGACACACATATAGTCTTAAAAAAATGGTTGTTTTGTATGTTGCTCTAGTACAAGCAAACGTCGTTTGTTGTTAGGTAACATATCGTGATATATTTTTCTCGAATTAAAGATTTTAAATTTGCGATCACTGTGAAGAAATGCCTGTGAAAAATGTATGTTGTTTCCCAAGCTTCCTGTAGAAGCGAACAGAAGAGGCCAAGATCCTCTAACCAACAAAAAAAAAAAATATCACCAAAATCGGTTCAATAATTCAGAAATTATACAAGAAAACAACCGTTAGAACACCCTTCCTGGTTTTCTTATAAAATAATAGTTACATATTTTAAGCATCTTCGTTCTAACGGAACCCTCTGTGTGCAAACGGAGTCACATTTGACGTATTTTTCTGATTATAGATTTAAAATCAGCGCAATAACCTCCCCCTCTCCATGAGACAGAATTCAAGTCAAGAAATATGTCAGGCATTCATAATATTTAGTAAAAATCTCAAATTTGTAGACGTAATTTATGTTTGGACACTAATGCCTTCACTTACGTCTTATTTTCACTGAAGACATAAATTCCGATTTCATTTGACGTTCGAGGTTTGCACGTTTTACTATTTTTTGTAAACTTTTGAAAGGCAAGTATACCAGACTGGTAAATATCACAAGCAAATATAATAATAATACATTTCTACAAACAGTGCGAGCGCTTCTCGAATTATCGCATCCACCTGACATCAACAATTTTTTAGATATGGAAACTGGCATAAATGTCTTGTGGAGATGCGGTGTAGAACTAGTGGATTAGGATTAAACAAAAAAAAAACTGCACTCGTGACAAAAATCGGTTGGAAGCTGAACTACATTCGTGCTAATTTAAGAAATTTTGTATTGTTAAAAGAAGTTAAAACTTATATCTGTTAAGACCCCTATACGACCCCAAATACCAACTTCAAAAAATACCAAAACCAGAACTGATAACAGCAGAATGACATCCCTGCAATATTGGGCACTAAAGTTCCCGGTACGGAAAAAGGAATTTATAAAAATACGCTAAAAAGCAAAAAAAAAAAAAAAAATCCGACAGGCAGCAGAAATCTGCTAGAAAACTAATATTTCAGCCAATCCCGTTTTGGAATCGATATAATTCTACGAACGTGTCTACGCCACACATAAACCCGCCACAGTCAAATGTGCCCCACCAACACAATTTGGAGATTGCTGGCACCATTCTGGTTGTATGTACATTCATCTATCCCCACAAATCACTACACAACGCACACTATCAAACTCGAAAAATAAAAAAAAATAAAAAAACAGTACAAAACCCAAGTGCAAACCCAGCCCCAATACAACACGGATTTTAGTGTGTACACACATCTCCAGAGGAATGCCATTGTGGGACTACGTTTTTAACGTGCCGAAGATAGCCAACAAAGAATGTCGATTGACGTGAAAGAGAAGAATGACAAGAGAACGAAAGAGAGGGAGCAGAATTTACGAGAAAAGAAAAACCAAAATTTTTACTCCTATGGAAGGTAGAAAGAGAATTTCAATTTTTTTTTTCGTACTTTTCCATTTCAAATCACTTGTCATCGAAGAAATTAAAAAAAAAAAAAAAAAAAAATTTAATCAAAATTGAAAGGATTCGCACAACTGTCCACCAAAACACTGATTAAAACGAATTCTGATTCAATGGCGGAGGGAAAAGTACAGTTGTACAGTGATAGTACAATAACCTTGTACGTAAAGAAAAAAAAATCCCAACATATACTAGATGCACTGATTGCGCCATTTCTGGTAGAAATTTATATTCAGTTTTACTTTCAAACACTCAAAGACACGACCACAGCACAAAAAAACACATGCATTAGCACCATTAGAGTTCGTATACACTTTTTAACATAAATTTAGCAAAATATTTACCTTTTAAACAAAAAAAATTAGTAATTTTCCCGCGATTGATTTCACTGTAACCGCGACTAATAAACATGGCAGTCGAAAAGTGAGATAGTAGATTTCTGTTCGCGGAGAGATTGCAGCAAAGCTTCAGAGTGGGACAAACTGCTAGAAAATGGGTTGTTTGTTCGTTTCAGTTTTAATAGTATTGCCAGAAGAGATCTAATTCAAATAACTTCAAAAGAGGGCATTGTTGATGAGAGTGAATATAAACTGCACAGTTTAGTTCTTTATTCCTTTCCAATACTTCAAATAACATTTCTTTAAGTGCTAAACAGAACTGCGTCCTTTGCTGTTGATGTGTCCCAACCTTTTCAAATGTTGAATTCCTTGTTGATTGTCGTGAACAGAATAGAAATCTCGTTAACCGTCAATTAAAACTCTTATAATCGATTAATATTCAGATATTTTATTAAGAATAATTACACTAAAATATATTTTCAAATACAATTTCTTTTCCATTTAGTTTAAAACGACGAAATACAGAAAAAAATGGAATATATTATTTGTTGATAATCTTTTTTTTTTATAATTTGCACGTGTTAAAGGGGATATGAATACCCTTATACAAATTTTTTAGAACACGTGCGTTTTTGTGAAAAGGAAGAGACAGAGAGAAAGACAGAGTGGTGTGGTTTGAAACTTAGGTGGTATTAAATTTCTGTAAACTCCAAGGGCGGCTGTCCAGATAACTGGGGAGTATTTTGTTTTGTTTTCGCTATTATTGTCGTTGCTTATGATTCACAGTATTTTTTCTTTTTTTTTTGTCCTCCTGAAGTCATCATCACGATCAAGTTGCATTTTGGCCATATGACTACCCTATTGCCAGTGTTATGCCTTCACAGTAGAGTTGTCTTAGCTTTCGTAAGTGATCGACTTTTTTTATTTATTTCATGTGAAATAAATAGATGATTCTTGACATCAGGATTCGAACCGTGAATCAACAGCATGACAAGCGATGATGTTACCACTACACCACGGCCACCCTCTACTATATAGCGTTGGAAGTACACTAATTCGATCAACAGCAACAGCTACAATTTGATTCGCACAGTAGAAAGTGAATGCGTTCAACATTCTGACAGCCACTTCAACCATTCTGTTTGTTCAGCACGCTATTTTGTATTCAAATCTTCCATACTGCTTAAATGTTATCAGTACATTGGTAATGTATTATTTCCGTCCTCTGAATAATTTTGGAATAAAGAATGCCCAATCATTAGGCTTGGCCTAAAATCTCGTTTGTCATTCGTGCTGTGCGACACGAATGGGAGAAACGTACAGTTTTATGCCGTTTCCGCAGGGTAATTTTTTCGATTGAAAGAAACTTTCTCATGACAATGAGAGGTGGGACCATGAAAAACTTTTTGGTATTTTTCGGGACTCGAAGCCTTGAATCTCCCGCTATGATCGTGCACTTAACCACTGGGCCACGACGCCCCATTGAAAATTAGTATCACTCCGTTCCTAATTTTATTTCATACATTTACTACCAAATCGAATTCAGGACGTTCTCTCTAGATAAATGGAGAAAACTGTACAAATACAAGCCACCCATCTATAAAAAATGCAGGAACTATATTTTGTAGTAATACAATTTTTTTGGGAACAGAATTTATTTAATTATATCCATCAATTATCCGGGCTAAAGGTGTTTAGCATCTGTAAGTATGCAATCTTCTGCAAATCGAAAACGACTTTCGTCGCGTCGCATAGTTTTATAATCGATATTGCGCGACTAAGACGTAGCAACTTTCAGCTTTTCCACATTCCACATATGTTCCACAATTAATGTATCACCCATTTGAACATAGTTGTGCAAATTCTACGCATACACACTTTTGAGTGATCACCATATAAGTGCTATTGACATACTGAACGCACTCTTGTTAAAAAACAAAAAACGTCTTCCAAAAGCAAATTTCATTTTGTAGTTACTTTAATCTGAAGTTGGTAAATTTAAAAATAAACATTAAGTACGAAAAATTTCAATTTCGTATTCATGTTAGTCTATTATTCATTTTCCGTATCAAAGTTAACATTTCTATTTGTATATCCAAACTATTATTTAAATATTTTTTCATTAATACGCTTCTTTCACGGTTTATTTTTGCGCTTTCTTCAAATAAGTCTGATGCTCTCTTGAATTCTGCTAGTGACAATTCGGTGTTCCTTTTTATTTTATCAAATACTGAATACAAGTCTTCCGAATCTAGTTGCAGTTTTATTGAAGCTTCTTTTGAAATTTCCGACTGAATATTTCTTCTGAAAAAAAATAAAAAAATATTGATTAGATAAATAACGGCACCTACAAAAATTATTGTGCGATAATACATCGCGTAAGTATCGCGCCTGGCTGCGGGGCTTTTTTACCACTATTTCACTTTCGTTATCCTCCTCTAATTCATAAGACGATACATTCTCTGATTTTACATTCTCATCATATGTAATGGATCCACCAATGCCTGTTGATGCAAAATCGTGAGATTTTAAAGACTGAGACCTTGAATGCTTAAAAGACAAATTAAAAACATTAAAATAAAAACAGAAAATCGAATATCTATTCCTATTTACACTTTCGCTTTTAATAGACATCTGCGACGATTCATCTTTCGTCATACAGTCATCTGTGCCCAAGGGATCATCTACAAAAGTATTATGTAATCTGATGAAAATCTTTGTTAAAACAATTCTGTCTATTTAAATCAAGAATAAAAAAAAATTGCGAAATGAAACTATGAAGAGATAAAAAAGAATTTTTAAATCATCTTTGTTAACCGCATAACTTTAAAACTTTTTAACAGATTTGGATGGCACTATAGTTGCCCCTCCTGCAAACAAAAAATGGGATGAAGTGGAGGTAAGATATCGAGGGTTTTAAAAATCTTCTCTTCAAAAATGCAAACACTATTAAACCCAAACTCAAGAACCCAAACCCAAGAATCATACTCAAGATTCATACAACGTTTAAAAACATTGTGTTTTGTGTTTTGCATTCTAAATGGAAACTCTCACAAAGAACCAAGTATGTACTTGTTTTAGGATAAATGTTTTTTGTAGTACGCAAAAGTGATAAGCAAAAAATAAAAAAAATGTGGAATATTAAAAAGTTAAAAATAAATGAATAAAATGGTAGTACATCCGATACGGCAAAAATGTATACTTAAAAAGAACTCGAGAAAAATTGTACGTATTTTCGAGGGTGTTTTTCAAAATCGACATACGAACGACTTGGATTCATTTTCTGAGTGGTAGTTGGGGGAGCCTCTTTAACGATGGATTTTGAGCGGTCTTATTCAACAAACTTTATCCGAGCAAAATATTTTTTATACACGTATTTGGAATCCATATGTATTCAGCTTTTATTTGAAGTTCAAATACAGTTATACTCTTCTAGAATTAAGGATCACATGGGAATTTCGAATCACATTTACTCTATTCCGTATTAATCTACCCAAAACCGTGTCGACTATCTTCCCACCAGAGATGGATACAACTGATTTGTGGTGAATTATTTCTCCGCAAAATAATTTTTATAATTCGTTTCACGATTTTTTTCAGTACTGTATTTCTGTAAAATTGAATTTTTCGGTCAAAAGGTTCAAAAGTTCCACGCGTGTAACAGACACCATGTTCCGTTTTACCATTCTGGTACGTATAGCTAAAATTAGAACCCTAACTTAATTTGCTCTTTTGAATATTACGAACAATGTGTTCACGGCAGCCCTTTAAAGCAAGCCGTTGTTGACTACGTAGCAGATGTTTATTGCATCATACCTAAATTTCTACTGCGCTGAATAAAAGATTACAAAAAAAACACACCTATTCTTAAAGTAGATTTGAAAATCATATTAGGTTTTGACAATCGAAAATTCTCAACGAAAAACGAACAAACCTTGTATCAACAGAACCTACCATCAACAAATTCTTGTGGGATTTCAACTGAGTCTCGATTTGGCGCTTTTAAAATCTCGCCAATTTTTTTAAAATACGGCCAATCACTCGCCCCATTTTTTTCCTCACGCCTAGAATAATTCATATCTTCCTTTAAAATTTTTATTAAACTTGATTTATATGGTTACCTGTATTTTGAAGCCATATTGTTAATTTTAATTCGGACTTCATCTGTAGTAAACAGAAATCCAAAACGAGCCATGTCTTTAGAGATTTGATCGTAAGGTACACCTTTTCTTGGCATACTTCTATTAATATATTTTCCCCATAATTTAAACAAGCACAATTCGTCTGGTTCTTGCCAGCGGTTTCGCCTTTTGTATTTTCTTTTGTTTGTTTGTAATGGAGAATTCATTTATCGATTTCACCCAACGAAATTACAAATTGACTTTCAATTATTTAATTGGAAATGTTCCAGGGTTGTTTATTACGTGGGCTCAAATTACTATTTTGTTTAAACAATTTCAATCTCGTGATTTAAAGCAGTCGAAATAGCACTGAAATTACGTAGAAAGAAATGGTATAATGATGTCAAATTCGGTAGTTTCGTCAATTTGTTCTCCAAGTCAGAGTTACCATCTTTCAGTATTATATGACGCTTTTAAGAAAATATAAATGCAAACACATTTTTATAGCATATGGTATATTCATTTTGAGACATACATATGTAGTATGCAACATAAGGAAATAATAAAAACACACCACATATAGTATGCATACATACAAATGATCAGTACCAACAGTCGAGTAAAGCCAGATCTCCTCCCGTCTAAGTCAGTATATGGACCTTAATTTTTGAGTTAAGAAATTTCACATATAAGCTTTTCGAAGCCCGAAGCGGAACAAATGTAAAAATTATTTAAATCCACCCAGTTTACTACGAAAGCGAAGACTTAAAAGATTTTGCCGATATATTATATATATATATAAAAAACGCCTTAATAAAATATGTAGAAGTTGGCCTCCCACATTTCATCTATAGTTTATATAAGACAACGTAAACATTTTGGGGCGTAAACCGATTTTGCAAATTGTAGAGAATATTTGATATATTATATTATAGTAAAAATATTGAAAAAAAAATGAGCGGGTGGGTTTCAAAAATGTTTACACTGCTTCGGGTTCTATAAGGTTATCCACCAAATTTCTTCCTCATATTTAATTAAAGGCCCTCAAAGAATTGGATTCTGATAGGTAAAGTATGCGCATATTTTAAGCTATTCTAAATACCCGTGGCAGACTAAAATTGTTAATCCCGCTGAACTTGGTGTTTACTTAAACTTAATACCACCTGAGTTTCAAAACCCAGAACAACAATCTTTCTTTCTCTCCCTATTTCTAGAAATGCCGGTGCCCTGAAATAATTTAAGGGTTTTCATAAATTATAAAAAAAAAAACTCACTGATCGTGATCAGAAAGTCGGCCTGTCACCTATAACTTAGCTCCAAACGAGATGAGCGCGTTATGGAACTGGCTTAAGTCGACTCACAGAATGAATTAAGCTCGTTTTTTTCATGATGCTGAACGAACTGAAATTCTCTCGCATGTGACATTGCTGTGTTTCAAGAAGTTTCATCCGTTCCGCGTTTAAGTGGACCGAAATATCTGTTAAAAAAATACAAAACTACCCTAGTTTTTTATTTAATTTTCATTGTTCAAATAACTTTAATTTGCCTATTACCTATCAACTGTGGATATTGAATTTCAAGGCGTACGTTTATTAACAAAACGTAATTAAATAAAACGCAATAGACTTCATTTAAGACGGAGTTAATCTATTCCTATGGTAATCAAAGTGGTAGCATTAGTACGAGTGCTTTTCAAGATTTCAAGGCATTCCGGCAAGGTGAAATCTTGCCGAAATAGGATAGGAGAAAAATAATGAATTTCTGTATTCATTTTTTAACAAAAATAGCGAGTTATCTAATGGTGACATCTGTTTATAAATTTTATCAAAAATTTGCTCATTCTGCACCTCTGTTTACGAATTTGTATACCTCACCCACAGATAGTGGTATACTGGATTTAATGCATAGTTCATGGCAGAGAAATAATAAGTCAGGATAAATAGTGAAATTGTATGACACATTACACGAATCAAGCTTTGTACTTTGGTCTAAGATTTAATAGAATTTTAGATTTTTGACGCCCACTGTCACTCCCACAATCGTGTTAAATATTGGTCATCATGTAAGTTTTCAGGATATTCAGGATATATGCAAATATCGATGATTTATACCTATTTCACAACTACAGGACGTTAATGTAAAATGACGTGACGCAAACAGCGGAAAATTAAGAAAAAACTAAGAGAAATTACAAAAAAAAAAAGTTTAAAGAAAATAAAAAATAAATAATATGTTTCGATAGAAATGGATAGGGTGCAATACAATCCGTCATGGATGGATTGTAACCGTCCAATATGTTCTAATTATTAATATCCAACGATTTTACATTTAGCATTTGGCAACCCTAAGTATAAATCTGGTATATAATTATGATTACTGAACAGCAACTATAAATCGAACTCGCGCAATCAATTAGTACGGAGGGCGCATATAACATATGTATAACGCATAAATATGGTTTGAATAGCTTAATTCGAAAATTGAGACCACATTAAATACTCAGGTCACTATTCAAACTAATATCGAAGTTCGAATATAAATTGCCCGAAACCAACAAGTAACTTTTGCAGGGATTGACGCCGAAGAGCTGCAATCGCATGATAGGTACCGCTTACAGAGATAGTCTTTCTAAAGAGCTACTGAGAAGACCCTGCAGAGATCCGGAATCACTGCAAAGAAAGCTATCAGAACCCCGGCATCAAAAGTGTTAAAATAGAAACGGACAGCGAAAAACGAAATATATGTATGAAAATGCTGCAAAGTATTAGATTCTCAAAGGGAGAAGGTGTACATGAGCGTGGGAGGAGTACGGGGTCATAAAAAGCAAAAGAAAATGTTGTGTTGAGAGAAGAAGAGTTTCGAATTCGAAGCAATGTTCGGGGAATTTATAAGAAAACCAAATACCTAACAAAACACGGAAACTAGCAATTCGAAGAATAAAATTAACACACTTACCAAAAAATCAAAACCCCAAACACAACATACTCACATCTAGCTAAAAAGAATCCTCTGACCGGGAGACTTAAGTTTCGAGTCCCAGAAAACACAAGAAATCCCCGATTGGTGCTTCAACCTCTACTCCCCATCTTTGTAAAGTTTATAGATGTCAATCTTTTCGAGATTCCTCTTCAACTGTTTTTTATCAAGTTTCGCTCATCAAATAAGACTTTTAATCACCCTTATTCCTAAAGTCGAAATGACAGAATGTAACCCCAATATTATCGTCATTCCGCCCTCACCTTCCTTGGGTTTCAGTATTCCCTTAGTCATGTGAGGTAAAAATCATTTCTTCAGTATAAAATTACGTCTATATTTTGAACCCAGCTCATTTCAATTGTCATATTTGCAAATTTGTGTGCTACCGAAATTACCATAACAATAAAATTATCGAAATAGAGCCACATACCGGTATTTCCGATTTCCATGTAAATTTGCATTCGAACAAAAAAGCAAGTGGCGACAATTGTCACAATTGCTTTCACTTTCTGTTGAAATGTGACTATTGGAATGACACGTAGCTGACTTACATGTGGTGGGCCTGGTTCTTCAAAACTAAACCCCTAATCTCACATTTGTAAGTTCTAACAGCGACCAGTCTTCTTCAAACCAGTCGTAAAATCCTCTAAAACTTTCCACACATCAAGGACAGATATGTTGTCATTGAAATTGTCATCCAAATTCCCATCTAATGCCCGAAACTGTGTAAGGAATACTTAAGTCTTTCGCCGAGGTATGCAGTGTAAAGTGGCAGTACACAGTCGAAAATCCTCCATTCGCCCGAATTCAATAAGTTCTAGGATCGTAAAGGCCAATTCATAACGCCGCGTAAGGTCGGCCGGACTCTGACAGACCTGCTTCATTTTGACTTCGCGATTTTTTGGGTCACAACGCGAAAGCTTTTCGTTTAAGATGAATGAGCTCCATTGAAAAAAAATTCAATAAACTTAAAAGCATTTCAAGCCATTTTTTATTAACATATGTACAAAGGCAAACTACATGCGTGCTCTTGCAACACTTATTCTATCACGTGCCATACCATATAACAAATCGCACTTGAATGAAAATTTTCAAAAATATTGCACTGGATTCACACCAATAACAAATCTATATTTTTATCAGGTGCATTCATTCCGCATCTTTCTTCGTGTACGTTAACACAACACCTGTGATGAGTGCAACCAGGGTGAATGCTTGAGCACCAATTCGAGTCCGCATCATGATCTGAGACATTCTTCGATTGCCCGTACGGAAGTTATAGAGACCAAAACCAAGAGCTGCAGCTGTTGCTAAACAACCTGGGTATTACAAGTTAATAAATAAAACTTATATAACAATATCCGCAGTAGGCACTCACCTAAAGGAACAATTGGATTGGACTTTATTTTACGAATCATTTTTTCTTTGGTCGTTTCCGGACGCAATGCATCGAAATCCTTGCGCATTTGGATCCAATCCAAGTCGGCATCGGGTAATGGGATTTCTTCTAATTTGCCCATAACAAAATATGTTTTAACAGCAGTAAGTCACAGCAAAGAGTTTAAAAATTGTGAAATCAATTTAAAGAAAAAATTAATTTATTTGTGCACAATTGAAATGTCAAAACAAAATGCAGTGGAATGGAAATCAACCGGCTGGAATGTGAAAGTGTCATCTGTGCGCGGTGTGACCAGAATTAGTACAACTTTTATTAGAAAAAATATTCCAATTTTTTATAGGAAGGAAGTGTTTTTTTTTGAAACGGAGCAGATTCAGAGAAATGCCAGTAGATTTAATTTATTGTACTGGGGAAAATCACTTTAAGTGATAGTAAATATTGTAGTTCTTTTACTATTCAAGAAAGCCTAATTAATACATTATTTGGGAAAATTCAAATTTTTACTAAGCTCCAAACTAAATGAACAATTTAAAATAATTTTAGTCAATACTAATTTGTATAGGCTTGTCTATAATACATACATCTTTATGTATTCAAAATTCCTCAATTTACCTTACAGTTTTGGTTTCTATTGTCAAAATAATTTTGTTTGCATTCTGTTGCAAATAAAAATTTGGCCGCAAATGTAATGTGTTAATAGAATGCTGGGAAAGTGTTTCTGGAGATTATTAGTTTGGACATAAATTACTGCGTACATACTAGGTTTAAAACAAAAATGAATATTTAAACTCATCATCAAAGCGTAATGAAAAATCGCACATAGTCCTCATATTAAAAATCAAATATTATCTTCCTATTTGACTAAAAATAGAAAAAAGGAATCCATTTTGACACATTACAATCAGATGTGCAAATAATTTGTGTTTTCTGCAGGAATAATTAAATTTTATCAGCTCCAGAAGAGAAAATTTAATGAAAATCAGCAGTTTAATAATAACATGGCTGAAGCATTGGATTCTTAATTGATCATCAAAATAATAATAATAATAGGACACAAATTGAAAAAGAAAGAAACTAGAACTTAGGGTTGGGATATCGCCGAGATTATTCTGATGATACTGTACAAACTAAAATTCTCTCGCATGTGACATTTTTTATTTTGTTGAAGAAAATTTCTAAATCCCATAGCACTCAGACTCGATTCTCGATCCATTGTAGTACCAAGCAGAAACCCCATTTTGGTGTAGTGTTAAATTGCTGAGCGGGATTAAGGTTAAGTGGGATCAGGTGATAATCGCTTTTCTTTAGCCGTGTTTCTTTGTAACCTTATATAAAATCCAGTTAAGTTTAATAAAAATAAGGTATCATATTTTGTAATTTGACACAACTGATTTCGCAGCAGATTGCAGCGCAAAGAAAATCTGGTTCGTTAAAAACAGAACGAAGAGAAGGGTTAATTGAACTGTAAAACAAGCCCACTTGAATGTGTTTGACAGAAAAATGCATGGTGAAAACAAGGGTGAGATTCTTTATTTAATGAAATGAAACCCACTTTTCGTTTTCCGAAACGATTACTTTTGAAAGAAAAAGGTGATTTGCATTATGTAAACCTTTTCGCTTCACTGCTTTCGTTCGTTAACATTTTAGAAGCTTTGTGAAAGGTATCACGGGATTGCATACTTTCAGAAGCTAAACATCCCTTTTTGTTTTTGCTTTTGACTGTTTTCTTTCAATGTTTTCGTAATAAATTAATATTTTAACAATTTAGAATAAATAAATTACTTCTCGTTAATATAATACAATCACTAAATGACTGGAAGAATATCTATCACCGTCGAAAATTGGTAAAGTAAATAGGTTGGATTAATAATGTTAAATCATATTCAAAGTGTGTATTAATGAATCTACTTGCCACTTTGTTTGAATATCATCTGTAGCAAATAAGAAACGTCAAAGAAATATCTTTAGTTTATTTCTTTTCGCTCAGACGAATGGAATTTTTTGCAGTTACGTGAAACAAAATGTTCATCCAAACGAAAACATTTGAGCGTTTTCGAAATTCGTGTCATTATTCTTAAAGAAATGTGCGCAATTCAATTAAAACTATTATAATAAACTAAAATTTGCAAATTTCACTAAATATAATTATACGAATTACATTTAAAAAAAAATTGCAAATACAATTTCTGCGAACCATTTAATTCAAAACGAGGAAATACAGAACAAAAGATGAAACGTAAATTTTTTAATTGACAACCCTTTAACGTTTTAAGCCAAGAATAGACCACTGTGCTCAATCAAGGAGACTTCCATTGCCCTATCATAGCGCCATCTTTAGTCCATCTACCACAACAATTGCCACCGCCAATCATGAACGCATCCCTTGCCATCGTTACGCGCATGAAACCAAACTCCCCACAGCATTTTTGGAGAAAAGTGCCGGTTACCATAGGCGAATCCATACAAAAATCGTATCTCACTGAAACAAAACTATATCTGCCGTCCCTCTCGCGCGCATTACATCCTCCATGCGCAATGAATGGACGCCATCTAAAATCGTGAGCGGAGTGTAGAGTTTCTGCCAAAGGCTACGGAGTGAATTTTTCTTCAACTCAACTTTTCGCTAAAGAAAAAAAAGTTTACGAACAATTACCATCGAATCAACAAAATAACTTTTTCACTTTAACCGAAAATAATCAACGCGTACTCGGATTACATTGCAAATCCGCCAGAAATCATCGACGCGTCGCCACCCGGATAAAACCCACAAAAACCTCGCTTGGAACTCCTCGCGGAGTGGAGGAAAAATTATTCCTGTGACGATTCGTTCTTTCTTTTTTTTTTTTTTTCTTGTCTGCCTATTTCTGTTTTGTGTCTGTGACTTCCCTCCAAAGAGAATCGAGATCGAGAATCTATGGCGAATTTCTGCCCCTCCGGTGTTCTGCCGCCGTGCTAGTGGATCTAGAATGAGCTAAAACTTGTTTATACCATGAATTAGTTTCTGTGTTTTTATTTTTCTTGGTTTCTGTTTTTTTATTTTGTTGTTTGTGTATTCTACCTGGCGCTGTTGATTTATATATCGGTGGCGATAGAGAAAAAAAAAATACTTTTTTGGTGGGATAAAAACTGTTACGTAGTCAATAGAGACAGTGAAAGAGGTGAAACGCAAAGCAAAACATGTAAAGTGGAGAGTTAATTAAAAAAGCAAGGAAAACGAGAAAAACTGAAATCGAAAGAAAAGAAAAACTGGGAATCTAGTGCGTGTGGCTGAGCATTTCCTGGAACACACCGATAGCCGATCGTGAAAAGTGCAATTTGGTCAAGTATTTGTGCAAAATAAACGCAACGAGGTGCAATCGAATACACGTAGTGTGTGGCTGTGTGAATTATTAATGCAGAAATGAGTTACAGCCAGAAGCAGGGTCCCGGCGGTAACAGTAGTGGAAGTGGTCCGAGCAATCAGGCTTCGCAGCAAGCTGCCAAGGCGCTCGCTGGTATTCAGCAGCAAATGCAAAATCTTGTTCATGGTCAGAACGCTTTGCCGCAATCGTCGCAGGCAGGTCTCAATGCGTTCCTCACGCAGCAGCACTATGAGATGTTAAAGCAGCAGCAGCAGCAGTTGCTTTTATCAAACCCCCAGCTGCAGCAGCGCTTCCAACAGCAAATGCAGCAGAGCAAGGACCGTGGAGAGCCACTGGCCCTTACACGTACACCTGCCGCGGCTGATTTGCTGAACAAGTCCTATCAACAACATCATCAGCAGCAATCGAATGGTAACAATGGTCCAGCACCGTCTCTGGCCAGTGTCAATCAATTCCAACAGCAAATGCAAGCTGCTAATCTGATGCAGCAGTTACACGCATATCAGTTGCAATTTCAACAACAACAGCAACAACAACAACAGCAGCAACAACAACAGCAACACCATCAACAACCGCAACAGTCGCATCATCAGCAACAATCGTCGCATCAGCATCAGCAAAAAAGTCACGCCCAGTCAGCGCTATCGGCAGCCGCCGCCTTGCAGACCACTAAACAGCAACACAATCAACAAATGCAGCAGACGCAGTTCTCACAGAAGTATCTACCAACAGCAGCTCACAGCAAGTCCACTGTGGGTGGAGTAGGAATATCTCCACCACCTCCGGCACTTGCCAATCAGCTGAAGCCTCCTAATCTTCCTCCCAGCACCCAGATTACCCCGATTCCATCGCCACAGCTATCGACAGCCAACAATAATCTACCAACAAAGAGCTCATCTTCGTCTTCGGCCAAGCAAGTGTCACCATCGATTTCCCTATTGCCAGCTAAACAACCACCAGTGTCGCTCCCAAATGCTCCAGTTGCAGCCCATCTTCATCATCACCACCAGAATAAGGCACCACCACTCTCGATTCCAAGCCAGTATACCAATCCGAGCAGCAAAGCTCCGCTAGTAAGTGCGATTCCCCCACCTTTCCCATCACACTATCAGAAGATGAGCAGTCAGCCTCAGCAGCCTCAGTTGCAGCAGAATTCAAATTCCCTAGCGGCTGCTATTAATGAGCAAGAACCAAAACTGCAGACAAGTGCTGTGCCACTGACCAAGCAGCAACATCATCCCCCACAGTCTAGTGCAGTGACCATATCTAGTTGTTCGCCAGGCAAGGCGCCTACAGTAAGCCAAACACCTCCAAAGCCAGCTAGTTTACCTCCATTATTGCCGGTGCCGGTTAAGGAGTCGGAGGATGCCACGAAGATGCCATCTTCACCAGCAGCAACACCGCCACCACCACCACCATTACCACCACAGGTGCCAGAGATCAAACCAAACACACCAAGCTCAACACCACCACTGACAAAACCAATCGAGGCAGGTGGAAGCAGTTCCGTGGAGGCATCGCCAACTAGACCAATGGACGAACCTGATTCACCACCAAACCAGGAGGCTAAAAATGGCGACGATGACAAAACCGAAACAAATGATGGCGCAGCTATGGTAGCTTTGCCTGAAACTGAAAAAGTGCAGGAAGCAGTAGCAGAAGTGGCTGGATTGCCTGCAGCCATCCCGCTAACGGTCGACAAGCCAGATGATGAACAAAATGTAAGAATGATTTGTAGAGTTTTATTGTTTTGGAGATATTTTCATAAAAATAGATGGATGTACTTGAGCCAGAATTGGGATTCTAAATTTCTATACAATACCGACAAGTTCAAATATTGTTCAAATGTAGTACAGATTTCTTTGTTTAGGTCATATCCCTTTGTGATCTATGTGGCATGCGCGGTAATCTTGGAATTCTACAACGCGTTCCAGGAAAACACCGTTTTTAAAAATCCATCGAAAATTTCTTCCAACATTATGGTTTGAAAATTCGATACAGTAGAACGAGATCAACACCGCTATCCCCTAAATTATGTCATCCAGCTTGATTCTATTCAATTTTTAGCAATTTATGTCGATATGCCACTACGACTCAAGACACAACAAGTTGTTTTTCGTCAAGTTGATTTTGGTTTCAGTTACCCAGGTAAAGCTTTCCAAAACGAAATCTATTCCGTAGCTTCTCGAATCTAAAGGCAGAGTTTGCTGTTGATTCTTTCAGATTGACATACATACATATATACAGGGTGTATCAAAAAGGTTACGGTGGCTAATGTAGTCATGTCCCTCTCATCAAGACGAAAAATAAAATGATTGCCGATCTAGAGTTACGAGTATAGCGGTTTTTATGTGTTTGCTAAAATCGTCTTCATTTGGCTTTATCTTCACGAACTCTAACTAAAATGTTAAAACAATAAGGAAACATTAGACTTTCAGTTTCTTTACAATTTGAAGATAAACATGATTTTTTGTAGGTTAAAGTATGTTAAATTGAATAAAACCATTCACAAGACTTTTGGTCAAAAATTGTTGTTTCGAATATATTTGACTGTCTTTCAGAGTTGATTTGCGTAAATCAGACCTGACTGACTTTAT
Organism: Pocota personata; assembly: GCA_963082735.1. Lineage (NCBI taxonomy): Eukaryota > Metazoa > Arthropoda > Insecta > Diptera > Syrphidae > Pocota > Pocota personata. The sequence goes on along the minus strand of OY720430.1, from coordinate 43,673,161 downwards.
CGAATTGGTTTTCAGCGCTAGAGTTTATGCTGTAGATGGGCATTGATTCAAATCGTATAAAATTAATTTATACGGTTTTCCCAAACTAGCGGCTGGGAATTTAAGTTGAGCTCAAAGAAGCTTTTTGCCACTCCTTCTTTGAGCAACAACGTTTTCTTCGGAACCTCTGAAACCTTAAAAATGTTTGGTCTTCTATTTCAAAATTTCCATTTGATCTCTCCATTTCATGTCAAAACAAGAACATTAAGTTCCGCGTTTGTCTGTCTCTGTGGTCCTCATAACACGCCTAAAACTACCAATCAGAATTCGGTTTCTAGGTCTTGTATATGGACTCGCAGCCATTCACGGTGTGCGAATATACTAATAGACCTTCAGAGGTATACATTCGATTTCGTTGTTTAAAGTTTAATTACTTATTAACTGATTGGCGTATTTCTTTGGGCATGATACTACATGATTAGTAAAACTCGAGAAACTGTTCATTTTCATTAATTGATTATAACAGCAACAAAAATGGAGTGAATAGTGAATTGTGCATTTATCGTTAACTAAACTAGGATTAACGTAGTGAATAGTTGATTATGATTTATGCTATAGTTTTATATTATTTCCGGAGGCGAATTTCGGATGTTTGTCAGACGTCAGGGATAATTGGGACTATTAAACAACTTTTTTTTTAATGTTTTCTGGGCTATGAGTCAGGCGGGTTTGTTCAAAATCAATACCTAAACAATATCTGTTAAGTATTCTAGGGGCTCAAATTTTATTACATCAATATTACCGATGACTAAGAAATAAGTTAACTAAATAAATGTCAAAATGTGAATTTTTTTTTATACTTTCCACTTTATCCTAATATTCGTATTTGCACTGAAATCGTCTATCCATATGTTACATGAATTCCAAAAAATAACGATTCGTACAGCCGATGAAGCTGTCAAATATTAGATCTAGATAGAATATCATTACAAATCAAGTAATGATGAGTAAAATCTACTATCGAGGTGTCTCGACCAATAAAAGCTGACTGATTTGTTAGTTGCTAGAATATTGAACGTACCCACCGTTCGATATTTCTACCGCAGATGTCAGAAATTTTAGTCCAATTGGTTAATTGTCAGATTGTTTTAACGGATTTTAGAAAAAAAAAAAAAAAAACATTTTAAATATATATGTATGTGGTGTACCGAAAACCATCAAGGTAAAAAATATGAGCTTTTGCTGGTCTGGCCCTAGATAAAAATATTAAATATAATAAGTGTGATTCAATTGGAGGTTGCAATTTAAATTTAAAATAAACATATATATATTTTGATGTCGATATAATGTTGAGACATTGACATTAAACATGAAAAATAATATCGATCAAATGGGCGCCACGGTTGGCCTTTCAGATTTCCGTCCTTTCGATGAAATATTCAATTTCTTTCCTGCATAAATCAAATAACGCATCGAATGTCGTCCTTTAACCCTGGAAACGTTTAGGGTTCATTGACATACACTTTCTGCTAGACATAACCCCAAAGAAAAGAATCCAACGGTATGATATCGCACGATCTTGATGTCGGGAAACTTTGTGTTTAATGATTGTTTCTCCCGCTGTGTGGCAGGTGGTACCGTTTTGTTGAAACCACATATCTTCGACATCAATATCGTCTAATTGGTGTAAAAAATAATTTGTTATAATGTCCTGATTACGTTCACCATTGACTGTTGCAGCACATTTTCGAAGAAGCACGGCCGCCGGCCAGTCCATACTGCGCATCAACCAGTTACTTTTTATGGATGCATTGGTTGTTCGTGAATGATCTGTGGATATTCATGACCCCAAATGCGACGTAGCCATTCAGTTGAAAGTGAGTCTCATCGTTGAAGATGATTTTCTTAGAAAAATCGCCATCAACTTGATGGATTTATAACATTTAATCAAATGAAAGACATGACGCCGTTCATGGTCTGCTGGCTTCAATTGCTGCGTCAATGGATTTTAACGGATTGACAAGAACACTGTCACTCACTGTGGCGATATTTTCGCGCGACCGGATTTTTCGATTAATTTCTTCACCGCGGCACGAGATGGACGATTATATTGTATACTGACATTATTTCGCAATGCGTGAATGATTAAATTTTCCCGATTTCATAGATTCATTCTTCTCTCGTATACCGCTCCATAATTATAAATGTCAATGCTTAGTAGCCATAGTTGTCAAATATCACCTTTTTATCTTTGACAGAACCACAGTAGTGTCAAATTTAAATTCAATCATAAAAAACATATATGTACATGTATATATTTAGTTTTTTTTTTGTTTGATAAAGTTACTTGAGCAAAGCCCAACAACCAAGGCACAGGCGATTACAGCAGCAAAAATCGTTGTAGGATATTTTCAGTGTTTCAAAGTATTGCTCAGGTCACACCATCCCATATCCTATTTACCATCCCATGGACGTAGTCCTGAGACATTTTGTGTGCGTTTTTCTAATATGATTAGTATACTTTTGGGCGCGTGCGGTACTGAAACTGACAACGGCTCACGCTCGCGCACACTAGTTTTTAAAACATACGAAATTATTATTAAGAACATTTAAAAGCTACTTTCAATCGCCTAAGAGCGACCGTAGATTTGCTTTTAATATTTTTGAGTTTGTAAGTTACGACGAAATTGTGAGTAAAATTTCAATGTTTTGAACGACATGTTCAACAAAAAATATTATTACTATACAACTGTATGTGATAAAAAATTGGGTTTACAGATTTTAATTCAGCATAAAATTTCACTGAAAAAGTACATCCACAGTTATAAAAACCGCTGACTGGTTCGTCGACAGAACGCGAAATGTACAGAAAATTAGTACTAAAAACACGTAACTTAAGAAGCTCAAAGCTAATAAAAATAGAATGTTTTCATATTTGAATTCAGATTAAAATTCTACTTTTAGAAAAGTTATAACTTTCCAAATATATTATTCTTACAGATAAAGGACGCAAATGCATTGTCCACTGAAAAATTTGATAAACAACCAGTTGCTCCCGTTGCTGATACAGGCATGCCGATAACAACAATCCATGATACATCTGACGATAAAACTAACTGTGCAGATGAAGAAGAAAGCCCTGCAAGTGATGTGTCGTCCACAGAAATGAGCAAATCCAATGACACAGCTGTAAATTCTTCAAATAACGTATCTTCTAGTGATGAACAACAACCTGTTGATGACAGTAAACCGGAAGAACCTATTGAGGAGCCAAATCATCAAATCAAAAAAGACATAGTTGAGAGTCACAAAAAGACGGAGAACGTAGAGGTTGAGAAAACAATTGCAGATAACATAACCAAGGAACCACCCAACTTGGACGAGAATTCTTTAGAAAAACCTGAAAAATCAGAAACATCTGAAAGCTGTGAGAAAAATGAAAAACCAGAAAAACTAACAAAACCTGAAAAGAGTGAGCGAAAATATGTGGAAAAGCCAATTGAGAAGGAGAAACATGAAAAGGCAGCAGGAAAATCTAATCAGACTGAAAGGCCGATATTAAAAATCAAGACGCCCAGGCAGTCGAAAACAGCAGCGGCAGCTGCAATCTCTGCAGATGCTTCGGGAGAAAAGGTCGAGAAGCAAAAAGATAGGGAAGCTAAAGACGCATTGTCTAAATCTAAAACAGATGAAATAAAAGCTCCACCATCTGCAAAGACAGAGAAAGCTGAAACGAAGAGATCCCAACACAAAGTCAAACTACATCAATCGCCATTAGTGCAAGCGCAGAAAACGCCAACAACACCTTCAACGCCGAATGATCGAAAGAGTAAACGTCATCGTCTCAAGACTATACTCTATCAGAGTCCACTGCCGGAGCTGGCGTTCATAACAAAACTGTCGGCTAGTGAAGCTTCAAACTCTCCCAAACCCATGTCAGCTGAGGATAAGTTGATTGTATTCTATAAACACGAATACATGGCTGTACGCAACGCGGAAGGAAGTTTCTTCCTCTGCCAGACTTTGCAAAACGTTTATCGATCATCGCCACGCATCAGCATCAGATGGCTGTCTGAGGACAAGAAGGACACCACTGTTTTCATACCGGACTTTTACGATCACACCGATATCGAATGTGTCTTGACAACCGTTGAGATGAAGAAGTTGGAGAAGGGTCATCTCCGGTTGCCCAAAACCGAAAAGACTCGAATCGAGAGCATTTTAAAGAGAGCCATTGACGTGGAGAAGGGAATTCTCCCACGACCAGATGTTACCGAGGAAAACCCCGATGGGTGTATGTGCAATGTACTAGTTTGTTTTTAGTTTCCCTATTAACCGTTTCTTTATTTAATTTCAGTGGATATTTCATTATACAAAGATGAATCTCAAATTGAAAAGAAATCCTCTCTAACCGGTACCGGGACTGGTAGCAGTGGAAAGAGAGGCAGTTTTACTAGATCACCAAGTAAACGCAATCGAAGCAAAGCTAAGTCACCCAGTAAGAAAAGGAAATCAATATCGGCGGCAAAAAAGAAAAAGAAGAATCACGATGACGGTGATAGCAATGAAAGCGATGAAGATGAAGAATATGATGATGATTCAGATGTCGATACGGATAAAGAGTATAAGCCGAGTCGCAAACGCTCGATTTTGAGTAACACAATACAGAGCACCAAGCCACAGAGGGCTCAAAGGTCACCATTAGCAAAAGCGAGAGCAGCGTCTCCAATTACCCCAACCACGTCCAGATCGAGAAAATCCGTGCCTCAAAAGGTAAGTTTTTTTTTTTTTTTTTTTTATCGTCTGAGAGGGGATATGAATTTGTGAAAAGGGAAAGAGACAGAGAGAAGACAGATTGGTGTAGTTGGTTTGAAACTCAGGTATTATTAAGTTTCAGTGACCTCCAAGGGTGGCGTCCAGATAATTGGGGGGTATTTTTGTATTGTCATTGCTTATGATTCACAGTATTTTTTTTCGTCCTCCTGATGTCATCATCACGATCAAGTTGCATTTTAGCCATATGACCACCCTACTGCCAGTGTTATGCATTCGCAGCAGACTAAGCTTTTTCGTAATTGATCGACTTTTTTTTATTTATTTCATGCGAAATATGATGAAATGATTCTTGACATCAGGATTCGAACCGTGAACCTGCAGCGTGACAAGCGATTATGTTACCACTACACCATGGCCGCCCATGTATTTTAATATATACATTTAACGGCTTTTATTTGGAATGACAGTTCGAAATCGACCTGGGGCTCTATTCTTAGTTTCTAGTTTCGTACATCAAGTTGTTTTTATTTTTTTTTGTTTTTTATATAAACTTCTCTAGTTTCTGCATTCATTTTAAATAGAAATAAATTCAAAAGTTACGTTTCTATCACAAAAAAAAAAGAAGAACTCACATAGCTGATGAAGCCAACACGATTAAAAAATAAATCCATCTCGTTTTATGTTCCATTGAGATTTGAAAGCGAAATCTGGAGAAAACGATATTAAATTTGTGCCATACACTTTTGTTTTTGGGAATTTATCATCCCAATTAAGCAAGTCGTATTTAAGTCGTACTCGTATTGTAAAAGGTAATTCTGTCAAATGCATCTGCCATCCATAGTGACGGATAATTAGTTCTTGCCCTGCCATTTTACAATATGGATCGTTTAACCACCGCTCAACGCATTACAATTGTTACATCTTACTAAAAAAATAACAGTTCTGTAATATCTCTGTATCTGTAAGTTGACGACAATTTTTGCAAGTTCTGAGAATCCAAATGCCATTGCATGCACCACGGATGACAGTTTGATGCACGCTGTGGACCGACAGTGAATTCTCTGCGCTATAGTCAAATGAGATTAAAAACATTGATGTTAGCGACATGTGGTTTCAAGAGGACGGGGTTACTTGCCACACAACACAGGCAAATTTGGCTTTATTTCATGAAAAGTTTCCCGGCCGTTTAATTTCGAAATTTGGGGACATCAATTGGCCACCAAGATCGTTGGATTTCTTTTTGTGGGGCTGTCCTAAAGATCGTGTCTATGCAGACAATCCTCAAACTTTAGGAGCTCTTAAAAACCAACATCCTTGAAGTTACGGCTGCAATACAGCCAGAAATGTGGCGAAAAGTAATCGAAAATTACTTCACATGAATCGAAGTGTGCAAAAACTGCCGTGGCAGTCATTTAACTGATGTTGTATTCCATACGTAATGACATAGTCCAAAAATTTGTTTGTCCATAATGATTTGCCTAATAACTGTAAGTTACCATTAAGCTATCATACCTCGCCTGTTTCAGTCATTCAAAAGAGTATATCTGAACCATTCGACATATATCTGTTATGCACGAGTTTTCCAATAAAATGTATGAGCACTTCGTTATCATTGCCTACTTTGGCATTGTATTGTAGTTCCAATTAGTTGGCTATAGAAATCGTTCTTTGGACGTTGGTTCCGTCGGAGTGTAACGTTGATCTGCTGCAATACTCGTAGCTAAAAATCGTCAACGTGTGAAAAAACCAAAAAAAAAAACAAAGCCGGCTTCGTTCCCAGACTTTATTTTAGTATGTAGAATGATTTAAGGTGTTAGCGACGACTGCCACAAGGAGATAAAGCACTTGACTACGAGATTAGTTGTTGCACTTCTAGCCCAAACCATATTTTGGACAGTCAGTAGTTTTCCGATTAGTTATTACCCAGGTCCATAATCCTGGCAAGCAAATCATAATGACCTTTTATCCTTTGGTCCAGTTTTTAAGCGATCGGAAACAATGGACTAATTGGCAGTTAGTGTCAAATTTTCGATATTTTACCACTAGCGCTAAATGCTGTTAAGACCGTTTTGTACTGATACTTTTTTCTTTGTAAAGCGTCTTACTTCGTAATTAACCGTAATTAGAATTGATGTCGTAAAAAGCTTTAAATTAAATAATCAATATAAATCATTTATTTGCTACAACATTTTGTCATTGTAATAATGTATCTTCTCATGAATAGACCGAAACACCTGCAGGAGCGTCTTCGGTAAGTAGTAGAAACGATCGAGCCGCTAAACGAAGAGCGGTAGAAAACACCAATTTAACACCCGAGGTTTCGGTAAAGAAACCAGCGACTACATCTGTCAAGACGGTTAAAGGTAATGTTTTATCCAAACAGATTATCTATTTTTTTGTTTTGTTTAAATAAATAATAAAACAATTGTTTATAGGGCCAGAAAAGACCATTACTACCACCACCACCACCACTACCATTAATGCCAGTGCAACAGAAGGGTCTGCTGATGAAGACTCTCCAAAAATCGTTAACAAAGCCTCAACATCAACCAAAAAGAACCGAACTGGAGCAGCCACAACACCAACAACAACAGCACCAACACCCTCAACGTCTGGCACTCGGCCAACTAGAAGTCGAAAATAAGAACAAAAGCATTTTCTTAGCCTTCCCCTCCGTAATATTACTCTCCCCAAATTTAAGAGTAGCCACATATAGAACAAGATAAACCCTTAAAACACACACACGACACTCGATAAAAGATTTAAGATATACTAAGGTAAGGAATAACATTAATGAACACTTTAAGGAATTCAGTTTTTCATCAGAGGCAACAACAGAAAAGAATAATGGAGGCAATGAGAGGGTGAACGACAGAGAGAGCTAGACATTTAAATCACTTAAGCATTATTAGAGTATTATAAGTAGGTAAAGTGGTGAGCAATTTCGTTTAAATAGTCCCTTTTTTTTGTTGCATTCGTTTTTTAGTTGTATACTTTCTAATAAAACTTGTCATTCTGTCAGAAATTGTTTTTCTTTAAGCAGAAGATTAAATAATATTTAACCATTTATGTTGTTCTTTAAATGCATATTCACTCACAGCCCTCTCACTACTCACTGGTAACGAACAAGAAGAAAAATACAATTGTGTCGCAATAACATGTTTTATTTTTTTGTAAACTTTATTTGTTTACGTTAGAATATATAAATTACCCGGTCCCTCCTCCCGCCCCCACTAAACACTTAAATATATACATATTATAAGATAATATTTGTAAAACTTAAGCAACACAATTTTATTGTACATTTTCGGATTAATGTACAAAAGAAAAAAAATAATAAAAAAAAAAAAATATAAAAAAAATAAAAAAATTTAAATGTGTAACAAAATTTTTATGATTTATTTTTTATTCTTTTGGGGTAAAGTAAAATAATTATATACATATATATGAACACAAGCATATATTTTTCATTAGTTTAGGCTTATAATATAAAAGTCCTTATATAGATTTATTATATAGACACACAAACCTTATAAAAAAAAATTTAAAAGAACAAAAATAAATTCTTAAGAAAATAATGTCTATTGTGTGACAAAAAAAAAATAAATAAAATTATTTAATAAACAAATACATATATTTCTTCGCAAGAACAAAACAAGAAAGCAAAAAGGAAAACTTCAAAACTACAATTTTATTACATTTAAAGTTAAAGTAAAGTAAATAAGCAAAATTAAAAAAAAAAACAGAAAATCAAATTAAGTGGGTAATAAGATCACAGGTTTAGAAATTAATTGATTAAGATATAATACAGAGATCTAACACAATATCCCTCAATTGTTTTGTTTTTTAAAAGAAAATATTTTTTTTTTTATGTTTGTGAGATAATATTGTAAGCAAAAATATAATAAACGTACAAGAAAAACATATAACATACTAAAGCATGCGTAAAAGAAAACAAAACAATATAAACAAAAATTAACAATGTTTCACAAGCAAAAGAAAATGTTTTAAAAATAAAGAATACAATTCATTTTGAAATTATACGAATGTTTTTTTTTTTTTTTTTTACTTCCTGGTTGATCGGGAAGATAGGAGGAGGAGAAAGCCTTATGCTTTTTTAAAGTTGGAAAATTAGTAATTTTGAAAATGTCCACTTGAACGGATTTTGTTTCTTATCAGTCTTACCCGTAAATCCTTAAATTGTTATTAATAACACGTTGAAATCGATAAACAAAAATTAAATTTCTAGATTCGACATCTAGTGTCCGGCTTGGTTAAAGTGAGGTTCGAGTGGTTGTCTGATATTCAGATACTACTGATACAATACCAGTATCGATACTTTTCTTTCGATACCACTAATTATTGTATCGGTACTTACCATCCAATACTATACTAATATCAGTATCAGAACATCAGTATTCTTAATTTGAACCAATAATGCGAAACATAATTCTAGTGTTTCGGTATATTATTTATAGATACTTACGTTGTAAGAAAAGAAAATTCGAGGAAGAACTGTCCATGTATTTAGAAAAAAGACAGACTGTACTATTGAAATCAAGGTCGCTTCAAGTTTCAGGGCAGTCTTCTCCAACTTGCTTAAAATTGCCCAAATACTTGACGCTTATTCTACAAAACAGGAACTATTTTATGTAGGAACAGAAATAGACTTCTGTGTAAGAAACTGGGTAAACTGTTATTCCTTGGTGGTTGCAGTGAAGAAGAATGAAGCATTATATTTTCATCTAAAGTTTGTAAATTGTTTACAAGTAAAATAAGTTCCTTTTTATTTTTTCTCCTTCGATGTACTGCTTTTATATTTCTATACAAAGTATCGATAGTTTTCTTTCGATACGATACCGGCATCGATACTTTAATTAAGCAAAAAAAATATGTTCCTTTTAATTCTTTCTCCTTCTATGGACTGTTTTTATATTTCTATCCAAAGTATCGATACTTTTCTTTCGATACGATACTTTCCATATATCGATACTTTTTCAGTATCTCAACACAATGAGTACTCATTCACTTAGACCACAAGTAGCTACATTATGATACTCAAATGAATCGTTCTTCTAGTAGAGATGGTTATACACATACAGGGAAGTACTTAAATCTCATATAAATGACATTTAAGAAAAGCAAACACTCATATTCTTTAATTCGAATCTTGTTTCGGCAGTGAGTCTAGTCAAGCTGCAAGTCCGATGAGATGACAAAAATTAAGGCATAGAGGTGTATGAAAAACTGGTAGCACTGTGCTTAAATAGGAAAAAATTCCATAAACATGTTGGAAAACAGAAATAAAGCAATTTTTGTTAAACTTAAGCTTAGGGAATATTATAAGTATCGACTTGACAGAGAAATAAGGGTGTAAGCCTTGTTGCGAGTGAGGCAGTGCCCTGTAGAAAGTGTACACTACGATGTGTAGACGATTTTTGAAAAAAATGTACCGTTAAACGAACTTTACCGTTAAACGAACTTGAAAAAGAGCACTTACAGCGCGAAAACTTCCCCACACATCGCCGAAATTTCTTCGTATTTTTACTACCTTTAGCTTATTTTTAAGATACCGGTAGTTTTCCATGAATACTACAGCATAACTAAATTTTGCAGAAGGCTAGAAATGACATCGGAGAAGCCATAACTTGGTAGACTCGATTTTTATTCAAACAATTAGCTTTTAAGTTATAAGAGCTAGGTACTACAATAAATCGGAAAGGCATGACTTCTGTCAGATTTAGTATGAGTCGGATGATATGTACATAGATTAGATATATACATACATACATTAGGTTGGGTCAGACATCAAAATTGATTCTAATATTTTTGTACCAGTTTATTAAAAGTTGTACACTCGGTTTAAAAAGGATGCTGTAAAACACTATTTTTTTATTTTGATTGTAAGAGTCCGCGAATTGGTTTTACAAATTATGCAAAATCGAAAATAAAAAAAAAATTGCATAAAGTAGGCTTTTTTACATTTAAACAATTTTAAATTCATATTCAAACAATTGACCAAGCGTTGCCTATAACATGTCTAATTTTTCAAATAAATTTATTTTCCGAATGCTTCCCGTTCTGGGCCCTTATTCACGAAGTCGAAGCTTTGTTAATATATACTAATATATTAAAATAACTACTATAAAAAATATCTTCATTAGTTTGTGTCCAGAATATTTTTGTTTATACAAAGATTTGATGTCGCCTTTCAGAACTTGATAGAAGTTTCGTACCATAGCAATGTATATTTGCGTTTTAACGCTTAACAATTTAGTTGATTTCAAAACCTTGAGTAATACAAACGATTTTCGCAATAAAAGACTCATTCCAACTCTGAATTTTGCACGAATTAAAGTATTTTTGTTCTACAATACTATCCACAGGCCATTCACCATACATATTGAAGTCTTCAATATTATTCAATAATGACGGTCAATAATATTTTAATATTTAATGTCGATCGTATGGAGGTCGATTAACGGGAGCCTTTTCATTTGCTTTGGTGTATTTTAAAGTTCTATGTTGATGGCTGAAAATACTTAAACAGGGCTAAATTGTCATTACGAGCAACTATCAACTTTTGAGGGCTAAATTTTTTGAAATAAGTCAAAATCTAGCCCCAAAAGGGCTAAATTGACATCCCGGCCACCTTACCAAGCGCCAAGATTTGTGAGAACAAACTTCGTAACCCCACTTTTGTATGTGTTCCCAGTCGCCCAAGGGGTCACTTGATAGGTCTGATAAAAATATCGTACGTCAACTCAATTTTCTCACGACTAAGAGAATAAGGATGAATAACACTCTTTTTACGGCATTCTAACGCTGCTAATGTTAGAACCCAACTGTTCGACTTTTTTTTTTGAAAGTAGATCGCAATGCACTAGCCCTAAGTACTTCTTAGAAACCGAATTTAACGATTAGAGAGTTCAAAAACATACCGTAGACAAAGTTGTTGCCAAGTAGTCTTACCACAGTCATCTAGTCAATGAATCGCCTAAATAGAGCACATACCAGACTCTTCGAAGTTTTCAATCATTTTCAAAGATTAGAAACAAAATGCATTTCCTCCCAATGCCCAATTACTGGTAAAACAAAACAAAAAATATGCATTTGATAGAAAACTTTATTTCATATCCTTCATAGAAAAGAAACCAGGTTACTCTTATTCTTCAAAGCATTCTGCAATGGATGGGCCGCCGCCTAAATTTCCAAATTCCTCTTCCAGCGGATTAACAAGGCCCATATCTTCGACGACCTTGCGAAGGCGATGAATTTCGCGATGTGCCTCTTCCAGTTCGAGCTCCAGATTATCGAAGGTATCCTGCGGTATGGGTGCGTCCCCCAGCTCCTGTCGAATGAAATCAATTGGATTTTCCGGTTTCTCCTTAGCAAGTATTATCTTGTCAAAGATCTGTGTGATTTTAACAATCACTCCATGCTTCTCCAAATAATTTCGAAAGTTAGCTTTCCTCTCTTCTGAGGATTCATCGTTGAGAAACATTTTTACTATGAATTAATTAAATATTTCCGTTTTTAACTTCTATTCAAGAACTCCCTAATAGAATGGTTGATGAGCAGTTCACCGTTACCGTTATATTGGCTGAATATGGAAACATAATTTTTAAGATTGACTGCTGCGATTACAACGTGCGCTGTATTACCTTCTTTTAGATTTGTTTGTTTAATAAACCCAAATTGGAAGGAGTAAAATAGAGCTGGGTTTAAAAAGTTTCATCAAATGCCGTAAAATTGACTAGTTTTGAGCTTTAATTCCCAATTATGCAACTCTTCTAAGATTTATCTGCAAGTTAACGGTTACGACTAAGGGGACCATCCGTGTGGATTACATTCGTATGATTTTACTGACATTTGTTTTTTTTTCTGGTGGATTTAATCACACTAGTGTTCTTGCATTAGTTGGCGAACCGATTTTTTTTTAGGCAATACATATGAAATTTCTCCACTTTTGACCATAGTTAGAAGTTAGTTATGAGTTTTCTTTAACAGTTTTCTTTTATCATTTATAGAAATTCATTGAATTGGAATCTTGATCCGGCATATTCCTGATTTTGAGTTCATCCATATCTTTAGTTCTTCTCGAAAGGGCGTTTCTACTCTATTGCTTAATTAGCACAAAAAAAGACCGATTGGAACCAGAGATTCTTCGTTTTATTTCTACACTAATGTCGTTGGCAGAATTAACAACAGAGCCAAGGGAGGAACAATCCTTGACTACCTCAAGTTATATCTGTTTATCGTGACGTTTAGGCTTCAGTTTTAGGCACCTTTGTTCGCTCATAAACAGATCAATCTTGCAAGCTCTGCTCATTCCCTCTTATACATATTTTATAAGGGTATTTCTCTTCCCTAGTATGTTTTGTCCCGTAGCAAGGCGACCAGCTTGAGTTTGTTTTTGGATGTAGGTTGTACTTTCAATTTTATTTTATGTTAGAGATAGCAATTGCCTGCGCCTCTTTCGCATGAATTTTGCTATTAAAAAAAATACTTTAAAACAAAGTGCAAAAAGTATATCTACCATATTCCTCATAGAAATAAGCAAATTACGTCTAGACCTAGTTGTGAGCAAAATAGTTTCACGTTCCGCAGCGGTTTGCATAGGAGTTATACCTGGATGTGGGCGGAATTCGCCATAAAGGCTGACAATATGTTATAGAGCAAACAAATAGGCAGAACAATACTTATCAGTTTTATTTGTTATATTATATTTCATTTTAACTATAAAAAAGTATACATATTTGGAACTAGCAGATTCACTCCCATTAAAATTGTGCCCAATTCGTCCCATTTATGACCTAAACCTTCGCTAAAAAATGCCAGTTATGGAGAATTTTGACTTGAGGAGAATCAATTATAAAAGTGTTTCCCGGTTTGAAAATTGTTCAAAATAAGGAGAAATTCTATTTAAAGAAGTTTCGACTTAGGGAAGTTTAACTATATGGGAACTACAAGAATAATAGTTTTGCCATATTGAATGACTACTAAATGCGCTAAAGGCCTAAATGTAACCTTGTTTTATTAGTCTATCAGAATGAATGTAGTATACATATATAAGTGAGGGCAGCTTAATAATGCAGCATATAATATAAAGTGTACGACCGGGTAGTACGTAGTTTAATTGAAAATCAGTCTTTTTTTTTAAATCCATTAAAAAGCGAAGAATTTATTTTGTCAATTTTCCAAAACTTGGTATGCCATGACTTTGTACGTCTTATATTGTCAATAAGTAAAGTACCGTGTTACTTATTTTTTTACAAAAACCTGATACAAATATGGAATTTGATAATAATCGTAGGAGCTATTTTCAAATTGGGGTAATGAAACTATGCTCCAATTCTAAAATGGAAATAAGGCGCCACCCAAGTACTGTTTAAGTCACATCGAATTTTAATTTATTAAACTTTTGGAGTCTTATTTCATAATGAAATAGCACCCAAATTCTAAATATGAAATAATGCCCCAAAAAATGAAATTACACCCAAACTATTTTCGGAAACTAATACTTGTCATCTAAGGTGTAAGTAAAAATATAGCCCAAACCAAGTCTAAAATGCACGACCGGGTCGCACGTAGTCGCACCTGCATATATGTTGTTCGTCTGCAAAAACTCAGATTTGGTTTTTTTTTTTTTTTAAATCGTTTAAAATTAAAAATAGAGAGAAATAGCTAATTTTTAAGAACCGGTTAATATGTTAAGTACTGTTTTACGTATTTTTTTTTGCGAAAACCTGGTATGGAATCTGAGAGCACATACATATGTACATATACACCATAATACAAATATGGAATTTGATCAAAATCGTTAGAGTCGTTTTCGTTAATTTAATTAGTAAAGTACCCTTTATTTTGGGGTTAGAATGAAAATTTCGATTTCTCCTCGAATTATGACACCATATACCCGAGATATTAAATTTGAAGAAAATCTGTTCAGCTGTTTAGGCTGCAGTCGTGCTTACAGATAGGCAGACAGAATTTAGAGATCTACTTTATTAACTTTCTCTATCATAATAATGTCAAGTCAACTCGAGATGAACAATTTTCATGCAACCAATACTTACTCTTATATGAAGGTGCAAGTAAAAATCTTGTCGATGTGAGTTATGTGAATCCAACTCTAATAAATAGGTAAATACAGTATATAAAGCATGATGCATTTTTCTTTCGCCAGATATCACCACTACCTGAAAGTAATCAGATTACTGATTGGTATCGACGGAGTTGGTATGATACGCTATTTACAACACCTTTACAAATCACGAGAAAACAAAATATGATTTCCACTGATTGACAACACTGCCACTTTGCTAATTTTCAACAAATACATTGATTTTGCTACGTTTTAGACTTTTCTTCAGTCTGTCATTTTGTTTTCTTAATTGCACTTTAAATTTTCAAAAAGTTTTTGTGCGTGAAAAAGACCCCACATAAAATTAAGTAAAAATCTATTTGTATTTTATAAAAATTACAAACAATTTTATTAACTTACAATTTAGGGAACTGTAACTCTAATTCTTTCGTAAAGTTCTCTGATTTTAAGGACTGCACAATTTTTATTCAATTAAAATAAACATCCTTAAAATTGGTGAGGATGAGGTCAAAATAAGATGATGGCGAAGAATGAAAAATGGTTCTTACTCCGTAATAATAAAAAATCTGATGACAAGAAGATAACAGCAAATAGTATAGTTCTGTATATGAACAAATATGTTTTTGTAAAGAATTTGGCTTTTGCTATGCTGTTTGACTTTTTGCTACTCCGCTGCTGATTGACTGCGTTGGGAGAAAAATAAATATGTAGTAACTCAAAATTAAAAGAAAAAACTATTATTTTCCATTGTAATGAAATATTTTTATTTAATTTCTTATTCTCTTTTGTGTTATGTTGTGAATAGATACGTAGTATGATACACATGACTTTACATAGTATATAGGGTAGCTGTCACAACTACATAAAACAAAATTTCTCTTAATAAATTATAAAAAATATACACTAGCTTCTAATATATAATGTATGTATGCATGATCTATAAATATATGAATATATTATTAACTATAACAAAAATAGGTACATTTTGTGATAACAATTGAATAGAATTTTTTTAGCGGGAAAAAACTAAACTTAACTTACTTTCAAATGATTCTTATTTTTTTTTGTATATGAAAAGTTAGTCTCTAAAGTACATATATATTTTGTTATCATCGTTATAGTTTAACATTTATTAATTTGGTACACATAAATGTTTTTTTTTTTTTTGTATATTTCTATGTAATGTATATGGATGAGTTTCCTGTCGTGCTCTCTTCTTCAAATAAGATATATAAACTGATATTTGCATGATTTGCCTTTAAAACTATATTATTGTATAGGTATAATCATATATAAATGTATGTATATATGTATTAGAGAATGCCCTAAATAGTGTCTTTCATAATATTACATGTATGTATTAGATATTATTGATCCTGTGTCAAGCATAATTTTTCAAAATTGTATCTGCGTCCATTTGATTATCCGCCTTTTAACGAATGACACAGGAAACATTCGATACTCGTACCTCTGAACCGTTTTTTGAAGGAAAAAATGCAAAAACTTTTTACGATTATTTCAGAGTGGTGTTTAGCGCATTTTTAGTGTTTTTAAGCTCCAGCGCCTAAGGTATTCTCATATCTCGGTTCAATGAGGATGGCGGTTCATCTGGACTGGGCGAATCATCACCATGAGGTCGGATACGAACGACAGCTCGACGTACCTCTTCGTCACGTTGCGGCATATAGAGGCCGGATGGTCCCGAATAGCAAGTCGTATTATTGCCGGATAAGCGAAGTTTTTCTGTTTCTCCGTTAACATTCTCGGTGAATAATTGGCCCAGATTAAGTTGTGGGATGTCATAGAATACGGTCAGAGCGAACATCATTGCAATGAGACCTATGAAGTATAGTATATCAGTGGTCTATTATATAGGTAGATTAGTTTCAAACTTACCACACACTAGGTAGCCGGTTATACAAATTTTGTAGAGAGAACGATTTTCTGCAGAAACTCCATCTCCTGGTATGTAATCTCCCAGTCCAATAGTAGTCAGTGATATGAAGCAGTAGTAGAATGCATCAAGAGCACCCCAATCCGGTTCAAGATAAGCAAAGATTGTTGTTGGTATTGCGAAAAAGATGGCTGCAATAAGGGCAACTGAAAATATAATTTAGAAAAAAGGGATTAGGAATGCGTAAGACTTGTTTATTAATTTCATTTCTATTATAAATAAAAGGCAAGTTAAAGTTGAGCAACTTGTGACTAATGTTTCCTTAATAGAAGCGTGAATAAACAATGCCAGAATAACCGCCGGTTACAGCTGCTATTTGATATTTATCAACATGATTCTATTTTTATATTGTCTATTTGTCATGTAGTATCATTAGTTGCTAAAAAACAAGAACATTTTAGCTTTAAACTTTAATCCGCTCTAATACCTCTTCAATAATCTTAATGGCATATGTACATACATACCTATGTATATATACAATACAAATTGTTTTATGTACAGCGAAAAATAAATGGTTTAACAGAATGAGCCTACTTTGGTCTACTCCACCAACAAAAAAACATTCAACGCCTCTGACGAATTTTCAATATATTTACATCACAATTCAGGTAGTGTTCCTGCTTGTTCAATTTGGCAAAGGCTTCTATTTCAATAATAGTGTGATGCAGTAGATAGCCCTCACTGAAGCTAGTGTCTGGTAGGTCGCATTTGGAGAGCGAAAGAAGTCGAGTTAAAGCTGCTAACAATAAATTTCTGGCAGAAGACCCTATTTTATTCTTATGAATTGAATTGAATTAAGTTTGGTTAACCGTTAGAGCTAACTTAGTTAATTAGGGAGTCGGTATAAGTGAAAATGTTGGGACTCCGTTGTAGATAGGGATTGCAGCATATTAAGAAAACTAGTAAACCCTTTTTGTGGATCTTAAATTTCATTCATATGGCATACTTTCATCCAGCTTTTACGGATACGATGTTAACTTCCTGTTTAGATATAGTAATTATTTAGCTCAGCTAGGTTGAGTTTGAGTTAGGCCCATGCAGAAAACCAAAAACTGAGAAGAAGCTGTCTCTCACAACTGTGTAGAGCGTTACAGTGTATGAGCAATTATGAACAAGTAAGCCCGCGGTTCCAATGACTTTCCATTGTATTTTTCTAAATCTGGAGGTGATGCCTAGGTAAAATGTGCATATATGCATCAAACTATCACTCAGATATGGGAGGATGGAAGAATAACTGGTGACTTAAGTATCAGCTCAATATATGTATGCTATATATTACACAACAAGACGATTTTATGTATTGTGAAATTACATGCAAGTTCCTGTCTAACATACAGTGTATGAGCAATTTTTTCTGAACTATTCCAAACCACCACTGGATTCAATCAAGGAGCGTTGTCTTTAACAACCACTAACCAACTTTGTAACTTTGGAAATGGTACTAATTTGGGAAAACTGCTGAGAAGATTAGTACGCAACCACTAAGCTACGCCAACACCGAAGCTTAGCAGATATAAAGCTCGTTTGATAAAAAATCTGTCGCCCTAAGTACATACATACATATGTACATATTGTATCATATATTGTTCCTGTGCGCAATCAGGAAAAATAAAGGAAGGACAAATTACCGCGGCTGTTAAATTTGCTGTATCCAATTAATTTGTTTACTCTCAGACCAAAAGTACCTACCAAAAATAACGACAACCAAATCAAAAAATCAGGCTTTACGAACTATATATTCATACATATGTATGTGGGCGCCGTGTCTCAGTCTTTAGGCGCCACTGACCACTGACCACTGGCCATGGAGTGGGAGACATATTTAAATCTCAGAAAAACCAAAAAAAGGTTTTTTCATGGTCCTACTTCTTGCATTTGATAAACTTCGGAGAGTAAAAATGGCATGAGAAGGTTTCTCAACTGAAAAACATGCCCTTTGGAAACGGCATAGAATTGCATGGTCTTTATCATTCGTGTGTCGAGCAGCACAAAATTGCCCTTCTGTTAAACTGATTGTCAAGAATGCATATTAGCCTTTCATTATTTTTCCATTTTATGTTCATACACGGGACGAAATTATTTAAATGAATTATTTTCAAATACAATAAATTATCGATCCAAAAATGTTTTACTTGCAAAATTTACCGGAATTTGGCAATTGGTGAACGCAGTATATACGAGTATACAGTGTAGCTATCCTGACAAGAGTACAAACTGAGCTGTTCCATGTTGCACACCTAATGAAAGCATTGCTTCTTTGTTGGAACTTAGAACGTGTTCCAGAAGAACCGCAACAGGTTTATTGTACACGTTACTATTGTATTTCTTATGGTATTTACGAAAATTTAAAAATCCCAGAGCACTTAGACTCGATTTCGATTTGCCATTGTACTACAAGACAGAAACCCCTTTTTGGTATAGTAGTAGGAGAAACATAGGTTTTACTCAATTCTCTTGTATGCTCGAGTGACTGCGGTTGTTGTTCACCACTCGGGCTCGAACCTGCACAAGCAAATACACTACCCATTGCAGCCTGCTCACCTCTTTTAAAAATAATTAACATAATGCGGTAGTTAAATACGGATAAATATCAAAAATACTCCCTTCTAATCTATCGGTATGCCAGAAAATCTATTTCCCCTACGACTTAAATTTCCTGAAATTCGGCCAGAACCAGTACCCATTTTGAAAAAGCAAAAACTTTGTTGTAAGCAACAAAATGTCCTTAAGGGTGCCAATATTAAGGGTCTTTACAATTTAATCCATTACAATTTATTTTTTAGTTCAACTGGAAAAGTCTGCTTTGCATCCCAGGTTGTTCACCTCATTGATTTTTGTTTATTTTTTGCAGGGGATTCAACTCCTATCAAATTGCTGTTCCCTTTGACGGTGATTATGTTTGTTTACTTTTTGGAGTGAGTGTAACGCTTTCCAAATTGCTGAAATTCACACAGAAATACAACCAGATAGGCTGGCAACATTGGGAGACACACCGCTCATACAGGCCCTGGCCTGGCCTCTCGCATCCGTTCGTGCTGTGTGTGTTGTATTTTTTTCACATGAATTCAGTTTGTCGCCGTATCCGAAGGCCATATTTGAGAAGCTGAGTTTTACTCTCAGATGTTTGTCAGATGTTTGCGAGCAGAACTGGTCTTAGTCTCTACACTTCTATTAGACCTACTATTCTAGGATTTGAGAGTTGTTTCAAGTAAGGTCACCATACTTTAAGCCTTCATTCAATGCATCGCATTTCTAAACCGAGTTTTTCTAAGTTAGTTTAGAGATACTGTTTGCATTCAAGGACATTTTTGAATTTGTTGTTCTAAACTTGTAATATATTTTTAGGGACTGTCAGTTTAAATCTTACCTATTATACTGAGATGAAGAAGTCGAATATTGAATGGTTGATATAAATGTCCTAATTTTGCGTTCAGAATTCCCAATAGCCAATTGGCCGGTATCAAAAGACGTTCCACAAAAGCACTCAATAGAACCAATGTCAATGGTATACCAATAGTAGCATAAATCATACAAAAGATTTTACCAGTTTGACTTAGAGGTGTCACATGACCATATCCTGTAAAATAGAAATAAATAGCTATATATAACAATTGCAAAGGACTAGGTCATAAAAGCATTACCAATTGTAGTAACTACAGTACTGGAAAAAAATAGTGCCTGACCAAAGCTCCAATTTAGATCATTACTTGCATTACGCAGAGGTGAAATACCGCGATCATTTGCGGTGATTACAGCTTTAAGGAACTCCTCTAAGTCATCATCTGAAAATATTCAAGAAAAATAATTTCATTTACTCAGGTTACCACAGTTAATCCGGTATTTAATTCTTATGAGTCCCATGAGATATCCTGGGGTGAGAAAAATTTCCCGCTACTTACACATGCACGCATTTATTTGGCAATAAAACCTGTGGACACATTAAACTTTGTGACCCAAGGTGGTGCGTCAAACGGCCTTCATTATATAAATCGTATCCCAACACTTATAGCTACATTAATATTTAACTAACTCCAGACTGTAGCCATGGGCATACATAATAACTTGAGCAAATAGCCTGATAAAATATTTACCATAAATTTGTGGATATTTTCGCAGGAATGCACTCTTCGTTTTAAGCACACTGATTGAGGCTTCTCGTTCGGCGGCAGATTCGATAGCCTGGAAACAAAGGCTTCCAATAATCAAATACATGGAATACAGAAATACGAAGAAAATAAACCACACGTGTTCCCTGCCCATGCGGTCGCGATCTCCTACTACCATAGTGGGTGGTATTGTTCGATAGGAAGGACCAGAGTCCATTATTGATGCCGGTAATGAAGTATTTAAATTCATATTTGATTGATTATCTCTAAAGTGGATTACATTTTCCAATTGGCCAGCGATATCCTTTCGTCCTTCGAACTTATCGAACCCATCGTTCGTGATGTAGGCATCCATTTTCAATGATGATTCGATATGCTCGGTTGGCCTTATGACAAAGTTTGGATCCATTTCTGATGGGTTGCTCTTATCGAGGTCCTCATAATCATTTCGGTCCTTTCTCTTTGGTATAATGCCAGCAGACTTTAGGTTAGCTTTTGTTTGTTCGTATTTTGTTTTTATTGCGTTTCGTATCGTGCGATTGTTGCTCGCCGATGGTGGATGGCTTTTATCATTTTCTGAGAGAAGGGCAGATGGATTTTCATCACCGCCAAGAGCCATTTTTTTTTCAATTAAAATTTACGTCCTTGGAGATTTGGATATGATATTTATGCGAGCAAACTTCCCAAAAGTCATTGGGGAAATTTTATGGTTAACCGGTTTGATAATGGATTTAAGATACAAAGTTTATAATCTGATACACTGGTCTTGCAAACGATGTTTGGCTAAAATAATTTTTTTTTACCTTATTACTCATGTTAAATTTAATCTTCCCAAATACATTAATGTAAAAAAATAGAATTTTTGCCCTGAAGAACCTGATTCGTTTTTTACATTAATATTTTTGGCAAGATATAAACAATTTTTCGAACATATGTATGTTTATTTAATTAGGAACCTTCATTCTGCCGTAAGAAAAGTAGCACTAAATCGGCAGGTAAGACTTCAAGTATGTGCATGGGCGTACGCAGCGGAGAAAAGGTAGGAGGCACCTGCCCCTGAACTTTCCAACGATATATTGTAAAAATAATAATAAAAAATTTCAAGAACATGTCGAGAATCATAATTTTTGACAAAACAACCGAATTGTATCCGAGAAATATATAACTATTAAACTACTGAAAATATTTTTTTTTTTTTTAAATTCGTGAATTCTTGGGCAAGTATTGGTTTGGCAAAAAATTTTAAATTCGAAATTTTGATGGATCTAGGTATTACTATAATAGAAAACTCGAAAAGTGTGTCTTGCAATTCTACCTTACTATCCGCTTGTCCGTCTGTGTATGTTTACGGCCGACTGGTTGAACTTTACAATTTCAGACAAAATATAAATTTTTATTCTACCTATTCTTTACTTATTCACTGATTTTTGAAAATTGGTGATTTCTCTGTTATTATTCAGTCGATTTTGTTCAAAATGAATAAGCCTGTGCGAGTATTTCGCTGAAAGAAAAATGATAAATGTCAGATTTCAGAAATCGCTAGAGGATTTTCTCAAATTCAAGAGCAGTACCTGTACATTGATCGTATGACAAACGTCAAAGAAATTGCTTTTCCCAAAAAAATAAATCACAGATTTTACAAATCATATCAAACCAACTGTAAGCCTGTTTTCAATTCAAAATTTATTCCAGTAATTTGTTTCTTTAGATTTTAGATTTTTCCTATCAAACTCATCAGCTGTTACTCATTTGACAGTTTTATTTTTTTTTTTTTTTTCGTGAAGCGAAATACTCCCACAGACCTATTAATTTTGAATAAAATCGACTTTTATTTTATGGCAACTTTTAGAGCAACAAGTTCGATTAATTTTATTTATATTTTTGAAGAATACTAGACCATTCATGCAAAGAGGAAAAAGTAAGTACCTACTGCTCTTAGAGCAGATACATTAAACAAATGGATGATTGTACTTCAACCAATATGGTCTTCAAATACAAGTAAGAGACAGCTTAGAACGAGTCAAAAGCCATCCAAATTAGTAAATGTGAAAGGAAGTGCGTGACCAGTGACATTAAAATGTTGGGTTGACGGTTTTGCATTGTAATAGCTCATAATAGTCGAAGAAAAATTTCGAAAGCAGAGGAAGAGGTATCCGTAGTTGCCAAAAGTAGAACAGGAAGAAAGTTATAATATAATAAATACTCAAAGAATGAGTAATTTCATTTCTAAACTATCAAATCAAACTATGTACCAGTATGTCTTATAAAAATAAAAATAAATTGGCGTCTATTCCAATTTGAAATCTCATCTGAAACAACACTTTTGGGAAAGTCCCACGACTAAGCTTTTATTAAATCTACAAATTACGGAATAATTATATCGCATTCTTTCAATCTGATTCCGATTCCTAACGAAGCATCCTTCTTGATTTTCCCAAAAGAGGCAGGCGGTAATCTAATTGCTTTCAATTATTTATAATCCAAGGCTCTTGTGTACATCAACAAAACAAAAACACACACCCACTCGAAAACACAAATATCCCTCGAATGGATTTTCGTGATTATTTTTACGCAAAAATAACTGAATCGCTTAATAAATGAGATTTTGCATCATCAGAGAATACCACTTATTATGAAAAGCATCCTCACGGCAAACTCTACAACGTTAGTTTGCTGGGGATACCCAAAAATTTATCATCATCAAAATTTAGTCATTTAAAATTACGTTATTTAAATTAGGAAAATCGCGTTGGTTCTTGAAAAGTTAATACTTTAATGCGTAAAGATGGCATCTCACCCATTAACGAAAGCTGTTAGAGTATCCCCAAAAGAGTTGATGAATTGATTATAATTTGCAAAATTAGCAAAAAAAAAAAAGAAGAAGAAATCCCTTTTAAAACACAATTAATGGGCAAAATATTTTCTCTTTAATCCTGATGGTGATGCTTATTCGGGGTTATGTAACCCCAAGGAGACCAACAAGTTTTCAAGTGATTTAGGGAAAACTCTTTCATGCCCATTGAGATGTCAGTCACGTCGTTTTGTTCAAATAATTTTGTTTCAAATGAAGTCACAATGTCTGGGATTTTTTGATTTGTTTTGAAGTGGAATGGCGATAACCTGTAACTCTATTGTGGCATAGAAAAGAAAACTTAAAGAATTTGGAATTTTAGAAGTTGTGGTATTGGGGTGTCTTTAAATTAAATATTAGGAACGTGCGTAGGTTTTCGCTTTGTAAAATGAGAAGTTTTTTTAAAAAAAAAAAGTTTGTACCTATGTACGTCTTAAGGTAAACCATTCGAACGAGATTTGGTGGTGCAAGATACTGCGAAGTGCGTTAAGTTGAGATTCTTTTTCCCTCTGAGTCCTGAAAAGCACGGTTTATTTTATTGCAAAACAACAATAAAGGCATGACTGCTGTAAAATGTTATTATCTCCGACTAAGACTGTAAAACGAAGAAAACCCACTGAGGATGAAACTAAAGGTGGGACGACATGACTACAGTATGGAGAGTGGGGACAAAGACAAAGAACGTGTAGCCGATATTGAGTACCACCTTCCATGGTCATTTAGATGGCAAATGACTAGGATTCGTAGAAGAACTACCTTCAGACAGGTATTCATACATATGTATATACAGATTCACAAAATAACGAGAGCGACAGCACTAATACCAAACACCTTTTAGCTCTGTTAATTGATGTTATTTCAGCTGGAGTTCATACTCTTGGCGTTAACCAATGCCTTTACTATTAGGTCGAGCAAATTCTAAAAATTTATTCACAAGTAAGTAGTATTAAAAGTTTTGAAATCTTCAACAATGTAATTGATAAAGAAATACTGTGGATCTCAAAGTGATATCGCTGTCAAAGGCGTCGTATCCAAATAGGTTCAGAGCAGATGAACTAGCTAAAATCTGTTTCTTTTTCATAGAAGCAGAGTTGTGTCTGAGTAGAGTTTCAATTGGAATTCTTACAGGGCACCGCCTTATTTTCCGACAAAAGAATGGTAATTGAAGTATTTAGTCGAAGATTTACGAGACTTGTCAGCATATGGTGAATTAAAGCAATTGTATGCAAAGAACAAGCATTGCTTTTGACATATCCGGCGGTAGCATCTACAAAAGTGGCCGAGATGGCTATTTCAATTCCATTTTTGAGGGAGATTCAAAGATACATGAGACATGGAATGTATCCGACCGTTGTCAAATTAGCTCAAACATAATTTTAAACATGATCTCAAAAACTGTAGGTGCTAGGAGCATTTTCTAGAAATTAATGTCCCTAAAATTCAAATTCCCCATCAACATGAGGAGTATTCATGAGTCAATAATATTTAATCACCCTTCTTAAAAGTTACAAGTCAAATTAATACTTTCAAGTTAAGTACCCAAATTTAATAGATTCACTAAGATTGCGTTCCTTACAACCCCAAAATCGATTTGATCTCTAAAGTGCAAAAATTTAGGCCAATATGTAAATGTACTTAATTTACAAATCCTCCGTGATTTTATCTTTGGTGCCGAAATAAAGTAAGATGTGTAAATAAGCTCTCGGCACTAAGTTAGAAAAATGATTCGGTGTGGAAGTGCCTTTTTACTCTTTAAATTGTATGAGAATGTATAGTAAAGCATTACATAATACCATGGCAGATGTTCCGAATACCTTAATTAAATGATCCCTAGAAATGATTCATTTGATAGTTCTACTTGGCAAAGCATCAAGGCACATCAACGAGAGCATCAGGGCAACGAGTTCTGAATTCTGAGATGTTTTATAGAGTCTGAGGCCGGAACTTTTTACACATATCAGGATCTGATAGTTGGTATCAGACAGTCGGTTCCGAGAATTCTTGTCGAAAACCCAGTTGTCGCTCAGCTCATGTAAATTGGAAATCAGTTACGATTGAGTCATCGTTTTGAGTACCAGGCAAGAGAGACTAAAAAAAAGCGTTTTTGCTATCAGGAAGAAGATACGAGGGAAAGGTGAAAAGTTCTCTGCCTGACAATGAAAGACTGCGATTTTCAGTTAAAAAATGATTTTATTTTTCTACATAATCTCTCTTGACTTCAACACACTTGGTCCAGCGTTTCTCCAACATCAGTATTCCTTCTCGGAAGTGAGAGTCTGGAAGGCTGTGGCATTGGATGCGAAGCGCTTCGCAGAAACAAATTTCTTCAAGTTTGGGAGCAGATGGAAGTCTGAGGGTGCCAAATCAGGTGGATAGGGGGGATGTCTGAGTAAATCGTACCCCAAATCCCGCAGTTTTCCCATCGCTAACGCACACTTGTGTACAGGTGCATTGTCCTGGTGAAAGATGCTTCTTCAAGCCAGTCCTCTTCTCGCGAATTTCGGCATCCAGCTGGTCAAGAAGGTTGGAGTAATATTCGCCTGTAATTGTTCTGCCTTTCTCAAGTTAATCAATTAACAGGATCCCTTTCGCATCCCAAAACACACTGGCCATGACCTTTCCGGCAGATGCCATCGACTTCGCTTTCTTTGGCGCTGAACCACAGGCCACCCACTGCTTCGACTGCTGTTTCGTTTCTGGCGTGTAGTGGTGGACCCATGTCTCATCCATGGTGACGCAAGACGTCTACCGCAAAAATTCGTGTAAAGAAACTACTTGAGAGAATAAGTTGAAACTAATGAGAAGTACACCCAGGCAGGAAACATAATTTTTTGCTGATTCGAACGCCATCTCTGCGTCAGACCGAAAACTTTTCACCTTGCCCTCGTAGGTGCCAAGTTTTGAAAACTTTCATGGGTGCTCTAATAATTATTTCTAATTTTAATTACTAATCAGTTATGTAAACTGCAGGATTTACCCTTGCCAGACAGGCTGTTGACGAATTATGGACTAAGAATTGGAATGTACCATAATCCTTGAATTATGCAGCCTAGATTTTAATGAAATATCTCCAGGACCCGGCAGTACCATGATGTTTTTCTAGTTACTCATGAGAAAACAAAACGAAATGAAAGAATAAGTACTATGAAGCAATGAGAAAAAGTGCTGGCCAAAAGAGCTCAACGAGGAAGTGAGTTACTAGTGGGGGTGTTCAGAAGATAAGGAAAACTTAAGCTGCAGGGCTTAGGTGGAGCTGGTACAATACCTGAGTATCTTTGAACAGGACTTCGAGGCGGATGAAGAAAGAAAAAAAACACTGCCCGATGAGACTAGGCTACAGTGCAAACGATTGAATAAATATGCACATACATAGCTCCAGTAAATGTACTATATCTCAACCTGGATTCCAGATTAAACTCCATTTACTTTTATACGTGCAAAGAAGAATATTTTTCTGAGGTAAACAGCCGCAAAATTGTGTTGTTTGTGATGTACAAGTATTTAAATCGGAGCGAACTCTAATTATATTCATGTCCCAAGGAAAACGTTTAAAATATACTAACAACATCGATGGTGGTTTTCTGGTAGAATGCATGACCTCTGCTTCCGTATTTAACAACAATCAGGGTTTCTCCATAAAGCTTCATTGCATCAAAGCTAACCTTTATATCTTTTCCTCCCATAATAACATTTTCTAAATTTGAGGTCGGAATTGAATGAAACACACATATTAGAAATTTCAAAGGTACTTGAGCACGGAGTAGCCGCCTATGAAAGAGGCTTTTACGTCATCTCGCCAAATACGCTTTGAACAAAAGAGGGATTGGAAATACTCACTTACTATAGTAATACATTCAAGCCATATAATGGTTTCGCATTATCTTATGCATCATATCTCAAAGGATCAGAATGGGAAACAATAGACAATAGTTCCAGAGAGCTCAAACGCATAGTGCATTGCAAAGCCAATTGCGTGCAAGCGTTGTTGTGATTAGAACCTAACTTAACAAGCACATGTAAGAGCAACTTAATTGTCGCATAGGACGAATAACGTTTGTGATTATCTAGGAAATTAATTTTCTGTATCATAAATTTAATGGAAGCATTCCACTTGCTTAGCCCACTATAATTCTGTTTAATAAAATAAAACCCACCTATGAAACTCTTCCTATTTATTCTACTCAATAAACCCATTCCCTTCTTCAATCTATAGTAAAATGTGATGAGGAATATAAAAAAGTTTTGATTGCTGCCTCCTTATTCTCTTCCGTATATGTAAAATAAAAGTTAATGACCAGTCTTGTGCCCTCAATTACTAATTTATGTTAGTCAACACGTAGTGCATGGCCCACTACTCCGGCTATGGCAAAGTTATAGTGATAGCTATAGCCATAGCCATAGCACTTGTATGCATTCCCTACTTCATCCAAGAGGAATGTTGAAAATCTAATTGAAAACTTTTCGCCTGAAGCACTTCGGCGAAGAGAGGACTTGACGTTTATTTTTATTTTTTTTGCTTGCTCTCACTGTAGGGGTTTATGTTTTGCTCATGCATATTGAAAGAGCAAATCCTGTAGAATAATTGCAAAGTTTCTTCCTTTGTGCAATCAAGCACATGTATCTACAAACGAATACACTATTTAACCTTTAACATTCCCTTCCTTATCCGCACAGAAATGGAATAATGCGAAGCATTTATCCGGGATAGTGTACTCTGTTTCGCCACGGGGAAGCCAGTCGTTGCAAAAATAACTAGAGAATGTGTGACATAAGAGTATATGAAATTGCACTTTCACTAATTTGTTGCATTCTTCTTTCGTGCAGTTCGTAGATGAGTAATTAAGCAATTTCTAAAGGGTTATTAAAGGCATACACGTTTTATGAGATATGCGGAACAAGTAGGGACTTAGATATGTATAGGTAGTTGTTGAGATTTGAGATTTGTTTGGGCAGGTCTATTTGTAGTAGATGAACTGTTCTTTAAATTTTCATATATTAAAATGGAATGGAGGTAACTGACAAACAAACTTGTATCAAGTCATCCCATAAATATTGCAGGTTTTCGATATTATCGAATATTCTCTGTTAGCCGACCAAATTTTAAGAGACTTGTCAGCATATGGCGGCCAAATAAGATTTTCCGCGAGGCTTTTTTCAATTTTTAATATCTATTGCATAGCTTTTCTTCATTCAATGTTTAGAATTTGAACCGAATTTTGTGTGTTATAACCACCAAGAGTTACATACATGAGGATGTAACTATCTCTGTAGATCTCTGATAAGTAGACTGTACTTATCATCGATGTACACTGTCACAGTAAACAAGCCAGATCGCACATGTTGTTAAGTACGAGATCTGCGTACAAGCCAAACTCATCAGATGCAAGAAGAGATGGAAGGCCCAAATATATTGTTGCTAAGCTGGCCAAAATACACACTCTGCTCATGAAGGCGGATGAGCGTAAAGCCCACTAGCAATAAATTGTTGTTGGTTGGTCTCATAATTCTCGTGCGATGTTTTTGTGTCTATTTTGTGTTTCTCTTCTTTTGTACTCATATGTTAAGTTTCGAATTAATAGAATACAAATGTAGACTAAGAATATAAGTTAGCTGGTAAGTTTAAAAGAAAAAGATAGTTGAGTCTGTAAAAGGTATTGTTATAGTACACACCTAAAATAATAAAAAAGGGAAAAAAAGAAAAAAACTGTTTCACTATTCCTTATATTTTTTTACGTCCAAAAACCATTACTCAAGGTCATGTCCGCAATGTTTGGCTTTGGGAATACATATTGTAATATGCAGGCTACGGCTCGAGTAGATAAAACGATATTCTGTGAAATTTATTTCTTTATTTTCTAGTCTATAGAACAATTCAAGTTTACACTATACTATTCTTTGCAAATTCTTTTCTTACAAGGTCTCTTTCCTCTCAAATCACTTTATCTCCTTTCAATTACTTAATTCACAAATCCAAACTAATTACTTTTTCTTGTTTACTCTCAACTTTCAATTTATCACCAAATTACAACTTCGCCCATTATCACTTTTCCAATCTCTTCGCCACGGTTCTAAACCAACTGTATCTTTTTTTGATCGCCATCTGTCCTTATATAGCAGAAGTTTCTGATAGCCAGAAACTTCTAGCAAATTCTTCGACCACTGGAACAAGAGAAATAATTCTTGCAGTTATAATTCCCTAATATTATCCCTAATATTATCCCTAATATTATTTGTCTCTTTCGTTGACATGAGCTGTGGAGACTTCGTCCCAGACACGAACCTCGAATGAAAGGACAGTTTGAACCAAAATTCTGCCAGAATGGAAAGTCACTTCGGAATTTGCTGCATAGACATAGGAGCGTAGTTATTATTATGCTACACTGCCCCCCTCTTAGACGTGTTCGTCCCGAACAAGTGCATCCTCATTTCGGCCATTGTATCGACTCAGTCGGTCCACATGAACCACTTTCATTTTGGCCCTTGGTCCTCGCTGGATGCGGTAGACAACATCGTTGATGCGGGTTACTATTCTGTAGGGACCTTCCCAGTTCCGCTGTAATTTAGGTGATTTCCCCTTTTGGCGATGGGGATTATACAGCCACACCAGATCTCCTTCCTGGAATCCTGACGTTGTTGCCTTGGCATCATACCTGGTCTTCATGCGGTCGCTCGTCATCTTAATCTGGCTTCTGGTCCTTTGGTGTATGTCCCTAAGCCTTTCCCTAAGGTCCGCCACGTACTCTTCTTCATTTCTGGGCTCATTGGTAGGAGATCCAAATTTCACCTCACTGGGTAAACGAGCTATTCCACCAAATAAGATTTCGAACGGCGTATGTCGAGTAGTGCTATGCACGGCACTTCTATAGGCCATCAAAAACAAGGCAATCTGCCGGTCCCAATCCCGTTGGTAGTCACCTACGACCTTCGAGAGATGTTCGTCCAAAGTCCTATTGAAACGCTCCACCATACCGTCCGACTGTGGATGAAGCGGGGTTGTCCTTGTCTTTTTGATTCCGAGTAGTTGACATATCTCTTGGAAGATTCTTGACTCGAAGTTCCGCCCTTGGTCAGAATGCAATTCCAAGGGCACACCGAATCTGCTAACCCAATTGTAGACGATCTGCTCCGCCACGGTTCTGGCTTCCTGGTTAGGGATCGGAAACGCTTCCGGCCACTTACTGAAGTAGTCCATCACTACGAGTATATACCGATTACCATTGTCGGTTTCCGGAAAGGGCCCTGCGATGTCGATGGCGATTCGTTCGAAAGGTGCTCCCACGTTGTATTGGTGCATCCTACCTCGAGTTTTGATTCTCGGACCCTTGCTAGCTGCACACACGTCGCATTTTCTGCACCAGTCTTCGATATCTTCCTTCGCTTTTAACCAATAAAAACGTTCTCGTACCTTTTCTAGCGTCTTATTCACTCCCAAGTGGCCTCCGGTCGCCCCGCCATGCATTTCCTGTAACACCTCCTTGACCCTCGTCCGCGGTACGACAAGCTGCATTACAAACGACTTTCCGTCGGAGGATTCCCATTTTCTTCTCAGAACACCTTCTTGGACATGGAGGGAGTCCCACTGCGCAAAATATGCCTTTAAGGTCGGGCTTCTGTGAGAGATGTCCTGATGATCCGGTTTCTCCATGTTCTCCTTCCAGGCCAGAATCGGCTCGATATCCGGGTCTTCCTTCTGAGCGTTCCGGATCTCATCTACGCTCCAGCCGGCGATAGGTTCGGCTCTCATTCTTTGGATGGAAACCAGCTCCCGTTCTTCCTGACGCGCACAATGTTTACAATCCGTTCTGCATGGTCTCCGGGACAGTGCATCCGCATTAGAGTGGAGTTTTCCTTTACGATGCTGTATTTCGTAGTCGTAGATTTGCAGCCTTTCGATCCATCTTGCGACCTGACCCTCAGGACTCTTGAACTGTAATAGCCATTTTAAGGCTGCATGGTCTGTGCGAAGAACGAACTTCCTCCCGTAGAGGTATTTGTGAAAATGCTTCGTAGCCAAGATCAAAGCTAGAAGTTCCCGCCTTGTCACGCAGTAGTTCCTTTCTGGCTTAGAGAGCACCTTGCTGAAGTACGCAACCACCTTCTCTTGGCCGTCATGCACCTGGGAGAGTACGGCTCCTACCCCGACATTACTAGCATCTGCATCCACAACGAACGTTTCCCCGGGAGTGGGGTAAGCCAGTATCGGGGCATCGCATAGCCGTTGTTTAAGTGCCTTGAAGCTCTTCTCGCACTCAATTGACCATTTGAATTGTTTTCCCTTTTCCGTCAACTGGTGCAGGTTCTTTGCGATCCCGGCAAAATCCTTCACGAACCGTCTGTAGTAGGTGGCTAGGCCCAGGAAGCTCCTTAGTTGGTGTTTGTCTTTGGGGACTGGCCAGTTTTTCACCGCTTCGACCTTCTCCGGATCGGTTCTCACTCCTTTCGCTGAAATTATGTGTCCCAGGTACTTGACTTCCGCTCTAAACAGGGCGCACTTCTTGGGGTTGAGCTTCAGGTGGGCACTTCGAAGCCTTTGAAACACATCCCTTAGATTGTCTCGGTGTTGCGCAAACGTTTTTCCTACGACGATGACATCATCCAAGTATACCAAACAGGTTTTCCATGTTAACCCTTGCAGGACACATTCCATCAATCGCTCGAAAGTCGCCGGAGCATTGCACAGCCCGAATGGCATTACCGTGAATTGCCATAGCCCATTTCCTGCGGTGAAGGCGGTTTTCTCCCGGTCTTCTGGATGGATCTGTACCTGCCAGTAGCCACTCTTCAAGTCGAGAGTGGAAAACCATCGGGCTCCTGATAGTGTGTCTAGCGTGTCGTCAATCCGTGGCAGAGGGTAGCTGTCTTTCTTGGTGACGTAATTGAGCTGCCGATAGTCCACGCAGAACCGCGTGCTGCCATCTTTCTTCTTAACCAGTACAACCGGTGATGCCCACGGACTTTTGGAACTTTCAATCAGACCTTCTTTCTCCATTGCCGACACCATCTCTGCAACTTCTGTCTGCTTTGCCAATGGAAGGCGCCTAGCAGGCTGACGAATTGGTCTAGTATCACCAGTGTCTATTCGATGTTGTACCAGGTGTGTTCGGCCGTATTCTCCGTCCTGTGAGGCAAATACATCAGCGTACTCATTGATAAGATTCTCTGCCATAGTTCGCTGCTCCTGATTCAGCTCACTGGACTGGAGAATCGTCTCTCTCGCTTCCGCTGTCCAAGGTGATGGGAGAAGTTTTGGAGCATCACGTTCAGATATTGTTGCGACGGCGGTAATCGGCGTGCATTTTCCAGTCACCTCCCCTCGCCTTAGTTTGACAGTGTGTGGTCTTGCGTTCAAAACCCTCACTGGAACCATGGTGTTCTTTGGTTCGACTAACGTCTTTCCCACGATGTAGTCTTGAGCATTCTTCTCTGGGTCTGGTTCTACTATGTAGAATCGGTGGCTCCCAAGATCACCTTCCAGCTTCGTCCAAATGATTGTCTCTGAAGACGGCGGCAAAACTTCGTCTTTGCTGATGACTGTCCTGAGAGTTACGGCATTCTCATTTCCGTACACCATCGGAATCTCCACATTTCGATACCTCAGTACTTGCATCCCGATGTCCAAGATTACTTCATTTGCTTTCATGAAGTCTACTCCGATGATGCACTCGTCGCATATATCTGCCACCAGAAACGCATGGGAGAACGTCAGTCCTGCCAGAGTAATCGTAAGACGAACTTCTCCAAATACCTTCGCCATTTCCCCTGTTGCAGTCTTCAGGCAGTAGCTGTTGGTGTTGTGCAGCCAGGAGCTTTTGACGATATCTCTTCTTACAATGGAGGCAGTGGCACCTGTGTCGATGGTGGCTACGCACTTCTTCTCGTTGATTAGTGCCTCCACTGTCAGGCTCTCGTTACCCCGTTTGGTTTGCGAAACTTGAATGGTGGTCCTGGGGGCCTCGATTCCAGTAACCAACTTCTGCCCCGCGAAGTTGGTCCTTACGCATTTCCCGACTGCTGGTTTTGGGAAGTCTGACTGACAGGATGGATGTTATCACCGCCAGATGCTTCCTCTCTGCTTCTCCTACTTCCGCAATGTGAACAATTTCCTCGTCTAGGTGCACTCCTGCACTGC
Source organism: Pocota personata (assembly GCA_963082735.1). Taxonomy (NCBI): domain Eukaryota; kingdom Metazoa; phylum Arthropoda; class Insecta; order Diptera; family Syrphidae; genus Pocota; species Pocota personata. The sequence goes on along the minus strand of OY720430.1, from coordinate 43,639,258 downwards.
CGTTGTAGGTGTCCGGTTTGGTTGCAATTCCAGCAACGGATTTGACTTCCGCGAGCTCTGTCTTCATCCATGACGGCTGTTCTCTGGCATGAGCATTCCACGACGGACATTTCCCTGACACGGTGTATTCCCTGGTATGCTTGGTCCGCAGCCTTCATTGACAAAGCGAATGCCAATGCGGGGAGTGTTCGCTTTTCAGCCATCCTTACAGCCATTTGCAGTTGTCTGTCCTCTATGGCCTGAATAAAAGCTTCCACCGCCATTTCGTTGATAAGCTCCTCACCGGCTTTAGGGTATGAAAGATGGGCTAGTCGCTCTATATCCGCTTGCAACTGTTGGAGCGTTTCCCCCCTTTTCTGGACTCGACTACGCAGCTGAACCCTGTACACCTGCTGCATGTGTTCATCCCCAAACCGCATCTCGATAGCCTGAACCAGAGAGTCGTAGTTCTGCTGTTTATCTTCCGGGATGGTCTGCAAGAGCTCCGCAGCTGGACCCCTCAGTGCAAGCGTGAGTGCAATAGACTTCTCTTCATCGTCCCAGCTATTGGTCATTGCGGCCGCTTCGAATTGCCTCTTATAAATTGGCCATGATGTTTGACCATCGAAGATAGGAGGCTGCATCTCCTTTCTTCTCAGACCGTCAGTGGAATATTCCCGTGCTTTCTGTCTCTTCACGTTGCTGAGCTCCTTAGCAAGATTTTCGACTTGCTTTTCTACTTTTTCAAACTGAGTCTCTATCTTCCCGAACTGAGTTTCATGTTTCTCAAAATTTTCATCGAATCTAGTTTCGACTTTTTCGAGTTGCGTCTCGACCTTCTCGATTTTCTCTTCGATCACTTCGAATTTGGATTCCAAGTTCTTGTTTTGCTCATCAAGTTTACTTTCCAGAGCATCTAGAGAATTCTTTTGTTCGTCTATAGCTTTCTTTTGTTCGTCCAGCTTAAGTTCTAGAGAATTCCTCTGGTCGTCCATTGCTTTCTTTTGTTCGTCCATCTTAAGTTCTAGAGAGTTCTTTTGGTCGTCCATTGCTTTCTTTTGTTCGTCCAGCTTAAGTTCTATAGAATTCCTTTGGTCTTCTATTGCTTTCTTTTGTTCGTCCATGACTAACTTAAGTTGCAGGAGCAGACTTGTTATACCCGGGTCGGCTGCTGTACTTGCTGGTTCCTCTTCCACGTCATACTCTACGTCGTGCGGATTTTCACCTTCCTGCGTTACTGCTTCTTCCAGACGAATCAGCAGGGCATCTTTTCCCCCAGTTGTGTCGAGGTTCCGCTTACTGAGTTCTGCCTTTAGTTGAGTTATAGTTAGTTTTCCCAATTTGCGACCCATTTTGCGCAACTAATTAACTCAACACAGAAATCGTTTTTTTTTTTTTTTTTTTTTTTTTTTTTTTTTTTTTTTTTTTTTTTTTTGTGCAATTTCACACCACGGAAATAGTTATTCACAGAATAAGTTTTATCCCGCTTCTGACACCAATGTAATATGCAGGCTACGGCTCGAGTAGATAAAACGATATTCTGTGAAATTTATTTCTTTATTTTCTAGTCTATAGAACAATTCAAGTTTACACTATACTATTCTTTGCAAATTCTTTTCTTACAAGGTCTCTTTCCTCTCAAATCACTTTATCTCCTTTCAATTACTTAATTCACAAATCCAAACTAATTACTTTTTCTTGTTTACTCTCAACTTTCAATTTATCACCAAATTACAACTTCGCCCATTATCACTTTTCCAATCTCTTCGCCACGGTTCTAAACCAACTGTATCTTTTTTTGATCGCCATCTGTCCTTATATAGCAGAAGTTTCTGATAGCCAGAAACTTCTAGCAAATTCTTCGACCACTGGAACAAGAGAAATAATTCTTGCAGTTATAATTCCCTAATATTATCCCTAATATTATCCCTAATATTATTTGTCTCTTTCGTTGACATGAGCTGTGGAGACTTCGTCCCAGACACGAACCTCGAATGAAAGGACAGTTTGAACCAAAATTCTGCCAGAATGGAAAGTCACTTCGGAATTTGCTGCATAGACATAGGAGCGTAGTTATTATTATGCTACACTGCCCCCCTCTTAGACGTGTTCGTCCCGAACAAGTGCATCCTCATTTCGGCCATTGTATCGACTCAGTCGGTCCACATGAACCACTTTCATTTTGGCCCTTGGTCCTCGCTGGATGCGGTAGACAACATCGTTGATGCGGGTTACTATTCTGTAGGGACCTTCCCAGTTCCGCTGTAATTTAGGTGATTTCCCCTTTTGGCGATGGGGATTATACAGCCACACCAGATCTCCTTCCTGGAATCCTGACGTTGTTGCCTTGGCATCATACCTGGTCTTCATGCGGTCGCTCGTCATCTTAATCTGGCTTCTGGTCCTTTGGTGTATGTCCCTAAGCCTTTCCCTAAGGTCCGCCACGTACTCTTCTTCATTTCTGGGCTCATTGGTAGGAGATCCAAATTTCACCTCACTGGGTAAACGAGCTATTCCACCAAATAAGATTTCGAACGGCGTATGTCGAGTAGTGCTATGCACGGCACTTCTATAGGCCATCAAAAACAAGGCAATCTGCCGGTCCCAATCCCGTTGGTAGTCACCTACGACCTTCGAGAGATGTTCGTCCAAAGTCCTATTGAAACGCTCCACCATACCGTCCGACTGTGGATGAAGCGGGGTTGTCCTTGTCTTTTTGATTCCGAGTAGTTGACATATCTCTTGGAAGATTCTTGACTCGAAGTTCCGCCCTTGGTCAGAATGCAATTCCAAGGGCACACCGAATCTGCTAACCCAATTGTAGACGATCTGCTCCGCCACGGTTCTGGCTTCCTGGTTAGGGATCGGAAACGCTTCCGGCCACTTACTGAAGTAGTCCATCACTACGAGTATATACCGATTACCATTGTCGGTTTCCGGAAAGGGCCCTGCGATGTCGATGGCGATTCGTTCGAAAGGTGCTCCCACGTTGTATTGGTGCATCCTACCTCGAGTTTTGATTCTCGGACCCTTGCTAGCTGCACACACGTCGCATTTTCTGCACCAGTCTTCGATATCTTCCTTCGCTTTTAACCAATAAAAACGTTCTCGTACCTTTTCTAGCGTCTTATTCACTCCCAAGTGGCCTCCGGTCGCCCCGCCATGCATTTCCTGTAACACCTCCTTGACCCTCGTCCGCGGTACGACAAGCTGCATTACAAACGACTTTCCGTCGGAGGATTCCCATTTTCTTCTCAGAACACCTTCTTGGACATGGAGGGAGTCCCACTGCGCAAAATATGCCTTTAAGGTCGGGCTTCTGTGAGAGATGTCCTGATGATCCGGTTTCTCCATGTTCTCCTTCCAGGCCAGAATCGGCTCGATATCCGGGTCTTCCTTCTGAGCGTTCCGGATCTCATCTACGCTCCAGCCGGCGATAGGTTCGGCTCTCATTCTTTGGATGGAAACCAGCTCCCGTTCTTCCTGACGCGCACAATGTTTACAATCCGTTCTGCATGGTCTCCGGGACAGTGCATCCGCATTAGAGTGGAGTTTTCCTTTACGATGCTGTATTTCGTAGTCGTAGATTTGCAGCCTTTCGATCCATCTTGCGACCTGACCCTCAGGACTCTTGAACTGTAATAGCCATTTTAAGGCTGCATGGTCTGTGCGAAGAACGAACTTCCTCCCGTAGAGGTATTTGTGAAAATGCTTCGTAGCCAAGATCAAAGCTAGAAGTTCCCGCCTTGTCACGCAGTAGTTCCTTTCTGGCTTAGAGAGCACCTTGCTGAAGTACGCAACCACCTTCTCTTGGCCGTCATGCACCTGGGAGAGTACGGCTCCTACCCCGACATTACTAGCATCTGCATCCACAACGAACGTTTCCCCGGGAGTGGGGTAAGCCAGTATCGGGGCATCGCATAGCCGTTGTTTAAGTGCCTTGAAGCTCTTCTCGCACTCAATTGACCATTTGAATTGTTTTCCCTTTTCCGTCAACTGGTGCAGGTTCTTTGCGATCCCGGCAAAATCCTTCACGAACCGTCTGTAGTAGGTGGCTAGGCCCAGGAAGCTCCTTAGTTGGTGTTTGTCTTTGGGGACTGGCCAGTTTTTCACCGCTTCGACCTTCTCCGGATCGGTTCTCACTCCTTTCGCTGAAATTATGTGTCCCAGGTACTTGACTTCCGCTCTAAACAGGGCGCACTTCTTGGGGTTGAGCTTCAGGTGGGCACTTCGAAGCCTTTGAAACACATCCCTTAGATTGTCTCGGTGTTGCGCAAACGTTTTTCCTACGACGATGACATCATCCAAGTATACCAAACAGGTTTTCCATGTTAACCCTTGCAGGACACATTCCATCAATCGCTCGAAAGTCGCCGGAGCATTGCACAGCCCGAATGGCATTACCGTGAATTGCCATAGCCCATTTCCTGCGGTGAAGGCGGTTTTCTCCCGGTCTTCTGGATGGATCTGTACCTGCCAGTAGCCACTCTTCAAGTCGAGAGTGGAAAACCATCGGGCTCCTGATAGTGTGTCTAGCGTGTCGTCAATCCGTGGCAGAGGGTAGCTGTCTTTCTTGGTGACGTAATTGAGCTGCCGATAGTCCACGCAGAACCGCGTGCTGCCATCTTTCTTCTTAACCAGTACAACCGGTGATGCCCACGGACTTTTGGAACTTTCAATCAGACCTTCTTTCTCCATTGCCGACACCATCTCTGCAACTTCTGTCTGCTTTGCCAATGGAAGGCGCCTAGCAGGCTGACGAATTGGTCTAGTATCACCAGTGTCTATTCGATGTTGTACCAGGTGTGTTCGGCCGTATTCTCCGTCCTGTGAGGCAAATACATCAGCGTACTCATTGATAAGATTCTCTGCCATAGTTCGCTGCTCCTGATTCAGCTCACTGGACTGGAGAATCGTCTCTCTCGCTTCCGCTGTCCAAGGTGATGGGAGAAGTTTTGGAGCATCACGTTCAGATATTGTTGCGACGGCGGTAATCGGCGTGCATTTTCCAGTCACCTCCCCTCGCCTTAGTTTGACAGTGTGTGGTCTTGCGTTCAAAACCCTCACTGGAACCATGGTGTTCTTTGGTTCGACTAACGTCTTTCCCACGATGTAGTCTTGAGCATTCTTCTCTGGGTCTGGTTCTACTATGTAGAATCGGTGGCTCCCAAGATCACCTTCCAGCTTCGTCCAAATGATTGTCTCTGAAGACGGCGGCAAAACTTCGTCTTTGCTGATGACTGTCCTGAGAGTTACGGCATTCTCATTTCCGTACACCATCGGAATCTCCACATTTCGATACCTCAGTACTTGCATCCCGATGTCCAAGATTACTTCATTTGCTTTCATGAAGTCTACTCCGATGATGCACTCGTCGCATATATCTGCCACCAGAAACGCATGGGAGAACGTCAGTCCTGCCAGAGTAATCGTAAGACGAACTTCTCCAAATACCTTCGCCATTTCCCCTGTTGCAGTCTTCAGGCAGTAGCTGTTGGTGTTGTGCAGCCAGGAGCTTTTGACGATATCTCTTCTTACAATGGAGGCAGTGGCACCTGTGTCGATGGTGGCTACGCACTTCTTCTCGTTGATTAGTGCCTCCACTGTCAGGCTCTCGTTACCCCGTTTGGTTTGCGAAACTTGAATGGTGGTCCTGGGGGCCTCGATTCCAGTAACCAACTTCTGCCCCGCGAAGTTGGTCCTTACGCATTTCCCGACTGCTGGTTTTGGGAAGTCTGACTGACAGGATGGATGTTATCACCGCCAGATGCTTCCTCTCTGCTTCTCCTACTTCCGCAATGTGAACAATTTCCTCGTCTAGGTGCACTCCTGCACTGCCGTTGTAGGTGTCCGGTTTGGTTGCAATTCCAGCAACGGATTTGACTTCCGCGAGCTCTGTCTTCATCCATGACGGCTGTTCTCTGGCATGAGCATTCCACGACGGACATTTCCCTGACACGGTGTATTCCCTGGTATGCTTGGTCCGCAGCCTTCATTGACAAAGCGAATGCCAATGCCTCGGGGAGTGTTCGCTTTTCAGCCATCCTTACAGCCATTTGCAGTTGTCTGTCCTCTATGGCCTGAATAAAAGCTTCCACCGCCATTTCGTTGATAAGCTCCTCACCGGCTTTAGGGTATGAAAGATGGGCTAGTCGCTCTATATCCGCTTGCAACTGTTGGAGCGTTTCCCCCCTTTTCTGGACTCGACTACGCAGCTGAACCCTGTACACCTGCTGCATGTGTTCATCCCCAAACCGCATCTCGATAGCCTGAACCAGAGAGTCGTAGTTCTGCTGTTTATCTTCCGGGATGGTCTGCAAGAGCTCCGCAGCTGGACCCCTCAGTGCAAGCGTGAGTGCAATAGACTTCTCTTCATCGTCCCAGCTATTGGTCATTGCGGCCGCTTCGAATTGCCTCTTATAAATTGGCCATGATGTTTGACCATCGAAGATAGGAGGCTGCATCTCCTTTCTTCTCAGACCGTCAGTGGAATATTCCCGTGCTTTCTGTCTCTTCACGTTGCTGAGCTCCTTAGCAAGATTTTCGACTTGCTTTTCTACTTTTTCAAACTGAGTCTCTATCTTCCCGAACTGAGTTTCATGTTTCTCAAAATTTTCATCGAATCTAGTTTCGACTTTTTCGAGTTGCGTCTCGACCTTCTCGATTTTCTCTTCGATCACTTCGAATTTGGATTCCAAGTTCTTGTTTTGCTCATCAAGTTTACTTTCCAGAGCATCTAGAGAATTCTTTTGTTCGTCTATAGCTTTCTTTTGTTCGTCCAGCTTAAGTTCTAGAGAATTCCTCTGGTCGTCCATTGCTTTCTTTTGTTCGTCCATCTTAAGTTCTAGAGAGTTCTTTTGGTCGTCCATTGCTTTCTTTTGTTCGTCCAGCTTAAGTTCTATAGAATTCCTTTGGTCTTCTATTGCTTTCTTTTGTTCGTCCATGACTAACTTAAGTTGCAGGAGCAGACTTGTTATACCCGGGTCGGCTGCTGTACTTGCTGGTTCCTCTTCCACGTCATACTCTACGTCGTGCGGATTTTCACCTTCCTGCGTTACTGCTTCTTCCAGACGAATCAGCAGGGCATCTTTTCCCCCAGTTGTGTCGAGGTTCCGCTTACTGAGTTCTGCCTTTAGTTGAGTTATAGTTAGTTTTCCCAATTTGCGACCCATTTTGCGCAACTAATTAACTCAACACAGAAATCGTTTTTTTTTTTTTTTTTTTTTTTTTTTTTTTTTTTTTTTTGTGCAATTTCACACCACGGAAATAGTTATTCACAGAATAAGTTTTATCCCGCTTCTGACACCAATGTAATATGCAGGCTACGGCTCGAGTAGATAAAACGATATTCTGTGAAATTTATTTCTTTATTTTCTAGTCTATAGAACAATTCAAGTTTACACTATACTATTCTTTGCAAATTCTTTTCTTACAAGGTCTCTTTCCTCTCAAATCACTTTATCTCCTTTCAATTACTTAATTCACAAATCCAAACTAATTACTTTTTCTTGTTTACTCTCAACTTTCAATTTATCACCAAATTACAACTTCGCCCATTATCACTTTTCCAATCTCTTCGCCACGGTTCTAAACCAACTGTATCTTTTTTTGATCGCCATCTGTCCTTATATAGCAGAAGTTTCTGATAGCCAGAAACTTCTAGCAAATTCTTCGACCACTGGAACAAGAGAAATAATTCTTGCAGTTATAATTCCCTAATATTATCCCTAATATTATCCCTAATATTATTTGTCTCTTTCGTTGACATGAGCTGTGGAGACTTCGTCCCAGACACGAACCTCGAATGAAAGGACAGTTTGAACCAAAATTCTGCCAGAATGGAAAGTCACTTCGGAATTTGCTGCATAGACATAGGAGCGTAGTTATTATTATGCTACAATATCATAAAAATCGGATTCCGCAGCGGAAGTTGCCCATGAATAGCAAACATGTTATAAGTCAAAGGCAGGCCTAAATATGGTTTCAAAAATTTCGAGAAGGAAATTATGGGCTCAAAGACAATGACCACAATGGAAGGCTGGATTAAAACCTATTCATGTACATTGATGAAGTATCCGGTAAGTTTAATTCTTTCAACACACATACTTCAAAGCACTTGTCTAAGCTCGGAAAATGGGTGCTGCACGATTTCAGCGAAAAACTCTGCAGCACCGAATAATAATGTGCTCTTCTTTGCTTTCTCGTTTAAATTTCGATCTGTTCCTCATCAGAATTGTGACTGGCAATAAGAAATAGTAAAGGTAATGCTCTGAGATATGTGTGGTATGGTCCATTTTGAACTGCTTCCCCCTGGCCAAACCATCATGGAGGAGTAGCTCTTAAAAGGAAAAGACCAGCATTGACTAATCACCGAGGGATACTCATTCAACAAGACAACGTTGGGCTACACGTTGCAAGATAAGCAATACAGCTTTGCTTGGGAAATTGTCGATCATCCAGCGTAGTCTGCTGACATTGCACTCAGCGACTAGCGTCGTTTTAGGGGCTTGCAATATCATTTGAGCAATCGGAGAAAAAAAAAACTAAACCAAAATTTTTTTTTTTAAACACGAATGTTGCCACGCCCAAACGGCGTGTAGACACTGCGACCAGAAAGATCTATTGTGCCAGAGACTACTTTTTTATGGCAGCAGTACTTTTACTTTCCTTATGAAAGCTATAATTACGGCTGCGGAGGAGTTAATTAAATCTAATGGAGATATTACCTCCTTAAGGAAGAAGCTTCTCCTACTTCTAAACAGGGCAGTGTGTTCTGCAGTTGCGTCCTCTTCTAGGCAGAGGCGACAGGTGATACTCGTACTCTCTGAAACTCTCATTTTATTTAGGTATAATTGGCAGTGATCTGTAAGGAAGCTCACAAGCCTTCTTATGTCGTTTCTGCTATATTTTAGGATATCAACTGCATTTTTTTGGAAGGGCTGGATAGTTCTTTTAGCTTGTCTGAGACCTTGGGAGTTATTCCAGTGGGAAATGTACATGTTGCGTTCCCAGATCTGCAGTATCGTTACCGTCAACGCCTACATGACCCGGCACCCACTACAATTCTACTTTATTGTATCGGGCCAAATTTTGTAAACTGTCGAAGCAGCTTAGAAGTGATTTTGAACTGATCAGGTGGGAGATCAGTGCTTTAAGCGCCGCTTGGCTGTCGGCGAGTATGTGTATAGCGGCATCTTTGATGCCTGAGCAAAAGATTATATTAGCACAGGTCTCGATAGCCAGATACTAAGGATACTGGTAGTAGATAAGTTTCGTCGTGTTGCAATGGATTCAAACGATTAACGTGTATTGGGTGAACTGATGCGAGCTGTGCTTTAACTTCAAGCAAGACCGAAATTGTACTATTTACAAGAAGATAGATAAATATATGATCTTAGACCGATTTCTCTGGTTAATTTATAATCCGGACTTTAACAGAACATGTAGTTGTTTGGAAAGAAGAACAATGTATACGGATGGATAGCATGTGGACGATGAATCGAAGGCGGTTTCCATCTGGTAATTCACAAGGTATTATCATTGATATCATTTCGGATTCTCAAGTAGCCTTGAAGGAATTTGCATTCCCAAAAACCAACTTGATATTGGTAATGGAATCAAAAAGGAATCTTAGTACCCTAATAATCTTCTGTAGTATTAATATGCTCTGGGACAGGTAGTGGTCAGAAGCAAGAACTTTCCCACTGTAAAATACAATGGAAAAATAATAGGCGTGTTTTATTGTGAAATGTATCTGCAGCAGCCTAAAAAAACGATTGGTAGTTTTGAGCTACCAAAAGTATTAAGGAAAGCAATATTAAAGAATAACAAAAACACTTCCCCCATAAATTGTTGTATTCGCTTTTACTACAAGCTAAATTTGATTTTGCTAGCTACTTTACAACAGTTGTCAACGTCGCGTACAGCTCAATTGGAATAGGTTGCAAATTTTTATAGTTTGAATATTGGATATAAGGTAGCCGTGAGCTAACTCTGATCCTTTTCTTGGAATAGTTAGTGCATGTTTTTACTGTCGGACAATTACACTTAGAAGAAATGATTTGTCCAATGGCAGAGTGTGATCTTGCGATAGGTATGATTTTACCCACCAGCTCTCTAAAGCCAACGAAGCCATTCAGGTCTTCTTTGTTGGAAAAATGTGTCATTCTTTGCCGTTGAGATTCACTAATTTAAGAATGGCTTTTATAAGCGATTTGTTGACATTAATTAAAAAAAAAATATTCAAATGCCGCTGAGATTCGATACCGTGGTCATCAAGAGTTCGAACAATTATTGCAACTTAGTCTTACTCTTGGTGATATCACTAACCACATAATCTACAAGCTGTGACAATAATCCAAATCAGAATATTTATAAAGGTACGATATTAAATTAGTTTCATAAACTTTAGGTATGCTTACATTTACAAACCAGCAACAAATCAACAAATTAACGAACAATGTTTCAGAAAATAATTGAATATCTATGGATTCCAATGTATCAATCAATCATTTAGTATTTAACGACATTTTATGAATTATTTTTGTCTTCATTTTAACTTTCTAATTAAACTACAAAATTACATACAAATATTATTCACTTTTACTTCTCTTTGCTAGAGTATACTATTAGCGATTCGTCTAGTAGAATGGCTTTATTTAAGAAGCCAGCTATCTTAGATTGTACATGTGTACATACTCGTATTTATGTAGTCTGCTATTTAATATTCATCATTATTCACTGTCAATTTTCTCTTAATCAACTTATAGGTATCACTTAATTTATATACTATTTGTGTGCGCTACCATTGATATTTAATCACAATCATGCAATTAGGTCACTGCTCCGTTTATAAATATTAAATCGATGATCTTATAATTCGATTTTTATTTTTTTGAAAAAGAAAATAATTATTTATGTGAACAGCAGTTCAAAAAATGTTGACCCAGCTTTTTGATTTCATAAATGCAAAAATGCATTACGTATATATTTAATGTTATACTTAGTATTTTTATCTTAGTACATATATTGTGCAGTTAGTATAGAATCATATGTAAGAATGTAAGGAATTTTGAAGTTTTGTAGAGGTACTTTTTTGAATATATTTGGCATCACTGGTTATAAGCAGTCATAAAACTTGCAACTTATTCAAGACAATTCAAACTCTAGCGGAGAAATCTGCTAATAATCAGGCATACTTTAGAAAAAAAATTTACTGTATCGGAATATTCATAATTTGAAATTAATTAGGGAAATTGGAAAACATGGATATTATCATCAATATACTCGTATGATATGATACATAAATCGGGTGATTAAAGATAAGGGTATCTCCGCATAAAGCCTGGAGTGGGAACTTGCGGTAAGGTGTAAAAATCATCTTTTATTGGCTTATGTCTTAAAAGTATAATTAAAATAAGCTCTCAGTAGGATCTATTTATTAGGTCAACATAGGGCTGACACTCTTTCGCGAAACAGAAAGTTAAGCAAGCAGTTAAGAATGAAATTGCAGTCAATCACTATGGAAAATTAAATGAGAACCATAACCCTTGGATCTGTACGTGGCTTGTTTGAACCATTAGGCTAGGAAGTTAGAAGTTAGAAGCATACATTTATAAAATATGTTCAAATAAGAGTATGTCCGATTAATGGAATCTCATCATTGTTAGATTCTATAAAAAGAGAGACCATCTAACTCTGAACTGCACCAACTACAGATACAGAGGTTCATTAGTGCCCTCAAAATAGCGCATAAGGTTGTTTTTGCTGTAAATGTGATCGTTTTAAACTTATCAGCAACAGGGTGGTTTTTCCTATTAGTCTGTTTTTAGGCTAGAAGAGTCTGCCAATAACCAAATATTTACATTGCGGAAGATCTTAATGACATAGAAAACGGAAAGATTCAGGCAACTCAAAGCGAAAGATTGTGTGAGAAAGTTAAAAAATTGGCATTAGACAGTAAATTGGTTGTAAATAATGTGAAGGAATTATAAGATGATATTCGGATTAATGTAAAAGTAATTAGTGTAACTAAGAAGAGTGAAATAACAATGAATTATGGTGAACAGTTAAAGCAGGCCATTTAAATAAAACCAAAGAGTATACAATAAAATTCGAGGACAAAGAAAGAACTAGAAGAAAAAAATAAATCCCGCTTCTCTTTCTCTCAAAGTTGACAGTATTTCCGATAGAAGAGAAGGAGCTATATGTAACTATCAACTGTAAAGGTGAAGAAACAGTGCAAAAGTTTGATTATGAAGTGAAACAAAAGCTGGGGGAGAAATATGAAGTGACAGTTTTCAGCAAGAAACGTCCGAAAATAATACAGGGCCTGGCCTACCTTCTCGCAGATAGAGAGAGTAGCTTGTCACGCTTTTGGTTCATAGTTCGAATCCTGATGTCAAGAATCATCTATTTATTTCGCATGAAATAAATAAAAAAGTCGATCACTTGGGAAAGCTAAGTCAACTCTACTGTGAAGGCATAACACTGACTGGTGGCCATATGGCTAAAATGCAACTTGATCGTGATGATGACATCAAGAGGATGGAACAAAATACTGTGAATCATAAGCAACGACAATAATAGCGAAAACAAACAAAATACTCCCCAGTTATCTGGACAGCCACCCTTGGAGTTCACTGAAACTTAACTACCACCTGAGTTTCAAACCAACTACACCAATCTGTCTTTCTCTCTGTGTCTTTCTCTTTCCTAAAAAAAGAAAAATAAAAATTTTGCGATTTATTTATTTTTTTGAATGTTTTTTAACAAATCATTTTCATTCCTTTGTAATGAAAGCACAAATTTACAAAAAATTGTACTCCATCCAATGACTTCGAAGAATACCTTTATTCTTCGACCTTTTTTTGTTCATTTGGTGGTTTTGTAAACAAAATGCATTTACTTTTTGAGCTGTATATAGTTGATGTTTTAAGATCCGGAAACTTCAATTTAGAAAGCTGTAAATATACCTTTCTCATTTAGAGCAAAACGAAAAAGCACTAATGCACAATTTTTGTACAACAAACGCAGACTTTTTATCATAGCCCGGAATTAACATTACGTCTGAGTAGGGTAGCGTTTCTTTTACATTAAAAATAAAAGGCACGACTGGGTCGTACTTACTTGTTCCTTTAAACTTTCGTTCGTTCGCAAAATTGTCAGATTTTAAATTTGAATTTTTGAAAAAAAGAGATCGAATGCTAAAAAACGTTTGGACCGTATGTCCAAAATTTGTATGCTATGTTCTCACATATGTACATATATCGAATATGACATAGATATGAATTCACATAAGTCCGCTAATAAGTAAAGTATTAAAGTAGTATTGTTAGTGAAAACAGAGTGTCCAGTCCTTTGCAATCGGCCACATTAAATCAGATAGGAATTTTTATCTAAATTGTTAGAGCGGTTTTAGAGAAAATTGCTCTTCTTCAAAATTGGTATAGCTTGTTAATTTTGAGGTTAGAATGCAAATTCCGGTTTCGCCTCTGCGCATTAGCCCACAGATCCTAGATATGAAGTCCATATAAGGAGAATCCATCCAGATATTTAGGCTGGAGTCCAAGATATATACACAGACGGACAGAATTGTGAGACCTACTTTTTTCTATAATAGTAATAACAAATTTCATGAAAGTAAAATTAGTGTAATATATTTAATCATAATGCAGTTTCAAGTAGAGAGCATCCGAAAGAAATTATGTGAATATGTCAAAGTAAATAGTTATTTTCAGTCAAGCTCTAGCAATTTGTTTGTAGGATGTTCGTCAAGGAAGATCACTATAGATAATTTCGAATGTAAAGTACATTCGTAGCAAACGTGTCATTAGATTGAATAAATTGTGCCATAGCTCAAGAAATAAGAAGTAAATTTCTTCAATAAACACATTCTGTGTCTTATGTGGTTTCAGCAAATCCATCTTTTCACTGCGCAATCAATAAACTTGGTTTAGCTTATTTTGAGTAGTTTTTATATTTTTCATATTTCTTACAAGATTTAAGATCTTAAGTGATGTTTTTCTAGAGAAACATTAATCTCAAAAAGCCACTTTTCTATAATACTTGCTGTGCACTTTCCAACATTTTGTTGGCCCCAAATGGAGAATTATTTTACGATTTCACGATCTGATTTGATAAGATAAACATCACAACAAATGATAAGGTGATACAATAAGGTTTATTCACTATATAGATAAGTTGAGAACCATCATTATAATGTACAACGATGCCCAGTTAGAAATTTAAATTCGCTTCGCTTGCAAGACCATAATAATTATTCTCTTTAAATTTCTGAATTACAGGAACCATAAATCACGGTTTATCACGACACCTAACGAATTTTTCCGTTTCTCATAAATTACAGCACACACATCAGAAAACTTTTAGAGATGCACTTAATTGTTCGTTTTTTTTTTTTTAAATTCCATTCATGTTGTGTGGGGGCAAAAAGTTCGCGTTTTATTCTTTCCAAATACAATACACGTACACCGACCGCTCAACTCAAATCTTAAGGGTTTCCAAGCTGAAAATGTACTGATTTCATTACATCCCCCAGTAACCTGACAACCGGTCAATGGGCTCGAAATGCAAGGCGGTCGGTCACTACTCTAGCATTATCTTCTTTTCATGGAATCCAATTAATTGCATACTCGTACTGCACCGTGTTGAATGAATGGAAAGAAGAAAAGAAACATGAATATTATGAAGAAGACGCTGATGCGACGACAAAATCGACGACTGTGTAGATAACATCCCCAAGATCAAATAGTAACATCTGTGCAATCACAATTGCAAACTTTTACTAAACTTGGTATAAGTATTTTAAATTATTTTGCTTGATAGTAGATGAATGCTAATTCAGCACTCCTGAGTGAATAAGCAGAGTATGGGAAAAAGTAAAGGGCACGATTGGGTCGCAAGTACTTGCAGTTCGTTTGTTCATATTATAAATTATAATCATATTAAAATGCATGCAGAGTTGAAAAAAGGCAATTGATCATATATGAACCCACAAAACCTAGATATGAAGTTTGAAGCAAATCCATCCAGCTTTTTAGGCTGTAGTCAGTGTTAAGGACGGACAGAATTGTGAGACTTTCGACTTATTCTATTACAGTAATGTCAAGATTGATCAAAATTTCAAGATCGAGTTTTTTCACGAAAGCAATACTTGTTCATTATAGTTGCATGTTTATATGACTTTTTGTTAATGCGCTACAGATGGTATATAGCTTGATTATAACCTCTTTTGAAGCGGAACTTGCTCTATACAGGCAGACTATATGTTATACAACAATGACCGATGGATATTGATGTACAATTTTCGCAGATTCAAGCAAATGCTATTATTATTTCTTTCACGACCATGACGGGAATTAATCCGTTAATATGTAGTTTTTTTTAACAACTTATTTGGCAAAATTATAATCAATTGTAGCTGAAATACTGATTAGCCAAAATATGGATTGGGGCAATTATGATGCTTGCCTCGTTTCAAATGCATGTATCCGGCATCGCATCTACGCCAGCGGATATCCTGCATGAAGTGTAGGGAACTTAATGAGAGCACACATTTCCGGCCTCATATACGACGATTTTATACATTTCGAGCAGGATTTACGACGCCGTATATCCGATAAGGGATATGTGTAAAATGGGGTTTAGTCCGGCTATTCACAGATCAAAACAATTATTTCAAACAAATTGTTTCAGAAAATTATCTTCAGAAATAAAAAAATTAAAAATCTTCATTCAAAACAAATTTTTGCTTTGTCGGTACTTACGAGTAAATTTCTTCGTTGAAAAGTAGAGCAAAATCTTTTGTTTGATTCTGATTTCGTTCCGACCTGTGGATAAACCTGCCTTACATATGAACATACATGTAGGTTCGAATTGCAAGTGCGTGCTTTGAGTTCTAGAAACGAATAAATGCACTTTGTGTTAAAAAAGACTGTTCACATTTCAAATTTATGCAAAGTCGAAAAGAGAAGACACAGTTTAAATTTTCGATAAATGCTTTAAAAAGCTGAAAAACTTTTTTTTCCGATATGTCGAAAATGTGAATGCCATGTCCTCACGTACTCGTAAGTCTGAAACGACTTAGATATCAATTTTGTGTAAAATCGCCTAAGTCGTAATCAAGATATGGCCAATTTACGTAAGTCCGCTAATAAGTAGTGTTGTTATTCGATTTCTTAGCGAAAACCTGGGTAACCCTAAGCAGTCTTATTAACGTCGATATTACCTCAGACACACATTTTTATTGAACTCGTTATAGCCTTTTTCCGATAGAATAGCAGTTTTCCAGAATTAGCCCTGAAAATTCCAATTTTACCTCTGGGCATTACCCCATAGACTCATATATGAAGTAAATTTGTCCAGACGTCGAGGCTGCAATTGAAGGTATACAGATGGACAGACAGACAGATGGACGTAATTGCAAAACCCACTTTTTTGAGTTTCTCTATTATAGTAATGGCAAGAACGATCAAAATCACTATAAAGATACGCTTCTGAAATGTCTGGATTAAGGTTCTTGAATCTGGATGAAGGTATAAGTTGGACTAAGTGAAATAAGGTCGGTAGAAATGGTCAATATTCAACCACCAAAACGTCACTCTATATTATTTTGTTTGGGAATGCCGTGATTTTAACTATAGGCGCCCATGGTTAGGTTAGGTTGAAGTGAATGTCAGCCAAAAAAGGAGCCCATAAAGACATTCTTTTCAGCCCCTATGGGTCTTAGAGTATTTACTACGTCCACACGCCATAGTATATTATCCCGGGCTACGTGTCTCCAGCTCAGATTCTCCTTCGACTGTCCTCCGTAAAGTTTTCTTCGGGCGATAAGTGGGTTCCATTTCATGGCATGGCGAGCTACTTAGTTACATGTGATCTATTCATACCAATCCACTGCCATTTTCGGTTTCGTATTATCAAATTTATATAGAACTCATCTAATGTACACATGCAATATAATTGTACGGAACTTAATGAGAGCACACATTTCCGGCCTCATATACGACGATTTTATACATTTCGAGCAGGATTTACGACGCCGTATATCAGATAAGGGATATGTGTAAAATGGGGTTTATGAGGTTTATTTCAAACAAATTGTTTCAGAAAATTCACATGCTTTTTGCCTTTGATTATTTGGAAATTGATAAATTATTTCATTATAAGTTTCTATGAACTGGCTGAGTGAATTTTTCGCCAGTGATATCAATAAATAGTTTCTATAATAGTCAGCCAGAAGTGCACTTGGAGTCTTCGAGAGAAAAGTCCCACTTTTGATCTACGATCCTATCTGCATTGACGGTGTATGAAGAAGAAGATTCAATTAATAACAATACGAGCTATACAGTGACATCAATCTAGTAAAAAAAATATACGTATTTAACACCTAAGGTAGCCAAGTCAAGTAGAGTGGATGAACACCGACACTCCAGTCCGAAAAATATTTGATTCCACCCCTGAGGGACTACACAGAAGAGAACGACCTCATCTTCGATGGAGCGTGCAAGTAGAGGGTGACCTTAACCAATTTGGCGTATGCAACTAGAGACAACTGGATAAGTATCGACCTGACTAGAGAGGCTTCTTGGTTGAGGTTCTGGTTCACACCGAACTGTAGCGCCATCAAAAGTAGGGTAAGGTATCATACAAATGTATGTATGCTTTACGCAGGATGGGTATACCGGACAAACTACATAGTGGTTATTATCGAGGCAAATTTAATAAATGTCGTCACATGGTGCGAAAAATAGACGGCCCACAAAGCTGTGGACTCTAACAGTTACTTTTTTGAAACTCGTCAGTAACATGTTTGTGAGTGCTTTGTCGGTGGAAAGTAGTGGAATCCAATGGTGCCTTACAATTTATATCCAACACTAAGACCTCGACTTCGATAACGATGTTTGGCTCCTTACCCATCGAGGAAGGACTTACACTCAATGTCCAGACATGTCATGGAATGCTCCGCAAATTTCCAAAAATCCATTAATGTACATTGAAAGTAAATTAATTCTGCTACTTTAAAACTAGAAATTTCTTCTTTGTTTTCCTGTTAAAATATCTGAAATCAAACTGTCAAACGAACTCAGTAAGGAATTCTAGAATATTTCATTTTCATTGACTTAAATGAAAACAAAGTACTTTAAAGTTATGACAGTCATAAAATTCCATCTCTCTCGAAGAAAAGTATAATCATTGAAAACGTTAGAGCTTCCAAGATTACACCCATAAAGAAATATAAAAACCGAAAAATACCAGAATTACACGTCGCTTTTTATGAGATTTAACCGGTGATATCCTTTTATTGCCTGAAGGGTTAAACAACCAAATATGTTAAGCATTTTCCTGGATATTCGTTCTCTTGTTCTGTCAGTATCCTTAGGACATGAATAACATTTCAAACAATTAGGTTTTTATGGATTCAATTACCAATAATATACCTCAAATCTTTGTGTGTACAAATCGAAAATTTTTATTGATTAATCTCGACAATCTGCCTTATTTTCAGACCAGATTTCAGAGATATAGCGGTAGCAACGGAAAATTTATTTTCATTTCGAAGAGCAGTCGATTTTCTAGGTGTGGCATAGGCAGGTGCACATATTGAATTGCAGTGCAATTTGCATCTATTGTTCTAAGTCAGCAACCGATGTGGGTGGAGGGGTATCGAGGGGACGACGTGAGTAAGTCAACATATTTTCGAACAGTGGGGCATTCACATTGCAAAAGTGGGGAAAATGTTGGCAAAAATATTAGACTTTTATGCTATAGTAGTTTTTAAACTTACGAGTATATGAAGGCCTTTAGTTTCAATCAATGCTCCTTCAAAATCTGTGTACTAGAAAAGAAACTATTTGGTTAAGAAAAGTTTATGGACTTTGTAGGTGAAAGGTATATTATTAAGAAATTGAGAGTTAAGCGAAGTCAGAGATCGG
This sequence comes from Pocota personata, assembly GCA_963082735.1. Lineage (NCBI taxonomy): Eukaryota > Metazoa > Arthropoda > Insecta > Diptera > Syrphidae > Pocota > Pocota personata. The sequence goes on along the minus strand of OY720430.1, from coordinate 43,620,323 downwards.
AAATACACCTCGTGTATCATGGGTCTCCAGGAATTTTTCAAAAACTTAGATTATTAACTGTCTTCCCAAATATCTGCTTCGTAGCGCTACTATAGGGCAATTGTGGAGAAAGTACTACTTTGATTCTTCTCACTTCCCGTGTGGAAAGTGCCGGAGTTCAACAATCTGCTAGCACCAGTGCACATACTAACTAAAGCGATTCCCTTGCTTAGTAAGATCTAGGTCGAGCACACTATAATGGGTTTATCAGCTTTCAACTTTGTTTTGTTTGGCACCTTTTTTGGGTTTGGAAGGCTGATTTAGCTCTGCCATGTTTACAAATAATGTCGGAACTTAACATTGATAAAATAATGGTTTCAAATCATTCATTCTGTGCCTGGTCAGTGTAGGTTTGTAGAGTATTCAGACTATCCGACTGGATTCCGGGGGTACCTGCTCCGTTAACCCTTAAGAGTGTATGGAAAAGAAAGAAGAAATTTAATAAAATTACATAATTTCGGTGATTTTTAAACTAAGAGGGGATGTCTTGCCTTTGAACTTTGTGCCGCAAAGGCTTAATATATCAATAATTTGTAATTAAATAAGAAAAATGTACTGCATTACATTGGAATGCGCCCTACACTTCGAGAACTCAGTAAACTTTGCTTTGGAAAAACTTCACTTCCATCTTGTTCCTAGGCTTTCCTTTATTACTTATGCATTAAACTAATCTGTTCCTCTTCCTTCCCCGTCGGTTTAAATTTAGGTTTTGTCAAACCATCCAGAAAGCTTATCGAATGTGTGTACGTATATTCCCGATAATAAACTATTCACTTAGATGTCAAAGAAAAAGTATTGGCCAATAGGTCTCCTTTTAGGCGACAAATGCTTGATTTTTACGTCCTACGGACTTCTTGAGTTAGTAAATTTCATTGCTTATCCTGGCTAGTGTGACTAACATCCCTTGTTTTCCCGAATTCCCTACTCAGAACTGTAAAATGTCGTCCATAAGTATTATTTCAAAACTTTAATTTTTGCATCTCCACCCCAAAAGTAATTAAATGTATCTATATTTCTTTATTGCCCCTATTGATATTTGACACCCCACTGTTCGTGTGTTTCGTTGGCTACGTAAAAGGTTCATTATGTTACATAGCCCATAAGTTTATCCCATATAACTCGTCTATAAGGCTGTACGTATTCTGAACAATAGATGAACGTTTTAAAGAATTACTTTCAACAACTGGTCTATTGTTGCGTGGCCTGCTATTTGATTACATCAACTTTCTTTTATTACATCATAGTCATCATACACATGCTAAGAAAATGGATAAAGCTTAAAACATCCTCTATCACTATCACATCACTGTACTCGTAGGTACCTAAAATAGTTTCCTTATAATTAATTCGTAAATAAATCAATACATATTGACTTACCGCTTAGACAAGCATTCCTTTCCAAGAATTGATTACGAAACTCGTCGATACGCTTGGTGATGTCATCAATCTTCGGTGCTTCAATTGCTGAGAACATTGCAGCGCCCAGTATCAGAAATAGAGTGTATCCTCCACACAATAATAAAAATCGACACTTGCCATTTTTATTATTTGGCGTGGAGCTGTTCTTCCCACCAACTGGCCAAGCTCCAAGTAGCATCCTGCAGAAATAATAAAAATAATGTTACGAGAAAAAGCAATTAATAACAAATGAAACTTTAGAAGGAACTGAAAAATAATAGCAGTATATATTTATGTATGTGTGTGTGTACGCACATATGTGTGAGTCATGTGAATAATGTTGCATCAACGTTAAGAACGTAACGACTGGGAAGGCGGCAAGCAATTATTAAATTGTATTTCATGTTTAGGGGTCAGGTTTTTATGTTTGAGACTTTTATTTCTGCTTGCACTTTACAAAGAACTTGATAATGCAGGTCACATTAAAAAAAACTTTTAACTTTAAGAAAAACAGTGCTAAACGGCATTCATGATATACTCGTATTATATATGTAGATACGAATATAGAGATACTTAGATTCAGACATTTTCCTTAGAAGTTTACTTTTCAGTAACACAAACTGTTCCCCTGGTTTTCTTTTCGTATAAAAAGAATTCACTTAAAACGTGTGACTGAGACATTATAAAAGATGATAACAATGTGCACAGAACGATTATTGATAACTCCTGAATTAGATGTCCTATGGAAAAGTAAAGTAAACGGTCCTGGAATTTTAATGATTCTTACATGAATGCGTCCATTTATAGAAAAATTGTAGTTCTCGTATTCTATTATTTTGTCTAAGTTCCAGGCTTGTCAGGTTTTCATGAGGTTGTATCATGCGGTTTTTAAATTTTAGTCACGAAAATCACACAATAAAATGTAGAAATCGCATAAAACATCGCACAACGCAAATTGTTCAATAAAACAACGCAAACTTCAGAAAAAAAGGAGACCTAAAAGGAAATATTTATACTTTACTCTTTTATCTATTTAAAAGGAAATAATACTCGTACGAAGATTATAAATCACAGAAAAATAAATACATAATCTATGTATATAATGTAGGTATGGCTTAAAATATGTATCATAGTTTAATTATGGAAATCTTCCAAAATTGGTTCCATTATGTCAGACTCATGGCTATCTTAGATATTATTATTTGTATCGTGTATACGAGTAGTTGTATTAACATTTGTTAGCATTTCTGCTCTGGGATTATAGGTCTTGCGGCGTATACCTTTTGATGCGAAACATTATTCAAAACAAACATTCTGTTTTAATTTGTGCACGACATTTAGTCCTTATACCATTCATCAAAGGAAATAAAGCAGAATGCAGTTAAAGCAAACTGACTTAATTCCAGAAATCAAAGATTCCCTATAGCGTCAGTTTTTTTTTAAAATTTTTAACCGAAACTGGGTATAAGCTCTAGATAAAATTTGTCGGCCCAATTAGTGGATATTGCCCTACTGAGATTTTGTTGGCTGTTGAGCATTTTTGAAATTAAAGTCTATGGTAGCAATTTCAATTCGGGGTAAAGTTTGCCTAAACACGCTTCCAAAGAAAAAATAGAGTGCAGGACTGGGTCGCACATACTTGCCCCTTCTATATCCCGTTTGTTTTTGCTGCGATTTGCTGCTTAAAAACAAATCATTAAAAATAATAAAAAAATATTTTAACAATTTTCCAAAACTTGGTAAATGGTAATGACGCTGCATATGTTAAATATTGTTCAGATGTTGAACAAAATCGTTCGATCAAGTAATGTACCTCTATACGCATTTTTTGGTAAAAGCGTGATACGAGATCTGTTAGCATAACTCAAATAGCAAATTCGAACAAAATCGTTGGAGCCATTTTGAAGAAAATTTATTTTTATCGATATCGGCCATTAATAAAGTACTGTCAATTTTGGGGTTAGAATGAAAATTCCAATTTTTCTCGAATTGTGACCCCACAGACCCCAGATATGAAGTTTAAAAATCTGTCAAGCCGTTTAAGCTGCAGTCGACCATACATACGTACAGACAGACAAAATTGAGTGATCTATTTTTGTGAGTTTCTCTATTATAGTAAGGTCAAGCCTGATCAAAATCTTCATTTCGAAAATTTTGAGGAAACCAATACCTATTTGTATGAATATTTTGTAGCAGTTGGACAATATTTTTCCAATTTCCGATAAGATTTTAATAATACATTTTCCAATAAAATGCCTTCAATTCTTCGGTATCTTCACTTCTGCTTGGCATTAATCTATCGGGCTTTAAGCTTCCGATGCGAATCGTTTCGGTGGTTCCGGAAAGTTGGAATCGCGGAAAGCTGAACACAACGATCGGAAAGATCGACGGATAGGTCGGAAGGCATAACCAAAAAATTTGATATTTGTTGGTAAAATAGGCGCAAATATATGTACGTAAGTTCGTAAAACGTTTTGCAGAACAATTTGAACAACAGAATAGTATGTTGAGAAAATATCGCAAAAAAATTGCAAAAAGTAGCAAAAAATAAATTTCTGTCGCATAATCAAAGAAAAATCGAACTTTTAGCGATAAATCGCACCATCTTGTAAGCCTGCTAAGTATTACGTCTAAATGTATTAATTTAAAATTGCCTGTTCTTATGAGGAAGACCAATTAAGTTCTATTAAATTTTAGAATACGAGGGGATATTAAAAAGTAACCGAATCGTACGGTAGATTTGAGAAAATTCGTCCAGCCGTTTAGGCTGCGGTCGTGCGTACAGACAGACAGACAAAATTGATAAACCCTCTTTATTGAGTTTCCCTATCATAATAATGTCAAGTTCGAAAAAAATCTCGATATCAATCATTTTCAGGAAACCAATACTTGCCCTTATAGGTGGAAGCAAAAAGTTTACGTTTAAATGTACTAACTTTTAAAGTTTAGTTTTAAAAAAGGCAGGAATGAAATCAAAAATGTATTAATAAACTTTAAAGGACATAATCTTAAGTGATGCAGCATATTTAAAAACAAAACTCCAAAATGTAATCCAAAGTAAATTTATGGAGCTACGAAATTCTAAGCAGAGAATTCAAGTTCTGGAATGCCGAAGGAAATATCCTGCTAAGACTTTTTGAAGCATAAGAAAATTGTGACAGGAACTTATTACTCGTATGTCTAGCGTTGAGGTTTTATGAAAACTGAAAGCTGCAATTTGGAATAAAATACCTGGAAAGCTTCATCAGGGTGTCTTGTTCTATCACGATAACTTTCCGGCTCATTCTTCGAAGCTGTCTCGAGATGTTTTTGAGGAATTTCGTTGGGCTCCATGCTCACTAGGTAACCGGCTCCATACGATTACTTTGTATATCCAAAACTAAAAGAGGACATCAAAGGGGAAAGATGGGAATCGGTAAAGGACGCTGAACAGGCCGCTTTAAGGTGGTTTTAGATGAAGGATGCTGGAAAAGTTGCAACACCAGATGCAAAAGTTTTTGAATGTAGACCGGACATACTCGTACATATGTGAGAAAATAAAATTTAAAAAACTTACATAGGGTGTTTTATTTTATCAGTCCTGTTCCTTTTGGATATATTTTCATCACCAACACTTTGAATTATAATATAAGAAAATAAAGTAATAGCAGATAGGAAAGTAACAATTCAACTTCTTAGCAGAGAGTGGGCTCCTAATATTTGTAAACGAAGTTCACGAATTCTGATGAGATATATATAAGACTTAACAATCACAGTAAAAAGCACAGCGTGGCCATCTACATATTTTACTTAACTAATATTTTTAAGTTTCTAGCAAAAATATTGAGAAAAGAGACCTCATTTCCTAAAGATGGAGTGGACCTATTGATTTGAAATACAAAGACCTAACAATGTTCCACAGAGATTATTCCATCAAGTTCTAGTGATTTATAATAAAGGAAACTATGGACTGTCCAAGGTAAGTTTCGAAGAGTGACGTCTTTTTTTTTTTTTTTTCTTGTTGTTTTCTTTTTTCTACAGAGTTCTCTGAGACTATTTTATTAACTGGAAAGTGAGGGTCAATAAATAGTTTCACTTAGTATCCTCGGGTCATGGTCCCCTTTTGGTTTGGTTTTTAATTTATTCAGGCATACGTGAAGATTTGGACAAGATGTTCTTTATCTCAGTGGAGTCGCTTGTCTTTTCTATCATATATTCTTACAGAAAATATGCTATGCACTCCATTGAGTTTTCTTAATTCTGACTTACATATATTTCTTGAAACTGTCTTTGTAGAAATCTCAATCTTCTGGTCCTCTTGAAGGTTTTTCTTTTTTAAACAAGTTTATTCTAGTAGACATGCCATGCGCAGGACTTTATTCATTGATTCGGTTAGTACTCGTAAGTCTACCATCTGGTTGAAATCAAATGCCGAATGGGATTGGATTGAAACACTGTTGTTGTGGCAAGCATTTGCACCCTACTGCTTGGAAGGTCGTCTAGCTTATCACACCTGGCCCGAAAGGGTTCCAACGGCAAATTGCAAGAACCACGAGTTGATAAGTCCAGCAGGCTGTTGCGGATTGAAGTTTAGATCGTTTGCGAGACGATGAAATATGCTTTCAAAAACACTTTAATCTTCATTAAAATTACTTTCGTCAAATCCTCTTTTGCTTAATAAACAAATGTCCACTTCTTTATATTGAAATACCTATACATTAAAATTAAAACAAATGCATTGATTACACCCGCCTCAATCAGGTATCTAAATAAATGCGAACCATGACACATAACAAATTGACACATGTTGCAGGCGTTGATATTAATAAGCCATATTTGTTGCACTGACGGCAGTTCCCCATCACGCTTAAAGTCCTTGCACCCAGGGCGGACACAGGCGACTGACAACAGGTCTCTATAATATGTATGAAGTCACATGTCAGATATGTGAACAGTATTAAATATTCAAAAGGCGGCTGCAGCTAAGTGGGCGGGTACGGTGAGTAGGTATCCTCTTTAGCAATGCACATTGCTCTGAAGTTGCACAATCAATTGCCGATGATAATAAGCAATGTACGTGGGTGGTTTGAAAGGATACACAGACCTTAGCTATGGTTATAAGGATTAGTTTCGCTCTTGACATCATGTACACGTTGGTTAATTCATTCACGTGGCTTGAGTGCGCTCACGTTGCATGTGTACCAGTCTGCCAAAGAGAGTTCTTTATTTTTATTATAATATAATACTTGAAAAGAGGAAGAATTACTTACTAAATACATTTCCCTACAGTCAAACAAGTAGTCTTACTATAGAAGCACTGGGGAACTTGAAAACATCATTTATCCATTTAGAAGTGCAACTCATCCCTAAAGCAGCCCACACAATGACGTCAATCTGGATCTGATACAGAGAATCTGTCTTGATTGTTGACACAAGGTACAACCTGGATAATAAATTTTAAAGTAGATTGACAATTTTGTCAAAGTTTGGACACTTTCAGGCATACTTCCTTGAAAATTCGAGTTCGAAGTACGTTCATATTTATGCAGTGAATACATTTTCAAAATTAAAAGCTTATTACTTATTAACCAGCGATAGAATAGGTAGTATTCTGCATATCCTTGCATGTAGATTAACTTAGGATTGCTCCTTGTTCGAATGCTCAAATTATGTGCATTATTCATGAGGAAAGATACATTATACCAAATCCCTGAATTAATTTAACAGTGTGCGATTTTTGTTATTTCGTTTGGGAATTACTCGATGTTTGTGAAAGAAAAATATTCTTCAAATGTGAGCAAGGTGTTGCTTGTGTATAGTTGCCCTAGTCAATATTTTATACATACACACACTCAAAGCATGAGTTTTGCTTTATTTTGTAAGAAATTACCGATGTGGAATGGAGACTGAGAATAATGTATGTACATTCAAAACAATGCAAATATTTTAATGATTTTTTCTTTGCTTTCTTTGATTAAATACGTGCCGTGGTTTTATTGTCGTGTTGGGGCGTTGAGGTGTGATGATTATTTGAAAATTAAAAATCATATTTAGAATAAAATTATTGAAGCTAATCTTATGTTTAATGCAATTCATATAAAATTGGCAGACGTAGATAAAGTAGATTGCCAAAAGAATTCGATTTTGTATAGGTACGCATTGGCCAAGTGACGCAGTCTACATTTCTTTGGCAATTCAATTTCTGTGGTGTGCTACAAGGCAACGTTGTGGCATTACTAATCTTTTGCTTTGAAACGAAGTGGCTATAGCGTAAAATAAATCGACATTATCAGTCCTAAATAGATGGAAATATAGTTTTGTCTAATACATATATACTTGTCCCTAATAAGATAAGATTAAGCGGCATTTTGCTCAGTTTTGTTGTTTTTTTTTTTTTGTTGTAGGTAAGTAACTCAGAAACGGCTGAAACGATTTTGATGCCATTTACTTTTTTCACTAAGGAATTCCTCAGAGAATATTTATGGATAAGTAAATAACATGAAACTAATTCACATTGCACGTAAACATTTTAAACTTATACGGCCAAGTCCGAATTGATGTATTTTTTATTTTATCGATTAGGGCACCAATCACAGAACACTTGAAGATTTAAATCATCCCGGTGGAAATGGTAGAGAAATGCATACTCACTCACTCAATAAAAAAAAAATGGTCTTCATGTACCGAGAATTCCTAACCAATTATCATAAACATAGTCCTAGAAGTGAAACAAATAATGATATACTAAATTTGTTTATGCGGTTTTTCGAAATGGTCAGCTAAACAATTTTGAAAATACGATAGTACACCTAGTTCGCGGATTTGTGGAAGAATTAAAAGAATTGACATAATGTTTCAGATAAAAAGTTTGTCTACACCCTTCACATGTTTCACATGTATCGGATATCCGATATTGAATATATTAATCGTAGTAGATTTCACATAAATAAGCCACAAACATATATAGGATACATACGTCCTCACATACCCGGTATCAGATATACGACTTGATTATTTTTGAATCCTCGGCTCATACATTGTCCCGAATGTATCCGATTTTGAATGGGACTACGAGTATTTACACATTATGCCAAATACACGAACCAAAATTAATCGGACGTTTCTTGGCAGTCTAGACTTTTGACGATTTTAGACACTCAACTACCCATGTATAACCCTCACTTCATCTGGTTTTGATGACCATAGGGAAGTTCTTATCCTCCTATTGAGTCCTATAGACTTCGATCCATCCGGGTATCAGAATGAAACTGAGGCTTTTCCTGCAAGCAGAAGTCGTATATCTGACGTCTGTGTCATATATCCGATGAACGATCATTAAGTTCTATATACTTCGAGCCAGATATCCAATGCCGGAGATATGTAAAATGGGTCTTAGTAAATTTACAGAAGCTTGGAGGGCGAGATATCCTGGGATCGCATAGAGACTATAGGTTTCAGAGTGGTGTGGTATAATAAAGTACAGCTGTCGAGCTGTCAATTTCGGTACCTGCCGTCCCTAAGAAACGACTTCTCACTATACCAAAGAAGCAAAATCTTGAGTTCCTTACCGCTCATCAGTCAAAGTAAGACTGATGAGTTGTGAAAATAGAAGGCCTGACCTTAGCATCACAAAAACAATAAAATAATGAAGGTAGCACAGATAATCCCTCAATATAGGGAACCAGTCAGACCCTATCGCCTCCTCCCTTTTATAAGAGTCCTGGGTCTCCAAGATTTCTGGGCACAACTGCAACTAGCTTAACCTAAATAGGTTTAGCTCTCTAAATATTTTTGAATTTTATTTCATTGAATTAATAACGAGTAGATTTAACTATCATATTTAAAATGAAATCCATTTCCTCCACAACCGATTTCTAATATATAATTCATAACAACTCCTAAAACAGATGGCCCTCTCAATTTTATTAAAACAGATTTTATGGCAGAATTCTTACGCCAAATACAAATTTAATTTACCTCTTTCACTTAACGTTTAAATGTATATAAGTATAGAATGTACATTATAAGAACGTTACAAGTCCTAATAAACTTCATTTAATTAATGTTCAAATGAAAACACCAAAGACTGTGGTGTTGTATAAATTATATATATCTTCATCCAGATAGAGGACGACACATTTCGCAGAGAAATGACAATACACTTAGAGTGTCGATGGCACGTTCTCATATTTCTTGCTTTTTACGTGATAATATGATTTACGGCACCGACTTTGAGCCTTCAAAAAAAGGAAAAAAAAATACTTGCTAAAGATATTTCCACTCCACTCTTTCTTCATCTCTGTAGTGATGGCGTCAAAAATATTACCAACGACTCTTAAGAAATTTAAATTACTTTCACTGTGTAAAGAGTCGTACATCAGCAGAGGAAAAGGAAGCAAGGGCGCAAATTTACGGTTGTATGGATGAACTTGCTTTTTCTTTACGCAATTAAGCACCATTGCCAGGGGTGTAAAAGTGGCAGATAGTGCTTTTCGTAACACTCTGGGATCTGTAACTCTCTTTCCCCGAGGCGACAACTGGGCAAATGTAATTCTTAATTTAGTAAATGTTGTTAGGATCTCAAACCTACTGTCGTTTCAAGCGCAATCACAGTCTCTTGATGGTCTCTTTTTATGCCTCGTTCCAATGGGATAATTTTTGTTTTCATCCATTGCCTGTAAGGTATTAGAGGAAATGAGTCGCATTCAACAAACCGCATATACAGCTTGAGATGAGAAGATGTAATTAAGAAGTGTTCATACATACATAAGTGTGTTACCTTAATTTTTGTCGTCCCTTGGGGAATCCTAAAGTTTAGGTACTTAGGAATACTGCACCACTAGTCTGCCAAGTACGCAACTGGAATGGAACTATAAAAGCTAAACAATGTCATGTCTTCTGCTCTGAATATAGCATTTACCAAACCTGTCCCTACTTTCAGGAAGATAAGTACTAAGTGCCCATTTTAGTAGATCGCTGACCTCAGCATTCTATGCTGCAAAAGCAGAAAAGACATCAATTTAGCTAAAGCTACAAACCAGGACACGGACTGGAAATCTACAAGACTAGACTGATACTCCTAAAGAACGGAGGGTAGGAAAGCCAAACTTAACACCTGGCGCAATTTCTGTCGCAAGACTGACAGCACTATTGAACCATCCAAGTTGGCCCACAAACGAAAAAGTATTTATTAATCTAAGCGGAACTTGGGCAGATTCACTGAATTTGTTAATAGAAACCAACTCTTGTGCCTATCCCAGACAACCGGCTTGTTTTTGATAGCTCTGTTTGCCCACAAGTACCCTTTCATAAAGCTATTTATCGCTTTTTGGATAGAATCTTGAAGAGTTGTGTTGCCCTCGGAATCATACCAAAAGTATGAGCTGAGGTTAAAGTAATTTTTATATCAAAATTAGCAAAATCCACACACGAATTCTCCAAGTATATTAGGCCAATAAGCTACGGTTGCGCAAACCTGAATGATTGATGCTAGGAATACGCCTACGTACTAACCCACACCCTGCACACTTCTACCAATCTCCACGCGGAACTGCCGTTAGGTATTACTTCGCGAGGCTGGTGTGCTTTAAGGCTATGTTGCAAACCAGCCTCGTCTTGTATTCTTAGGCGTTCGATACTCTATTGTTGGAATTATTCGCATTACCGCCACATTACTTACGATGATCCAGTTTCCATCATTCTGAAGTATGTAATTGCTTGGGCCCGTAGCCGTAGAGGGATCCTCTCAGTTTCATATCGTGGACAATGAAAAAACACGTTTTCCGCTTTTTCGAAACATTTTCACAATCAGTTTCGGATAGTTTCGTGTCCGCGATTGAAGAGATATTCCAGTGGAATTCAACTTCTTCAAGTGATTTTGCTACAACCACCACGGCCATGTCATCCGCAAAGCCGATTATAGACGCTTCTCTTGGAATCGATAGGCATAGGATTTCATCATACATAGCATTCAACAGCAGGAGGCCCATGACCCAACCTTGTGGCACGCCGCCAGTTACTTCGTACGTCTTAATTCCCTCGTCAGAGTCATCGAGGATGACTCTGTTCTCAAAATAGCTTGTTGTTATTTTACAGAGAAAATCCGGTATTTCGATCGAATAAAGACAACTCATAATACGTTCCCAATTCGCCGAGTTAAACGGGTTTTTCACGTCCAGGGTTATAATGGCGTAGTAATCTTTGGTGCCTCCTTTCCAGCGCCTGCCTCTATAGCGGTTCGGGGTGTTATTATTACCGCGTTTATTGCGTCTACCGAGGAGCGTGAATTACGAAAACCATATTAGTTTTCCGAGAGGCCTCCTACTGTTCCAAATGTTGGCAAGAGTCTATTGTAAGTTATCTGCTCAAATATTTTTCCGACCGTGTCGAGCAAACCAAAGAGGACTATAGGACGAAGGTTCGTTTGGGCGCCCCTTTCGTTTCGACAGTAAAACTAAGGCTCAGGAAAAATGTTGGCTAGTTACCTTCAATTATCGCCTCACTAACGATGAAGCTTAAAATGCCTTTATCTAAAGTATTTACGTTCCGTTTAGACCGTTCGAAAATTGTCTGGTTAATACGGATTGCTGGTCCGGTGCCGGCGGTGAATAGGAAAGCTCTGTGAAAATGGTCATGCATTCGATGGTGGTATTCCTGAAAATTAAGTGAGTTTTCAACAATATTAATACTGACTCGATCAAGTTAAAATACTGAGACTAGGTGACAGCTATGCTAGAAGGAATACCACAGGGTTATCGGTTCTCATCGTTACTATAGAAAATAGTTCTGAACAAACTTCTGCTTACCTTAGAAAATACGGGACGTAGGGTGTTTGCATATCTGAATTAAGTCACTATAACGAGAAAATGTTTCTAAACGTGCTAGAATCCGTCGTGCAAGAACTCTGTAGGCCCCAAGTGGATGGTACAACTAAAGATGCACACGATAGTTTACTACAGAAGTAGTACTGCATTTTCGCGTTAAAAAAAGGAAGTGCAAAAATATTCGGAAAACTCAATAAGTGGCATGTATCGACATATTCTCCGGTGTCTCTTCGGTCAATCTAGACATATGAACATCTATCATTCAACCAGCCGAGCCATTGCAATATCTTCCAAGCCGAAGTCAGTGCTATTCGTCAGGCTCTCATCTGGTTGTTGATGAATCTAATTTAGCACATCTTAACTATTACCAAACCTACAACTCAATTGGTCAAAGGTACTGCTAAGACACCGTTGAGAAAATATCTCTAAACTTGCAAACGTTATCACTGGATAGCGCGGCAGACATGCTCTGAGACTGACCTTCGCGGAACCCGCAGAGACAACGAGGAAAAGGAGGCTAAAGTACACTCCACTCCATCTGCTCATGTCCTTCTCTTGCTAATAGCAGAAGTAGTACCAAAATCAATGGCTTCGCCAAGAGGAGTAGATGGTTCCAGGAGCAAATAATATTTGAAATTCCTGCTGTTAGTCTAAGTGCACCTCATTCAGGACCATTTTTATCTACTCGTATCTACATATTTATGAACAACTAGTTCAGTGAACTCCCAATAACTGCAGAGTTTCTGCCTAAGACACAGCAGTCTATCAACCATTTTGTTTCGATCCCAGTTGAGTGTCTGGTTATTAAAATGGGCATTCGGCCTTCCTTTTCGATTCATATATAGAGCCTATTATGTCTCTCGGCGCCAACATTGTTAGCCATTTTATCGACGTATTCGAACCAATATAGTCGACGGGTCTTAACCTTTTAGACTGCAACCACGTCTTAGAACAGCGGATAAAGTTATATATTCTTATTATTTGACACTACTCGTATATAGGGCCAAGAATCCGTAAACTTTTCTGTTTATCGTCTAGTATTCGGTCACACATAATGGAACTGGCAGGATCGTTGATTTGTAGAACAATAGTTTTGTGTTTCAGACATTGACGCATTCTAGGCTTACGCATCAAAATCGGATTAACTTTTTTGAGATTTTTAAATCAACCAAAGTTTGGCAGGCCATCCGCGATTTATGTTGCTTTTCAATGGTTAAATGGTTCATAAACCATTTTTGAGCTTTCTGACGTAATCGCAATGTCTTAATTGCAATCACGTGAACTTTCGCTTGGCTCTGAATAATTGATTCTTGCCCCAAATACCATTACCATAAGCTGATCCTTGATTCGCTGTCTACTATGTACTTTATGGTAAGATTTTCGGAAGCACATATACATATATGTAATGAATTTGTGGTCCATTCTTCCTTCGTACTCAGTTTCGTACTAAACTTCTCAACGAAACTTAACAATGAGACTTTAAGGATCAGAGAGTGTATAGTCCACATGCTACGCATTAAACTCTTCACTGTACGATTTTTGTTCCTTTTGGATTAAAAAGTTACACAACTCCCTTGCCGATGTTGAACTCAGACATCAATTTGTCCATGTACGAATATGTATCCTTTTTTTGCAACTGTGTGTAATTTTCCAACACATTAAATGTGTGATTTAATTATTTTCCATTATGAACGTAATTCCATGACAACCGCCACTGTCGTCGTCTGCTGGAGCCAATGCCAATAGAGTAACATCCACGTGGTGGTGCGTTTGAATAGAGACGTCTGACAAAGAGTGGGTGGTAGCAATATGTCAATGTTCATAGAATATAGAACAGAATAGAATTTTCTATGGAGAACTTCACAGAGTTTTGGTTGATGCTGGTGAAATGTGTCGAAACCGAAATCTCTTATAATTGGTGTTGGGTTTAAAGGTTCTGATTGAGTGTCATGTGCTCCATCACCTATTGAAACCCTACCAGTCGTACGTACCGAAGAGGATTAACTATATTGTCCACTGATTGAAGATGATATCAATTTCATCCACAGGCGGCTATTACTCCTTCTGTCACCACTGGTCGGTTGGGATATTCATTTAATATTTTTCGGTTCGATCCTTGTGCGTGCTGATGTGTGAGTAGGACTCAGTTTTCGACAGAAGGATAACACTCTAAATGTGCTGCTGACGAAATTGTTTGGTTATTTGTTCTCTCGTATGGATTAAATATTTAATATTCTCGTGCATGATGAACAAATTTGTGATTTAATTATAATTTTCGACACAATACAGTATAATTTTTGATGAGATTTAAAGGATGTCTGGTATTAATATTCTAGAGCCTTTCTGAAGTCACAAAGCCAGCGGACATTCACTGATTGCAAATTTGTGAAGGAAGGTTGTTTTCTTAAACATTTTAAAGCTTTTTGGTTTATTTTTGGCCACCGAAAATTAAAGTTTCAGTTATATTTTTATTTAAACCTTTTCTTTTTTAAAAGAAATTTCCAAATCCCGGAGTACTCAAACCCGATTTTTGGTCCATTGTACTACCAGGCAGAAACCCTCTTTTGGTGTAGTGGTTGAAGAAACTTAGATTTTATTTGTTTCTCTTTTATGCTCGCGTAGTTGTCAGTTACTGTTCCCCGCTAGAGCACGAGCCGGTACAATTTAGGTCACTGGCTACCACTTGCCTACTTAAACCTGGGCCTCAACAAATAGGCCTCTCCAATTAACCCGGTCTCTAGCTAATTGCCTCCAATTGTGAACTCCAAGTTGGTTGAGATCCCCTTTAGCTTGTGCGCGCCACCTAAGGTAAGGTCTTCCTCTACTGCGTTGTCCCTTCGCCTGGGTTGGAAGACTCTGCGAGCCAGAGCGTTGATTTTCATTCATTCTACTGTCCTAACAATCTGAGGCGATTAATTCGAATCTTTCTGACTACGACGTTTTCTTTGAATCTTCTTTTCCAGAGCCCGTCAACGCAAACCGAATATTTTACGAAGAACTTTTTGGTCGAAAAGGCCAAGGATGACTTCATCAGCCATCGACAAAGTCCGTGTTTCAGCGAAATATAGCAGGACTGGGATGATTAAGGCCTAACATAGATTCTCCTTAGTTGTTCGGGATAGGGCCTTTCTACTCAATTGGCTTCTTAACACGAAGAAACAACGATTGGCAATTTTTGCGTTAAGGTTGTTGCCGAGATAGATAAAGTCCCTTACTACCTCGAAGTTATAGCTGTCTACTGTGATGTTTTGTCCGATACGTCGATGTTGAGTGTTCCTTTTTGTTGACAGCATATACTTAGTTTTGCTAAACCCATTTTAACCACTTCTATCTCTATATTCGCAAATGCACCAGTGACAACCAATAATGTCAATATCGTCAGCGTACAGAGTTGCACAGACTTTTGAAAGACTTTGACTCTTAAAGACATTTTTTGACATCAAAGGTCTCGGTGATGGAGCATTCTCCATCGTCATACTGCACAGATGGACAAGTTTGGTAGGAATATCAAAATTAGACATGGCTTTATACTCGTCTCTATAAATGCTGTCATAGACAGCTTTAAAATCGATAAAAATATGGTGGGTATCGACTTGGACATCTTGGTTTTTTCAAGTATTTGCCAAAGTGTGAAAATTTGGGGAAATGCGGACTTTCCTGGCCTAAAATCGCACTGATACGGGCCGATCAAGCTGGTTTCAAGCCTTGTTTTACTTAAGCTTGGATATTGCTATCCTCATTTCAATTTGGTCAGGTGGACGGAAGTTTTCGTTATCATAGTCTTGGTTAAATGGTTCATTCTGCCTCTAAGGAGGATGTTAGTCTTCCTAGCCTTTAAACAGTCTACAGAAGTATTTGTTTTTTTTTGTATTCTCAGCACCGACTGTGACTCTACTACAAGATTTTCTTCTTCATCTCTACAGGTTTCTGTTCCAGCCTTGTTGCCATGACATGTTCTTTTTACCTTTTGGTAAATCTTTCGAACATCATTCCTGGAGTAGTACCTCTCTATGTTCTCGATCGCGCTTCTTATGCTCTTCCTTTTCCTTTAGGGAAAGCTGGTGTTACTCCCATATCTTCTGCTCGTAGAGCTCGCAAGCAGCACTTGTCCTTCTCAGCAACGCCGCTTTGTATGCATCTTGTTTTACTACATGCGTTTGATGACATTCTTCGTCAAGCTAGGAATTTCTTGGTGGTGGTATGGCGAAACCCAGACTCCCATGTCCTCTTATGACTATTAAGGTGAAGAAACCGTTCTGATTACTCTTCGAATTGTGACCCCACAGGCCCTAATATGAAGTTTGACGAAAATCTGGCAACACGTTTTGGCTGCAGACACATATAAGTAGCAAACCCACTTTTCCAAGCTCCTCTATACCACCATGGCGCCTACTAACGAAAATCCATGTAGGGAGTGGAAGGAGGGATGATTTGGATACGAGGTAAACCTAAGAAGACACTCAAGGCAGTGGTTTGGAATATACGCAAATAGCCTGACACGTAGGTCGTTGGACTTGTTCTAATTTTCTAACGGTGATATTCTCAGTAAGTCAGTCTTCGCCCACCAAGCCACGACGCGAAAACTAGGCTATATCATCTGGGTACACCACTTCAATTCCTTTCGTATATTTAACGGCAAGTCCATAAGAAGTCGTATGATTCGATCAATCTCGGGACTCGAGGACAGTTTCCTTTTGAGATAATTCCCCGGTGAATTCTTGAATTTATATGAAAAGTGAGGGGCATCCAAGGGCAATGGTTGTTTTTTTTTCGATTTGCAGAATGGCCTGAATATTACGAGTATATAATTCGCATTGCGGAAAGTGCGAACTGTCGCATCACCAAGGCGATACTTTCAAAATTTCCGCTGATGGTTGCTACATCACCAGGACAATTAATAGTTTCAATGTCACTTGATTAATTCAAACTTGTGTTGGAACAGATAATACGCAGGGTTGGTGTGATCACGGAAGGCACTATTTTCAATAAGTCCATCAAGCTGTTGGGATATGCAAACAATATTGAAATCATAGGAAGTTTTCATTATGCCGCATTGTGCAAAATTTTACTTACACGCTCGTGGAAATCCGACGCTACTGATCCTAAAAAAACTGTTTGCTATTTCGGCTTAGCAAAATTACTGGGGCAACTTCTAACTCGGAGAATAAAATTGATGCTCTATCTAATTATAGTGTTGGACTATAAGCAGGAAAGTTGAGCAAGTGTTAGCTATTTCGAGAGAAAATTCATTCATCGAATATTTGGTCATGTGTGCGAGGGGAAGATCCAACCACGAGCTACATGAGCTGTACTAAGATGTGGATGCAGTTAAAAAAGTCAAGCCCCGACGACTGCATTGGCTCTGTGACATCTAACAAATGAATGACAATGTTTTCCCATGTTTGAAAAAGCCAGGAAGACCGAGTCTGGCAGTTTGGTCCGGTCAGTTCGATCTAGACTTTTATTTATGTTCGTGTTAGTTTAGCAAGAAATCTTTACTTGATAAACTCGCATATGGATTCTATCTTTAAAATTAATTTTACGATTTTTCTTTATTCTTATATGGTCAACCTATAATGAACCATTTTGTTCAATGCTTGGGGGAAAAAAAGTTCTATCTCCTCCCATACTAAATCAATCAATCAATCAATCATTCAATCCAAGCCAAAAACAAATCTTAACTTTCACAAAAACTCTCAAAAGGACGTCAAATATATCCTAAGCACCTGCATACAAAACCTTCTCAAATTTACGTCAATTTATCTAAACACCCAAATTAGAAAATCACTGAACATTTCGTCCCATATGTCAATTCCAATTGTATCCCTTTTTCCCAAAAAGGTACATATTTCATTATAAAATGCTATCAGCCATAAGTATATCGTTACCGATTATGTAACACTATTCTGCATTCCACCAAATTTTATAGCCCTGTTATGGAATTTTATTTGAAAATATGATTTTGCCTGCTTACACAATAACAATACAATTGGGAAATATGAACAAAACACACACACATACACATGAAGATACATAGATATATGTTAAATGAAATGTTCTCTTCGACAAAAGGTTGCTTATATTTTTGGCAGAGAGTTAATGGAAAATATCGATTCACACGATACCGACAGCGGGCGACAGCGACACAAAACACTTTTTCCATCCTCTGATTTCGATGGCTTTACTTCATTTGGTACGAGTATATAGAGACCCTCCCCCTCTCCTTCACATAGTTAAACAATTTCTATTGGGAAGGGCTACAACAACGAATACCTTTTGATAAAAGCTGAAGATAAGTTCCTTCCGGAGTTAACGGCGGGTAGTTTGTGGTGGTAACGTCATAGAGGAATTTACTAAGATTGATGGCGGTAAAATGTGTTATTTTGGTTATTCTGATTAATATATGCAGTTTACTCGTATGTTATTAAAAAGACTAGAATGCAATAAAAATGATGGAAATTAAATAATTTAATAGGATAGGGGGGCACTAAGAATTATTATTTTCTTACGGACTAGGATAAAGTAAATAACCTTAATATCCTAATGGGATATAGGAGGCATTATTTTTAGACCATAGGTAGTAGTAAGTGAAATATTGGTGAAGAACCCACACCCGTGTGTGTGTAATATGGTAGATGTTACATTGATTCCATATCATACCATAAATTTTATAGATATGAGAGGAACTTGACATACAGACCCTTTGGAAAATGACACAAAAAGGTATAAATCTTAGCCATTAATCTCCACCCACAAACACTCCTATTTGCTGACATTTCAAATTTAAGCTCAGTTGTGGCGCATTTGTGTTAATGTAAATCCTTCCTTCTTATACA
This sequence comes from Pocota personata, assembly GCA_963082735.1. Taxonomy (NCBI): domain Eukaryota; kingdom Metazoa; phylum Arthropoda; class Insecta; order Diptera; family Syrphidae; genus Pocota; species Pocota personata. The sequence goes on along the minus strand of OY720430.1, from coordinate 43,601,248 downwards.
TAATTCTGTGGCTTTTACGCCCGTAAACATACTCACCTAAGTAGGTTATGTTACGAGTATGTTCCGCTGCCTCTTGTAAGTTTATGATTTTGAGCTCTTCGAAAAAGATCCATTGTGGCGATCCGTTATTTGTCAGTTTGGAGTTATACTGAAGGATTCCGTAAGGTAATGAGGTGATTTTAATTAAGAAAGTCCTTCTTAAGTACAAGGGTAACATTTCCGTTATTGTAGCCTTTTGCTTTGTTTGCAAAGTTTCAGGTTGTTTGTTTGTATAGTTCTAAATTCGTTGTTTAAAAAGTTAATTGTTTGTAGAATGGATCATTTTCGTTCCGCAATTGGAGCAAATATCTTACATAAATTTTACTGGGATCAACCACCAAACCATACTTACAATTTTTGAGTGGATCTAGCATTTTAAAAACTCACGGGAGAGCTAGGAGACCATCTACATCAACCAATGTGGACATATATTCCAAAGTTCAGGAAAAGTTAGATGAGGTTTCTATCACGGAAATAGTCAGTAGCATAGACTTTTCTTATGGATTACTCCAATTGATTTTGACTGATCATTTCGGACTTCCCAAATTTTCAGCTAGATGGGTGCTTGAAACTTTGCCCTCCGGACATGTAATCCAAAGCTGCCGTTTTGCTTCAAATAAGATTGTGACGGATCCAACAAAAACTTGTTTGTTTACATCGTAACTTTATATGGCCTTTTGTAACTTTTTTTCGAGGCAATTTTAAGATTTTTTAAGGGAAATTCCGTGAAAAATTTTGTCCCATCCTATTCCGTCACCGTGTCTTGTTCCATAATGGTAAAGGTAATCTTAAGATGTTTTAATGAAATTTTCGGTGGAAAATTTTGTCCCAAAAGCCCAGATTTGACTCCATGTGATTTTGTTTTTTCAAAACTAAAATAGGACTTCAAGTGGAAATATAATTTAAGAAACTTATATTCGTAGATACTATGTGTTTTATTTTATCAGTAAGGTTACTTTTTCATATACCTTAGTATTAATGTACAAAATGCAAGGTCTATGGTAACAGTGCCTAATAGTGAGTCATAAGATGTTCTCCTGCATACCTAGATCAGTGGCAACACAATGAAGAACGTTTTTGGACACTTTTATGCTTAGACTGCGCAATCTCATGGTCCTTTACATATTTCCTTCAGGATAATAAGCAGTTGGACCGAATTTCATGGCAATAGTATCGTAACTTTCGTCTTTGTCCCGCAAGTGCACAATCGGAAAAGAAAACTATATGGAGATGGCTTGAGTGTGAATGACGTAGTAATTCTAGTATCGGAATGACCAACGACAGGTACTCACCTGCAACTGCACCAGAACATAAGAACTTCACAGCCAGATTTGTGGCTATTGTGGCTATGTGGTATGCGGCTATACTAGGCATCCCCTTTAACACACATTTATGCAGTTACAAGGACGAGAATGAGAAGGAAGCCCCCATTTTACTTCCTTTGCAGATGTTCTATAGAGCTATGTATCACATATTAAACTTTTTCTTAAAAACCTGAAAGAAATTTTTGAGGATTCTATTTGAGAGGTTTTTAAACATAACAAACTCAATTTGTTTTGGCTAGTTCGTCCTAGCACCTAATTGTTCCTTGCATACCTTCTAAGTTATTTTGGTGTCATTTCGCAAAAATGGTCATACCTCCTAATCCCCAAATTTTACAATTGTTTGTTTAGTAACTTCAGTATTTACAAATGAATCATTGAGTCTTTTGAAAGATTTTAGCTTCAGGGTTAGCTTGTGAGTTTCGTTTAATCTTTTCATGAATTGTCAACGAGACGGGGAACAGCTGAGGTGTAGGTGTCCCCTTTTGTAACAGTATTTGGCAAGCTAGTCATTGTGCTGCATCAACTCGTCTGTTACTTTCTCCTCGACAAAAAAAAAGTGTTTCACTCATCTCTACTCGACGATATAGATATCGTATTGTATTTAGGCTATCCCACCACCTATAGTGTAGCAATAAGCTACACCACCTGAATAACCCATACCCTAGTGCTACTGATGTAGACCCTAACTTGTTCTGTTTTCTGTCCTAACACATTTCCTCTGTACACGAGTGAAACTTCCTCTGTACACGAGCGAATTGGAAGAAATCTCCTGCGAAAACAGAAAATTATGTCGCGTGAACTTGATATATCCATCCATCACGTCGATGTTAAGTGTCATTCTGGATGACCTCAATATGAAAGCCCTTCGTCGGTCAACTGAACATCTATTGACGTCTGATTTAAAGCAAGTTAGACTTGAAAAGTGCAACCGACTCTTGCACTGGTACGTGGACAACGGCCACGAAATATCCTTTTTACGGACTAAAAGATTTCACTGTCGAGGAAGTTTTTAAAAAAACAAAACGATAAAATTTATGCAGGCACATCTAAAGAACTAAAAAATACAGTCCTGCTTTGCTAATGCTTTGGGGAGAGGGTTTTCCATCAAGGAGTTACTGCTCTCCATTTTTGTGGAAAAACAGTCAAAACTGGAGCAAAGGTGTTCTAAGAAGATGCCCGAAAAGGCGTCGTTAAAGGCTTGACGAATACCCTTTTTATACTTAGAACTTTGCATAGTTAGAGTACATAGTAAGTCATTCCATTTGGAGTTAAGAAGTCTTTAAGCACAAACTGCATTCAAGTTTCTGAGATTACATCCTATTAAAATTTGTGATATGTATTTGATTTTTAGAAAAAGCTCGCAAAAGGACCGATGTATTTTGTTGCTCTTTCGTAAAAATGGAATAGCACCGGAAACAGCAGTTTTAAAAATTAATTAATAATATAGTATATATGTAATACATTGTCTTTTAAGAAGTTAGAAGTATGAATTAAGTCATCTATAAGTGTTTAATACTACGTGTCTAAATTAACTCCCCAATTTGGAACGAAATAAATATTTGACTTTTAAAAAAGGGGGATACCTTTTAATGCCACTAAAAAAATTTAAACAATTATTTTTAAATCAAAATTTGCAGAAACTGAACATTAAAATAATAGTAGAAGCTTAACGAAGGCTAAAATAAGCTTAAAACTACTTCTAAATATCAACAAATTTCCTTGGGATTAAATAAATCGTATTTTCTTAAGAATTATTTAATTGTTTGACAAGACAAGACTTCAGTTTCAAATGTTAATTGTGTTCACCACAAGGGAAACTTTTATTCACTTCGTTAATCTCCCAATAGTCGTTCAGAATGCATTGCGTTCAAACCATTCAGAAGTTGGTATGCAGAATCAGTCGTTCCGCATGGCACTTGAGAATAGGCTCCAGATTGATGGGTAAATGTGGCGGTTAACTCATATGTGGATAATGTAGGTGAATACACTTTGACAGATTTTTGAGGATAATACACTATATGATCAGAAGAGTTACGGGAGCATTCTGCCAATGGATTTTAACATTTTCGATGATTTGGGTGTGCTCTGCGTAGCAACTCTTCTGTATCCTACAGAGAAATCTTGAATTAACTCTTGGATACTGGTTTAAATATATAGAATCAAGAGCACGTGATGTTATATTTAATTACACATACATTCTTCAAATTTCCGATAATAAGTGCTTTATTCTCGTTAATTTTTACTTCGGACAACCTCTCTGGTGGATGGATGGCAGCAAAAAGAAAGAGGCCAGCTTAAGAGGTGATAAAGTTGGGTCTTTTGACAAACTTTTTTTTGGTCCGTCACTAGTAAAGTTAGTGGTATTTATCAACGCAGGTATGTTTGCAAGAATAGGTACTGCATGGATTTTCGAAACTAAGAAATCCACCACAGAATGTTATTAAAAATGTCTTGTTAAGAGCTTTTCTGACATCAAAGATCTTAGTGAAATCATAACTGAAACCAACTGGCTGATATTGTAGGAAAATTTCAGCTTTTTAGGTTAAACGAGTTATCGGATATAGTGTTTAATCTATAAGTCCTCTCATACACTGACACAATCTATGAAAGCAGCGGTGAGGATCAAATTGTTCTTAATCACACAACATGAATAAACAAAAATAGATTAGGTTAGGTTAGAGCGGCTGGCTGCACCTGCATAAATACAAACCTAGACCAAAATAGCTTCATTGTGATACCATAGAGTCTATCTCTATTCTAACTACCTAAAGTGGCAATTGAAGAGAATGCTACTGGTGTCAATTTTTCAGAAGGTCATCATAGTCGCCTAAATTTTGGAGCAGTTTCCTTTTCGATAGGGCTGGACAGGCCCTATTTCTATTTCTCCGCCTCGTCCCTGCAGCTCGTGCAGAATTCCTGAGCAGATATTACATTGCAGGACTTCCTTAATAGCATTTATTTCCGCTTGCAATACACTACAGAGATCTGAAGAAGAAGCTGGTACTCAAATTTAGCTTTTCGAAGAAAACACCCTTACACATTCCATTACCAGTTATGGAACCGTTTGTGTAAAAGTTAACTGAACCGCCATCTTTAACAGCAACATTATGACACTCATTACGGGCGAAATTTGATGCTAGGAAGTCACAATTAAATCTCCATTTTCCTGGGCCATAGTCAGCGTTTTCGTATGTAAAATGTTATTTATCAATCATCAAGGAGTGGTCAGTTAGATAGTAAAGAAAACTTTAAATTTAAGAAAATGTTTGCAATTACTTTATTTTCAGATTTATCTCGAAAACTTGCTGCGTCTTCTATTTTGATTTACAAATGTTTCAAAATTTAAGCTTTTCGTCCAGGATTATGTTAATTTTCTAACTTTCGCCAACCAAGTCTCCCATGCAATTCCTCAGGGGCACCATTACCATCCAGAATATTTGGACAAAAAAAAGTACATTTCTTCTTGTTCATGAATAAAATAACAGATTACACATGCCATTTTATAAATATTTAACATTAACATTGCACTCTAACACGGCAAGGTGAAACGGCTTAATGAAGGTCAAGTGTGCGTGCCAACTCAATTCCCTGTCAGCTATACCTACATACTCGTATATGGAGAGTCAAATCCTTTTTTGCGCTTATTGACCCTGTCTGTGTTTAATTAGACCATAAAAATGTAACTTTATTGTTATTCTTGTTTATGCAAGCATTCTGGTGATAGCGCCAACGGTGAAAATTACACCTCTTCTCTTGAAAAGGTAATATCATCGTACACAGGACAAAATAAGGAATTTGATGATGAGTTTATCCAAGTTGATGATATTTTGATTCAAAGTTATAAAAATATTTGCTTACCCTGGAGTTAAAAACAGAACCGAGTGGCAGTGGATGTAGTATATACGAGTACTCGTATGTAGAGGGAAAACACTTTCGGTGATGAAGCTTCGGAGGAACTAGTACGAGTAATTTAAAATTGATAGTGTGCAACACGGAGGTAGAATGGTAGAATGTCTCCATTGTGGAACAACACAAATAAAAAAACCATACTCCATACCAAAGATTATTAATGGCTATTGAATTATTTTTTTTCGTTTAAAAAATAAAATCCTCAAAAGGTCATAACATTAATAGAATGGCAAGGGTTAACTGCCAGTGTAATGGACATCTTGTGCAACGAGGAAGCATTGCAAGTAACGTGATGAAAAAAATATGAATAATCACATGGCATTTGACACGATGAAAACTGGCATTGGAAAATTATTTCAGTTTGAAAGGATAGTAGAGATTGAAGTTTTCAATGGAATTTGTAGTTGGCAACTGAAGGGCCCGGGGGAAAAATTATTTTAGTCCACCGAAATATATTTAATTTAAAAAGTTTAAATTGCGGGTCGAAAAATTATAAATAAAATTAACAAAAAAATGGTATTTTTCTTTTCATATATTTATTAAACATAAAATGTAATAACAAAAAAAGTAAAACAAGAACTAAGAAACAAAAAGTCATGGTCTTCTTCTTCAGTGAGATGCGGCTTGCTTTGGAGTTTCGTCTATGCATTCATCACCCGGCTCTTCAGGAATGTCCTGTTTTGATAAAATTCTTCTTTTTATTAATTGAAGAAGGTCTTTATATTCTGATGTCAATTGTACAATCTTGCTCTTTAAACCTTTTTTTAAATTGCATAAAACTACATTTTTTGTTAATTTCATTTATAATTTTTCGACCCACAATTTAAACTGAACTTGCGTAAAGTCCAGAGTAAGTTTCCTTATGAAACATTAGCAAAGAGTTCTCTTTGTTGAACTGAAGCTTTCGTATCGGTCTGGTAGGTATGGAACTCTTAACAAGATAGAGAGAGAATTTAAGTGAGATATCCAGTTCTGAAACTAGGTGTAAAAAAACTGCTTCCAATTGAGACAGAATATGAACATCAAAGCTTATAACGTTCAGTTGACGTTTATAATACACGTTATTAGTTGTTATATTTAGAGTCGGCAAATTTGTTTGAAAGTCTATTGTCAGAGCAGTGTCTTCGAGTGTCTCTTTTTCTCTAAAGTTATTGCGGCATCGCCGCTTAATCTCATAGAAACCGACGGCTTTTTTTTTGTTTCTTTAAGTCAATTTTGATTAGGTTGATAGCAAATTAATCAGCAGAGGTATTACTCAGCATAGACTGCAGGAGTCTTTTCTTGGATAACCAAATCCAATATGGAAATCGTTTTTGAAAATCATTCTAAAGTACTCTACTCATATGAAAGTGGGTTGTCCAAATTTGTGTCCATATATATTTTATGTAACTTTGAAACATTCACTTCCTCAGCGAGGTAGACTTATTGAAGTGGCCCTTAAGGCTTTTATGAAATCTTTTGCTCAGTCTCATTAGAGAATTTGTGTGGTCTAGATGAGTGCTTTCCCCTCAGAAACCTCAACAGAAGGTTTACCTCTAAAATGTTAAGTGACTCTCTTACAGTTTATACCCTCCGTTGTGTGATACCATGTACAAAGATAAATGCTCATTCCTGGTCACACCATCTTCCAACACTCGAACGTAGTAGGAATATGAAGCGTTGTCTGATTTCTTAGATGATTCTTTTCCACTAGGTCGCCACATTATGGAAAGATCAGTTATGAGGCTGAATAAATATCTGTTTTGGTCATCTATGTTACCAATCTCCTTGAAGTCTTTCCAAATCCTTTATCCTTGAAGTTCTGAGACAATTTTAAAGCAGTAGTAGCGTTTGCACTCACAGTCAGGTCCGAGTTATAAGTAGTTGTCCGCAATACTTTCATCACTTCAGAACCCCTAGCCGTTTTTATTCGTTTTTTGTACAATTTTCTACTTTGCCATCACTCTTACTTGAAGTACTCAACAAATAATCGTCACTGTCCATTTTTATTATAAAAATAAACGTTGGACTTTGATCGTTTTTTTCCGGGCGCTCTGTGACCCTGATCATTCCTAGTCCATATTTTTTTCAAATCTCATTTTTGATTAAACTAAGGATTTTTTTTAACATGGGTTTTATGGATCTGAAAGTTACTAGATGGCATCATTAACTCAATTGTCTAAAAAAAAAATTGACTTAAATCCTTTTTCCCCTGAACTCTCCAACTAGTAAAAAAAATGTGAACATAATTTTATTTATTTTGTTCTCCTCAGATAAGAATACTTGTGTGATTCTTCACAAATTCTTAACAATGACCAATAGGCCCCCGTGTAAACTCTTTTCGAAATGCACAACCAACATAACATAACCTAACCAAACCTAAGTGTAGGAGATTTCGTTCAAGTTTTATGAAAAAAAAAAAATATGCAGCTTTAACTTGTTGATCAATTTCTTTGTTCCGTCACATACTACGTCAGCATAATTTAATTTCGAAGTTATGTCAGCACCGAAATAATAATTATGTTGACATAACTATGTCACGATGACAACACTTCTTTTAAGTGCCAAAGTAAAGGTAATATAACGTGATTTGAGTACGAGGTTGATGAGAATCTTGTCAATTACGTGTACTGTGTGAGATATTTCGAAAGAAATCCTTAAGAGGAAATCCTTAAAAATTCTAATAACTACTTTTAAATATGTAATTACTCTTATTTCGTATTAAAAACCATTAAAATCGGATGGATTAGACATTACGATTCGAAAGATGCATTTTTCTTACGTTCTGCATAATAAATATTTCTCTGATATGTATTGTACGATTATATATAGTTTATGTATTTCTTAAGTAAGTGAACTATATACATATAATAAATTTCAGTTTAATTGAAAATTTTAAAAGATAACGAAATAACTTTAAGCTTAAAGTTGATTTTTACGTCCATGCAATTAAATGGAACATCAAAATCCTTTTAGTGTTCCATACCAAAATGGTAAAGGATTCAGAGTGGTGTCTGTCTGTCACAGACTTGTAACTTTACAACCATTTAACCTTTATAATCATCATTAATGACATCTAAAATAATTATAAAACATGCGGAAATTTTGCAATCCGTCTGGAACGAATTGTATAATACCCTATCCCTCATCTTCTAACCCATACCTATTCAAATTCAATGACATTTTTTTACCCACGAGATATAATTTTTAGAAAGATTCATCACAAAATTTGTTTCTTATTTCTCATGTGGGCGTGTCCATTACCATTTGTAACCAAAGTTCGTGAATTCAGCTGAGATATTTAAAATACGACTTAACTAGCACCATAAATAGATTTGAGAAAGCAAAATATGTATTTTGAAGAAATCGCCCCGAAATGTCAATATGGATGAATTGTAGAGAAACCCAACGTATATATATTTTGTTAAGGTAATATTCTTCAGTTTATTGTAAAAATATTGAAAAAAGAACATTCTTTGAAAAGTGGTTGTGTTTGTGGAAAAATGTTTACAGATGTACTGCATTGAATTCTAAGAAGGGTGGCCATGGTGTAGTGGTGACATCATCGCTTGTCACGCTATTGGCTCACGGTTCAAATCCTGATGCCAAGCATCATCTATTTATTTCGAATGAAATAAATAAAAAAGTCGATCAATTGCAAAAGCTAAGTCAACTCTACTGCGAAGGCATAACACTGGCAGTAGGGTAGTCATATGGCGGAAAATGCAACTTGATCGTGATGATAACATCGGAAGGACGGACGAAAATACTGTGAATCATAAGCAACGACAATAAAAGCAAAACAAAAATGCTTCCCAGTTATCTGGACGCTACCCTTGAAGTTTGCAGAAACTTAATACAACCTGAATTTCAAACCAGCACACCAAATCTTTCTTTCTTTCTCTCTCTCTCTTCTTCAAAACGCCCGTGTCCAGTAATAGTATAAGGATATTCATATCCCCTTTGGCATGCGCAAATTATATTATATTAAAAAAAAAGTATAAAATTTCACCTTCCTAGCTCAAAATTTAAGGCGGAGAAATCCCATCTTAAAATCCCACCACAAACCTCCCATTTTCATGATTTTTACGTGGGATGGGTGTACAAAACAAGCTTTTGAAACCGAATTTCATCAGAATTTGCTCAGTAATTCTAGAGAAAATGTTTAAATATTTTAAACAAGTACTGCAAATAAGAGTTATTTTTGAAAAACTAATGAAAAGTCACAAGCAGGTATGATAGTTTCGATTTAAGGGCACCAAATTGATTCTAGACAAATCCATTTTCTATTTCTTGCATAACATAACTGTTATTTTCATACTAATTTTTTTATTTTTTTCAATCTGTCATAACAGTTATCTTGTGACTTTCATTATACAGGTTAAAAATAAAAGTCCATAAGATTTTGTACAGCCTTTGCTTTCACAAAGTCTGTCTGTTTGTTGGTATGTGTCGGTATGTGTGAGCCTAAGACAGATTTTCTTCCAACTTAAAATTATCTAAGTTTTGTGGGCTCAGAATTAGACGCGAAATCCGATTTTCATCCTAACTCCAAAATTCATAGTACTTTACTAAAGTCCGCTTTTGGAAAAAGATAAAAAAAATATCATACATTTGCTCGTAAGCGGTTCCATCGATTTTGATCAAATTTCATATTTGAGTTGAGATAGCCATATGGTATCAGATGGCTATCTACTCGTATGGTACGGTACTTTACTTATTGACAGTATTTTCTTTTTAAATTGGCTATTTATCAGCTAATACTCTGTCAATACGAGTATTATTTAAAATCAATATCTTCGTGGATACCTAGTTTTGAAAAATTGTGATAATAAGTTTTTTTACTTTTCAACGGATTTTTAAAAAAAAAATTGCGTCAATTGCTTAAATTTCAGATCTAAGTGATTTTCAAATGAACTTTTTCCAGGCCAAAAAGTATGAGGCCTACCTAGAAAACTGACTTCATTTATGCATGGAGATTGAATTTTATGAATTACCTTGGGTTTTTTACCTAAATTTTCTACCTGAACAATACACAAACATATACAGGTAATAAGAGTCGGATTTTACACCCAAGTTTTGAACAGTGGGTGGCTGTCCCTGACAAAGGTCAAATGAAGATTAAGACATGTTACATGCTGGACTATTTGGGCGAGTTGCTGCTTGAAAACCCTGCTGCGACCACAAAACTAGCAGAAAAGATTAGAATGGGCCAGAAGACTGTACGGAAGAAGATTTCAACAGAGTTTTATGCTATGAATCCAAGTTAGAGGTATTTGGCACAAAATGGCGAGATTTCGTCCGATACAGCGCTGAACAAAAGATTCTATCAGACTTTGTGGCTCCTACCGTTAAGCATAGAGGCGGTTCTGTTATGGTCTGGAGGTGTTTCTCTTCTGTCTCGAGTGATTGGAAAAAATAATAAAGAGGCATACAAAACAATATTTGAAGAAAATGCTATGGACTAAGATTAATTGGAGATGGATTCGTATTTCAACAGGACAACGACCCTAAACACACGTCAAGACTTTATCAAGACTACCTGAAACAGAGGGAAGACGAAGAAATCCTTTAAATCATTATATGGCCGCCGCAGTCACCAGGTTTAAACCCTATAGAACTGTTGTGGGAGGAACTGGATAGAAGGGTTCAGAATATACGTTGTGGAAGATACTATTGGATTGCTGGAGCATGATATCACAGGCAACAACTCAGAAACTGATAGCTAGAATGCCAAGAATTGTAAAAAAAAGTAAATGTAAAGGTGGCTTTTATGACGAAAAATCGGTTTAAGTCAGTTTTTCTTCTTTTAATAAATTCCTTTATGTTAAGAACGAAATGAAATTATTTGTCTTCTTATTTTGGTTTCATATATGTTCCCCGTTCATTTTAAATGATTACTATTCCACTAAAGAGTTTTCCACGATGTTAGATTTTGTTTTTCCTTCGAGCTCTGAGGGCGGCCTCAAACTTTTGGCCTGCAGTGTATGTATGTATGTAGGTGAAGGTACGTGAGACTCAGTCATGCACTTTATTTTATTTTATAAGCTTCAATTTCTGACATAAACCCATAATAAAATAACTTTAAGTGTTACATCAAAATTTACCTGTTTAATTTAATGTGCAATCCAATTTGGCTTCTGCCAAAGTGTAATCCCGAATGAATGAAACTTGTAAACTTTCGCGTGAAGCACTCGGTAAAATGCACGAAGAGAATCTCAAAACTTTTTAAAAACTTTCGCTTGTGTGTCTTATATGTCTTATTAAAGTCCTCTTCACTAAGTTAAATTATATTCAGCTGTAAATAGGGCACCACCGCCATAGAATTCCACACACTTAAAAAAAAGAAAATAAATTGGGCCAACTATGATGCTGGCACGATTTGCCCTGCCACCACTATTCCTCAGGCACAAATATACTCGTACTCGTATCTTTGCAGTATTAATCTAGTGCACGGGTTACAACACATTACTAATTCAGAACGATTAAAAATGCAAAAACTTGTTCCACCATTCCACTGTCGACTCTCTGGTAGCCTGATGTTATAGTGTATGTGGGATATAGTTTTTAGAAAATGACAATTATAGTTTTTAGTGTAACAATGCAACTTGAAACAACAACAACAACAGCAACGCAATTGATGAAACAAAAAGTCGACAACCGCAACGACTACGATGAGCACTCTAGATACAAATACATTCCTCTTTTCTCGTTTTTTTAGTTTTTATAATTAACCGCTCGTGTTAAATTCGCCGAGGGGATAAGCTTTAGGCACTTAGCACAATTCAGCCACACTTATCGTATTAATTTTGCTCAGAATTTTGTTTCTTTTTTTTTATGTCCGGCGATTAAAATGATTAAAAGGTATTTAATTCGTCACTCAAGTGCTGAACACTTTATAGGGGCTATCGACGAATAGGGGTTTGTTGTTTGTTTAATTCAGTACTCCTACCACACACACTGCTCAAAAATCGATCCTTAGCCGTATACCCTTATCAGGGAAATTACTTGATATGACGACTGCCGACTATATACGAAAATGCCAATTTCGAAAATCGAACGTGTTGGGAAGTTGGCACAAGAAAAAAAACTTCAGATTCATGAATGGTCACCCGTCCGATAGGATATTTCGAAAAGAACTGAACGCTTGAATGGATGGGAAAACCAAAACACAGAAATCTCATTTCGATTCGGTTTGCGTCGACGTCGTCATTCGTTGTCGGCATCACACAGCCAGTCAAACAATGTTACGGAACTTAGAGCTCTCTGAAGCTTCGGGAGGGCGATGATTTCGTCACTACATGACGAAGAGGTCAGCGGTTGCATGTGGGTGATAAGTATGTGTACGGTGAAAAAAGCTAGGATTCGGGAATGGGTAATGGGACAGTCTCGGAGAGTGGATAATCTTTTCCGAATTTATACTGGTACATTTAGGGGATTTAAGGCAAATAGCTTAACCTCTTTAGACAGTTTTGGGGTGGAAAGCTTTAGGGCAGAAAGAAGATAAATCGTCGCCGGAGTTCAATATATGCCGGCGGGCGGGAAAGTGGGTGTTCAAAAGCTTTTAATATATCCGATGAATGAATGAAACAGTAAAGCCAGGATGAAGATGTCCTTTCGACTTTCAAAGAATACGTATCGAAGTTTGTATGACGAGATAATACGATAGAGTAGAAATAGATGATCACTGCATCATCACTTTCAGCATTAAAAGGATAGTTCTAAAAATATGACGTTAATTTTGTTTTAAGTTTTGGGAAGCTGATGCAGACCTCACAAGGCTGTGAGTGAAGACCAATTTGTGTTTACCGACCAACGTAGCCGATAAGTCGGTAACGTTGATCGATATACCGATTGCCGTTGATCTGTAATATAATAGTTAATTTTTAAGAACCAGTTAATTAAAGTTGTGCGTATTTTCTGCCGAAAATGCCACACGAATTTTCTATTTTCAAATTATAGACTGCTACATAAAATAATTATTTTTCGAAATTTTTAATACAATTTCCCCATGTGTGTCATTTCAAAACACCACTGACTACATAGAAAGATAAAGTTGGCTGCACTTACAGCATAGACTATGGTGTATAGCTTTACGTCAGGTTTTTGATTTTTAATATACAGTTACGCAATATGTCTGTGCGCCTTTCCACTACTATCAGAATCCTACGGAGTACCTTCTTCTTCTTCTTCTTCTTTTCTTTACGGCGAGGTTATGAGTAGAAGGATCACAACCCTCCCACTTAACTGCATCCCTATTGGTCCGCCTGTGGGGTTTGCCGGTTTGACCTCAGGAAGTACCGACAGGCTTCCCAGTTTCGGATCACTTCGTCACTTAGGCCAACCAAATGCTGGTGTTTTTGTATTTGTGTGTACCAGTTGTTTTTTGTCTGCCTTTTTTGCGCGATTGTGTAGGAACGTTGATTGATATTGCCTTTTTGACGGGGTTCGAAGGAATCCTACGAACTACCTAGAAGGATTAAACTTTGCATTCATTTTATAATACGGAATGCTGCCAAATACATTTTTAAAATCTTTTTAATACAGGTTTCCAATGTGTAATATCGGGCATCTGTACTTCCTTTTTAAAAACGATTGTAAATACTCATAGATACATACTATCTTGGGGAAATTTGATTGGAGTAAAAAAAATCTCTAACATTTGGAGAAAACATGTAGTATGTGAAAGATTTATATACTCGTATATCCGTATGTTGTAAACCAAATGAATCGGCGATGTAATCAGTGCTTGACATATGGCGACTAATGTTATTATAATGTTGTAGTTCGTTAGACAGGACCTTGCATGTAACATAGTAAAAATGTGACTGGGTGGTTCCTACATGATAGATGATTGATGATTTGGTGAATGCACTTTACCAAAGCATCACCTACAGATTTGAAAATCGTCAAGGGAAATTCCAGTTGAACCGGCAGATTTCTTGTTCAAAAAGCTATACACAAATATATCATGTTTTTAGAATATGGTTGCTGTCTAAATCTGAAAGTTGCGTCACATTTAATTCAAAATCGTACAATCACCCCTTAATAAATTTTTTTTATGTATTTTAAGTGACTTGCTTTCGCTTACCCATCGAAATTCCCACAAACGTGTAATTTTACTAAAAATTCGAATTTTCTACTCATAACCACACATCAGATCTAAAAATATAATCGACTTCCTTATTTTAATCATTGTCAAAGCCTTGACTGTGTGGCCCATTCATAAAAGCATTTCATTTCCATCGTTCGTGGAAGATGCGCACTGAGCATACTCTGAAGAGTGTGAAATGCCTTAACTACGAGTATAACGTCAATGTATCGCATTCGTCATTCCAATTAAAATCTTGCATTGCATCACAAGTGGAACCACTTGGCTTTCGGCGCAAAAGCTCCTCCACTCTTCGGTGATAAAACAACCAACTAGTCTTTATATGAAAAGGACATTACAAGTTATGCGCCCATGTACATATATAGTGGCACTTGTACCTACCTATCCATAAAACCACGGACGAACGGGGTGGAACGCTTGACTTTTTTTGTTGTTATAATTAATGCGTGTAAAGTGAGCGAGTCGATGGTTGACAATGGCAGGGATATTGTAGTAGAAAAACTTATGACTCGTAAAGCTAAATTTGTCCAATTTGCGTCATCGAGTTTTTATATCCATTTTGGCTTTTTTGGGGTAAAATTTCGTATTCTCTAGGAAGTGCGACATCTTATTTGAGGTGTAGGTTTAAATGAATATTTACTTACAACTATTTTTGACCGGCACTTACAGTTTGTGTTGATAATTCTAAAATTAGCTTAATTACGAAATGGTAATTATCAGCGGGATTTTATTTTAACTTTTTTTTTTTACTATAGGGTGTAGTTTATATTCCACAATCGTAAGAAACGATATTGCAAGGAATGCGTATGTAGTAAATCTTGGTTGTACATATGGATATTGCTGGAAGCTACATACGAGTACACTGCTGGACAAAATAATAGGTGTGCGTTTGCTTTTTTGATATTTCAGTTCAAGAAATAAAATAAATAAATTTTTGATTTGAGTAAAAACGAAATATACTACAAAACGATTTACAAAAGAAAACTAAAAACTACACACTATCGAAAATTTTAATTTTTTTAAATGTTTACATTATTCTCTTATTTAATTGTATGCTTGATCCTTTCGAATGTGTCACTTCTAATTGGTGCTTTGGTCTTCTGCTGTTATAAGTTCCCTTTAGTTGTTTAGATTAATAATTTAACTTTTCATGCCCATTGGCAATTTCATATATTGTGTGTACCTTAATACATGTATATGCTATTTTGAATGAATTGTAGTTTCGTTTGTGTTTTTGCCAGCACTTTTCTCTGGTATATTTTTATCATTTATGGCAATTTTATTCGTTTTGTGGATAATTATTTTCTTCGTCAGTGCAGGTGTTACCTGACTATCAAGCATATGCTATTTATTTGTGACGCTGATACGTCAGTTAAGTTATGCAAAAGTGTCAAGCGAAACAATTAAAATTCGATAGTTAAGACACCGAATCATGTAGGGCCTAGTTCGCAGATTAAGTTTCTGGCGCAATTAAGCGATGCAAATCCAGCTGTTGTTTATGCATCTCTTAATGCCAAATTGGTGGATTTTATATTTACCTAATTATGACTATGGATAATAGGCTACTGATAATTTAATCATATTGAAGGTTAAAGATTATTAAATGATTTATTCTCAGTTTTAAGGACGACCAATAGGGGGCCTATTCCAAACATTGTAAATTTTTGTATCTCTTAATACTATACCTATCTACCTGTAACTACCTTCAGACAAGTTAATTGAATCATTTATTTGAAAAGCCCCATAATTTTTAATCTTTGAAATAATAAAATAACATGCACAGGAGCATGAAATCTTTGTGCATAGTCAGTGGGATCCTTCTAAGATGTTTGAATGACAGCTGAGGTCGAATCATTTCATCCATGAACTGATAACTGGACACATATTTAGAGATAGATTTGTACAATATATCTACCAACAACATAATACTACTTATATATGTGGTGAGTTATACATTCATGAATGAGATGATTCGACCCATACATGCAATTCGGCAATTCCGCTGAATTCCTCCTTTGATCTCCTGCTGAGGAATTTCCCCACAAGAGGAGGTGTGAATTCAGATATCATCATGTATTAACAAAAAATCGGCACTAAGAATACAACGTGTTCTTGAAGGATATTTTCAATGCATCTACCTCGCAGCAGCCAGGAATCAATTGAGTTCGGAATGAGACTCCCCGGCCTATGTGAAAAAAGTAGAATGTCGTGTTAGCCGTAAACATTAACTAAACCTGCGGTTATGTCGTTATTTTAAAGGAAAAGTTGGAAGGAAAAGTGCTATAATTTTCCGCAAAGAACCTTAGGTAGTTGTTGATTACTCCTTCATTATGAGGAGTTATGAAAACCTTTGTTGAGCGTTGAATCAGAAACATATTGCGGGTCTTCTGTCCAAACCGTATCTTAAACGAACAGTTTCCTGAGATAATAATAACTTATGAGAATTTTTCCTTTTCTTTTAAAAATTGTTATGTTATTGTTATGTTCAATTATTATTTTAAAAGGCGTTATCTGAAAACTTATACATAGTTTATTTTATTTATGATACATATGTACAAACATATACATATAGGTTTTTCCTATAAAATATTTTTTTCTGAAATCAAAAATATAGCAGTTAAAACCTGAGATGATAAAGATGAATCCTTGGTCTATTCGGACTTCATTTCAAGTAATGGGCAATAGTGGTATGCGAAGTTCTTGATTATCCAAGATAAAGACATACAGATTCAATATAAAATGTTTGTACCCAGGAAGGATGAAGGATGTAAATTTTTGTTTGTCACGGTCAGACACAGACAAGAAATATTGAAATCTTGCCGCAAACATCTAAGTAAACGAGTGACGATCCGCGTCATGTATAGGTACATAGTAACTCTCCATATCAGTTTCGTATTCACTACAATCCACAGAGAGAAAAATGACGATGCAATGTAACGAAGGACAAGGTTCGTCAACACCAATTTTGACAGAATTGGATCAGACTTCAAAAGAAGTTTTCCTTATGAATATTATACAGTAAGCGACATTGCAGAATTTTACTTGTAGCATATAGATGAACGGTATTCTCTTTGTCGGCTTTTCCAGTAGCTTGATTTTGTACGGCTGTCGGGAAGGAATAAATCTCTCGAGAAAGCAGAAGTCGAAACTACAATTATTTTATTTTATGAGCAGAAATTAGTCTTGCTATATGCAGAACATCTTCGCTTAAGGAGCTAACATAATTACCCAAACATTTTGAGGATAACGTCCAACATAGAATACATTTCAAAATATGTAATACGTCTCATTTGTATAAAAAGTAACCGATGTAGAAAGTAAAACAAATTACATATAACGCTTACTATAGCTGAACAATTTCTGTTTGCTAAAGCCAAAGGTCATTAAAACCTTTGTCCCTAATGCAGACTCTCAGACAAAGGGCTTCATTTATTTTACCTATTCCACTAAACTCGCAACAGCAAGACTGTATCAAAATGTACATTCCATATCAACCAGGGAACATACAATAATATAATAAAATTAACTTGACAGGGATCAATAAGTTCATCCATAAAAAAAATTCACCCCTATCGCATTAGAAATTCACCCCTCGCATGCGCACAAATATCCCAAATAGCCCAGCGATTTTCAATTCGCATACCGAGGGGTGGAATAGCAATCATTCTTCGTCGTATATCTACAACGGATATTCAAGTTTGAGAATTTGCGATACATTTCTATTACCATTGTTTGAAGTTATAGTAGCTGGTTATGCATCCTTTAACAAGGTGCTCGGCGGAAAATTGTTTTTAAACGGTGAAAAAACAAAATCCAACAATCGTTGCACTAAGAAAAGTGGTAAGTATCATTAAAAGTGTTAATTATATTAACCTACATAAAAGGGATTTAAAATAAGTCTATAAAATAGAAAATGAAATTGATTTTCAATTGGTAGTGGAAAAATGTACTACTCTAGGCATCCATTTTTATGTTTTTATTTTTATTTATTTTTTCTTATCAAGAGAAAAATCGATAAATCTACTATAGAGTGAACAGGTATGTATGTGATATAGTGATGTTTGTTGGATTTATGGCTAGAAAGAGGATATCAAAGGAAAAAAATTCAATTTCCTTAAACGATAAATATGTCGCCATAAAAGATGTGTCAATAAGGTGTAAAGTAGTGGTGGCATAGTAATTAGAATAGTAAGAGGAATAACAAATAAGTTGTTTAAATATTTGCGTATAACCGCTCGTTGATGTATATCGTAGTTGGAGTACCCATACATTTATACTTTTCAAGCAAAATACATACATATGTATATACATTTAGAGTAAACAATGGGTGGGACAAGAAAAGTGATTTTTTTTTTCTAAATGCAGGAACATACATATGTATGCATGTACCTAGTACATATTAGGTATTGATGGTTTTTGGTATATCATAAGCAATTTATTTTATCCAAATATGTAAATTATATTTATACATGTGCACATGTGGCAAATGAAGCCGGACCACCTTGTTGGGTCCATTTTGTCTCCCTTTAACGAATCATCTTAGTCAAATCTACTTTCTGGATTTCTCCAGAGTTTCTCGCTGACCGCGACTGCTCTAGCATTTCCTCTTCTTCTAATTGCTAGTGCCGGACATTAACACAATAAGACGTGTGATTAAGTGTGATTTTCAATGAGCAGTGATCGCAAGAAACAATTAAAGAATAAACCAGTTAAGACTACCAGTGATTTAATCACTCTTAAGATCACAGTTAACATTTAATTGCTTTGTTCTCTTTAGTACTCAGTTGCGGTTGTTGCTCAGTGCTCTTTGCATACACATACGTATGCTCGCTACTCGATGCGACTATAATACGACTGTTGCGCTAAAAAATAGCAGACAGCTCCGCTTAACATAATTCTTTTTCATAGTAGGGAAAATAAAGAGAAATATGATAAAATAAGGAATAATAATTGAGAAAAAACAAAAAAAAAATAATTACAAGTGACGGAAACAATAATAAATTCATGCAAAAGAAAGACAAAAAATGAAATCCTTGAAATTCGTTGTCTCCCTAGAACTATACACACAGAAGTGTAGTCGTATTGAATTTCCTTCGATTTCAAAGCGTTTTTTCACTTGTGACGTTTTTTCCTCAGTTGAAGATAAAGTGCAAGATTAAGTACCTTCAATGGGAGCACCGGCTCTGCCATCCATCATGAATCCATCCATTAATATAGGTATTTCTTCCGTCTTGTTATACGGTTGTGATCCATCGTCTATTAAAGTTTTGTTAAATTTCTCGGTAACTCGCACTTTCTTCATCCCATCCATAGCCACATTTATCTTCTTTATTTCGTTCTTCACGAGTTTAACCACTTTCTAATATTCAGTCTATAAATATGTATACGATGTCACGCCAGTGCTATTTGGGAACTCGGTCCAAACGAAGTGCCATGGATACCAGCGACAGGGTACCCTAGGATCACTTTCATTTTACATGTTTGTTTAGGCCGTATCGCTCCTATAATTCCAACACATAATCACCATAAATTGACAAGATTTCATAAGAAAAGCGTACGGATACTTTCTTGAATTTGAGAGAAAGAAGATTTTTCAAATTTCACGTTTTTAATTTTTTTTTTAAAAAAAAAAGTAGCCGCACTAACCTTTCGTTCAAAACTGTCATCGTGTACAGCCAGACATACCCGCTATATAAGCTTGTTGTATAGAATCCTTTCTATTGCCTATTGCGGTTTTGTAAGGATCAAGAGTGGCTATAGCACTCATTACCCCTTTCAGCATTACTATCATATTCACTTCAGTCTTATCCGTTCTGCTAACTCCTTGTTTCCTAAGATTATGTGGATTACTTGTAGATTCTAGGAAAGAGTACTTCCACCAGGATCTCGTTTGTGTGACCCAACTGAATCTCAAAAGTACCTCCGCGTCTTCCATCTTTTTCGCAGTCTTAGAGCTGCCTTCAGCGCTTTCTTTTTGAAACTATAATTATCAGATGCTTCAGATTCTTACTTTCTCGTGGCGTTATTAAAGGCCTTAATCACTTTCTTTTCCAAGGTATACAGTTTCCTAGTTCACCAAGGAGCAGGTTTTTTTTAACTATAGCCATATAGGGCCTTGCTAAGATTATTATATAATATTTAAAGCCTCACAATTTTCCCTTTTATTTCAGATACAACGCACAAAATGCTTGGCTGTGTAGAAAACTGCGGCCATTTCGGCCCACCACCCGATACCATCCTATCGATGCCACCACCGCCACTACCATCATTTCTTATTCCCAACACTGCTGTCATCGCACTGCCACCGAACGATACTCATCCATGTTTTGCGGCGTTTCTATGCGAACCCAACCCACGTCCTAGGGAGAGTGGATTGGAATTTATCGAACTCACTGGAAGGAATCACATGGAGAACACTTGGGTATTTGTCCTAATCAGTTCGTGCGTCGGTGTTCTTATCCTGGGTGCACTATTTGCCATCATTTTGCTAAAGTGTCGAGAGTAAGTACTGAATGAATAGGCCTAAATACGAGTACCTTCAAAGCATGTTATATACAATGTATCCATTAGAACACTTTTTTCGAGTTGCAATTTGTCATATCATGACTCGAACATAAAGCAAACTACTATGTCTGCATTGGGGGAGCCATCAAAGGCGAATCCATTTATGGCAGGAGGCATTTTATATCCTTGTGCATCAAACCGTGATTCACTACAACAGCAGCTGGCCAATGATAATAGACTCCTATGGGCTACCCTGACTCCACATGGAACAAGACATTTTGTTTCTGATTATCCACTAGGACATGATGGTCATTATGAAGTCGTTGATTACCGCGCAAAGAATACTGTTCCAGTGCGCGAATACGTCAAAAGGACTCCAATTAAAGTGAGTTGAATAATAAGGATCAGGAAACTATTTGTAATAATTTTTGTACATTTCAGTCATTTGACAATAGTGGATTTATCGATTATGACTATGAAGACCCAACGCCCCTTATGGATTCCTATCATGATGATTTAGATTCTGGTTATCAAGAGCCACAGGAAGTTCTGGGAACTCTTTCGCGTAGTTCACCTCGTCCACTTGTTTCATCACCGACAAAAATTGAGAATCCTAATATTCCACCATTGAACATTTATCCACATCGCTCCAATACTTCGCATTCGGGTACCTTGAATCGAAAAGCAACTCTTAGCCGACGCATAAGTGATGCATCAACCTATGGAGGTCCAAATATGTAAGGCAGTCCTAAAAAATAGGACAATTAAATGCCAATCGCTCAACGTGTGGTGGTAATAATTTATGTATCCATCCTTAATTTATAATAAGTAAGTAAGTAAGATGATTAAGCTGATGACAGACTAAAGGTGGCTTTAAGTACTCTCTTTCATAATCTTAACCTAAAAGTTCTTAGTTTGTTGATGTAAGCAATTGGAAAATAAAATCATGAGCACTGCTTTCGTTAGTCCTTGTCAATTGGAGTAAGTCGCAGCCTCCAAGGATAATTGCAGTCCATTGAGAGGTCTAAAAGGCCTTCAAAGTTTTAAAAAAAATCCTCCAAACTAGTTCACTACTCGTATATGTTGAACATGAGTACTTTAGTTATTTTAGTGTGACATCAGCTTGAAAGATATTTGATAATACTGTTAGATATCTAGCTTTCTATTGAATACTATTGGTAAAAAAAATCAAAATAATTTATTAAAATAAAGAACTTTATAAATAACTATTTAAGTGTCAACTTTTCTAATTAACTAATCATAAATAACGACACCAGCTGACCAAAAAAAAGAAAACATCACAAGTCAGGATTACTAGGATACTATAACTCTAATTAAAACAATAAATTAAATTAATTCATGTAAAATTCATGAAAAGTAAGAAAATACAAATTTAAAGTTTAACAATTTAAATTCGCTTTAAATTCTAAATAAAAAGGCAGTGTGTCATTACTTTATGTTATCTTATATTGCTAAATACTCTTTTTTATATAAGAAACAATATAAAATTTAATAATGTAATGTAAAAAAAACAAATAAATAAATAGTTAATACTATTATTATTATTTATAGGTTAAACATAAATATCATACTGAACATGGCTTTCAAACTGATCTCTATTACGTACGAAAGCAAATAATATATATTTGCATATACATATATTATTTATTAAATAGAATAGATTATAATTTTTAAACAAACGAAATAATCCTACTTTTAAACTTAATATTCCTATTCCACAGTGTCATTGGAATACACTATGTATTTATAGTTTAAGGATCTAATAGAACAAAAAAAAATACATTTTTCTTTTTGACCTCTTAGTTTATTTTTTAATTAAAAAAAATATTTTGTGCACTTTTGTTGTTAAATATTTATGTTATTAATTATTTATACATATACTTCTAGCTATATAAACTTCATAAAAACTTGGTTGTAATTCTTCACTCAGTACTCAAACAATTCCTACAAAAATGACTAAAAAGATTTCATCACTATATTATGCTTACGAGTGTATAAGAATTAAATGTTAAAATATATGTATGTCTTATCTGTGTTTTTGTACATAAATGTTTATGTTATCGATTATTTCATATTTTGTAACAAATAAATATCTAAATAATGACTAATACAAAAATGTTTTGTATAAGTAATAAGTATATAGGTATGCATGCATTTGATGAAGGGTCATCCTGAGCAAGCTCATTTCGGTTGGGAGCTGCCCTATTCTGCACATTCATTATCATTTAATTCATTATAGGCCTGCCAGTGTATTTTGCAAGACACAAGATAGCTAGGCACTCATGTATGAAGTCCTTAGATATTTTGTCTTTCCCGAGGTATTTAGGTACGAGTATATACAGTAGTATAAATGTCTCAAAAGACCCGCATTTCCGAGTCAAATGGTTTAAAGATGATCGTTTGAAGCCCGTTAAGAATGATTCCCATCACAAAAATCAAAATTTATTTTCAAGGTCGTTTATATATGTGTCTTTTATTACTTCCCAACAAAATATTAACCCCTTTGCAGAATAATCTGATGAAATTATTAGGACCCATTCTTTATCCAACCAAATGGGTCGGAAATTTGAAACATTTTTTTTTTTGTTTCAATGGAATGATTAAATTCTACTATTTTCTTCACCAAAAATTTCGATTTGCACATTTTGACTCAAAATATTAATTTTAAAAATATTTTTCAGATTTCAGAAATGATCACAAAGCTTACATATACTCCCCATAAATAAGAAAGTAGAAATAAAACTTTTATAAAGACTGCCTTTTGGTTTTACTTAAACTTCGTTGTTGTGTTTCTTATTGGAAACGTAGGAACATACATATGGATATATTTACTGTGAAGAAGCTGAAACTTTGAAATAGGATAGCATAATTAAAGTTTGGGTAGCATAGTAGCATGGACCTGCAAGAGTAACAAAATGCTACTACAGTAACAACTACGGCACCGCTGGGTGGGATATCAGTGTCGTTGTTAAACAAAATTAAAAATCATTAAAGTTTAACTATATGAAAATGATTAGATACAGGGTGTTTGATAGAAACTTTCAGCTAACAAAACAGACACTGTCGTACATATTTTGTTTGCAAAGAAAACCCAGTCAAATAAAATCAACAAAACAAAAGAAAATTAAATTGTCAGCTCACACTGCCTTCAATTTTAAAAAATCTTAAGACATTATCTCTCTTGTCTTCGAGAGTGGTTCGAACCACTCATTAGTCTTAAGAGCATTCATAAATTGGCACTATTATTGGTTGTTGAATAAGTTTATGAAGCTAATAGATTATGATTGTTCGGTGAATACCTGCCCTAATGTTCCCTCAATTTAATTTACTTGTATGCTATTAAAGTCGCTTCACACTATACAACCACGTACGCAACATCTTACACAACTGGTTATGTAGAATGGCTTGTGTATTGAAATTTTCGCACAACAAATTTTTACACATTTACACTATTCGATAAAACTTTATCCATTTTCTTGCCCTGCCGGAGATATTAAAATTACTCATATGTGTACGTAGCTTCATGAATAAATTGCCGTCTTTCTTTGTGTTAAGTAACTCAATACTGTTTTGTTGTTAGTTATTACAAATTTATTAAAAACTTAAATTTTTTTCCAACAGTTTTTGCCCTTCTTTGTTATTGTAATTTCTAAGCTTTTCTTGCTGCCAGAATGTTGCGTGGAAAATAGTACCAGTCAGAGTCTTTATTCGATTTTCTAACGGGTAATACAATTTTACTTTCACACTATACGATTTCTTGACATTTGGCATGTTGTGTGAAAGTTGTGTGCGCGATTGTACCTATATAGTATGAAGTTACTTTTGAATTCAATTTTATATGCACTCTGCAGGCCTTATTAGCTATTTTTGTTTATTAATTTTAGTCCAATTTAATTAGTTTTCTTTTATAATCAAATATGCAAATTAAACTTCCCTCACCTAAAAATAAACAGCTGACAGCATGAAACTGACATTGGGATGGGAACAAATTGTATAGATAGAGTTAATCTCGACGTTCGAGACGATGCGCTCATGACGGTTTACGCATCAAGCTGTGAGTGTCACGTCCATCACGAAGCCATCGAATTTGCGCATATATACTTATTTTCATATAACACAGCATTTTTTTGACAGCTTGACGCGTAAGCTGTCGAGAGCGTAGCTTTGCGAACGTCGAGATTACCTCTGTGGTTAAGTAAACTAAAGGGATATTTTGTCAAAAGTAGAAAGATTTTTCTTTTCTTCTTTCCTACGAAACCGATTAAACAATTGGTGCGAGATTACTAATGTAGAATGGCCCTACACTTACTTCATTCAAATTGGAGAAAAAATAACGGTCAACATTTTTTGATTCAATTTCAATTCTGTAGTGTTCCTGATTTTTCAAAACAAACTAACCTGTTTTTGACAACCATCCCAGCTGATTCAGTTTTTTTTTTTTTTTTTAGTTGTTTACCATATTTGATCGCACGTAATTTATTTTTAAATAAAACTAATTTTTAAATTGCGGAACTGCTAACAAAATGGATCAAAATACTCAACGTGAGTCCTTTTCGAATCATCTAATAAAATTAGAGTCTAAACCCATACCTCTACAGTTTCATCTGCTGAGGAAGAACTAAAAAACTTTGGTAACTTCCTTGAGAAACATGACCAAATTCTCAAAGTTCTGCTGGCGAAATCGTCTATCACCACCGAAAAAGAACCGAAAATTAATAAATTTAATGAACCGATTAAAGTGTGGTATGCATCGAATCAAGAAAACCTCCCGCTCCTCAAATTAATCGATTCGGATAGACTGCTGAACAAGAGCATCCTCACATTTGCTCACCTCTGCAGTGAAATCGATGAAATTGTCGCCGACGCTAAAGCTATGGAAATGAAATTCCTGTATATCGATGAAGATCTTTGCACTTTAGAGACGAACAATGAGACTACAGAGGCTACCGACCAAAATGAATCTGCCGCAAACGAATTGTATCTCCACAAAATGAGTTCCTCTCTTGACTTTTTGTGTAACATTCAGTTTCTTGTTCAACGTTGCATTATCCTGGGAAGCAATGTCCTTCATCAGTGTGGAGCATTTTTGTCTTTCGAAAATCAAGTTTTTGAGTTTAAATTTTTTGTAAGTATTCTAGAATTAGGGCAATACATTTGGCATCTAAAACATGAACTATTGCAGAACGTGTTTGATTGTTTGGGAAGCGTTTTGCTGCACTTGTTGATTTTCGATGAGGTTCTTTCGAGCTCGAATTTTCATCGCTTCTGGTCATCGTATAAGAAAACTGTTGAAAAAATTACTCGAAATGGGGACAAATTTGATTTTTGTACTGCGGCCGAAATCAGTGGCCTGCTAAATTGCCTCAACGAATTGGAATTTCTTTTCTCCGGGAATATATTTCAGGTAAGAAGGTTTACTTGCCTATTTTATTTTATTTTCAATGTAGACTTCAAATTCATACTTAAATTTCCTTGGTGGCTAATCAAGTGCAAGGAACGGCCCAGCAGAACTCTCGTTAATCCTAAAGCGTCCACGGTCTATTATTCACCCTTTTGAATAATGAAAGGCGGAATAGATTTAGTCCGAAATATTTAGAACGAGCAAAGCAACATTCATCTACCATCTTGGATCTTGGACATCTTAGAGGAGCTTCAACTAAGGAGACTTTAAAATTCGAAACGCAACCGAGAACTGGTTCAAAACCAAACCCAATTGATAATCTTTGTTAGTTAGGCATAAAACGGAACAATAATGGATTTAACATGGTGTTTGTGTGTCCATGCGTCTATCGCACGCTTGTAACTTTTGAATCGTTTGATCTAGAGTTAACATTTTTTTTTTTAAAGTAAGTGGTAAACCGTGAATAATCAGAAAGAAAAAAATATTTGCTTGAGTTGTTATTGCGGGCACTGCAGGTACCCCTGCATTGCATTGTTATGAAAAATCTTCTGGCACAAACAGTTTTTGAAAAAAGTTGGAACACATGGGCGAAATGTCATTCTTACTCCGTCTCCATTCGATTTTCATGATTTTCGTAAAAATACCATCTACATGTCTGAATTAACTTAAAACTTAAATTTCATCAATACCCGTTATGTAATTCTTGGGTTATGCATATCAGAAAGATTATTCGGATTTTTTAAACCCCTCCCCATAGCTTACATCCAGTCTAAGTGCTCCAATGAACGACAGATGGCTGTGTGCACAGTCTTTAGATGTCCCCCGTCTGATACACATCAAGTTTCCTGGCAGTGTGATGGTCCTTGGAGTAGTGAGTAGTGAAAGTCATGTTATACCTCCCTACCTTTTCCCACATAGTCTTCGAGTGAATGCTGCCGTCTGTCTGGATAGACAGTGTGAGTGAAGGGAGACCATGCGTGTTTCAGAAGGATTCTGCGACAGCGCAAAAAGCCGCGGCTACTCAGGAATGGATGGCGATCAATTTCCATGATTACATAACACCAAACTTATGGCCACCTAACTTATCATACCTTAATCCGTTGGATTACTTTGTGTGGGACGTAGTTAAACACAAAACCAACGATTGCGAATCGGTCTAGACTTTTCTAGAAAGTGATCATCGTTTCTTTTGCTTAGCTCCTCAGAAGTTTTTTTTTCTGCATTTGCAGTGTCCTGCTATGAAGTCCGTTAGCATACGTAACCTATTTTTGCTTAATTCTTATAGTTGATAGTATGTTTGCTTGTGACCCGAAATGTGCAGGTTCGAGCCCAAGCGGGGAACATCAACCAACAGCCAGCCGAACATAAAAAATAAATGAATACAATCTAAGTTTCTCGAACCACTACAAAAAAAGGAATTTTTGATTGGTAGGACAATGGACTGAAAATCGAGGATCCGGGGTGGGGTAAAGCCCGGTTGAAATTCCCGAAGAGTATTTTGGTTTGTTTAACCAAAGCAGCTTTGCTTGTGATAGTTCCTACCGAGGTTAAGTTATGAACAGCTTCCAGGGTGTCCATGCTGCTTAACCTTGCTTTGTGTTAATAATCATTCTCATGAGCAGTTGACTTATCAATACGCCAAGCGAACCCTCCATCCAAAAGTTATTGGTTTAAAATCTTTGCAACAAATGGCAGTTCCTAGCCGCTTTAAAAATAAAAACAACATTCACTGGAAATGTGAAATTCAGATATCCTTTTACGAGTAAGATAACTTTGAATTAAAAGAAAGTAGATTTGGACCAGTTGATCTTTCTCTGGTTTTAAAGAAACTGGTTGGGCCAAATTTTGATCATCTAAAACCAAATTGGATGTGTCGCTGATCTGAAGGGCGTGCTCATTGAGCACATTCCACTCGCTAATCAGTCTATATTGTAATAAATGTCATATTTTTCATTGCAGAGCTTTTTGGACAGCACTTTCATGATAAAAGAGAAAATTGGACCCAAAGCACTTAGCCAATTAGGCGCACAATTCCAAGAATATTTGAGAACAAATTTAACAAAAATCGAAAAACTTCCCGTTGATCTATGCGACTTTAGTGAGACACAAATGTTAGTGCAACTGAATGCATTTTGTGTCCTTTGTCATGAATTCTTTGGACAGTTTGATCTGAAATTTCTCAAGATCATACTAGAATTGAATAACAAACATATGGGTATAACTTTGATTGGAAACGTTGTCTGGACACCAGCAGCATTTTTAAGGAAACATGCAGAAACTTTAATGCGACCTTACGAGAAAACACTCCATGATACAACGAAACAACGACAAGTTTATTTAGATGGTCGAGTTCAAAATTTACAGCGGGACTGTAAACTTTATTGTAGCCAGATATCTTTGTGGACAATTTATATGGAAAATGCTCTCAAGTCGGCTACATCGGAGCTGAAAGTAGAACAATTTAAAGAGCATGCAAATATGTTGTTACAAGGACTACAATATTCTGGTCAATTGAGTTACATTATAAAAGCAGTGATCAACATGCATGTATTATTGCAAACAACAATGGCTAAAAACACCCTACTGTCTGTTGCTAAACTTATTGAGATGCTAAAGATGATTCAACTTGTATTCCAAAGTGACGTGGAAAGTATTGCTAAAACTATAAATTGCATTGTGCAGTATTTGCAGTATAAAGCATTGCATATCATTGTAATGGCAAAGGTAAGAATTTGGTGTTTTATTGAAGAAAGAAGAAATGCTCTTGTTTTCTGCTTTAGGAATGAAAAACGCATATGCTTCGCTTGATCCTTTTTTATAAGTATACTGAAAAGATATAGAACAGGTGTGGTATTAAGCCAGACTCACCAGCTCGTGAGCCAAACCAAGTTTTCTTTGAAACCAAATAAAGGCTGTGCTGATACTCCCTTGATTTTTACATTTCTAAAGCCTTATCAGCTCGCAACCATGTAACCATTCTCTCTTTGAATTGCGACAACACAGAATAGGTATACACCTAATAGTATCCCTTAAGGATCTCCATTATCAGTGGTATTATTCTTAATAGCTTTCGACGAGGAAGGTTAGCAGAATCATAGCTAAATATTCTCAACTGAATCACGTCATTTACGTAGATGACATATACATTCTGTATAAACACAATGATCTAGTAAAAGTCAATGGTCTTCTCTAGAAAATTATTTTTCTAGTGCAAAACTTTCTCTTGATAAATGCAGCAAAACCTTGCACACGTATTTGTCGTGTAGAAACTTCTCGTTTATCGTAGTATCGTAGGTCTTGCATTTAATTATAAATGTAATTGAAAAACTCACTGTTTACAACTAAAAAAAGAGACTAGTTCAAGGGCAAACATAATTAAATACTTAGCCTTGTAAGAAATCGAATGCCGATATAAACTCACTATGTAACATCATTGAAATTTGTATTTCTAAGCAACGGTAACTCTCCGAAAGCAACAATAAACACTATAGAGGGTCCCTATCATCAAGCCGCTCGAAGAAGCATCAACGTTTTTCCACAAACACGGTAAAAAATATTTTAGTGGAATTGGAACTTCCTATTATTGAAGACCGAATCGTTGCAGCGAAAGCTAAACTATTTATTAAGCTTTCCTTTACAAATTGTTCAATTATCGAAAAGAACATCACTCTTTCAAGAAATACGAATTCACCGAATTAACACCCCCTCGCTCTTGTCTGCTCTAAACAAATGAAAATGCCTATCTACACATACGTCGTTCATTATGGACTTGGCAGTCTATTACAAAACCAACACAACTAAAAACGCATTTTGCTCTCTGATCCGCAGCATCTCCTCGCATCTAAATTTTAGAGGTTGGAATTTTGTGTTTACAGATGGTTCTAAGACCATGAACAGCACGTCGTTCGCTGCAACCTTCCAAGACCTAATAATAATTACCACGTTTATATGGAGGATTGAATCCGGATTCAATTCGGGTTGAGTGTCATGTAAACTCAAATTGGATTGAAACAGGATTGACTCGATCCGATCACAAAATTTTCTGCGATCGAGTTGAGTTTTTGCATGTAAACGCGGGTCGAAAGATTGAGTTTGACAGATAGAGAAAAAAGAGATATCGATAAGGGTGTTTGGCTTGCATACACAAGAGAAGTGTCAAACTCAATCTTCTTTCGATTACATTCTAACTCGATCCCTCAATTTGGTTACAGCGAAAACCTGGATCAAAACTCAATCCTCTTTCAATACGATCTCTCAATCCGGTCATATAATCGTGGTAAATGTCTGCGGTTAATGTGGGTCCCTGGTGATGTAGGGATGCAAGGGAGCGAACATGCTGACAGAGCTGCCAATTCTGCTTCTCATGCTCCGGTCCACTCAATCTCCGTCTTCACCAAACTCGACTTATTGCATGTTATAAATAGGAAACTTAAAGCACAACAACTTAAGGATTGGCGTAGTTACCAGCATCATTATCCGTTAATCAACATGGATAGATCACGCCTGATATAATCCTCCAACCTGTCCTATCTGCAACTTCAGCATCGACATTAACCACGTTCTAGGCATAGGAGCTGTTGCTGTATGTAAATTTTAATTTTATAATAATAATAAACAACAGTCGTCAACGGCAACTACTGTCATACAAGTGGTTGTTTTTTCAATGACCTTGGAGCTAGAGAGTGAATCTTGACTGGATTTTGTCCATAGCCATAAGATATTGATTGTTATTCCACCACCACTCTGTTGAATAGTCTCCTAGTTTTGGTTATAAGATGTCTTATGTCTAAACTCATTCAAATAGAGAGTAGTAGTGAGTCCTACCAACACAAAATGCGAAAACGTACACTCTCATAACCTCCTTATAAGAAATTGCATCCTAAACTATATAGAGTTACTGCCTTTACCCAACCTCCTCTTGGTCATGCGATCAGCAAGCCAAATATGGACTATTACTTGCTAACGTTTACTACCTATTAAATATATACGTCTTTTATTATAAAAAAAATAAATTATTACTTTATTGACAGAAAAAAATAACCAGTACCACTCTGCACGATCGAAATGTAGACGCATTAGCTGCGCTGAAAATCGCTGAAAAATGCCTACAAGGTCCTGCAACTCGCATGCGCATTTTAGTAGCAAACCTAGCTGTAAATGCTACAAATTCAGCTGGTCGCACACTGCCAAGTGATCAGTATGATAAATTTACAAGCATGATCAATCGCATTGAATTATTGGCTAAATTTCAAGACATTTTGAAACATCTCTGTGATACGTCTTTCATCTATTGGCATCAGTCATTGTTATCGGCATATCTGAAGCAAATTGTCGAGAAGAAAATGGATTTCAATTCATTTCAGGTAAGTAAATCGATTCTTTTTTTTATTATGTAACCTCATGTAGAATTATTTCAATAGTTTCTAGTTAAATCATCTAATGACTGTGGACGATCTCTGGATATATTGAAATTGGGCGGCTTAAAATTGACTGACATGTTAAAGAAGTCGAATTTCGAAAGTTTTAAAATGGAAATCATAAGCAATTTGTGTGCACAAATTGAAACATTCCTTCGTTTAGAGGTGCATTCGAGTTTACAATTGGATAAAATGAATCCATTCGAACAGAGTATCAATGACTATAGAGATTTAATTAACATTTGTCCGATTGAATTGAATGGACAGTATGTTATTTTGCAAGGTTTGATTGTGTAAATACACGCAAAGATGGACTTTCTTTATAGAATTTAATTCACAGATCACGTTGAAAACTATTTAAGCAGCATGTTCTATAATTTGACAACAATTTCTTTGCATGATTGGAAAACGTATGAAGAGATGCGACAATTGGGAAACTATAGACTGAATTTGAATCCAATTGAAGATTATCTACCAAATCAGACAATAGAACAGGTATACATCATAAATTTCGTTACTTATTTATATGACTTAACTAGGCAACTCTTTCACCTCTTTATTATATCGTCTTCCATGTTCACAATTTGAACATTAGATTCATTTCCTGAATAACATTCCTCTTAGACATCTGTAGTTACTTGAAAGTAGTTTAATAACCCCTAGCTATTTAATACAATAAAACGTGTAATCTTATCGCAGTGGCAACACTAATTATGACTTAAATTGGTTTTGTGATTCAGTAAAGGATATGTGGAAGCCATCTTGGGGAAAACTATCCATAAACACAGTCTGCACCGAAGGCGAGTGGTAATATCCATCGAAACCATTAAAAGTGCCGCAACTGTAATAAGTTTTCACTCGAAGTCCTTGCTTTGATGCATATTATGCGTGTGCAACTGAAAAATTTAAGCCTATAGGGCTGCGCAGCATGGAAACAAAGATTACAATTGCAAGGTCTACGAGCAGGAAAAAGGAACGAAAAACAAAAAAAAAGAAATCGAAAAAATGTTTTAGTAGGAAAGTAGTCGGAAATTTCTATACAACGGTAAAACCGTCAACCCAGGGGTTCAGTCTCCAGACGAAGCATTTAAAGAGAAGGACGGTGTTGGATATCCTGGGATACCAATTCCGTGGCGACAGTTTAATCGCCTCAATGTGGATGACGACTTATTTTCCCAACCACCTCAATTCACTGAAATGGAAGCTGCAATAGACCATCAATACTACCAGAGGATTCGAGCAAGTTCACCCTCTATCATGAAGCTTATTTAAGATTTTACTTACTAGAAAATATGTGCAAAACTCTCAAGTCATTGTGATTATTTTTTCAAAAATCAGTGCAACTACTTTGCTATGAAGGCCATATTGGCACCATTGACAGAACGAAACGTGTAGTCACTGGCACATTCGTTAGTATTGAATATGGTTATAAACTAGAATAAGCCACGTTGACAGGAATCGATATAGTTACTCTAAGATGACAGGTAGATGAAAGAGGACCAAACAAAGTGGTGCCTACACCTTGAATAAAACACTTGCAGGTACAGGTCCACTCTGGATTGTAGCACTATCAAACTAAGTTAAGTCCTCGCCACATACCAAATGCTAATAAGTTACCTTTAAGCCTATCGTTGGATATACTGTGAACAGTTGATACACTAAATTGTTTCCTCCCCTCACTACATCCCACAATTTCTTAAATTCAATATGCACCAGTACCTTTTCTGTTCCTATCTTAGTTTCCCTTCTACTAATATAGTATTTTAAACATCATAAGAGTATTAAGAAACCCTTGAGAGGTCGAAATAGTAAAACAAAAAAATTCGTATGTTGCTCCATTTGCTATCGATCGAACTTATGACAAAGAACTCAGTTCCGATTAAAATTCGCACGTATTTTCGTCCTTCTTTCAGGGTATTGATGTTCTAGAAATCATGCGCAACATCCATATATTCGTCTCGAAGTACGTCTACAACATGAACACGCAGATTTTTGTCGAACAAAAGAGCTCTAACAAACATTTGGATACGATTGGCATTCGTCATATTGCCAATTCCTTGCGAACTCATGGAACCGGCATAATAAATACCACAGTCAACTTTACATATCAATTTCTGCGTCAGAAATTCTACACGTTCTCGCAGTTTCTTTACGATGAACAAATTAAATCTCGCCTTATGAAAGAACTTCGTGCCTTAGTGGAGAACAAACAAAACTCACGGAATCTTTACCCTTACGAGAGAGCTGATGCGTTCAATAAAGATATTCGAAAGTTGGGCTTGTCTCAGGATGGACAAACATACATGGATTTATTTAGAAAGGTTATCTCTCATGTTGGTTAGTATCGTTATTTTTTTTGCCATTTCCATATCTATGAGGATTTTCTTCTTACAGGCAATGCAATGGGTTACATTCGCCTTGTACGATCGGGAAGCATACACGCCAACTATAGTGCTAGCATTTTTCTACCAAAATTCGATGAAAATCTAAAATTCGTCGATTACGCCAAACAAGATCAACTAAATGATGTTACAGTGTCGGCAGCAGAAAATCTAGAAATAAACATTCGAAATCTATCGAAGAGTTTCTCCGATGGAACCGATTATTTTAAGGTTTGTTATTCGTCTTTTGAGTTTCTTCTCATTTTTTTTTATACTTTTCTATTACAGATTCTAGTTGAAGCATTCCAACCGTTTTTCCGTAATCCAAATAATATCCATTTGAAAAATTTCTACCTAATTATACCAGCACTGACTCTCAACTACGTGGAGTACATTCTCAATGTTAAGGAAAAGATCCACAAAAAGGATAAACAAGAAGCAGTGCTTTTCGATGATGGTTTCACTGTTGGACTTGCTTACATTTTGAAATTATTAAATCAAATTTCTGATTTTAATTCATTGCATTGGTTCAACACTGTTACGGATCGCTTTGAGGCCGAACGCAAAAAAATTAAACTAATGCGCTCCGAAATCACATCGAATTCTGGCAGAAAGGATGAAAATGAAAAACTTCAACAAACGCTAGCGTTGACGGAGAAACGAATAACAACACATCAAATGGAATATAATTTACTGTATTATAATCTATGCAGCGCAAAAGTATTTTTCCATTAGTTAACTTCAGAAGATGGAAGGAGAGAGAATTGTGCCTAATTGTAAGTGGAAGAGTTCACTCAGTTATATACATATTATAGTAAAGTATTTTATAAATAAAACTTAATTATAAACTGCGATTAAAGCTTTAGCCTATCACAAATTAATAGATCATTTAGACTGGAACATTGATAATAATCAAATTAGGCAGACTTACTATTGCACTGTAGTCTGTAGACTGTATTAGGACATTGTCTTTCAAAAGCCTTATCAGTCCCTTTTTCGGCGCAAAACAATAATATATAAATATAATAATATAATAATATTATCATTTGTGTAAGATACCAATCGTTAACTTTTTTACTTAAGCTAAGGACATGACGGTTAGTTCTGTTTTAAGGGATAGCCTTGCGCAAAATAACTTTATTTATTTATTTTCGATGAGGCTATAACTCAGGGTAGCCCTGGGACCAAAATGTCTGATCCGTGAACGGTCAACTCGTTACGTAATCATGACGTTCGTTTGATCGTTTTTAGTTACGAATTCCGTCCCGACAAAAACTGAAGAGCTCATATCTTGGTAGCAGAACCCGTCGGATGTTTAAAATTATTTTATAATCTTCATAATCTTCAGGGCGCCGTGGCTCAGTGGTTAAGTTCGCAATCACTGTAGGCGGGAGGTTCAAGGTTCGAATCCAAGAAAACAAACAAAAAAAAAAAACATTTTCCCACCTCTCGCGAACGTCTGACAAACTTCGAAAAGTAAAAATTGTCATGAAAAGCTTCTCTCAAACGAAACAATTGACCATTCGGCGAACAGTACGGGTAATTTCGAGAAGTAAGGCCAGGCCCTGTATAAGGCTGTTATCGCCAAAATATTTATTTTTAATTATTTTAAGGAAGGGTGAACCTCTTGATTCTGCTCTGGAGATTACAAGCTTCTGGGTATATGTCTCAATTCCAGAGATTACTTGTTCTGTAACAAAAGCAATTTTAATACGGAGATATTCGCGCGGTCTCCAGATGGACAAAAAAGCGATGGGTGACGCTCATTAGTGCGTGATCTTCTATTAAGCTACTCTGTATGCTGTCGGATAGATGAAGAGAATATGTTTTGTGCCTGAATTTCAAACGTGAGATGAATACCTAAGCCCCAGTCTAACTTGTGCTTTGTATAAGGACAAACAGGTAGCTCAACCTCATCTGATTTTCCAATGCTGGATTTATGGTCGTGTCATGTAACACAACAGTTGACTATGACTGTGTTTGATTATTTGGTTTTCTATTTTTAGCTGTGATACAGTAAACATGTTCTTCCTGAAAAAGTATAAATTGGGTTTTCTTTACTCTTGTTAAGACATAAAAACCCTTTGAAACGAAGAGAAAAATCCCAGTTGCGTCTGGTGACTTGATGCAATTCAAAAAAATCTGTCCTAAGCAATCTGGTACAGTGAAATTTGCTGTCAAGCTTAAATTTGCCATTGGAGCCCTGGTCCACTTGTCATTATACACAAGAACTTGGATCGGTGACAATTCTTTTGACTAAAGTTCAACAAGATTTAATTTAAAGTCTCTATAGAGAAAACAAAAATACCAGGAACGAACTGAATCCTAAGGTACACTCAATAGAAAAATTATTTGCACAATGTAATACTTACACCATATCTCTTCAATAAAGTTGTATAACTTTTGAATATATCACTTATGTTGTTGTTTATTATTAATCTTTTACATTATCTTGAAATGGTAAATAGAAAAACAAAACAGAATTTCAAACAGTAAAGGTTAAAACCATGAAAAAGAAAGTGGCAAAATTATTTGGACAAGTGCAATTGACTTTTGTTTATATGTACTTCTGAAAGCCGAAAAGGGGAAATATTTTTACATTAAACGCAATGTTTTTTTTTGGCACAACATTACCTAATAAGACGTGTTTCCTCCATTTGCCTAATAACTTCAGTGAGGCGTCTTGGCATTGAGTCTATGAAATGTTGAATGTGTTCTCCCGGAATGATACTCCAAGCTGTTATAAAATCTTTCCATGTTTCATCTGCAGATCTTCCAATGTTTTGTGGAATTTTGGATTCACAAGATGCCAAACATTTTCTATGACATTTAAGTCAAGGCTTTGCAGACGCCATTTTAAAGCTTCTTGTCCTACTTTTGATGTTCCAGGCAGTGTGTATGGGTGCATTAACATGTTGAAGGATGAAATCGCTCCCGATGAATATTGAGCCTGCCTCCAGTGCAACATCATTTAGTATCTCTAAATAATGTGACTGTGTCATATGGTCGGAGCACCGCACAAGTGGACCCACACCACAATATGATATGCATCCCCATATCATAATATTACCTCCTTTGGAATGCCTTGTGGGCTGCGTAACGGGTTGCTTGGCTCTTGTTTTTGAATCGGAGTAACAAAATGTTCGGCCATAGCTGCCATCCAAAGAACAAGCAGTCTCGTCAGTCCAGAGCACACTTTTATGTAGGGTTTTTGTTTTTGTATGACGTAGGCTCGGATTTTATTTTCCTCCAACCTTCTTCGACAGCAGTGATATTTTGCCGAAAGTCCTGTTGCCGAAGCACCAGTTTCAAATTCTGCAACCGTAGCAACTCGTTTCTCTGTTGTTAGTTCCCTAGTACTAGCCATTTAAAATAAATTAGCTAGAGGAAAGATGACGCTGAACTATTAACAATGACTACTTGCATCGTTTTGTATTGAGTAGTCGAAGAATTTGACTATCGTTACATGTCCAGAACAGTTAATTGCACTTGTGCAAATGTCACAATAATGTTGCCACTTTCTTTTCCATGGTTTTAACCATTACTGTTTGAAATTTGATTTTGTTTTTTTTATTTACCGTTTCAAGATGATTTAAAAGATTAATAATAAACAACAGCATAAGTTATATATTGAATTTTTCAAAAGTTGTACAACTTTACTGCATTGATATGGTGTAAGAATTACATACTTACTGAATAAATCCACGGCTTCTACTAAAAAACCTACTGTTTTACGTGTTGATAACTCTGTAGTATATGACAAACTCGCTATTTCTGATACTTTTAATTGTTATTTTGCTAATATTGGCTGCAGTCTACAACCGAGTCCTGTCCAATCGATTTGTTGTACTTGTCCTTCCATTTGTGGACGTGCTGAACCGTTAAATAGTAGTAGTTTTGTTTTTCAACCTATAACTTCTCTTGAAATCTTGAAAGTTATTGGTACTTTACCTAATTCGACTTCACGCGGAACTGATGGTATTTCAAATTGTGTACTTAAAAAAATTGTATGTTTCATAGTGGATGTCTTGGCAATTGTTTTTAATCGTTGCGTGTTTGAAGGTGTTTTTCCTGAAGGTCTTAAATGTGCACATGTCATTCCTTTACTCAAAAAAGCTTCCGCTGCAGTAATCAGTAACTACAGGCCTATCTCACTTCTTTCTGTTTTTAGTAAAATTTTTGAAAAACTAATGAAAAATCGAATAGTGAGTTTTTTTAGAGAAAACTAAGTTTTTCAATCCAGTTCAATTTGGTTTTCAAAGAGGCAAATCAACGGAAGATGCGTTCTTACAGTTTTGCTCCCAAATAATGTCACACCTTGATGGGAACAAATTTACGGCTGGTTTATTTATTGACATTACCAAAGCATTCGACATGGTCAACCATAATTTCTTGTTGAGGAAACTGGAAAAAGCTGGATTTCGTGGTTTCATGCTCCACTGGTTTAGGTCGTATCTTGAAAACAGGTCGCAAATAGTGAAGATAGATAATATAAAGAGCGATATAATGTTCTTTAACCTCGGTGTTCCTCAAGGCTCCGTTTTAGGTCCAATTCTGTTTTTGGTCTATATCAATTCACTCTTTGCTCTTAGTTTTAAGGGTTCAGCAACAGCTTTTGCTGATGACATTGGTTTCACTTATGGCTTAAACAGTCCTTTAGACCTAGTTTCTGATGTTAATTGGGATCTAAGTTTATTGAGACACTGGTTTGCTGAACATAATTTAGTAATAAGCTCAAAAACCAA
This sequence comes from Pocota personata, assembly GCA_963082735.1. Lineage (NCBI taxonomy): Eukaryota > Metazoa > Arthropoda > Insecta > Diptera > Syrphidae > Pocota > Pocota personata. The sequence goes on along the minus strand of OY720430.1, from coordinate 43,562,415 downwards.
GATAATGTTCTTCGGCTTATCTTCTGCATACAACTTGGAAGCAAATGTGTACTTCCACGCACCTGAGTGTCTTAAATATATACTGTGTAATTGCTATTGTTCGTCTGGTTTTTCCTCCCCCTCTTTTTGTCATAATCGAACCTGTAGTGATAAGTGTTTCCAAGTAGAGAGTGTTGACGAATTTAAACATTCGGGGCTTACCTTTGATTCTAGGATGAGTTTTACGAATCACGCTGATACTTTGAAAAAGTATTTCCGATGCACCCTTCGACATTTTTATTATCTGCGTAACTTATGCTCAACCAAGCTTTTAAGGATAATTTACTATGGTATTTTCCATTCCAAGTTGCAATATGGAATTGCTTGTTGGGGGGGTGTGTATCGAAAATACAACCAGTTGATTTTGCAGAAATATGTCCTAAGAAAAATTTGTCGAAAATCTGGTAGACATTCTAGCTTTCCTTTGTTCTGTGCCCTGAAAATTCTTCCTGTTCGTCATTTGTATTGTTTTAAGGTATTAAAAATTTTCTTTATGAAGTCTGGCAATCTTAATTTTCGTTTATTTTCTTGTTATAATCTTCGTGGAAACCTTTCAAACTTTTTATCTGTACCCTATTTCCGAAACACTCACATCGAAATTTTTTTTCAATTTTGTCTTATCGGTTATTTAATGAACTCCCTGAGTCAATCAGGACAATAACAATACCTGGAATGTTTTTAAAAATCGTAAAATTGTGGCTCTTCAGCTTTGATTATGTTGCGTTAGAATCTCGTATTTCTGATGTTTTGGTCTAATCTTCGTCTTCATTATTTCCATTCTCGTTTTGCATTTTTTACAATTACTATAATTATTATTTTTTTTCTTTTTGTTTGAATTAAATTACTTTTGGATTATGTTTCTTGAAATGTTTAAAGTTTATTTTTTATTTTCTTTTACTTTGAATTTTTAAAGAGTCACCCCACCCAAAAATGTTGTTTGTATTACTTTAACTAATTGAAGTGGCATTCAACTCTATTTTTTACTTGTATATAAATACTGAATGTCACCAACCTTTCTTATATTTTGTTCCTACTTGAACTGTTTTACATTGATTAAATTATTTGTTTCTTTAATGAATTTATAAGAAATAAATACATCATACATCATCATCATCATCATACATACATTGTGCAAATAATTTTACCAATGACTGTACTTCTTATTATGTGGTAAGAAACATATCCATAGAGTGTAGGCTGCGGCTGTTAGACTCAAGAATTCGTATCGCTTTATCTTCAAACTAAGTAAGGCTATTCAACGAATAGATGGACATTTTTCGAGCCTACCGCTTCTAGTCTGTAGAACAAGCGTGTTCACTGATGCGGTAATTCGACTTGAGTATCGGTAGCTTCTCAATTTATTTACAATACCACCCTATCTTGAGAGTTAATCGCTCTGAGAATAATTTCATCAGACTATATTTTGAATTTATTAAATCAAATAACTCTTTCGATTTTCCTTCACTTTTTCTTTTTCGTCTGGCCTCAGTACAACTTGTTATATAGGAGATGTTCTTGCTTCAGCAGACCATATACTAAAATTGGAATGATACAAAAAGCCTAGCATACTAGACACAAAATGAAACTAATAATTTAATTATTTTAATAGACATTTATTCTTTGCATACATCATTTTTGATTAAAAACATTTTATTGTTATATTAAAAACCATCCCCGTTCACAAAGAACTATTTAGTTATTTTTTTTTCTTCTTTAAATAATACATTATAACATTCATTTAAGTTTTATATTTTTTTAGACAACAGTACATTTGCTATAAGCATATATGATATATTCTTTATGCAAAATATATAATTTATTTTTTTTAATTTACCTACAATCAATAGAATTGTAAAAATTATAAGTGTATACGTACATTTTGGATATCATAAAAATGAAGTGGGTAAACACACATATAAAAAATATATATATTTGAATTTATATATATAAAATTTCTCTAAAATATAATAAAAAAAAAAAAGTCTCCAACTTAAGTGTAGAGTTATGTGTATGTAAATTGTGCTTAAAATATGAACAATATGAATACCTATATTTATTTATATATCTGTGGTCAAAAGATTGAAATCTCATTCTGAAAAATTTATAGTTGAATTATTGTTGCTTTTGACCACAGATACATTTTTTTTTTTAAGTCTCAAGCATAATAAGGAAGTTTATCGATATGTGTCGCGCCCTTTTGTTGAATTTTTAATGGAAAGTGTATAACTTTATAATTTACTAAATGCAAAGATACTGTATGTTGTGCTTATGTGTTTTATGATTTGTTCGTGTAGCTTATTTGGTTTGAAGTTTAAAAAAATTAGTTTCCTCTCAGGGGACTTCCATTCAGAACAGAAATGTGTATTAAAAGCGATGCCAGCTCAAGTTCTTCGCTAAATTTATTGCGGAGCGTTACACTTCGATAACCAGTGCGAATGCAATTCACTGGATAAACCGCTTGAGCGATAAAATGCGTTTCGGCAAACATATCCTCATCCTGCACCTCGAAACGTAACAACGCGAAATGAGGATTACGTACGGAGAATTCGCAAACTTCATTCCATGTTGGATTATATCCGTTCTCGTTGACTTTTGTTCGATGTTTGATGCCACTGTCGAAACTAGCTCCGACTAGTTCAATCACCACCAACGGATTGTTGCTCTTGCCGCCGCGGAATAAATGCCGTCCACCTATTATACGGATTGTGATGATTTTCTCTTCAGCTGGACTGATGGTCAGAGGATTGTTCGGATCGAATCCATCGGCGGACATGAATTTCGGCTTTAGTAAGTAGCCACAATTGCCGTTGTCCCGAAACTTGGCCTGATTTAGCTGCATCGCCTTGTCGCCGGTTTGATAATTCAAAGCGATCATTTGTGAACCCACGTTCCAGAAGGGAACCGGATTGAAATTCGACGAATCCAATCGTTGACCCTTCGGATAGACACGACTGATCTGATTGCGATGATACGCGAGGAAGAGTAGGAGATTTTGTTGCAAGAATTGCTTCTCCGCTTTGGTCTCTGGGAAGCTGGACATTTCATAGAATACCCAGCCGTGCTCCCTGAATGGAACACTTCGGAAATAGATGATTAAGTCTGACATTTCCTTGGCGACACGTGCGCTTCGTTCTTTCTTTCTGCGCTCTGTAGCCAACTGATTGGCGATTTGTGCGGCTTCCTGGATTGCTTTAATCCACTCGACAGCCTGCTCTTGATTGTCGAATCCAATCACAAGGGCATTTTGCATTGTTGGCGTTTGAATGTGCATCTTCACTAGAATACCATCTTCGTTCGATTCGTAGAGGTTTGCAATGGCTCCATGAATTTCAATCGAATCCGTTCGAGAAAAACTTTCATTTGTGCTACTATCGTCAGTGAAGCAATTATATTCATCGCTGGAAGCATCAATGACTTTCACATAGTTAGCCGGCAGATGGCGTTGAATCATTCCACCGTAATCTCCACGCCACCACATTGTATTGTTTCGCTGCACATTAGTGATGATCGCATGTTTCGGAAATGATAACTCATCTGGTTTATCAGCTTTGTAACTGTAAAGTGCCTTACAGGTGACACGATCATCTAAACTAGGATCCATGTAGCTGGAGGCATCGTTAAAATCATTTCCGTTGCTCTCGTTGACCAGTGAAGCTTGACATGCGAGCAGCTTTTGCTTTAACATCTCCTGCGATACCGGATAGAGGAGTTTTACATTCCTATAGAGTGGATTCCGAGTGTAATAGTTCACCAGACTGACCAAACTCTCAAATTGCGTGGTATCAACGACATACAGCCGACCCTCCTGCAAGATGCGACAGTGCTTGACCTTGCGATTGATCGTGAATGAGATCACAAAGGCGTTTGTGTTCTGTACGCTGTTTCTCACAAGAAACGATCCAACATCCAGTTTGATGAGAACCTGCTCTGCTTGCTCTTTGGTGGTATTTGGATGAAACCATTCTTGGGTTTCGTGCTTCTTTGGTTGCGGCACCGGTTCTTTGAGTGTGATGGAGAACTCCGAGCTCCGCAGCATATTCTTGCGATAGTAAACAATCAGACTGTAGAGACTGTCAAACACAAAGTTGTCCACCAAGTAATACTTTGTCGTGCCGTTCTCGTGTTTTAACTTGATGCGGCAATGGTTGGGACGATTTCGACGCCAAAACGAGAGACTATAATCGCCAACAAAAGTCGCAGACTCACGTACGAGGAAAGTCCCATCGCCCAGATGTTTGTAGGCTTCCAGTAAAGCATCGGCTTCCTGACGACCACCTTCCAACTTGCCATGGAACCAATTCTCTCCAAAGTGCAATTCATCGTTGACTAGATTCTCCTTCGGTTTCGGCATAAGCGACGATGATGACTGCTCGTGATCCTCATCGCGATTCTCGTCAGTCTCAGATGAATAGATTAGTTCTTGTTGTGTCAAGACAATGTGATAGATATTCCATGACTTATCTACCGGATCCTTGTAGTAGAGCATTCCCTCCTTGATCACATTTCGGACATTTTCATTTTCATCCGACGAGCGGATGGGCACCCCAGAGCCCCCACCAACGCTGCTCACACTGCAACCATCCTCGTACTCGGGTAATTTCTTGTGCTTCAGAATGATCTTACGTCTCAGCTGATATGGCGAGGGCATCTGAGCCTCTGCTCGATCGCAACGTTGTGTCAACAACATATCGCCAAACACCTCGGTCAACGCTTGAGCCATATTCCGCTGCTGCTCCAGCGAGCAATTCTGCTCAATGGACAGTATCACCGGATACTCCGACGTGACAAACGCGTGCTCCTTAATCGTTTTGATTACATCCTTGAATTTTATCTTTGACGTCATCGTGTGACCATGAAAGATATATGGCAGATTATCTGGACCGTTCCAGCAGTCCAGTTCAATGCAACGACATCCCATACGCAACGCTCGCGCATACGCTTCGGTGGAAGACTCACTAGAGAACTGATCGCCAGTCAGGTAAGTGTTGTGTGACGATGCAATCCAATAGTTCGACATGGATTGCTTCATGTCCATGTAGATTTTATCGCGATTGCGATCCCATAAATCGTTTTGCTTCGAAAAGAGATAGTCCAAGAACTCAGATAACGTGAAATATGGCTCCTGGACGTCACGTTCAATGTCTTGAATGAAATCACGTACGAAATTCGACACCATGATGTCGTCGTGCCCCATAGCATCCTGTTGTTCTGTCAAGAGGAACTTTTTATACTCGCGCAGCGTCACGTTCTCCCCGTCTTTAGAATACTGAAAGTGACTGTCCAGAAAGCAGTCATCTATGAATGTCGGTGGTACCAATAGCTTACGATATAGGCGAGCAAAATCATCAAATCGCAGATCACTCTTACGGCGGATGTCATCTTCAGAGAAGAGCTCCATCAGTTTTCCGGTCGTCATTTTGCAACTGACGCCCGCAAGGAAAGCCTTAAAATCCTTCACAGTGACATTGACACCCTCCTTCGAATGCTGGTTGGCATTCTCAATGGCATAGTACTCTCGTCGCAACCATCGTTCAACTTGCAGCGGATACGGGGCATTAACCGTATCCTGGACCATGTACTTCAACCCCTTTACCCAATTCTCACACTCCAGCTCGGACAGGGCGACAATAGAAAACGTCTTCAACTTAAACGAGCTTCCATAGAGAACCACAAAGCACTTGCCGGTCTCAAACTTCTTTGTCTCTTCGGCAAAGTTGCGAAATTCCTTCGAGTTCTTACCAACGCGAATCTCTTTCACTTCACGCAGATCCAGTGAGCCCTCAAAGTCTGTACGTGTGTTGGCGTTCACCAGTGACCACAGAAGCTGCCTAGTCTCTCGAACAAGTATCAATTTCTTTTGCTCCGGCCGATGTTTGGAGTACAGCTTTGTGACAATGGTCCCTCTCTCGAGCATACAAATGGTTTGTTCCATTTCGCCCAGAGTGGGCACACTGATAGCACTGAAGCAATTCATTGTGATTAACTACAAGTATTTCGCGATTAAAGAGATTAGAATTTCTTGATTTAATTTTCCATATTTTATTTCGGCGATTTCCTGTTTGGGTCCCGATAAAATCTGCCACCTCTACAATGTTTTTTTTTTCTCTTTTTTTTTGTACGTCTTTCCAAATTGAATTAAAGCACGGAACTCGGATGAATGCAGTGAAGAATACTTTGTTTGCACTAAATGTGGAAAGATTTATTTATTATTTTAACACATAAACAAACAAACAAAAGCCAAAAATACTACAGAGGCAGGCACTTGGGTAAAGAAAAATATGTTAGGAAAATTTTTGGATAGATACACCTCTGCTGCTGCGGTTCAGCATCGCGAAATGACATTCAATTGACGTTTATCCATTTGTCATGTGGGTGTGTTCGATTGTTACCACGTGAATGGTGTTAAAATGTGAAATATTTTTCAAAGATTATAAATATTTTGATAATACATGCAGGAAAATTAAGAGATTATAAATAAGCCCTTAATTATAGGATTATAACAATTGTATATGTAAGTGTCAAAAATATAGATAAAAGAAAATTCGCCTATAAATCATGTCATATCGATGTGTATTAAAAGTTTTTTCTGAATTTGTTTGTAGAAAGTCGCACATGTTGATGACTAATTTGTATAGGTCTGTTGTCGTATGGCAGAGTAGCTTATGTCCATTTTTACCATTTTACAAACGTTTTCATTCATGTTAAAATCGTAAGAAATATTCAATTTATGGAGTTGTTACTTTCTTTAACTCGGCAACTGTTATGAGTATTGAACTAAAAAATGCGCAGTATAATCTTTATATATTTAGGAACATTGTGGTACTATTAACTTAATTTTGACTTAAGTATGCTTAAGCTACTCTGTCTTACAGCCACATGTAATGATATCATTTCTATTTTAATTATGTTTGAAATGATAAACAACATAATTAGGTGCATCATAGTCAAATTATTTAGTTTTCTGTTTGGTATCGTATTTTTCGCGATTGATTATAAGAAATAGGTGTGCTTTTTTCCTATCTTATATAAGTTTTGCGAAAAATGTATGCGTTAAATACAACAACAATAATAACATATATCGGCTAAAGATATCCGGAATCCTATCGCAACTTACGACCTAGGTGTGATAGAAAAAGTGGTCCCATACTGTTTTGTTCGCGTGTTTTTTTCCGCCATTTTTAATGACGCCGTTGCAAATCAATAAGGGGGGAAATAATAATGAATGAATACCTCCAGCAATACAATTAATATAAAAAAACTAATCAATCTATTCGTATGAAAAAAGTGAATTTTGTATTTTAAAAGACAAGTAAATTTTATACAAGAATTTTTTTTTCAGGAATCTCGTAAAAATTATCTACAAATTCTAGGCGTATTCAGTATTTACTACACTTAATAAATATTTGCCCACCTAGTACAATTAATAATTTTGAGATAACGAAAATTAGAACAAAACGTCTGGTAATAAGTGATATAATAATAAAAAAAAAAAGGTAAGATAATAGTTTTATTACGAAATTGTAACCTCGTCAATGTGTTCTCCCTTTTTTGAATACTGCTTTATAAAGTGTAAACATTCACATTAATAATTTTAAAAGACTTTCTGAGTAAAATTGACTCCATTCTGCCTTCAAAATTGTCTGTAAGTGCGGCAAACTTTTCTTACGTTTCTGTCTAGCTCACCCTGGGTTAAAATCAGGAGCAGGAATGCCATTTTAGACATTTTGGACCTAGATTTATCCCTTTTTCAAATAATTTTGTCCCCAAAAATTGGAATTTGCCCGCAAGGGCACTTCAGCTCTTTTTAGGTATTTTCAACCCACAATCTAGTCCCCAACGATGAACTTCTGATGAAGCATATCTAGTGTAATATTGAGTGTGCACAATATGGTGAATTGTGTGTCAGTGCACAATTAAAAAGTGGAAGGAGGCTCTGATTGCGAAAATTGTTTGTATAACTCAAGGTTTTTTTGTAGTTATAGAAGCGGCATGTTTTAAAATTGGAATTCACGTCTAACGAAAAAGTATAATAACACATGTTCCTTGACCCATTACAATGTCTTCGGTTTATTGTTGGCTATAACACTGTTTTTTTTTTACATCTACCCTGCCATGAAGATCTGCTTCTTGAAGTCTGTGTTTAACGGTTGAAAGACTTCTTCAGATTCAATGGGGCTGCTATTCTTTCGGACTGTGTTGTGTTTTCTGATTATAGCTATCTTAGCATATTCAGTTAAAGTCGTTACCCTGAATCGTCCAACACGTGATTTCTTTATACACTTTCATCACTATATAATTTTGTAATGTTATAGCCAACTGTTCTCCTTGATATCTTCAGTTCGTCCGAAGTTTGACAATTATTTTTGTCGTTTTTGGCACTTTTAAGATTTACAGAATGAAAATTGAAAACAATAACACCTTCATTACGGAAACTAAGTAGTAAAAAAAAATCGCATCTATTCATAAGTTGTTCTTTGGTAAATGTCGCTAGCAAGTGAAGGGCGCGTTTTTTCCATTATATCACTTCCGAAAAAGCGCCATCAATTTTATTACGTTAGCTTCAAAATATCCAAATTTTAGATATCATAAAAAAAAATATTTCCTGTGTACAATTATCCCAAATTACTGTAAATTTAAAAAAAAAAACATGGTTGGACAAATACTTATGAACGGTAGTGTACATATACATTGTGAAATAAATTTTATTTTAAAAAGCGACTGTTAGACTTTCGAATTACGAGAAGCGTTTCATAATTACGAATATTCTTATTGTTTTTCCTTATCTACTCCCTATCCTTAATAAAATTGCAAAGCTGATTAAATTTAACTGCACTCGAACTGGATAATGGGTTCAACGTATTGTCGACTGTGGGAGCGTTTATGTTAAGTGCTGCTCAGACGCATGAATAATCGGACACACTTTATTTTTTTATTTTTCGGAGTTCAAAATTCAACAGTACGTGTTCATCTAAATAAATGTGTTATAAAATAAATGTTCGCAAATGTCAAAGCTTCATCGCAGCAAATCGAATGCTAAATCAAGTCCATTTAGAATTCATTACGCTATTTTTTATTATTCAACATTCTCATGTAATAGGCGAATTCAATTATTTTAATTGAATGTGTTAAGTTCGCTAAATAGGTATATTTTTAGATGAACAGTGAAAATTAATTAAAAATTATGTTTCGTATTTATTTATTTTATTTTTTTTTTTGCAGATGTTCCTACCCACTATCATAGAAAAGTATTCAACGCACTAGCTGAGAAGGATTTTTAGTTATTATTTATTTATTATTCAACGCAGAAGCAAATTGCAATTAACTTTTCAATGCATTAATAAACTGCAATCAAAAATATGAATAAAAAATGTATGTCATTGTTTTGATTTCATTTAAGGACTTCGATTTGCCTTAACTAAATATGGAATGGATGAACCTTCTTATTCCCGCACAGTAATGTCATGGGGAAGAAAATTCTGGTTCATTCGACATCATCAGCAAAGAATAATTTCGGCGATGAATTTTATTATTAGTTTTTTTAATTTGTACTTTATTCTTAAACTGCTTATTTTCATCGAATTTTCATTGCTGGTGCTAGCAAAATTATATTATTCCTGTAGAAAACGCAATTAATTCGCTTCCGATTTTAATGGGCCAAGATAGATTGCTGATTTTTTGTATCTTTTGGTCAATGAACATAATATTTGAACGAAGTAATTTATGCTCCAACTAAAATCTCCACAACATTTTTTGACAGCAGAAACTACAATTTTAAGGGAAGTTGGAGGAATTGTTTATACCTAAAAATGTATGTATTATATGTATGAATTCATCTGCACTAAAGATCGTTCTTTCATTTCTGTTAAACACTTTTCTATGATAGAGGGCAGAAACTAAAAAAAAACAAAAAAAAAAAACATTGCCTTAGTTTCTTCCTTCATTTTCTTTGTTCGCCTGGACTTATCAATGAATGCGTTAAATGTGGATATTTACTGATGTAATTCAAAACATATTTTTGTTCAAAAGAATTCTAAAAAAAGAAATTGATTTTAATTAATACCAAGCTAATTTACTCTTATCCCAGTAAGGCTGATTCTGTTCCGGTGTGTCAGGCTTAAATTGGGATCGGAAGTTAATCGCGATCAATTTTGGTCACGGGTTTTATGGCATTGACTAAATTTTTAGTCACTGCGTTCAATATGCTTAACTTTGACGAAAATCCTAATCCGAAAACAGTCGATATTTTTAAAAAAAACCTATCGTTTATAATTATGAATATATCCAGTAAATGCTCGAAATTATTTGTTTCTCAATTTTTTTTTTAAGATTAGTCTACCACTTACTAATCTTTCTATTACAGATCTATAAAATTTGATTATCTAATTAAAATTTGACTAAAATTTTACACGACCTAAGACAGTTTTTTGTTATTTTATCTAGATTTTATTAAAAGGTTCAATGAAAACAATCGAATTGTATCGGGAATTATTCAAAGTGATCACTGTGGATAGTTACCCAGCTCTAGTAAATCTAGTGAGTTTCTAAATATTAGCTGTTGTAAGGTCAAAAGGGCGTTCCATGAATTTGCTACTAGCAGATAGCAAATTTAGTGTTTTTGGAACGCGCCAACTGTCTGCATCACTACGGAACGCATCCCCTTACAGACTGAGTTAAAGTCCACAGTCCATCGTGCATCATTCGTGTTCCAGCTGGTGTAAAAGCTTTTAAACACTCAGCTTCGCTCCGTTCGAAAGTAGACTAAAAACAACCTGTTTTACGTATATCATGAGGCACTAATATATAAACACCTTGATTTAAACTTCAGTTAAAGAAAAAGTAAAACTCCAAGCCGGTAATTATTTACATTATAATTTAGATCATCGTTAGGAAAAAAATTCGATATTAGACGAAGGAGAGTCTAATTCAATTCGAATCGAAACCGTTACTCTCCAACGGCAACACCACTTCCAATACGAATATTCTACCGCATTTTCGCGCAAATTTTACCTCTCCACAGCTGAATGCTTTCGCTGAATAGCTCGCTGCACACTCATTTCTATTTTCGTGTATTTGACAGGTTGTGTGTGAATATTTGTGTATTTCCATTTTTCACATCGCGGCAGCAGTGGGAATAAAATGTAAAATAAAAAAAAAAAAAATTAAAAAAAAAGAGAAAAATAAGAATACCACCTACATATATTTTCATTTTCGCAAATTCATTTATTTACACCGTCCTAAACGAATTGAACGTGCTCGCGAAAATTACTCGATAAATATTTTTATTTTGATAAATTGTCTCTCTTTTGGACACCAATTTAGCTGCGCCTGTGAGACCAAGAGACACGCCAATTGTAATTTCTGCGAAACTACAAACCAAGAAGGGACTAGGAATTTTGCTGCTCCCTCCTGTTCGTTGTTCTTTTCTCCTTTTATTATTATTTTTTTTTTTTTTGGTTTTCCTTTGATTTTGACAGCAGCATCGGCTTTAAAGCTATAAAGGTAAAAAAAAAAATCCTTATTGATATAATCGTAAATTTTGAACATTGCCACCGCATGTACACACGTATGTGCATCACACTCCCGCATTTCTTAAACGCTTTTGTGCAAAAAAAATAAAAAAATATATATATATATATTTTTGTCTTATTTAGTATACATTTGTTCAATAAACAGAGTGCGTCAGCGGCGGCGGTGGCAGCGGCAGCATTTACTCTGCATTTCAAGTGACAAAGAAGGCAGAAGAAAAACACCAGCACGTATTTATATTACGTAAAATGGATGTAGGAGAAGCCGACCAACTAATCGAAGCTATGGATACTCAAGAAATCGAATATGTGGTAGATGAAGCTTCCATGGGAAAACTGAAAGACACCGATGAGAATGGTAAGTTGAACTGTGCCCGCACTATGCACTGTCAGAGTGTAATACTTTACCCCACCCCAAGTAGATCCCAAATGTGATCAGTTCCGTGCCGAGGCGACATTTTCATTTGCTGTAAACAACATCTCGTCATTAAAAAATACAATCCTATCGCCGCCTACATATGTGCGAATGTTGCCATGGAAGATCATGGTGCTGCCCATAGAGCGGTCGATGGGGTTCTTCCTGCAGTGTAATGGCGAGAATGACTCGACAGCTTGGTCATGCAATGCCATAGCTGAACTGAGGTTGAAGTGCTTCAAACCAAATTCGCCACCATTCACCAGGGCAAGGATTAAGCATTTGTTCTACAACAAAGAGAACGATTATGGTTATTCGAACTTTATAACATGGGCTGACCTACAAGATCCAGAAAGAGGGTACGTTCGAAATGATTCTATCATTTTGGAGGTACACGTTATAGCTGATGCTCCACACGGTGTATTTTGGGACTCGAAGAAGCACACGGGCTACGTGGGCCTAAAGAATCAAGGGGCTACATGCTATATGAATTCCCTGCTGCAGACGCTCTATTTTACCAATCAGTTGCGCAAAGCGGTGTATAAAATACCAACTGAGGCGGATGATAGTGCCAAGTCGGTGGGGTTATCCCTGCAACGAGTATTCCACGATTTGCAGTTCGGCGATAAGCCAGTGGGAACTAAGAAGCTGACAAAGAGTTTCGGTTGGGAGACACTAGATTCGTTTATGCAGCACGATGTGCAGGAGTTCCTTCGGGTGCTGCTGGATAAGTTGGAGTCGAAAATGAAGGGAACCTGTTTAGAGGGTACTATCCCTAGCTTGTTTGAGGGTAAAATGTCCTCGTACATCAAGTGCAAGAATGTCAACTACAATAGTACACGTTACGAGACTTTCTACGACATTCAGCTGAACATCAAGGACAAGAAGAATATCTACGACTCATTTCAAGATTACATTGCATCAGAGACTCTGGAAGGAGACAACAAGTACGACGCTGGAGTTCATGGTTTGCAGGAGGCCAGTAAGGGAGTTATATTTACGTCCTTTCCACCGGTCTTACATTTGCATTTAATGCGATTCCAGTACGATCCGATCACAGACAGTTCCATTAAATACAATGATCGTTTTGAGTTCTATGAACAAATCAATCTGGACCGGTATCTGGCCGATAAGCAGACCACACCGGCTGATTATGTATTGCACGCGGTTTTGGTGCACTCTGGCGACAACCATGGCGGTCACTATGTGGTCTTCATTAACCCAAAAGCCGACGGCAAGTGGTACAAGTTTGATGACGACGTCGTGTCTAGTTGCCGCAAAGTGGAAGCGATTGATCAGAATTATGGTGGCATGGACGAAGAGATATCATTTCACGCCAAGTGCAGCAACGCCTACATGCTTGTGTACATTCGTACATCGGAGTTACCCAGAGTGCTAAGCGACATCCCAGAGAATGAGATTCCCAGTGAGCTAGTCGATCGTTTGACCATTGAGAAGCGTATAGAGTTGGTGCGTCGCAAGGAAAGAGCCGAGACCAATCTCTATGTGACCGTACAGGTGATTCTCGAGGAGTACTTTGAGTCACAGCAAAAGCGCAAACTCTTCGACTTGGAGAAGGTACATCCTCGCATTTTTAAACTAAAACAAAATCAAACTATTGACGAGTTGATCGCAATGTTTGTGCGAACATTTGGTGTGTCCAAGGATCGTATGCGTATCTGGTCGCTGGCACCGTCCCACTTGCAAAAGTTTACTTATATTGATTTTAATCGTGAGGGCAGTCGCACCATAGATCATGTGGCTAGCTCGCAAAAGCCTTGGAATATATTCCTGGAGTTGGCATCTCCCGATAGTCCTGACCCGCTCTTGCCATTCAATCCGAAGCGGGAGGTCTTGATTTTCTACAAGTACTACGATGCATCGAACAAGCGCCTTAACTACATCGGCTGCAGTCAAGAGGACCTTCGCCGACGCCTTGTGGACATTATACCAGGAATTAATTCGCATTTGGGTTTCGAAACGGGCACCGAGTTGACGGTTTATGATGAGTCGAGCCAGAAGAAAATTGTCAACTTGGAGGATACTCTAGAGGAGGTTTTGCATATTTCGCCAGATAATCTGCAAGAGTATATTCTGATATTCGAAAAGGAACATGTTGGTATGAAACTAGAGTTGCCCACTGTCGATGATTATTTTAAAGATTTGCTGTACCGTGTCGAGATAACATTCTGCGATAAGTGTAATCCCAATGATCCGGAATTTGTCTTAGAATTATCCAATCGCAATACATACGATCAGATGGCACAGGCAGTTGCCGAACGCCTGAATACCGATCCGAATAAGTTGCAGTTCTTTATGTGTAATCACAGCTACAAAGACACTCCAGGGAATCCCATTCCTTATACACATAAGGTGAGTTTTACATTTGTAGTTTTGTGTATGTAGATGTTCATGTTAGTCATAAATCAATTAGGACTATATTTTGTCACTTAGACGCTTTTTTCTCTGCAGAACGTATGCGATCAGTTTTTAATATTTTCCATTCCTGGCTCCACCCTGTCACATTTTATGGATGGCACTGACGACTGTTTCATAGCAACCTAGGGTACTGCTAATATTTTGACTGCTGGTCATTTGTGTTTAGATGCGTATTTGTCATCAGACGCGGACTTACGCAATCCTCATGAATGGTCGTATCCATACTATATAATTTTATAAGAAATTGCCTTCTTAATTGTTTTTCCAAACGTCTACATGATCCCTTGGGAATCTAATACTTTTCACACCCACAATAAGCCCCTAGATCATTTATGGCTAATGTACAAAGGATTTTTTGCCTTCTTCTATACAAAAAGCAAATGTTAAGGCCAGTAGATAACACCAGCTAAGAGTGCATTTACTAGCTCCTTCATTAAACTGATAAGCTACGTGCTAAAATTACTCTAAAATCCAGCGGCTTTACGTACATTTTTTATTTCCACACTACAATATTCAGAAGGAAACCTGGCAGTCTGTTGACCAACAACGTAGCCAGCTTAGACTTCGACCATAATAATTTCGAACAAAATAAAATAAATATATGTATGAAGTCTTCTTTTGCCGATTGGTGTCCGTCGAGACATACCAAAGGAGTCAGCACAAGAAGAGACATTCAGTGGGTAACAGTTTGTTAGCTCATCGAGTAGTAGAGATGAGAACGTTTAAAATGGTGGAACGAATGACTGATCAAATGTAATACCCCGGCTTTGTTTTTTTGCAGTTTATTAGTGGGTGGCATAGGTTTGGAATCTATTTCCGCATCGCCTATAGGCTCAAGTACTGATATAATCTGCTGGCAATGAATATGTTATTAGCTTCTAGAATAACTTCAGCCATTTTTGCAAGTGGCATGATCTTCGTAGTGTTTTGCTCCTATTTTTGTTCGGTAAATTGGGAAGAGGTACGAAATCACTGTGTGGGTGCATTGTGATTCAGAATCAGTGGGTAGACGCGTGATAAACAAAGTTGGCCTTTTTAAGCACATACACCGAGTAAACGTTGAACCAGAGCTTCTCCGTAAAGTTTAAACTGAGGTATCGCTTGTTGATCCTCGACAGTATTGTGCTGATCTGTTCCTAGTTGTTTTTCTGTAAATGTAGTTTTCATGACGATCGTCAGGATGATAATTATAGCATGAGGTAAGATGCTTGGTACAATGAGGGATATTTTATGTGGTTTTGATTTCCACGATTTCTTCTGTCGTGGATAGGTTTTGAGTCTTCACGGGATCATCGGGGGATAAGTTGTTAGCTATGTTGTATTTGCGACACTGAATTTTCTGCAGTCGCTTACCAAGCCATTGTTTGGTACACAATCTGTGCTAGTAGTTTGATTTATAGGTTAATCTCGGTTTTCGTGAGATTTCTATCTGATGGAGACGTCGCAAGATTTTCTCTAATCTGCCTTTGCAGTCGTTCAGTATTTAGTTGAATGCAGTTGTCGAAATCGTCTTCAGGTTTACTGTTAGTGTAGATCGGCTGATGGAGTTTGACCATAAGTTTCAGCGCTTCGTGGTCTTAATCACTATCAGTTCTAGTTCTGAATTCGGAGGTTGACTGCAGGGAATTACAGGTTTATAGCAAAGTAGCCGTTGCAGCCAACCAGGGCAAACTGGCTATCGCGCGCCGTACCAAAAGCAGTGTAGCAGTATTCGAGGTTGCCCGAGAGTTATTCTGCCTGCCAGCAATTGCAGGTATAACAAAACATAACAAATGTCGCCCTCATTTGTTTGATGGAATGACTTTTTAAAAATTTTGCAATTCTATTTGCAGTCATGGTATTTATCTGGCGATAAGATACACGCATTTGTACAGAAGGCCGAGATGACATTTTATTTCACTTTTCTTTATATAATAAATGAACAAATCAAATCTTAGGCATATTTTACATATTGTCTGCGTTTCCAGGATAAAAATCAGTAAAAATTGTTTCTCTTTTCTTTTATAGGGTATAATTAAAGATCTAATCATATACAGCAAAGCCGCACCAAAAAAGATCTTCTATCAAAGACTGTCCTTGAGTATTCACGAGCTTGACAATAAGCGTCAATTCAAATGCATTTGGGTATCCAATGACCTGAGGGAGGAAAAGGAGCTGGTGCTTTATCCGAATAAAAATGAAACCGTCAAAAGTCTACTCGATGAAGCCGCAAAGAAAATTCAATTCCCCGAAAACAGTAGAAAAAAACTACGCCTAATGAAAGTGGCCAGCCACAAACTCATGTGTGTATTCAAAGAGGATGTTCCCTTGGAGAACCTACAGAAGGGGAATGAGGCAGTCTCCAGCCAGAGCAACCAAAAAACGTTCCGCATTGAAGAAATCCCCGTAGAGGACATGCAGTTAGCCGAAAATGAAATGCTTATACCAGTATCACATTTCAGCAAGGAGATCTATAATTCCTTTGGCGTGCCCTTCTTAATCAAAGCCAAGCACGGAGAAACCTTTGGAGCGTTGAAGCAACGCATTCAAAAACGTCTCAATGTACCCGATAAAGAATGGGAGAGCTATAAATTTGGTGTCATCTCTATGGCTTCGATAAGCGACGTCACCGATAATACCATAATCGATTTGGATGTGTTTCGAGCAATTGGAACAACACAAGCGACTGTTGTCGGTGGTACACCACTGCCTTACTTTGGCCTTGATCACATTAATAAGTCCCGAAAGAGAACTTCCTTGAATTTCTCTGAAAAAGCTATAAAAATCTACAATTAAACAATTGAATTGCTAAATTAACTATGAAATTAACAATAATAATAAAAAAAAAAACAAAGAAAACAAAAAAGGAAAATTGCAAAAAAAATAAAATTAAAATAAAAAAAACACGAAAAAAAAAATTAAAATAAATTCTTTGCCGATCTGTTGAACTCTTGAACGAGAAATTCCTGTTTTAATCTTGTTTTCTGCTGTAGGTACATGTAAATATGTGTATTGTGCTTGCTATTATTATTTTTTTAATTTGTCGTTAAATTTAAATATATTTTTTAATAACACACAACTATGAAAGAAAAATTTAAAAATTGATAAAAATTCATTATTTAAAAATAAAGAAAATAATCTTATTCTAAACCGAAGCAATGAAATTGGGTTTTTACTCGCAATTGCATATTTTACTCAGTTGAGTAAAATACGTGTTTTATTCAGACAACGCTAGCCATGCCACGCTTTCATTCCCAGCCAACTGCTACATACGAAACATGTTCAGATACGTAGTTCGAAGCTTGCTTATCGTTAGAAATTTAATTTGACTACTGCAAATTGAACGGGGTCGTGTCTTTGCTATTCTTTGTTGCTGCTTTCCTTATTACTTCTGACAAATCTAAACCAAAAGTCACAAGTCGTAATTGGTGAATCATTCGCTACTCGGTATAATCAGTGGCGAATTAAAAAATGACAGATCTAAGTAACGAGTTACAACAAACTAGTGATTTGTTCTTCGCTTTTCATCCGACAATTCTTCCACTGAATATTTTTATTCGCCTGAATTGGCTAATAATACATATGTGTGAGATTCACAAACCCTAATAGTAAGTATGTACATATGTAGTTACATTCGTTAGATTTTTAGTTCGTCACATCAGTGATCGCTGAAAATTAGGAACCGTACTCTCTAACGCTAATTTATGTTAAGTGTAGTCATATTCACCAACAATTTTAGAACTGTCAAATATGAAAGAAAAAAGAAATACTTGAGTAAAAAACTTGCAAACTGCCGGAAACGCCTGTGCACGTACTTGCACCTATATACTGTTCATTGGTAAGCCACTCAGATTTGCAATGTAAGCGAAATTGTTGAAATGTTTGTATGTGCGCATGTATCTGCATACATGTAAATGTATATATATATTCAACACGAATATGGCATGACTTGTCCTAAGAGGCCGATAATTTGCGAAGATTTAAAACTAACGCGCATCGTCACATGTTCCTTTTCTTTCCTGTACTTTAACTCTCCACTATACCATTTTCTTTCACTCCATCACTGAGTTTTATAACTTTAAAGGTCACAGTCTTAAGTGGTGCAGAACATTTAAAAAAAGAAAATTTGCCTCCATTTGGTGTATAGAAAACTCAAACTTTTTTCAGTTGCTTCTCTTGCTAAACATGTAACTTGTCACATCTAGTTATCATCAAAATAAAAACCACATCCACATTTGCATTGGCTTTTATTTTTTGTATGTTTTCGTTTTCATACCTACTCGCACACCACCAATGAGACGATGTACGTCCTACAGAAACTGTTAACAATGACGCCCAATGTGCGGCACGAATTTCTTATTCATGCCAACTTTGACACTGTATTTTGTAACTTCAGAGCTACAGCTATTTATTATTGAAATTTTAGTTTTAATACTGAAGAAAAGCATAACCCAAAATTGATGATGTGAAGTTTGTTTGCTTACAATCTGTCACTTAGACTACGGGAATATGGGCTATTACCTAAATAATCGATATTTGTGCATAATACAGATGTTTACCTGAAAATGCTAAATACCAAATATAAATATCCTTAACCTTTTTAAACTTGCTGAAAAGTGTCTTTAAAAACTGGTACTTTGCTGTATTTAGGGGCAGATTATAGCCCAAAAAGCTATCCCCCCAAAGCTACCAGACGTCGACTTCCGTCATCACCAGCTATAGTACAATAATATAAGATATGAATTGGCCTTACCTAAATGCTTTGGGAAAAACGTTCACTAGCTCTCCGACCATGAGGCATACGCTCTTTTTTTCATGACAATCTTGACGTCTTCAAACTTCGCATACATTTTCTAGAAACTACTACGGGTATTATAGATTAAAATACAACGAATTTTAATTTTATTATAAAAACGGTATTTATTTGCTTTTAAATAATAGTCATATTGCATTTTTGTCTTAAAACTTCCTTCGCTTGAGTATTTCTGGCCGCCAGTTGACAGGATGGGTCTCTTCGGTCGCCTCGTCATCCTCTTTGTAAATCTTAATTGTTTTATCTGCCTCAGCCGTAATAAGACGCGATCCAGATTGATCGAAAGACATCGCAAATATACCGGCTTCACTGTCCATTGAACCTGGCTGCACTGGTGCTTGGAACCTCTGGAAATTATAGCCCGTTCGCCAGTCCCAAAAGAACATGGTACCGTTGTCACCTCCTGACACTAAAACTCCATCCGGATTTACAGCCATGCAATTGATAATGGCATTGTGACCGGACACGTTTTGTACGAAATTTCCTTCTGGACAACGCCATTGCTTGATATTATCTGGCGAAGCAGATCCGAACATATACAAATTAGGATGAATAACAAGACTACGCACACTCTTCTTGTGATTTGTTAGGGTACAAACACTTTTACCAGCTGCCAGATCCCAGAGGCGAATTGTTGAATCATGACTACCGGTGATAATTTGTGGATTGAATTCCTGAGCTACAACACTCGCCACTGTGTTTGTATGGCCACTAAGAGTGTGAATATTTGCTTTAGTTCGCATATCCCATATCCTAGCAGTTGAATCACGTCCTGAAGTGGCCAACACATCGATTGTTGGATGCAGTGCGAGTGAGTAGACAGCTGACAAATGACCATGGTAGTGTCGAATTACTTTGTTGTATTCCAAGTCCCAGCATTTAACTTGTCGATCTTCACCACAACTGAAGAGGTATGGATGTTTGTTGCTTACCGCTAGGCCACGAACCGTACTCACATGTCCGGTGAGAGAAAGTTTCAGCTTTCCACTAGCTAGGTCCCAGATTTTAATTACACGATCACCAGCACCAGTGGCAAACCATTCATTGCCGGGTTCCACAGCGATGCAACGGACCCATCCGAGATGGCCTGAAAAAAAAAAAAAAAAATAAATAAATACATCATTAGCTGGTAGGTTAGTAATACATAAATAACAACAAACGAAACATTTTAAAGTAATTTAAACCTATAGTAGTAACATGTAGTATTAAACGTATTGCAAAATCTAGATGTTCTAGGAACACTATTTTTTTTAAAGTCATGTTTAACCTTTCCTGACAGCTTCGTTGGTTGGCGTACGCGATAGAATTGGGCCCAAAACCGAACCTTATTTCACATGCAAACAATTACAACTCTGTCAGTTGCTGATTGATCTCAAAGCTCTCTATGAAATTTAGTTCTAATTGTAATCTATGTACTGGATAAGTTTAGCTGCAAAATAATACCATCCAAAAATGATCTTGATTCCCCAAGTGTTGTGATAAGTAATGAACCTGAGTGGATCTGGTTTTACTTAATGAAAATAAAATAAAATATTGTTGGACGAATCGCAATTGCCAATTGTTAAAACAAGAAAAAGAGATGCTATGCTAAAAATTACAGTCTCATACCAAGCAAAGGGAAATTCATATTTACTGCTCCATAAAATTGTGCTTCTTGTATTTCTTCCGGAGAATGCAATTGTTTGCTTCCGATATTTTCTAAACTTGCTGTATCACTCTATATAATCGATTGATGTACGCCAATGTCTCCTTCCACCCCTATTTAAAACCCCGAGTTTCCAACTTAATGCAGAAAGATTATTATTTTTTCGTCATTTCTTGAAACTCCACCCCAGGTTTTAGCATCGGTACCAAAACAATCCGGTAATTATTTCAAATCTTCACCATATGAACTAAGGAAAGAATATTCCATGCTCAACAATTTATGAGCAAGATTTCATGTAAACAACCATTTTGTTATCTCTTTGCATATGAATGCAAACACTGGCTTACATCGAGATTTCGAAATGAGATCAATCTCACAACATGAGCACTAACTCGGTCAGTAAATTTTTTTTTTGTTTGCAAATGCTTAAAAAAATGAGTAAACAGCTTGAGCTGATCTTTTAGACTACCACTCACTAAGTCTACGGAAATTTAATTGCAAAATAGAACATAGACAATTGGTTGCAACATGCAGATGTATTCAGTAGGTGCTTCCTAACCGCAAGCCTTAAAGAAAAAGGGTGTCCCAAAATTCACGCAAGATTTGAATTTTGCGCCATTTGTGCGGTAGTGTTGCCAACGAAAAAAAGAGCGTGACAGCTGACAGTTCAGGGAGTGCTACACGAAATAATAACGCGTTTTCGTTGTTGAGCAATATTTTAAAAATAATGAAAGTTTGATTTAACTTCATCAACTGTGAAGAGATTAATTCAAAAATTCAGGGAGACTGGATCAAATAGTGTTCTTAGACACTCTGGCCGTTCTTCAAAAAGTTGGTCAACACAAGACATAGAAGCAGTTCGTGAGAGTGTTGTTGAGAGTCCAACAATCCGGCAACGTGGTGAAGAATTGGACATTTTGAGAAGCTCTCTACAGGGTATTCTTACGAAAGATTTGCATCTACATGCATACAAAGAGCAATTGCCTCAAAAACTGAAGCCTACTGACCACGCACAGTGAAGAGAGTTCGTTGAATGGATTATGGAACAACAACAAGTGGATACTAATTTTTCAAACAAAGTCATCTTCAGCGATGAGGCTAATTTTCATCTTGATAGCTTTATTAATCGTCAAAATTGTCGAATGTGGAGGCATCATCTGACCATTCTTCTTCTGGTTGCGGATATCTTACACTACAAAATATTCTATATAATAAATAATATAATGCCACCGGCACTCGTAAGCGTTGCTTCATAAATAAATGTCTTCATACAATCTTAAGGATTTGTTGGTCGAACGAACAGCTTTATGTTAGAACTGGTAAGGAACTCATAAACATTACACTTCAACGAAGCAAGTAGGAATTGAATCGACCAAACCTTAGAAAGGAAAATTCGATTGCAAAATATGCCATGCATTGGAGTCCCCTGACTCCATAGGGCACAAAAGCGATTTGTTCAAAGCAAATATGGCACAAAACAGTTGAGGAGAAATTGATAACAATGGAAATAAGTTGAAGTGATTAAACGGACAAGTAGAGAGAATGTAGTCCAGAACATCGGCACCACGATATACAAAGCTGATTACTTGATACTATTTAAAAGCTAGGTGCACGGAACTCGCCAGTCTAGAAATTTAGAGACGAAATATTCTCGGTCGTATATTGTGACCAATTCAAAGATGCTCAATGTTTCATTAACAAACCTACTGAGGAGTTGAGCCGGTTTGGAAGGTGCAATTATGTGACGTTGGTCTGAGTTTTAACCGAATATTATTATTCCTGATCCTTAGCCAACGATGGCTGCAGTACGTATAACCGAACTGTTTTGCCTATAACACTACGACTACTGGCAAAAGCAAAACTAGAATAATTATAAAGCTAAAAGGTGACTCGAAGATAATCCTGTGACTCATCACCAGATTTACTCTCTTGAAAGAGTACAGAAATATGTCTCGAAGAGAACTAAACAGACAAAGACTAAAGACATTGGCGCTTGGCTTTCGTTAGATTCATGGAAATTAGTTTAGTCAACTTGAGCTTCTCGGATGAGGATCACACTCTAAAACAATTTAGGGGAATGAAGAAGGGAAACAAGACTAGGACTTGGATTAACCTTCAAGGGCTAAGGCTAGCTATGACATAGATAGGTAAGGGACGGTCTTTAAGACTAGGTGCTGACAAGCCAAGTACGGTAATTTTACTCCAGAGATTATGCTATTTAGCCTGCCAGTATTGTGAGATCATCAAGAGTGAAATGTAGTTGTTGATGGGGATTGTTAATAGGTCAGTTAACTCGCAGTGTTTTACGCGCAAATAGGAGCAACTATTTGACTAAAAACCAGCTCTTCGCCTAATGACTCAGAATTTAAACCCTTTATATTAATACAAACCGGAAATAACTCGTGACAACTTCCACGGAGCGTGCCATGTTGGTTTCGGTATGCTTGGTGCTTTCTTTGGAATCAATTGCATTCCACTGTTTGTGGTCGTCGTTTTATTAAGACCTGCCACAGTTGATTGATAGGTTTCTGTCACAGGAACCAATGCCTGACTGTTGCCATCTATACCAGAAGTTGACGTTACCGATGATCCATTTGTAATAGCAAGTGGCTCCGATAATTCTACTGTTGCTGATGCGGGATTCAGTCGCTTCATTTCTAGTGCTTTGTTTACTCTTTCGAAGACCAGTGAATAGTTGTCTCGTGCTTTAACAGATTTTCTCATTTTATCTCTTCAAATTCAAATATAAAAATGTTAATTTTAAAGCAGTTGAACATAAATAAAATCATTCTTACAATTTTTCATCGATTTCGGGCAGAGCACCTTGATTTGAAACGAACATGTCATGCGTTCTTTTTAATGAACGAAACACTAACGTATGTACACTGTGTCTTTGTACTTCTTCCATCTTCTAAGTGCAAAATTATTAAGTATTTACTATTATTTATGAATTAATTTCGGAAATTTCTTAAATAATCCGCAAAACGAGGCGAATCAAAACGTTTTGTTTGGATACACAGCTGTCAACGAGCACCTGTCAACTACAACTGTCATAATTTTACTACTGCCGCACCACCTACAAACTGAAGGTAATTTCACATTTCGAACGGAGGCTCTCAAACTTT
Source organism: Pocota personata (assembly GCA_963082735.1). Taxonomy (NCBI): domain Eukaryota; kingdom Metazoa; phylum Arthropoda; class Insecta; order Diptera; family Syrphidae; genus Pocota; species Pocota personata. The sequence continues at coordinate 43,538,435 of OY720430.1, read as the reverse complement.
GAATGTGAAGAAAAACTTATTTTCATTTGAATTATTTCTTTTAGATTTCAGATCTAGATTTTATTCTTTAAAATACAATTTTTTGGTATATTTTTCATTTTTGAGTTCAGGCATAAATTGAGTCATGACATACAGTGGCGAGCACATGTAGATACATCCTTCTCAAATCTGACTTTGAGTGACTGTAAAACCCTCAAAAATACAGCTATCGTAACAATTTCTTTTTAGTTAAACCCTTTATTTTCCTTAAAAGTAATAAATATAAAAACATCTTTTAAAACTGAAATCCAAAATTAACTTTTAATTCATATAATAAATAAACTCAATGTATCGAGTTTCATCACGAAAATAAAGAATTGAATATCACATTTTCAATATTTAGTCCAAAGGCCCTTGGCTTTAATGACGCTGTTAACGCGTGTTGGCATGCTTTCGACTAGTTTCTCAATGAGTTGATGCGAAATACTGGCCCACGCCGTCTGAATCCAAGACCAAAGGTCGTCTAAGTTCCTTGGTCCATTATCTTACCGTCCCAGTCGTTTTTTCAAAAAAGCCCATCAATTTTCAACTCATCTGGGTATGCACTTTCGTTCACGAAGTCTGGTAGATAGATAATCTTCTTTCTTCATTATGCCATTAATTTTCACTAACGGTCCGACATTTCACCAAGTGAAGCAGCCACACAATGCACATTAGAAGTACTAAATCCAAAAAAACTGACCGATACTAGATTTGTACAGTGATGCTGTTCTGTATGATTCTACGAGCACAATGCTTTTAGTTTAGCTAAAATTAAACAGTTACCATTATCATGCGACTTATAGCTTATTGATCTCGGATTTTTGACTTTTAGTTAAATTAAAACAAATGTTACATGCAGATTTTTAGCTAAGACTGAGACAAAGTTAAGTGTAGTGTTGAATATTGACTGCAATCCCCGTTCACAGTTTTGTCCTATATGCCTGTACGATTTTCCAGGAAAAAACAAAATATTATTTTGTGGAAGCGTGTAGATTCTTTATGACTTTTGTTTTTATTTAGTTTATCAACAATTTTACGCCATTTTCTACAATGTAAATACATGTTCTTAACGTTATTATTAATGTAAAAACTATTATTATAATATGTATATGTACATATGTACATAATGCATGTTATGTAGGATAGACCGGGGTCAAATGTAAGAGGGGCGAAAGTAACGCTCCAAACATATGCTTTATATCTATATTCATAGTCGATGAACATGTATTGGTTATAGGATACCGCCAAACCTTTGGCAAACGCGTTTCAGTAGTGGGTCTAAGAACGTAGTGAACGTGTGCAGTTATAAAAGTGTATTTTGACATTAAAATTCCGAACGTGTTAACATTTTTATAATAACATTTTCGCAACAATTATTTTTTCGACATCGTTCAAGTTCTCATTAATCATCGGATTCAAGCGCGCAAAGGCTAATTATCTTAATTATTGCTCCATATGCCATATATTCAGCGCAGTACTCAAGAAGCAGAACTCAGCTAACTCAGTAGAAATATTTGCTAATATCACCTTCAGGTAAGTAATTTATTTCAAAGTAGGATCTCCTTAGCTCTTACAAGATGGGACATATTCCAAGAAATTGCCCAATATTGTCTTTTACCCGCAAGTTGCATAAAGTGCAAATACCTCTTGTCTTAAAGGTTTTTCTTATAGCTCAGCATAAGCTGTCAGTCTTAAAGTAGTTCCTTTCACTGAGGTTATGTTTAGTTTACTTCCGAAAGGAATGCTCTCTCTATGGGCATTCCTCCCTGACACTTATAGAGCAAAACTACAGAGAATTTAATCTAGTCTTTCGCAGCAAACCACAGCATCAAGTTTGGTAACCTTGAGTTTGACATGTCCATAACTCATAATTCTAAATTTTCTTAAAAAAAAAGTGTAAGTAAGTTGTTCACTTCTTCTTACTTATATACATACATATGTATGTATGTCTACCTCAAACCTGTGCTCCATAAAAGACAATCGATTGACCCGTTGAATTAAAAACATTAAATTTGGCTTTCGCATAAATATGGACATGCTTGATCGTAGAAATAGCAAATTTTGCTTTATTCACGTTATTCAAAAGTTGTTATAATTGCAAGATTAAAAAAAGTCAATTATTATTATACGTCAGGAATTATTTTATTATTTAGCAAATATAACTGTTCAAATATAATCAATCATTGCTGTTATAATTTCAAATGCATCTCTCGCTGTAGGTTCAATATAAGTACTAGGCAATAGAAATCCATGTACTCCATTGTCAGCCAAGTGTATGGTATAGCTAAATGGTATTCCAACTTCAAATGTTGCAAAATAGTCTGAAGAACCTATAGACAAATACAAATAATGTTAATTATAATATTTATTACAGTTTGTTACAAATTACCAGATTTATTTTCAATTAAATCATTCATAGAATCAACCTTGTATCTAGATTTGCTACCCTTTTTCCTGAGTCCATCTATTCCAACCATTGCCACATCGAGTAGATCATCTAGCTTTTGTGATTGAAATGATGAATTGACTTTGTTTGGATAGGATACTATCTGGCCATATGCTTGTAGCGATGTAAATAGCTATAAATTAAAATAGAAAAATGTTAGCTCTTTTCGGGTGATGTACAAAATTTCATTAACCTTAATCTGTTTTCTATTGTCCATGAGGAATTTCGAAATAGCCCTAGTTTCAGGCTCTGAAAATGGTGTTGGACCAGGGAAAAATTCATTACATGGTGATTTCGAGCTTCCTTTTCTACCCCAATTATAGTGCCAATTGGTATCTAGATCTACACCAAAGCAAACTTTCTCAGATTTTTTCTTTTGAAGCCAAGTCATGGCAGAATTAATAATTCCATTCGGTTTAGCTATATGTCGAGAACGAGATTTCTTCCAAAGTCGATCGTATTGATGACTGTATTCGTAGCTGTCTGGATTTGCAACTGGCATTATGTACCACGTCGTATTCTTGATGTACTCTGTGCCCAAATTCGTTCCTAAAATGAAAAAGGTTTGGAAATTGAAAGTCAGGCTTAAGAAAATTTAAAGAAAACTTTTGCAGAGTACTCACTGGTAGAGCAAATTACGACTAAAAGAAATGGTACGAGTAGTTACCAAGTGCTCATAACCTACTTGCAAGTTTATGAAGCCCTTTTAAATTGCAATAGTTATTCGACAAGAGATATGAGTAATAGCTAAGATTTGAAAATAATACACACTTATTCAGCGAATTTTAGTCCAAGAAATTTCTTTGGACAAATTTATGAGAGCTGTCAAATCGCTGTCGAACCACTCATATGTAAAATTCAAATTCTTTTTTGTTTATTTGGTGTTAAATAGTTTAAAATTAGTTAAATAGTAAGTAGAAAAAAAAATGAAGATAAAAGCGGGCGTAAAATTATATTAGAAAACAGTATGCAAATTGATGGTTCCTCCCCAACGGATTCAAAATCGTGAGAACATGTTATTGTATATAATTAGTTGAAGACAGTTTGTCAACGTTACAGCAAAAGAAGAAGGAGCCACGCTACTATCTTGTCCCAATTAGTAACCTCATTTTCATTCCACTGGGAATTGCTTGGAAAGCATTCTCTATCACGACTACCACTTTCATACAATCGTACCCTATATTTCTACACTATCTATGCTAATTAGCTTTTTGATTTTTTCATGTTTCTCTTAATTGTTTTATGTTTTCTAAATTACAACAGTCCTTTCAGTATCTATGTAGATGGTTCGACCTAAAAATCCTCAAAATCGTAGAAAATAATTTTGGAACGTTTTTCCATAAACGTTTTTAGAACAATTTATATTTGTATAATTTATAGAACGAGCCTAAAATTCCAGAATTTTGGACCTTGTCCTAGAATACAAGCTTACCGATTTAGGAAGCCTAATCACAACTCTGATAAGGTTCATTAAAGTAAATCAGTCCTTTGGTCCCACTACAGCTATAGTTTTGGTACGTAGAGTTTGCCAGTTTAAGCGTCACATTCCTCATAAGTTGATCTAGCTTTTCGATTTGTTAATCTATTTCTTATTGACCTATTGTTGGACAATGACAGCAAAATCAAACTAGCTAGAATAAGGTAGATAATGTGGAACGATTAGACCAAAATAGTATTTTTGACTATATCCGCGGAATTTTTTCGAAGAGCAGACCACACTTATATAGTGCATATATAAAAATATATCAGTGAACTTGAAGTGCGTATTTACACGCCTTCAAAATAAGTGTGGCAAAGTGATGTTTTATTTAGAATAATTTATTCATTCTAATTCATCATAAGCTATGCTTCCTGGGTAATAACTTCAAGTCTAGCTGCTAGTTATTTTCTCAGTAACCTTAAATCAGTTATATTCTATTTTTATATATGATATAAATTTGAATTGTGAAAATCTGTAAAAATGATTTAAATTCAAAAAAAAAAATGGATCCAGAACTCAAAGAACAGATAATTCGGGAGTGTAGAGAAAAATGTTCCTGCCAATGTTACAAAAGACGTCGTAGTAGTCAACAGAATCAATCTGAATGTGAAGACGACGATAAATGCGATGATGAAAGAACTTTTATTGGTTTCTTTACAGAAACAATTTCCGTTATAGCGTGAGTACAGATATAGCACATATAGTTTATATTCATCCAACTGTGAAAATTCCATCCTGCAGGTTTTTATTTTTCGGTTCTGTGGTATTTTGGTTGGCAGTTGGAGGCATTTTGTTCGACCTCCTCAAAAGATTGTATTACACAGATCGGTAATAGCTAATATGATTTTTGGCATAGTAATTTACCCATTTCAAAATTTATCTAGATATGTGAAGTTATTCATCGCAAGTTTATTCACCATTTTATTACTTTCGATGTCAATACGTCTTTTCCTTAATAAAAGGTCTTGTCGGGCGCAAATATTACGTGAACAAGCAGAGGTTAATAACAAAAAAGGTAACGAAAATTAGGATTATTTTTGCAAATTTTTATATGATTGTTTTATTTACATATTTTCTTGTAGTACCACCTGCAGAATCACCAAAACCACCACCTGAGTATTTAAAAGTTAGCCTACAAGATAAAAAATTACAAAAACAATATAGTGGAGCAGATAAAGAGAAAGACAAAATGATTAGCAAAAAGTTCACTTTGACAATAGCAGACGAGAAAAAAAAAGAAGTTTTCAAGACAACCAAGTCTTTCTTTATTCCGGAAATGGCGATGGAAATGAAAAAGCCCCCAGTTTTGATAGTTTATTTAAAAGAGCTTATATTAGAAAATTATTGAAATATATGGATAATAGTAAAATGTAAATTTTTAGCAAAAAAACAAGGTATAAGCATTATTACTGACATTAACTTGAATATTCGAATTAATTTGGCCGGTTGATCTGCGCTCGAATCCCATCGGCTCATAAATTTGTTGTCATAATAACTACTACTACTTATAGTTTTCTCCCAAGTACGACTTTTACTATTTTGTTAAAATTTAATATTTAAGTCAGGTATAATAGCGGATGCCCAGCATAACGATTTCGTTACATCGTAGAGTAAAATTTTATGGAATCGTTCGCCATTTAGAGATGTCAATGCAATTAAAAGGTTCGTTTGGGTACTCATCTGAAATATAATTGAGAATATACTTGAACGTCATAATAGACCAAATTTCTACGCGTAATATGGTAATACAGTTATTTTCCTTATTATTACGTCTGAGAGACAACGCAATTGAGAGATTATGATATTTTTTTCGCCCATTATATTAGGTTTGGTACATAGTTTGTAAAAAGTATATACATAAGTATATTTGTGATCTGATCAAAAGTTATGTCGATCTAGCCATGCCCATCCATTCGTATGACACCACTTTTTAGGCTTTAAATTTTGAGTTAGAAACATGAAATTTAGTTCAGTTTTCCACAGACACGCCCACTTTCCAAAAAATGTTGTATTTATCAATGTTTTTGCTAAAAAAACTGGAAAATATTGTCTAAGTAAAATTACATTCTCTACATTTCTCCCATGCATGGTCAAGCCTAATTTTTGAGTGCGCTTCTTAAAAAAAAAATATTGCTTTTTCAAAGCTATTTACTGTGATTGTTAAGTCTTATTGTGAATAGCTCATCAGAATCCGTGAATCTGCTAAGAAAAAGTTGTAATAACAGTTTTGTGATCGGTTTGACAGCAAAAAGGATTCAAAATTAAAAGATATAAATTTGTAGAATAAATTTCAAAAGAGCTTTAAAGTGGATGTCCACTGTACTTTCAGATAGTATGAAAAATAGCTTGGTGTTTTCTGGAATGAATTCTAAATTGTTCAGAAAAAAATAATTGGCCATTACGCAAGTTGGACCATTAGGAGTAAGTCGAATGGCCGCACTAGCTAACATCCTTTTGTCAAAGATGTAGAAAGATAGCTGATGAAACAAAAGGTTAAGAGCAAGGGGTGGACCTGAGAGCACCACCTATACACATGCAAGCTGATCTCCCTAGATGCATGTGGTATACAGATTTTTAATTTTTTAAAGGACACCGAATTCGATCTCGGTTCATTATTTAGATTTTGTTTGTTTCTCTTTTATACTCGGTTGGCTGAGGGTAGATGTTCCCTGATGGGGCTTGACGTTACAATTGTCATCTACGTAGGCGATCACACTCTGCAAACTTACTTTTCTAGGTTTAATAGTAGCGCGTCTTTTTACCACATGGTTCCAAAGGCAACATCTTGCGGTGTACCTATACTGAGGTAATCCTGTTCATGTGCAACTGATTGACCAATACTCCAAGTGAAGCTTCTACATCAAGTTTCAAAAGTGCTGTTATGATTGTCTGCGGTTTAACTTTGGCCACCATAGTGGTCAGAGCCCGCGAGTGGCAGGCTGACATCAAGTTCGGGTCAATGTTGCAGCGAATATGGATATCTATCAAACTTTCCAGTGCTTATTTTTAAGAAAAAAAAAGGCTACGTATTGCCCAGAGAAACTTAGTATTCGTGATCAAATGGCTGTAGTTCCTTAAAGATGTTCTGGTTGTGTTTCGTATAAGAAACGTTGCAGGTTTAGAACACCTGGGGAAGTGAGTATGAATAGATCAAAGGGTTCTTCACTAATAGAGACCCATCAGACATTTCAAGTAGCTAGTGATGGGACCCTGCATAGCACGCAGCTAAGTTGCATTTAGTCATCTGTTCTTGGATAGCGTTAAGCTTCGAATTGGAAGTCTGACCACTAATTAGCTCCGTACTAATATTATAACTGATACTATTCTATCAGCTTCTCGCCCTTAGGCAAAAATAGCTTTCGGAATGATTATACATAGAAACAAATTTAATACAGAATTTACTCCATAACAAATGTCCTTTCACGATAAGCCTACATTAGGCTGCTCTGGGCTGCCATTAAAAAAAGCATTCAATAAAATTTGAATAAGCATATGGTGAGCCACCTTCGCCATTGTCTAACTACAGACCAATAATGGTGCAATATATGCAAACGGCAAATATGTAAAAAAAAAAAACTTTCACTGTCACCTACGAGTATTGGGGTGCACAGTTTTGTATAGTACTTACGATTGTTCTTCATAATTCTCAGCAGCTCGTTGATCATCCATGTCGCCGAAGCTGGTGCAATCCATTCTCTTCCATAAATGCCTGCTTCTATGAATACACTATTGGCTTGATCTGATTTCTTGTTAAGTTTCTTTTTCTTTGTTAGTTTATCTTTTGATTTTTTCGACTCTACTTTCACTATGACTAGAGGTCGACCTTCGTATGAGCGTCCTATGTGTATTAATTCAATAAATTGTGGATTTCGTAATTGAATTAATTCTAGATATTTAATAATGCTATCATAATCATAGTATCTGTTCCATGACATTATTGCCTTTCCTGAACCGTGTTTCATTAGAAGGACATCATCCTGTTTCGCCTGTTCATAGGAAATTACTTTACCCACATCGAAGATGAGAGTTTCGTGGGCGATATTTTCAAAATTTAGAGTTCCTTGGAAATCGATGAGCATTTTTGGTGGGATAACAACATCAGTTAGACCTCTGAAAAGAAAAGGTAAAAATTTAAAAATCAAACAGAAAGAGAAAGCATCATAATTATTACCTCAAAGTAGGACCCATTAGCCACTGCAACCGAGCACCTTCTTCTCCTCGCTTATATTCCTCAAGTACTCTGACCTGTGAGTCATCCTTTGGCTTAAGTCGCCAAATTTGATATTTTTCGTAAGATATCTTTTTGGGTATGTCTGGATTTTCTGTGGTTGTTTCTGTTAGCGGATTTTTGGTTGATGTTGAGTTGATGATATGCTGTGCCAGAATCCCTATCCATTTGTGGGGATTTTTCAAGGGCTCTGCTATGGTAAGTATAGGCACTGATGTTGTGGTGGTAGTTGTAGTGGTTCGTTTAGGCCTTGGTTTATTATTGAACCATCCAAAAAACCATGCTGAAAACGATAAGATTGCAATTACAAGACTAATGTATAAAATTTATCTTTAAAGTGCCCCAGAATAAACAAAGTGTATACAAAAAACGCTAAACAATGCTATGAATGCTATGCTATTGTATTAAAATCATCGCTCATGGGAAAGAAATATATTTAAAGTATTAAAAACTGAAGCAATGTGAAGAGATCGAATCTACGAAATTAAAAGAATAAAGTGTCAAAGGCCAGAAACTCAAAGAAACGGTAAAAACCTTTGTCGATCAAACATTCCTGGTTCTCTCAAAAAGAGCGAACTGCTGCTATAAGAAATGATCACACGTTGGTGAATTTTGGCTATTGTAACCTGATAAAGTTTGGTTTGTGGCATGTGAGATATATATATGCACCTATAGGGGTGTAAATATCGGCAGTCGGGGTGCCATTAAATTTCTCAAACCAAGTGCATTCTTCACCTCTAATGGGAATCAGGCCACTATGACATTTCGAAAAACTGCAGATTATATTAATCCCAAAATCTGCCAATCCCAGTCACTCCACATCCAAAGACTGTGGACATATTAGTCTAGGTAAGTGATTGAAACAACTACCTATCCAAATCACAGTATGCATACATATATATGTATGTATAAAAGTAGATCGGTGGGTACAGCGCTAAAAAGACTAGTGTTCACATTAAAAAAAAAGTCGCAACAGCATAAAGAATTCAATCTAGGTACTTTTCTCCATTTAGCGGGCCCTCGACAATGTAAGCACCAAGTCTACAATTACAGCTTTCGCATGGAAAACTGGCTTTTACAATTGGACTCAAGTCACGTACGATTAACCGGACCCTAGGCGACGTCAGTTGAAGGAGAAGAGTCCGCACAGTAACTCCTCAATGCGGTCACTCACATTACTTCGAGATCCTTTAAACCTTGTAAAAAGACGATTTTAAAGTGACAGCATATGCAGACGATGTTGTCATCCTAGAATTGAGTAAACTTCTCCCAGTGATGAGCAAAAGACTCAACTATGCACTTCGGCTAGTAAATTAAAAGTAATTAGGCAGCTACCGAGGTCTGGTAGGTTAAAGTGGTTAGTGCGTTGAACTTAGGTACAAGTTTGAATCTGAGTAAGAACTATAAAAGATTCTTCATGGCACCACGTTTTGTAAATATCTGTCAATCCTTCGAGAGTTAATTTGTCATAAGAAGCTTCTCAATTCGCCTTTCGGATAGCTCTTAACATTTATTTTATTTAATTGCGTAGTGTTTACTTGAAAAATACTCTTGTTCTCAAATTTAAACTTCATAACGTAATGGAGATGGTCCGTAACATCTAGTGGAACGTAACTTTTCGAGTTTGATCAAAATCCAAATTGTCTGTATTGTGATACCCGGATCTGTAAGATCGGCTAATTTCCCATGAACTGGAGAGGGATTACAGGAAGGCTTTGCCTCTGCAACCGCTGGAAAAGGCGAGTGGGCCCAGTTATGAAGGTTTTCATAGAAGTGACGCATAATCACCGGCTGAAAGAAGAATCCCACAGCGATTCGTCAGACGAAGTTGACACTTTATCATCTCCCATCTCCTTCAGGAATCATTCAACGGTAATAAACCACTAGGAACGCCATTTTGCATCAATGTTGCTATTCAAAAAGGTTTCTTTTAATCAACAATTCCATTAAAGGCACATTGTTGTAGAACTAAATAGTTGTGCTAGTTTACTGAGAAACAAATATTTACAGACTTTAAGCGAACTTCTTCACTAAATTCTCTCGAAAGCCTATTCTTTTGAATCTTTTAACAAACTTAACTTTAACAAAAACAAATCTCACTTACGATCACTTTCTTCCTCATCCGGCGACGGTGTCCTCTGATCGTAACCAAACCATGATTCAAACCAACCAGGTTCCTCCTCCAATGGTGCAGGTGTAGTACTACTACCACTTCTTCTCCTCCTGAATCCAAACCATGAATTAAGCCATGATCCAAGTGAATTTCCCTGATCAGCATCTGTCTCTGCACTGTCTGCTACTCCATCTGCGCCACTATTATAAACCGTATATTGCGGATACTTTGGCTTGCGGTTATCATTTCTTTCCGGTTGAGCATTCTCGTTAAACATATGCCCAGCCCTTTCAAATATCCTATCCATTACCCATTGTACTGGCGTAAATAAACCACGAAATAATCCTAACACACCATCATCACTTTCATTATCATAGTCATCATCGTAGTCGTCATACTCATCACTATACGGTCGTCTACGTTTGATTCGCTTTTTAGTGGTCTTCTTGAGACGATAATTATCATCTTGTTGGATGGTACCCTCGAGCGAATTATAATCTGTTATAGCATTCTCCGAACTAGATGCACTGTCTTGATCTTCTAAGGATTCATCAGCATCTTCATTGCTACCATCATCGGTACCAACGACGCCATCATAATCATCATTATAAGACGTTCCACCAAAGTCATAATAATCATCGTACTCATCGGAGTCGGGTTTTTTTGCTTTAACGACCTTACAAGGAGGCTTAGGTGATTTTGGTGGTGGCACAGTGTGAGTGGTTTCCTCAATCGAATTTTTTGGCGTTCTAGTCTTTATGGTTGGTTCGAGATATTCACTCGTCACTTGAATTTGCGTCGAAAGAATTTTTTTCGATTTCTCCGTAGATTCGCTGGAGTTTAGAGATCTTGTAGAGATTTGAGGTATTTGAGTGGACAAAATAGTAACTTTTGTCGAGAGGACTTCATTTGGTGTGGAATTACTCGTAAGTGATCTTCTGGAGATCTTGTGAATCCTGGCTTTTTTAATTTTGAGAGTTGTCGAGTTAAAACGTGGCCTCTTTAAACTCGATTTTCTCTGGGAATTACTAAAGACAGAAGATAGATTGACTTTGTTTGGTTTCTCCAGCTGTGTGTCTAAGTTTGTCACCGGCTCCATGGGATATGACGAATTCTTTTGCAAATCCTGAACTATTTGATTCTTCTGCGATGTTTTAGTTTTCTTTGCTTTGCGATGTCTATTTTTTCGTTTCTTTCCCCGGTTCACATGAGTACGATTACCCCTCACGGTTAACTTCGTTTCAACTACAACTGGATCCATTTTTTTCACTAAACTAGCCCCATCCAACTTTATAATTTGAGGTCTTCCCTGTCCAATACACTTGGACTCATAGCTTCTCTTTAAAATATACAAATCTCGTTCGTATTGTTCTTTACTAACAAAAATCGGAATGGTGCCATTTTTTGACAACCCCGTAGAGTTGTTATTTATCCCGACTTCCGTAATAGCATACACTATCCCTGTTGCGGGATTCGTAAAAAATATCGGAAAGGCAGTACGGTTAGCCTGCGTCTCCAACTTGTTAGCAAACGGATCTTTGTTGACTTCCGCAACACTTTCACTAGACAAAGCAATCGTATCACTTTCTGTATATCCTGGGTATTTATCATTATTTTCATTTGAACTACTCGCGAATGGATGTCCCTCAAAATTGAACTCTGAAGGAGTATCCTTAGGTTTTTCTAAATTAAATTTCGGTGCGAATTTTTTTATATTCCGCTCCTGCCACAAGAGATCGCGTGTCCAAGTTTTCTGCCGCATTTGACCGTCGAATTCTTCGGAACTCGGATGGTATCCATATTCATAGGATGCCACCACAACAATTAATAAATAGCAACAACCGAGAAGTAGCTTGAACATTATTCTCACAACAAAATGCGTAACTTAATCGCGCGACGTTTCGGATGCAAATAAAACCAGCTTCAACAGAATCTTCCACACAGAAAGATAGATTTAACCAAGCATCGCAAATTGATTGTACGGTGTGCACGATGTAACTTTTACCTTTCTCCTCTTTTTCACGTAATGTCATATCCATCCACACATGTTGTGTGAATAAGAATACAGAAGGAGGACCCTCCCGTTTCCCTTGGGGATATATCTCTGTGACAATATTGGCAGTTAATACATGTACTCGACAACAGTCAGAGAAAAGAAACTTATGTATGTATGTTTGATATTCATCAATTATAGTGTCTCCACTATAATATATAATTACCCTGGGCAGCGGTGAAGCGTTTAACCGATATTTATGCACTCTTCCTCCCCAGTGACTTTAGCATAGAGTTAGGATTCAATCAAGCGCAAGAGTTGCCATAGATCATCATCATAACTAGAGATGGTTTTCTTGTAATGGGAAAATATTCCAGTCCATGTCCCATTCATGCTCTGAATATGAACTTGAACTTGTTGCTGTTGTTGTTCACTTCCGTTGTATGGTATTCGTGAAGTTGCTTGATGACACTTATTTGCTTAAAAAGAAATGGTTACACGGTTGAGCAATGCCAACACGGGTCACCTGTAGGGTCTTAGCATGAAATTCGGCGGAGAAGTCTGTTGCATGTAAAGAAAGTGAGTAGATTTATGTTTTTCCTTTAACTGGGTGTGTAGAAAGTGAAAAGTTCCATAATTCATTGTAATTAAGAGATTTCATCCACATCCTCGAGTTATTAAAAACTTTTACTTTGAAATTATCTTATACAGATGGAACATCAACTCCAGCTCCATAGTGCACTCAGTGGTGTAAATTTTCCTTCGTTTGGAGTCAGATTTCAAGCAATATGCCAACAGTAATGGGGAAAAAAAAATCACCTGAGAGTGTGCATTGCGTTAATAAATATCAAACAGTTTGTACAGTTGAGTTTACTTTAATGTGAAGATTAAACGGAGATGAAACTTCGGCATTTCTTAGGTCGCCGGCGAAGTAAACTCTCGAGAGGTCAGTGGTTAATGGAAACATACTTTAAATTGGATAATCCGAGCGACAGCCTAACAACGGATGTCGAGTTTATATGCCCACTAGCTGAGAAAACAGAGTTATATTCTCATTAAGAAGAACCGGCTGGAAATGAATTGCCCTTCGTGGGCAGGATGAACTTGCCAAACGAGGAAGCTAAATTAACGAGTAATGGAATAATAGCATGCATCCGACTGATCTAAATAGTGACAAAAATCTGCAAGTGAAGCTTTCAGTTAAAAAAAGAAGAAAACACACTTTACCAGATAGTTCTCCTTATCCACTTACCTTGATTAAAGACAATTTGAAAAATATGTCCTTCTACACCACTGATACAGCCTCAACGGGTGAATGGATTTACTTCAAACTTCATATCCAGAATTTTAAATCTAACCTAAGTTACTAAATGGTCGCCACTTTACTTAAGACCATTTTTTAAAAGTACCATTTTCTCAAAAACGGTTCTAATATTTGGATAAAAATTCATATCTGAAGTAATATGGATGCTTAAAGCTGGGAACGGTGTAGTGTGTAGTGTGTTTGTTTGTGACCCGAACTGTGCAGTTCCGTGCCCGAGCAGAAAACAGCACCCATAGACACCCGAGCATAAAATAGAAATGAATATAATCCACGTTTCTCCAGCCACTTCACCAAAAAGGGGTTTCTGCCTGGTAGTACAGTGGATCGAAAATCGAGTCTCAGCTAGGAAATTGGGCTAGGAAATTGTCTTTCAAAAAAAAAAAATAAAAAAAAAATGGGATAACTGACACACCTTTGCCTTGGTTTTTGAGTTTTTTTTTTGTACATATTTAAATTCTTTGGATTTCAAACTAATCACTTCACAATCGAACAAGCACACATAATAACAGCCGAAATTGAAAGTGCATTAGAAAGAAAAGAGTGTGCTCTGCCATCTTCTTGAATGTAGCACAGGTTTTCGACAGGGTATGTCATGAAGACTTACTCAATAAATTAAAAGTAAAATTTCCGGAGCAGTACGTCCACCTAATGGAATCTTATTTAACATCGCGATAATTTCATATAAAGCAAGAAAGTACAGATAAAACCCGGAGATCATCAAGGGAGTATCTTTGGACCTGTCTTATACCTGCTCTGTACCAGCGACCTACTAACAACACCTTACAGTAAAACTACAACCTTTACCCGATATCACAGTGATTCAAGCGATGGAAGAAAAAACATCAGGCATAAAAATTACAAGTTGCTACAGATCAAATAATCAGGTGGACACAAAGATGGCGAATAATAGATGACTTCACAAATAAGTTTGTCTCGTACTATTCTGCAACGTTACTAAACACTCCAATAACACATGATAATGCAGCAATGTATCTAGGTATGACTCCAGATGCCAAGGTTCGGTGGAAATGGCACATTAAAATCAAAAGAACCGGCTTATAGGCCGGAAGTCCGTGCTCTCAACAAATAATAAAATATTCCTATATAACCAGGTCCTAAAACCAGTGTGGAACTATGGTGCTCAGCCATAGGGATGTGCTAGTCAAACCAATATTGCAGTTATTCAACGCTTACAGAATAAAGTCCTTGTGAATGTTCCATGCTAAATCGGAAAAAGTGACCTTCATTGATATTTAAAGATTCCTCCAAGAAATCAATTCAAATGCCATAATACACGGAAGAAAGATTCTATGAACATGTTAACGAGGAAGCAACCAATTTTCTTAACTTGCCTGAAAAATAGAAAACTGTTAGTAATTTATTTAATTTCTCTAAATAAACAAAACTGCTGGTTAATTATGTATCAAAACTAGTTGAAATGTTAACAAGCATTTTAATTTATTTACTGTAAATTATCTTGTTATTATGATATGTTTGAACAAAAATCCTTGGAACTCTAACTTTCATTTGATATATAGCAAGGTGGAGTAAAAAATATTTTTTTTTTCTTGGGGTATATTTTGCCCCCAAATTTGTTTCCTTGATTATTTTCGGTTTACCACATACTTTTTATACTCTATCCAAGGTATATTAAGTTTGACATATAGTTTGTAATGTAAAGAAATAATAACGATAGACCCCCAAACGTATATTTATATGTAATTTGCATCTAGAGTTATGTCGATCTAGCCATGTCCGTCCGCATGTCACCATATTTTGGGCCTTAAATTTTGAACTAGGAACATGTAATTTGGTATACAGTAAGCTTTCTAGAATCCGAAGCAGTACAAGTGTAAAAATTGGTGAAGCCCACGGACTTATCCTGTCCATCCTCTTAATATTTTATCTACATTTCTTACATATGTATATTATAAAGTACATGCCCACGCTCACTTTTTGGGAGCTTTTTCTTAAAAAATAAAAAACATATATTGCTTTTTCAAAGCTATTTACGGTGATGGTTAACTCTTATTGTGAATATCTCATCAAAATCCGTGAACAATTTTTGGGAGCCACGCCCACTTTCTGCTAAGAAGAAGTTGTAACAACAGTTGTGTAATAAAATTTCTTAAAAATCGCGAAAATGTCATCCGTATAGAAAGATATCATTACATCTGTTTCTCACTTTATTAGGGCTGAGTTAAAAGATGTGAGATAGGGTATCATACGATCCGTTCTAGACGGATTGAAATTTTCCTGTATGTTTTTTTGCACATTTTCAGCCATCTAAGTCTGACGGTGCAAAAGTTACTAGCCTGTGACATACACACGGACAGACCGTCAAGCAGACAGATCCTTTCTTGAATCCACTAGTGTTCCGTTCTATACTATTCTGGTACGGAACACTAAACATTTTTTATCGCATTTTATTTTTCCTCTCCTTATCGATTTTGCCTAAATCTGAAATATGAACAATTTACAAACGAATAGCATGTAGGCTAATAGGGTTACTTCTAGATATCCGTATTTCACCTCCCGTTTCAGGTTGTTTTCACATGAAAAGGATATCATAACCTCATAGCAACAGAATGACAACAAAAACAAAATTTGAAATCAGGATATCTGCATTTATGGCAAAAAAAAACGCTATGTACAACTAGACCGCATGTACTTTATGACGTTGCTATAAGTGTTTCTAAAACAAATATTTAAAATACACCCAAGTAGCAAAAGCCAAATTCTCAAGAGGTTTTGGCTATGCGGTCAAATTCTTCTCATCAAAACAAACAAAAAGGTCTTAGTAAACATTGATCAGATATTTTAATATTCTTTAATTTTTTTTGTTCACAATTTCGAGTTTACAAACAAATTGAAAAACTTTTTGAAGGTCTGTTAGGAACGTATCGCGTATTCTACGTCATGAGCGAGTGTAGATGATACATACAGCAATTAATAAACAAACGCAAAATGTTAGCTACATATTAGTCCATTGGAATGCATGACATTCCACCAGTGATGCTGCAGACGTGAGAGAAAGTTGTTTTTCACTGGCTCGAACAAACTTAAACATGCTGTTTAAGGTGGGATGGGTGCAGGATGTGTGTTATTTTTCTAACAAAGCTAGAAGCGTTAGTCTCATTTCTGCTGAAGACACTGAAACATTTGCCAGACATGTGTGTATGTATATACTTTTAATTCACAGATACAATTGGAGGCAACTATTATCTGCATGACAACATGCTTGAATGAAAGGTAGATCATAATGCTTTACTCTTAAATAGTGTGCACAGTAGAATGTTAGCGTGTTGCTGACTCAGCTCGACATCGCGCTCTGCCTAAGTCATACGTGATCGTCACGAAATTAAGAGACTTAAATAGCAGAAGATACATAGGTCAGTAAACACAGTTTATGGATTTATTTATTAAGGTTTAAAAAATTGCTATTTTTAACGCGTATATTTTTTCGCTTGTACTGTACGCATTATTTCTTCAAAGGAATATCCAAGATTGTGCGAAGCAGGAAGCAGGACAAGATTATCAGGAATATCAAGTTGATAATGTCTGCAGGCAAAACGCTATCATACTATGACTGTGAAATGTTTATTATTGTGTTACATTTCTTTCTGTTTGTACTTTCTTTCTAAATCATTCCATCAATGCTGATGAGAATACTTTCATTGCTTATTACAGTCAATCAATCAGTAAATTACAACCGATTAGAAGGAGAATTTAAAAAGTCAATTACATATTAATTTCTAAGCTTCATAAAGTAGATTAAAATTGTTTTCAATTGGTGTTATGCACGTATGTACATACTTAAGTATTGAATACAAAAGAACATTGTTTGACCTCAAATTATAAACTTGTCGAGGTTACGAACATTTTTTATCAGAAGCTTTTATGGTCAATTACTTTAGTACATAAATAACATATTCGTATTGTGCAAAAACTGAACAGAGATTGGAATTTGTTAGAATTAAGACTGCTGGCGATATGGCAGTGTCATGACACCTGGCAAGGATTCTGCCATGTATCTTCAAATAGAAACCAATGTAAGCATATCTATGCTTCAATCCTGATAAGTTTAATTTTGATCGTCTTGCCATTTTGATTTCTTTGTTTTATTATAATTTTATGTTTTATGTTCGTATATCTAAAAAAATGTTAACATTAACATTTCACACCACCAAACAATAATACATTTGTCCTTTAAAAATTCTAATCAAACTTGCTTCCTCGCTGCATATTGTCGCAGTCTTCCGTGTTTGATTAATAATAATGATGAATGCATTTGAAAAGAATAATAAAAATTAATTTACGCTGGCCTTGAGAGTTCTTAATCAAATATACAACAAACGAAGTATTGCACATTTTATATAACATTGTAAAGATACCGAACTAACGCTAGGAAACATGTTGTATGTATGTACATTTATGTATGTATTCATTGCATGCCTACATTTGTTGAAAGTTCAGTTTCTAGTTGGATATTTAGTCAAAATGATTCGATGCTTTCTTCAACAAGGTTCTTGATACTTAAAAATCCGGGAATACTCTAATGAATCTGCCACACAGATACGAGTATACACGTATGGGTTGGAGGCAATGCATTGTATGAGAGCCGGAAATTTATCCAATTCGCATGATATAGGCATTACCACATGACTGCGGAATCACTAGTAGTATTATATATGAAGGGAGTCTGCAAAGCTGGGGCTTAGATTTTTATGAACGCAGTAGAAGACAACATAATATTATGCGCTATAAGTATGTTCATATACGTTCAGTAGATAGTCAAGCAGCAATCAAGCCTTTAGAATCATCAATAATACGGTCCAAGTTGGCAAAGGAAATCCGCGGCTGCTATCCAACTTTAAGCAGCGTCAGTTGACTCAAGAGTTTGCTGTTCAAAACCCCTGAAAATAGAAAGAAACCGAATCCAGGAAAATGGTTAATAGTAGGTGGAATAATGAAAACACCTGCCTTTAGTCGATCTACTCATCTACTCAGAGCTGAATTTGAGGAGAATACTGCTCTCAATTAATAGGAAAAGCTTAAGTTCTGTAAATGGAGCCCTTGGCTGATACGCTGATGCGATAAGAGAATGAGTTATCCTTGTGTTGAGAAGAAGTGATAAAAGGAAACCTGTTGAATGGAAACCCTCGGCGAGTAGGTACCTACTAAATACAATCAAGACTAAAGAGATTTGCCCAGATTTGATATCTAACAAAACAAGAAATTCATTTCTGGGTCCATCATGGGTTATAATATGACCGTAAAAGTTATTCAACTTTCTTCTTTAAAATTCAAGGTTCCTGGTGCTATACCGAAATGTGTTATAACGATAATATAAATGTGCCAACAACATAACTGAACCACACCTATAGAGTATTCATCTCATTCATTCTTCACTTAATTATTACAAGGAAATGACTTGTACCTGTATCTTATTACAAAACATGGTCCATTCAGATTTTCTGTTTACAAAACAATACCACCTGCGTCAACTTTTGTACTAATCAGAATTAAAGAGTTGCCAAACCACCCATAAAATTGTTAAACATTTTCTTTTATCTGCATTCAATCACAACACAGACAGCCCAACCAGCATGATTAAATGCATGCATGAATGATGTCAGATTTCCTCAAATTGAATTCTCTAACAAATGCATTTCAAGTATTCTACAACAATAAAATTTGATATCAATTTAATTCAGAAAATATTACCACTCCCGAGAGAAATAGTGAGACAAGTGCCTCTGTGTATCAATATCGAAATCAGTCAGTCTTGAAGGTGTCGTCGGCCGGCATAGACACAGATGTGACAACGTTTCACTCTAGCGAGTCGTGTGTGCACTCAAATAAGAACAGCGACGAAATAGTATTGTTATAGAATTTAGAAAAATAAGATAAAAATACACTCAAGTTGGCTCGTATTATTATGTGTGACAAACTGTGATATCTACTCGTAGTGTGAACACGTAATAAAAACCATTAAAAATATTTCTATACGAATATTTGGAATTTCATTCAGAAAAACTCAACAGCAACAACAAATTGTAAAACCAGTTCTTGAATCATCAGGTGGATTACCCGTAGCAGTTAAACTTGATGTGAGTGTTTTCGTTGGCGTAGGTTCATAGTTTATAAACAAAAAGGAAAACTATGTAATTTTTTTTTTTAGATTTCGCTTTCTGAGTACTTTTAGGCGATAGTTAGTAAGAAATTTTGTATTTTGTTGGATGATTTCAAATGATCGGCATTCTTACGATAGTTCAGAGTAGTGAGAAGAAACAGAAGGTTTAAATTTAGATACGAAAGTTGTGCAGTGTACCCGGACTACCCGTAATCTTATGTCTCTGGTGATAAATACAATCCTGGAAAAATAGGAGCTATAAGCTGCAACTTATTATAACAGATTATTGCCGGAGCTGGATCTTGGTTTGAATATCCGTGCTTTTGTCCCACATTTTGTTTTGTTAGCATCACAATTTGTTTTAATTCTTGTTCAGGGCAACATAATCAATACGTTCTCTGAATAGTTGGATACTTTTCAAGCTGTCTCTACTTATTCACCTAGTGTCATCTCAATCTTACTCTTCTAAAAAAAAAAAACGTTTTGAAACTTTGTAGTTCCATATTATGTCAACTGTCTATCGAAAGTGAAATTGGATACAGAAACAAGTGAATATGCAAAATGGAAAACAATTTTGTTTTAGATAAAATTTTTTTTGTCTTTCGTATTTCGAATAAAGAGGATTTAAGAGATGAAATTGGTACTGTGCCTCCTAAAGTGGGGCGTGTGGTAGCTATCGGACGGGTGTACGGGTTGTGGATGGTGATTGAAACTGCCTTCAGATATAAAGATCAGCTGTGAATAAGTATTTACAATTAAACAGTACTGAACAAGCAACGAATATTGGAATTCGGAGTGTAGGAATTTGCAGTTTGGCTAAGCGATTTCCTAAGTCAAACCTGACTCCAATATCCCAAAGTGACAAGCCAAGTTGCCCTGGACTCTGCAGCATCTGAACCAAAATATACGGCTAGATACAATGTACCTACATGTTTCTCCAGGTTAGGAGCTGTGCTAGCGCGTTTATAATTTGGCAAAATCTCTTCTCCTCTTTACCCTTTCCTTTCTCTCTAGCACTGTATTATCAAACTTTAAAAGATACAATACAAATTAATGCAGAAAATTAAAAAAATGAAAAAAAGTAAAGCTAGTGAGTAGGAATTGGATGGAGTTGCTGGAGTTATGTTTGGGAAAGCGTCATTATCTTAGTTTTGAAAATCTATTTTCGGCAATAAATCTTGACAATATTTAGCATAATCCAGAACTCGATCTTTTTGTCTTTGTCCCGTGCATGTCTGTCTGGCCTAATTAAAGAATCAGCAAACGATTTTCAACGAAATGTTTGTGCTAGATCCGGTCTAGTATGAAGATGATCTGACAAATTTGACAGAGTAGGATACCTACTCGTACGAGTATATATGGGGTTGAGAACAAAAAGTAATATCAATAATAATAATGGGCTGTGAGAACAAATGTGGTATAACCTTCAAACACTTTTTATTTGATTCAGCATTAATTGATACCAAAATCTATAAAATAAAATTGGTCTAAGCAACTTTTACATAAATTCTTTAGTTCACTCTGGTGAGGAAATGATATCACCTGAAGATTATAATCAGAGGTAAAATATGCGGGATGTAGATAGAATTCCACTAAAATCGTCTCGTCACACGCCTAACTTAAGATGTTTTCCACAAATTTAGCTTTTTTGCTTTGCCTTATGTCTTGACTCCAGATAGCATGATATGAATTTTGATGAAATTTAGTTTCTATATTCTTCCGGCATGTATGAGTGGAGATAAGATTTAGGATGGCGTTTCAAAAACAGTAAGATCGCTCTTGATTCCAAAATTTACAAAGAGAAAGCGCTGTGCCATCAATTTGCAGATGTATAACTTTATTACTAATCAGAGAAAATAATAATTAAATTTTGCGTAAACAAGATTAAAAAAAGAGGAGCACAATAAGTTGTGTTTTCATTTCGTGAATCGAAATATTAATCATCTTTTGAATATACTGTGGAGAATTAGTTTTTTAATTAAAAGTATCGGGTGCCTAATACTTCCTACTACTATCTTACTTATCTGTGCATGCTATTATACAGGCTGTTAGCCTGAGCTGAGTAGACTGATCTTTAGCATCATGATTTGCTTTATTGCAGCAGTAGTTCTGCTTTTACTTTTCTGCGGAATTAATGATATTCGTCCCTGTTTTTTTGAAAACACTTTTCAGTTATGCTTGTGCGTGCCATATAATCTTATTTCTATCTGTACTATCAAGAATCACTGTATGTTTTTTTTTCGACTGATTCTACTGATGGTATATTCATCTACTTTTGATAGTGTCCATGTTTCTGTGCCGCAGAGAAGAAGGTCTCTTAATTGTGGTCTTCACACTCATCGGAAGGTTAATTTTGTTTAAAGTGACTGTAATGCAGATCACAGTCAAGAGATCACTTATTGACTTAAAGCATTCTTCATCGCTGCCGATTTGTGGCAACCAATCAACATACAAAAAAATGTTGTAATTATTTTTAAGCCTTCCTGATACTAATCATCACAACTTCTATGTTACATTAGTGGCTTGAAGTAAATTCTCTGTTCTTGAGCAGATCCCAAAGTCTATAAATTGCATTCTTTCTAGGAGCGTACTCTAACATTATAGTCTGGATCATGCTGTTAAAAAAAGAGATCCATTAAATTTTAAAATAAGGGATATGTATTTAACATTAAAGACAAAAACTGGCACTAAACGGTCTTATATTTGATAAGTCATTCTATGGATAGAATATCAAAATACAGGAATCTGTCAAAAAATATGGAACATTTAAGGTGACTTAGTTATGACGAATCCCTTCAACACCCGAACAAATGAATTCCGCTTTGAAAATGAGTGTCAAGGACAACGTCAAACGGCATAAAATTCTCGCGATATGTTACTAATTTATCAACATGTCTGATGGTCATTGCTTATTTCCGATTTTACATAGTGTTACTATACGTAGTATATGGTCTCCAAACATACAATGCTTTATGTAATCAATTTATATTTGTGTACATTTCAACATTCTTAAACCTTTTAAAGAATGAAAGTACAGAAGGGCACATTGAACAGCAACTATTGTAGGACTGCACTATAACAATACACACTTCCTTAACAAAATTATTTGTTCACGCGTAGTGAACATATATACATATGTATGTACATATACCGCGACTATATTTCAATAATCCACTGACATCTAGACAATTATTTGTATTCGTTACTTGTTTTTACTTTAAAATAATCGTTTGTTTGTGCTCATAAGTCTTTCACGTGGGTATTAGATGTGGAGATATTGTACACTACAGAATAACAGTTTGTAAATATTAAAATAAGATTGGTATTTCGCCAGATGCACTTAATATAACGTATATGTATGTATATTATATATATGTATATTAACGACTAAGTCTATTAGATAGGAGTTACCCGCCAATTCCACTTGATTAGGGAATCCAATGTGCTTATCTTTATTGCTATATTAAAAAAAAGATTTAATGAGGTAACAAGAACCTTAAGATAGTGTAACATACAGTCAAAAAAAAAAAAAACTATAATGAATTATTTTCATACAGAGGTGTAAAAGCAATTCGCGATAGTATCACTGCTCTCAGATGGATTATACTATAGAGGTGAAATAAGAAGCAGATGAAATTAAATGCATAGTATTGTTTTCAAAAGATCATTCCATTCCTGTGTCTGCTGCTTGCCTGCTTCGGATATTCAAAAGAGAATTTCTAAACTATGATCGCCTTATAATCAGTTTGTTTATAACTTTGCTACCCAGTGAGTCGAAGTGACTTTTTCCTATCGTGCTCATACATACGAGTATATGTATATAGATAGATACAAATGCCTGTTAATGAAATGAATAAATATACCTATAGGACAAGTATTGGTTTCGTGAAAATTTTCGTACTCGAGATTTTGATCAATTCTGATATCACTGGCATAGAGGAACTCGAAAAAGTGTGTCTGCCACTTTCGGCTGTCGGTCTGTAAGCAATATTTATATTTTCGACGTACTCGTATGTATGTGTTATATGTATGTAAGGAGGTGGTATTATATTTAAATTCTGGGCATTTGTTGAAAAAAGATATTTTAATTGATTGTTGATTTTGCCTTAATTTGAAATCTTAATAATTTATGAACAAACAGCATATACATATTGTAGCATAATAATAACTACGCGCCTATGTCTATGCAGCAAATTCCGAAGTGACTTTCCATTCTGGCAGAATTTTTGGTTCAAACTGTCCTTCATTCGAGGTTCGTGTCTGGGACGAAGTCTCCACAGCTCATGTCAACGAAAGAGACAAATAATATTAGGGATAATATTAGGGATAATATTAGGGAATTATAACTGCAAGAATTATTTCTCTTGTTCCAGTGGTCGAAGAATTTGCTAGAAGTTTCTGGCTATCAGAAACTTCTGCTATATAAGGACAGATGGCGATCAAAAAAAAAGACACAGTTGGTTTTAGAACCGTGGCGAAGAGATTGGAAAAGTGATAATGGGCGAAGTTGTAATTTGGTGATAAATTGAAAGTTGAGAGTAAACAAGAAAAAGTAATTAGTTTGAATTTGTGAATTAAGTAATTGAAAGGAGATAAAGTGATTTGAGAGGAAAGAGACCTTGTAAGAAAAGAATTTGCGAAGAATAGTATAGTGTGAACTTGAATTGTTCTATAGAGTAGAAAATAAAGAAATAATTTCACAGAATAATTGTTTTATCTACTCGAGCCGTAGCTCGCATATTACATTGGTGTCAGAAGCGGGATAAAACTTATTCTGTGAATAACTATTTCCGTGGTGTGAAATTGCACAAAAAAAAAAAAAAAAAAAACGATTTCTGTGTTGAGTTAATTAGTTGCGCAAAATGGGTCGCAAATTGGGAAAACTAACTATAACTCAACTAAAGGCAGAACTCAGTAAGCGGAACCTCGACACAACTGGGGGAAAAGATGCCCTACTGATTCGTCTGGAAGAAGCAGTAACGCAGGAAGGTGAAAATCCGCATGACATAGAGTTTGACGTGGAAGAGGAACCAGCAAGTACAGTAGCCGACCCGGGTATAACAAGTCTGCTCCTGCAACTTAAGTTAGTCATGGACGAACAAAAGAAAGCAATAGAAGATCAAAGTCATAAGCTCGATGACCAAAAGAATTCTCTAGAACTTAAGCTGGATGAACAAAAGAATTCTCTAGAACTTAAGCTGGATGAACAAAAGAAAGCGATGGACGAACAAAAGGAAGCAATGGGCGACCAAAGGAATTCTCTAGAACTTAAGCTGGACGAACAAAAGAAAGCAATGGACGAACAAAAGAAAGCAATGGACGAACAAAAGAATTCTCTAGATGCTCTGGAAAGTAAACTTGATGAGCAAAACAAGAACTTGGAATCCAAATTCGAAGTGATCGAAGAAAAAATCGAGAAGGTCGAGACGCAACTCGAAAAAGTCGAAATTAGATTCGATGAAAATTTTGAGAAACATGAAACTCAGTTCGGGAAGATAGAGACTCAGTTTGAAAAAGTGGATACGCAATTCGAGATAGTAGGAAAGCAAGTCGAAAATCTTGCTAAGGAGCTCAGCAACGTGACGAGACAGAAAGCACGGGAATATTCCACTGACGGTCTGAGAAGAAAGGAGATGCAGCCTCCTATCTTCGATGGTCAAACATCATGGCCAATTTATAAAAGGCAATTCGAAGCGGCCGCAATGACCAATAGCTGGGACGATGAAGAGAAGTCCATTGCACTCACACTTGCACTGAGGGGTCCAGCTGCGGAGCTCTTGCAGACCATCCCGGAAGATAAACAGCAGAACTACGACTCTCTGGTTCAGGCTATCGAGATGCGGTTTGGGGATGAACACATGCAGCAGGTGTACAGGGTTCAGCTGCGTAGTCGAGTCCAGAAAAGGGGGGAAACGCTCCAACAGTTGCAAGCGGATATAGAGCGACTAGCCCATCTTTCATACCCTAAAGCCGGTGAGGAGCTTATCAACGAAATGGCGGTGGAAGCTTTTATTCAGGCCATAGAGGACAGACAACTGCAAATGGCTGTAAGGATGGCTGAAAAGCGAACACTCCCCGAGGCATTGGCATTCGCTTTGTCAATGAAGGCTGCGGACCAAGCATACCAGGGAATACACCGTGTCAGGGAAATGTCCGTCGTGGAATGCTCATGCCAGAGAACAGCCGTCAAAGCTCGCGGAAGTCAAATCCGTTGCTGGAATTGCAACCAAACCGGACACCTACAACGGCAGTGCAGAAGTGCACCTAGACGAGGAAATTGTCCACATTGCGGAAGTAGGAGAAGCAGAGAGGAAGCATCCTGTCGGTCAGACTTCCCAAAACCAGCAGTCGGGAGATGCGTAAGGACCAATTTCGCGGGGCAGAAGTTGGTTACTGGAATCGAGGCCCCCAGGACCACCATTCAAGTTTCGCAAACCAAACGGGGTAACAAGAGCCTGACAGTGGAGGCACTAATCAACGAGAAGAAGTGCGTGGCCACCATCGACACAGGTGCCACTGCCTCCATTGTAAGAAGAGATATCGTCAAAAGCTCCTGGCTGCACAACACCAACAGCTACTGCCTGAAGACTGCAACAGGGGAAATGGCGAAGGTATTTGGAGAAGTTCGTCTTACGATTACTCTGGCAGGACTGACGTTCTCCCATGCGTTTCTGGTGGCAGATATATGCGACGAGTGCATCATCGGAGTAGACTTCATGAAAGCAAATGAAGTAATCTTGGACATCGGGATGCAAGTACTGAGGTATCGAAATGTGGAGATTCCGATGGTGTACGGAAATGAGAATGCCGTAACTCTCAGGACAGTCATCAGCAAAGACGAAGTTTTGCCGCCGTCTTCAGAGACAATCATTTGGACGAAGCTGGAAGGTGATCTTGGGAGCCACCGATTCTACATAGTAGAACCAGACCCAGAGAAGAATTCTCAAGACTACATCGTGGGAAAGACGTTAGTCGAACCAAAGAACACCATGGTTCCAGTGAGGGTTTTGAACGCAAGACCACACACTGTCAAACTAAGGCGAGGGGAGGTGACTGGAAAATGCACGCCGATTACCGCCGTCGCAACAATATCTGAACGTGATGCTCCAAAACTTCTCCCATCACCTTGGACAGCGGAAGCGAGAGAGACGATTCTCCAGTCCAGTGAGCTGAATCAGGAGCAGCGAACTATGGCAGAGAATCTTATCAATGAGTACGCTGATGTATTTGCCTCACAGGACGGAGAATACGGCCGAACACACCTGGTACAACATCGAATAGACACTGGTGATACTAGACCAATTCGTCAGCCTGCTAGGCGCCTTCCATTGGCAAAGCAGACAGAAGTTGCAGAGATGGTGTCGGCAATGGAGAAAGAAGGTCTGATTGAAAGTTCCAAAAGTCCGTGGGCATCACCGGTTGTACTGGTTAAGAAGAAAGATGGCAGCACGCGGTTCTGCGTGGACTATCGGCAGCTCAATTACGTCACCAAGAAAGACAGCTACCCTCTGCCACGGATTGACGACACGCTAGACACACTATCAGGAGCCCGATGGTTTTCCACTCTCGACTTGAAGA
This sequence comes from Pocota personata, assembly GCA_963082735.1. Lineage (NCBI taxonomy): Eukaryota > Metazoa > Arthropoda > Insecta > Diptera > Syrphidae > Pocota > Pocota personata. The sequence goes on along the minus strand of OY720430.1, from coordinate 43,511,116 downwards.
GTGGCTACTGGCAGGTACAGATCCATCCAGAAGACCGGGAGAAAACCGCCTTCACCGCAGGAAATGGGCTATGGCAATTCACGGTAATGCCATTCGGGCTGTGCAATGCTCCGGCGACTTTCGAGCGATTGATGGAATGTGTCCTGCAAGGGTTAACATGGAAAACCTGTTTGGTATACTTGGATGATGTCATCGTCGTAGGAAAAACGTTTGCGCAACACCGAGACAATCTAAGGGATGTGTTTCAAAGGCTTCGAAGTGCCCACCTGAAGCTCAACCCCAAGAAGTGCGCCCTGTTTAGAGCGGAAGTCAAGTACCTGGGACACATAATTTCAGCGAAAGGAGTGAGAACCGATCCGGAGAAGGTCGAAGCGGTGAAAAACTGGCCAGTCCCCAAAGACAAACACCAACTAAGGAGCTTCCTGGGCCTAGCCACCTACTACAGACGGTTCGTGAAGGATTTTGCCGGGATCGCAAAGAACCTGCACCAGTTGACGGAAAAGGGAAAACAATTCAAATGGTCAATTGAGTGCGAGAAGAGCTTCAAGGCACTTAAACAACGGCTATGCGATGCCCCGATACTGGCTTACCCCACTCCCGGGGAAACGTTCATTGTGGATGCAGATGCTAGTAATGTCGGGGTAGGAGCCGTACTCTCCCAGGTGCATGACGGCCAAGAGAAGGTGGTTGCGTACTTCAGCAAGGTGCTCTCTAAGCCAGAAAGGAACTACTGCGTGACAAGGCGGGAACTTCTAGCTTTGATCTTGGCTACGAAGCATTTTCACAAATACCTCTACGGGAGGAAGTTCGTTCTTCGCACAGACCATGCAGCATTAAAATGGCTATTACAGTTCAAGAGTCCTGAGGGTCAGGTCGCAAGATGGATCGAAAGGCTGCAAATCTACGACTACGAAATACAGCATCGTAAAGGAAAACTCCACTCTAATGCGGATGCACTGTCCCGGAGACCATGCAGAACGGATTGTAAACATTGTGCGCGTCAGGAAGAACGGGAGCTGGTTTCCATCCAAAGAATGAGAGCCGAACCTATCGCCGGCTGGAGCGTAGATGAGATCCGGAACGCTCAGAAGGAAGACCCCGATATCGAGCCGATTCTGGCCTGGAAGGAGAACATGGAGAAACCGGATCATCAGGACATCTCTCACAGAAGCCCGACCTTAAAGGCATATTTTGCGCAGTGGGACTCCCTCCATGTCCAAGAAGGTGTTCTGAGAAGAAAATGGGAATCCTCCGACGGAAAATCGTTTGTAATGCAGCTTGTAGTACCGCGGACGAGGGTCAAGGAGGTGTTACAGGAAATGCATGGCGGGGCGACCGGAGGCCACTTGGGAGTGAATAAGACGCTAGAAAAGGTACGAGAACGTTTTTATTGGTTAAAAGCGAAGGAAGATATCGAAGACTGGTGCAGAAAATGCGACGTGTGTGCAGCTAGCAAGGGTCCGAGAATCAAAACTCGAGGTAAGATGCACCAATACAACGTGGGAGCACCTTTCGAACGAATCGCCATTGACATCGCAGGGCCCTTTCCGGAAACCGACAATGGTAATCGGTATATACTCGTAGTGATGGACTACTTCAGTAAGTGGCCGGAAGCGTTTCCGATCCCTAACCAGGAAGCCAGAACCGTGGCGGAGCAGATCGTCTACAATTGGGTTAGCAGATTCGGTGTGCCCTTGGAATTGCATTCTGACCAAGGGCGGAACTTCGAGTCAAGAATCTTCCAAGAGATGTGTCAACTACTCGGAATCAAAAAGACAAGGACAACCCCGCTTCATCCACAGTCGGACGGTATGGTGGAGCGTTTCAATAGGACTTTGGACGAACATCTCTCGAAGGTCGTAGGTGACTACCAACGGGATTGGGACCGGCAGATTCCCTTGTTTTTGATGGCCTATAGAAGTGCCGTGCATAGCACTACTCGACATACGCCGTTCGAAATCTTATTTGGTGGAATAGCTCGTTTACCCAGTGAGGTGAAATTTGGATCTCCTACCAATGAGCCCAGAGATGAAGAAGAGTACGTGGCGGACCTTAGGGAAAGGCTTAGGGACATACACCAAAGGACCAGAAGCCAGATTAAGATGACGAGCGACCGCATGAAGACCAGGTATGATGCCAAGGCAACAACGTCAGGATTCCAGGAAGGAGATCTGGTGTGGCTGTATAATCCCCATCGCCAAAAGGGGAAATCACCTAAGTTACAGCGGAACTGGGAAGGTCCCTACAGAATAGTAACCCGCATCAACGATGTTGTCTACCGCATCCAGCGAGGACCAAGGGCCAAAATGAAAGTGGTTCATGTGGACCGACTGAGTCGATACAATGGCCGAAATGAGGATGCACTTGTTCGGGACGAACACGTCTAAGAGGGGGGCAGTGTAGCATAATAATAACTACGCGCCTATGTCTATGCAGCAAATTCCGAAGTGACTTTCCATTCTGGCAGAATTTTTGGTTCAAACTGTCCTTCATTCGAGGTTCGTGTCTGGGACGAAGTCTCCACAGCTCATGTCAACGAAAGAGACAAATAATATTAGGGATAATATTAGGGATAATATTAGGGAATTATAACTGCAAGAATTATTTCTCTTGTTCCAGTGGTCGAAGAATTTGCTAGAAGTTTCTGGCTATCAGAAACTTCTGCTATATAAGGACAGATGGCGATCAAAAAAAAAGACACAGTTGGTTTTAGAACCGTGGCGAAGAGATTGGAAAAGTGATAATGGGCGAAGTTGTAATTTGGTGATAAATTGAAAGTTGAGAGTAAACAAGAAAAAGTAATTAGTTTGAATTTGTGAATTAAGTAATTGAAAGGAGATAAAGTGATTTGAGAGGAAAGAGACCTTGTAAGAAAAGAATTTGCGAAGAATAGTATAGTGTGAACTTGAATTGTTCTATAGAGTAGAAAATAAAGAAATAATTTCACAGAATAATTGTTTTATCTACTCGAGCCGTAGCTCGCATATTACAATATGTAAAAATACATACGACTTATTTGAGGAGAGGCAAACCAAAATAATGTAGATGCCTGTTGAATAGCTGAAGCTTAAAAGTTTGTAAAAATACATATCCTGGGAGTGAATTCCAAAGTTTACTAGTTCTGTAACAAAATGAATTTTGATAAAGATACGTTCGCGCGGTTGTGGACATAAAGGTGATGAGTCTTAGCGGCTTTTCTAGTAGGACCGTCAAATGACTCTGAACATCTGCCGTGGTAGTATAGCCATAGGTCTGCTACCAGCTTTCGATCATGAAGGTGTAGATAGGTAGTCAGAAATTCAAGATATTGAAGACAGGTTAAAGAAACAATTTGCATTATGGCTTAAAACTCGAATAAAGGCGTAAATGCCCATATTCGCACCGGGCCTCCCAGTAATACAAAGATTTTAGACGTGATCGGCTGATACATTAGCAAAAAAGCTAATTTAGGCTTTTTTTTCAAGATGAAGGAGGAAAAATTGATAGGTACGTTCGTTACGGACTTACAATAGAGTGATTAAGACCATTTTCAGCTTTATGTAAATTCGAATTGAAACCACTGACGTCCGACCTATTGGTTTAATAAATTCTAATTAATTTCTAATGAATAAATTAATTTCTTCAAGTATACATATTTATAAATGTATATCTATAATTTAATTTTTAACGAACAACTTATTTTATAATATCCAGGTGAGGTTTCACAATTTACATTAATTGATTTTTTATTTTTTTTTTAATCTATCAAATACACATACACGTAGTGCGAACTTAAAGGGTGACTTAGTGAGTAATTTTCATCATTCACAACTATAATGCTCGATGAAGTAATAAATGCTGGTTTCCACCATTTAATGAGTATAATATTTGTGAACAACAGTTTTAATTAGCAAATATATAAAAAAGTATCTACTATGACTGAACGTTCGTCAAAGTTTAGAATACGTAATAAATTACAATTATTGTATATATACCTATGTATGTATCGCTTAGTTAAAGAACATTTTATTACATTTCAAGTAAATTTTGGCACACAATATTTAGCAAACAAAAATAAAACATTCCAATATACCTAGTATGCATTCTGTTCCATTTACACTTCGTAGTGTTTCCAACATACACAACATAGACTCGCCACAAATTTCTTTCTGAATATCTCGTGCGTTTGTATCTCGAAATGGTATTTCTACGCATGATGCAGCTTCGGATACTAATTCGCAGCCGCGTTTTATTTATTTCGGTCTATTGTGTTTAACGTACAGTCATCTGGGAATTTTCCACTCAATAAATCAAACCATTGCGAATCTTCATCATCATCATCATCATCATAGTGTTCTGGTCGATGGTACTGTATTGTAAATTATGTACATAGTGCGTGAGATGTATACACTCTATTGAAGGGGAATTGGTGACAATTAACCAAAAGTGACGTTCCAAGTACAAGTGTACCAAGTATAAAATGTAGGTCTAACGTGTAAGCATTAAATATGTCTGGACTGTAGTTAAAGTTAATAACTAAATGTTGGGGTTATTTAAGTACTTTATAAAGTAAATTGTGTCTCTGAATTGCAATGAGAAGATTTATTGAGTGCAGCTCTATAAATTGAATCGGCGTTTGCAAAAAGGTCACGTTCATGAAGTTGTAATGCTTTAAAGGCTTTATTAAAGAATTATCAGACAGTATGTTATTTTACCTCTTGATATTCAGTGGTTTTAAAGCACAATTCTTTAATAAAAAGAGTGTATGCCCAAATATGAAATTTTTTATGAGTTTTTGAAAAGCAACTTTGACCGGACTTTTCAAAACAACGGCTTTATTTAATCGATTTTAAAGTTTTTGGAAACTTTTTGTCTCTTTATTCGTATAACACACATTTTTTCAATAAAAATCCCATTGATTTGCTCATCAGCAATCATTCAGAACGAAAAAAGAAATAGCTTCATCTCCTTTATCGGTGTGTTCAACAAAAAAGCTAGCACAATATCGAGCTGGCTGAAGACGTTTGTTGGTTGAAGCCCAGATCCACCCCGAACTTTAGTGGCATCTAAAGTGAAGTAAAGTTAGGTTTCTGCGCACTATTACTACCGCAAAAATTCAGCGATTTGAATGATTCTTTTTATAAACTATTAAGCTGAGGTGGAGCTCAAGACATGTTGGTGTTAACCCCACTAGTGGGTTTGGAAAACACTTCTGTCAGAATGAAGAAATTTGAAAGAATCTCTTTATAGGTTGTAGAATATAGAGAGAAACTTAAGCATGATGAGGAGTTTTGTAACATTGTTCCTTCAAATTAAGCACATATGTATGTATATATTTGGTACATATACTAACCCATAACTATACCGATATTTATGTTCCTTTCTTTTGTTTGCTTTGTTTCACTTTTTTCGACTTTTTCAAATTCTTCAGTAGCAACTCTGTATGTACTCAGAGTTCTAAAATAAGGAGAATCTTTTGGAAAACCTTTTTATATATGTAGGTTTAAAGTAAGATGTCGGAACACGGGTTCAATAATTATCTAAATAAATTCTCACTACAGGAATGCATTAACATATCACTGCTACAAACAATCACTTCCTCCAATTCATAGATGAATTATTTTAATTTAATAAAATAATTCAGTAATTTAATTGTGTAAACAAATTTCGAAAATGTCTTAAAAGACCTGGTTTATTTCAATCGAATGTGACATTACATTTCGATCCAGACTAGATCTGTTCGGCAACCTATAAAAGTAAAAATAAATCCTCTCAGTTCAGTAACCGTGTCAACATCGAAATTAAATGTGAGGTCGCGGCGTGGTGAAAACTGTTTATATAAAAATAAATCTTTCGCATATGTTGATAAAGGCATTTGCTTGCATTGCACTCTGTTGATAATAGTTCATTTTCAACGCTCGAATGATTTAGAAAATGTTTTTTTTTTGTAATTGTCATTTAATTTAATGATCGATTTTAAATGAAATTTAAATTTCAAGGAGGAATTAAACCTCCGAATTTTGTCTGGATACATATCGAAAGAAAAAATATGCAAACAAATCCTAAACTTATCACGTGGAAATACCGCCCAACTTTCATCATAGGAAAATTCCCAGATCTTCATCACAAAACATTGCATGTAAGAACCCGCTTTCTGGATCAATTGCTTGATTGATTTCTATCTGTAGATCTTCAATACAGCGTGCCGCTAAGATGACAATGATTTATATACTTTTAAATTATACTCTACACTATAATTCATGACAATAAAAAAAAAAAAAAGTATTCCGTGAAACAGCATTTTATTTTTTATTTTAAATTAATTCGAAAGCCGCTTGAGCAAATTAACATGACACACCTCAAATATTTATATTCCAAGTCATTATTAACTATCAACAACTATCAGATACATTGGGGTTAAAAAGCTCGTGCAATTTATTTGTCACGTGTTAGGAGTACGTAGCATCTCTGGCGTGGATCTTTTAAGTAAATTATGCGGTTCCGCTGAATTGATTGTATACTCGTACAACCGCCACAAGCTGTTAAGAGTATTCTTCTCATCATCACTGCATCGCGCTACGCTCCCCATGTAATAAACGATTGGGCGTCTGAGGTTTATTAATACAATCAGAATGAATATGCAATTAAGTGTATATCATGCATTTTATATGCATCAGCATCATCATCACATTCCTTGTTGGGGGGAGTTAAAGACGGTTTCAAATTTAAATAAATTGCACGCCCTTATTCAAATACAAGTGGGTTACTCTTGAGAAGAAAATTTGCAAGACATTGACCCTCGGATTTTTTGAAGTGATGCTTAAGGGTATGTGCATACCAACCAGTTTCTCGTTACGTTGTTTATTTTTGAATTTAAGAAATTTGGATGTTAGCGGTCAGTTGACAAGTTGCAAGTTTGTAATGCAGATAACGTTAGATTAGGACTAGACAGGATATTGAAAATCAGATTCTAGGTATCATGTTGGGCCCATCGCGAGAACTTTGATTGAAGTGCGAACACAATAGCATACATTGAAGCAAAACTGAACAAATTTTGCGCAGTCCATCCTCTCTACATGCTCTCTATTAAGTACTGTGCTTACATAACTCCCTACGTGTATTTTCTAATACGAGTAATTGGCTGCTAATAATGAGCACAGATATACATAGTTGCACGTTGGCACGCTTTCTCAAGTGCTAATGTTCAGATAGGAATCCCAAAACCATTCTTAATTATTATACTCAGTTTCCAAATGGCGCTAAGTTATTGTTGAGTTATTGTTAGGTGTCGCCAAGCATTTTTTCTGAATGAACAGTAGCAAAGTAAGCTATCGAGCCGAATTCATCGCCTAATATATGGTTATTATGCCATACGTTGTAATTTGAACTGAGAAGCTTTAGCTCGTTGCGACAAATGGAAATATATATAGCTACCTGTCTATATGTATGTATATCTCCGTTGAGGTATAAGCGAAGCTTGAGAAACCAATGGGATGACTAAAACTTCCACTTGAAATACTCTGCCGAGGCTTGGAAGTTTCTTTGTTCGAGCGATGGCGGCTTCTTCCGAATAAATACGCAACCCTATATCCTATTCCATTTTTAAACCATCTGTGAGGACAGATACATACATATGGTGTTTATGACTGTATCTTCTCTTGAAGGAGGTTTATTTACAGATGTAGGTTGAAGTCGACATATGGCGTGAGGTAGTTAGATTCGGATTCCCTTTAGCGACAGTGCGCATCTGACACTTTTTGCAAGAGTTGGTTTGTTATTGTTAGAAACATTGTGCGATTTTCGTTGCTCTTTCTTCTGTTATATAGACCAACCGGTGTTAGTGCAAGTATTGTTTCGAGTACTACTGCATTTTAATTGCTGGACCTTCGTGTGTTCGTAGATTTTTCTGCACTCGTACTGTGCGCCGCACGAACGAAGTCCAAGAGTCGCCTTTAGTCATTAATTAATTGCTCAGGGTAGGTTCTAGAGAAGAACTTCTTTATCACTGAACTTGATTTAAGAGACCTACCTGGAATCATTACTCCATGAATTTTAGTTTAAGAGGGTAATTTTTCCAAAAAGCTTCACTTTAAAATATTACAAATAGACATTTTTATTTTTATTTAATTGCAGAAACCACAACCATTATGCAGGAGTTAAATATGTCAGAGAAGGACAAACGAGAACGGGACACTGAGAAATCAGATACTACCACGCCCTCTGACAAAAGCGATCACCCTCCTACCTCGTAGGTTCAATATTTACAAAAAATTTAACATACACAATGACTGTTGTATTTTGTTTTCTAGATATAAAGAAACAATTGTTCACCTCTTCAAAGGCAACATTGGCCCAGGACTGTTTGCAATGGGTGATGCCTTTAAAAATGGTGGCCTAATAGTATCACCCATCTTAACAGTTATAATAGCATTAATATCAGTCCACTGTCAGCACATCCTTCTGAATTGTTCAGAAAAAGTAAGAGAATTAAGTCAATCTGCCCAATGTCCCGACTACGCGGAGACAGTGGGACAGTGTTTTGAAATAGGGCCACCAAAACTGCGCAATTGGTCAATACGAATGCGGACAGTCGTTAATATATTTATATGTGTCACTCAATTGGGTTTCTGTTGTATTTACTTTGTGTTTATTAGTACAAATCTTGAGCAAGTAAGTTTTAACGTTTAGCCTCTTTCAGTGTCTTACTGTTGTCCTTACTTTACAGATTCTACACCATCATGGCTACTTTTGGAACGTGCACTACATTATGCTGATTGCCTTTGTTCCAATTTTATTAACATCTCTTATAACGAATTTAAAATATTTGGCTCCAGTGTCGTTGGTAGCAAATGTTAGCATGGTATGTGGATTGGTCATAACGATGTATTTTGCATTTAAAGGAGGTCTTCCGGCACCAAGCGAGCGTCATTACTTTACAAATGCGCCGCAATTGGCTTTGTATTTTGGTACGGCTATATTTGCCTTTGAAGGAATTGCCTTAGTATTGCCATTGAAGAATTCTATGAAGAAACCGAACCATTTCGATCGAAGACTAGGTGTCTTGAATGTTGGAATGACACTGGTAGCATTTGCGTTTATATTCGCAGGATTCTTTGGATATCTGAAATGGGGTGAACTGGTCGGCGGGAGTTTAACTCTTAACTTGGGAAGTAGTTGGTAAGAGATCCACATTTCCCCACTTTTGTCCATAAGGTGTTAACTCTAATTCTTAACTAGGCTGGCACAATTCGTCCAAGTGATGGTTTCATTAGGAGTTCTCCTTGGATATCCATTGCAGTTCTTTGTGGCCATTCAAATAATGTTACCATCGATTCAGCAGATGTTTAAACTAGAAAAGACCTCCATAGTTGGTGAACTAATTTTCAGGACCATAATGGTCATCTTAACATGTAAGTTATTTTATTGAAAAATTAATGAATAAAATGATAATAATTGTATAACTTTTTTACTACAGTGGCCATCGCTGAACTCGTGCCAAAGCTGAGTCTATTCATATCGTTAATTGGAGCACTATGTTCGACAGCACTTGCGCTTGTCTTCCCACCTCTGATTGAATTAATTGTTAGAACAGAAAACTCTAAAGGTCCTGGTTTAGCAATTTTTGCAAAAAATATTTTGATTCTCATTTTGGCATTGCTTGGATTCTCAACCGGAACTTATGAAAGTATATCGGCTATCGTACGTGAATTTAAGTTATAGTTTAAAAAATGTTCAAACACTGGATAACATCTTAATTTTTTTTAAGTTTTAAAATAAAACAAAGATAATTTGTACCTAACAACTATACACCTGATAAGTGCCTTTTTAGTTTGGTATTTTAGATTGTAACTTCTTTAGTATGTAAAAAAAGAAACTCAAACCAATGTTTACATGTAGATTTATGTAGTAAGGTCTTGACAAAGAAATTTTTTTATAAGAAAATAAAAATTATACAGAAATCTGAATTACAATAGATTTATCCTTTATTCGCATCCATAAACCCCTTTCATTGCCGTCAAAGGTGTTCACTAAATTGAGACATGCTAGAATCGATGACCTATCACATATTGTATTATATAAAGTATTCTCCCGATTCTCTTCAAAAGGGCCCTAATGCCGGAAACAGTGCCTTGCACAACTCTGGAAAACAACCTGCAAGAGTTAGTGGGCGGAGGTTTCTAAAAATACATACTCGTATATTTATAATAAAAAAAAGAATTTCCCGTAACGGCCCATAAATTATAATTGAAAAGCTTTCTTAATCACTAAGACAGAGCGGAGATTGTTACCAACTGCAATATTAATCGATTTGTCATTGGAGGCACCCTGTTTGAGTACAAGATCTGCCACAAGATTAGTGGGGTCTTAACCGTCAAAGCAGGGAACATTCAAATAACTAAATTGAACACTTCGCCTAGTCAGCGTTTTTGATGCACCTATAAATTATGGAGCTGACGTTGGAATATTCCGTGATTAACACGTTATGACCCTGTAGCGCGCCAAAAAACAAGGGACTAAAGCAACGAAGAAGTCGGAGCAATCAGAAGTTCAATGCAAACAAGATTATTTGTGAAACACTCTTTTTTCAAGTGGATTTCTTTAAGGAAATAAGTGCAGATGTGAACGTAACCGCTTTAATTGATTCACATAAGCTGATGAATTACCAGCACAAGATCACAGATCTTCAAATAACACATAGTGAAAAGACTAGATGGTTCCTTGCTAATCTTGGATAAGAATGAGTTCAGAAGATGAAGGAGTCATTTAAGGCGATATGTACTGAACCTGGTAAGCAACGATATCGAATGACCTATACGAAGCCACAAATACTCGAATGTGTACTTGCCTAGATTATGCAAACACCACCAAATATTACCGATAGACTTTCTACACCCACTTATAAGGAATACATGGGAAGGGTGAAAAGGGGTGATCATCAAACTCGCAAAAAAGATATCTGATGCAAAGTGAAATCTGAAGAGTTACGGATATTTGTATTCTGACTGCGGCAGAATAATTCGCATCAAAGAACACCTTAATTCAACTCTTCATGTCAAGCAAGGTAGTTTGCTCTAGGGATCTTCCTCCATCTACTACATATGTACATATGTAGATGCCTAGCGGATCATCATAGAGCAATGCATCGAGTATACTCGCAGGTCTTTATTTGATCTGTTGATTATTGAATTCGCAGGAGTGATATCTTCGCAAATATAATCGTGCAACATCTCACAAAACAGTAAGCTGCCAGAAAATGTTAAAGTTAAAAGCCGAGTACAAAAAGTTTGCTGAAGATCATTACAGCCAAACCATAAGCACTCAGCCTTTCAAACTCCACAACTCAAGCATTGCTCTACAGCTGGTCGGGAAAGTTGATAATCTTTTTTTTTCGTCTAGAATCACGATAGCAAAAAGCTGCTTATGCTCTCCAAAATCTAGAAAACTGTAACGCTTTCCTAAATGAAACGGAAGTATCTATTTTAGTCGTACCTGCTAATATTGCTTAAATATTTGGAGATCGTTTGAAAAGGTATTTCGCTAGAGTTTAAATGGCGGAGCACGAACAGTAGAAGTGGCAGTGGACTATGGTTTTCTCTTCCGCCTTAATCTCAACAACTTCTGCAGAAATCATTTGCACAGAATGCCCAGCCTCTGAGCATGCTTGTCTAAGATATAGATCAATAACATATCTAATTCCATAGCCTTTTTTTTTTTTAAGAAATCACTGAATACTGAAGATTTGAACCAGCTTGGCTACCAATATATCATACGATTTATGTGGACATTTAATAGGGTATTAATGAATTAATGAAAATAAATCATGACCTGTGATTGAAACTCCAACCATATTAACTAAATTATTACATTTATTTTAATGAGAAAGCTTTTCTGCAGCACTTTTATCACTTGCAAAGAAAAAAAAACACGGTGAATTTTACATAGTAAAATGAACTGCAATTCAGGTTATTTACCTGAACCTTATGACGTTTTTTTTTAACGATTAGTCATTATCAAGCACTTAATTTATGTTTTAATCAACGATGTGAGTGATTTTATTTATTATAAAACCAGTTTCATTAGAGAGGTTAACGTGTGGCTTTGGTATAAATAAAAACAGCTACAACCCCAAATGTAATACTGTTTCAATCCAGATCGCAGATTGAAATACAAATATAATATATTTTTTACAGAAACAAGTTGAATTATAATAAAAAAAAAATTTACGTTGAAGCCCAGTTGAGTATAAAGAACTGAAGTGATTGGTTGTGTCGTTTTTTCTTAGTTCTTTTTTTAACTTATAAAGTGTCCAGAACTATTCGTATTAGTAGGGTAATTAAATGGTTTTAGTGAATAATTTAAAGTTTTGTTTTTGTGAAGCACTTATTCAGAAAGGACGAGAGAATCAAATAGCTTTTAACTTTATCAGAAATTTTGAATAAAAGTGGCAGTTATTATATACAAATATGGTGAATTAGTGCCATTGTATGCTAGAAAAGAGACAAGTATTACATCGGCCTCGATAGCATCTTTGCGACCGCAATGAAAGCTCATACAGGGCCTGGCCTAGCTTCTCGCAGCCACTCGTGCTGTGCGCCGCTTCTCATGAAAATTTTACACTCGGATAAATTTTTCTTTTTCTTATGTGTTCATGGGATTTGAACTTTGAACCTCCTGCGCAGTTATCGCGCACTTAACTTCTGAGCCTGCAACAACGATACGAATACATTTTTTGTTTTATTGATCTGTGTTCGAATACCTGCAGCAGGATGTTAATTTGTTTATTTATTTTTTATTCAATTAACATTTATTGTATGTATTGGCAAATTAGCCATACAAGTCAATGTAATACGAGTAGTTAGCGTTATCGACATCGGAAACTTCTTTCGATGTACTTTCTTTAATCGTTGAACTGTCGATTAAAGTTGACTATAAAATTGAATAAACAATTACAGCGTTATTCATAAATCACAAACAACTGTGCATTAACGTTGATCTTAGCATATGTAGTTATCGATAAATACACAATTCATTATTCATTCGATTTTTGTTTTTATATAAAATCAAAGTTGATTGAATCTTAATTATTGAAAATGGATAGTTAGTTATAAATCAGTAATTAAACAAAAACTTATGAATGCGACTGTTAATTTTTAAATAATATTTTCGTGCGGTTCTCATGGTATGTACATATGTACGAGACAGACATTTAATATATGTACATACATATACGTCATATACTGCCAGTGTAGTGACCATATAATTGACAATAATTGACACTTTTAAAAATATTGAACAAAGTCTGAACTTCTTCGTATGTACTGTATGTAATTTATATTTCGCACATTTTCCTTTTCTTGATCAATTTTTTAATGTCAACCATAATAATAAGGTTGGTTGAAAACGATTTTTTGAATGGCTATAAAATGGATAGCTATCAGTAATAATATGAAAGACCTGATCTGACCCGATCTCATGGCTCTAAAGGAAATTCAATAGGACTTCATTTCTTTTTTTCTCAATTCTATTGCATTCAGTATAAATATTCTTCATTTCGACGGCATCATTTTTTTAAATATTAACCTACAAACAAACACTAATACACTGCATTTTCAAAGTGGTTTCATTTAATAATATCCCAACCACAAAATTGCTTAACACAACAAAATAAATAAAGTGTACGACTTAGTCAGACATACACTTGAACTTATGTATGTGCTGTTCATTTGAAAATAACTCAAATTTGAAATTGCTTTGAAATTGCTTTTTTTTTAATTTTCTAAAACTTGGGCATATCTTTGCATACGTTAAATATGGCTTGGCCATTGATTTTCCTCAAATTCGTTCGAGCCATATCCGGGTTATAAACATTTTTGAAAATTTAGTTAAATACAGTTAATTCGACCTACGGACATACAGCTTGAATTAAAAGACTTATTTTTTGAGCTGTGCTAGTAATACCAAGTTTGACTAAAACAAGTAAAAATCACTGTCAGGAAATGTTCTCTACATAAATTGTAAATATATAAATTAGAAATATATTTTTAGTACTCCGTCTGTCCGTTTATATATTTCTCCATGTCTCCGTATGTACATATGTCTGTCTGTCCATGTATTTGTCGCAGGCTTTTTTGTGATAATCTTCTAAAGATACTAATAGCGCGTGCTACCAGCATGCACGTTTCGCAAACCGGAATAATCTATGCCAGGAGTGCGCCTACGTTCTAATCCACACTCTGCACACTTCTAGCACTCTCCCCAGGGACTGCCATTAGGTATTACTTCGCGGGGCTCGTTAACAACTTATGCTATATTTATTTTACAGGAATGTTGTATTTGCTGAACTGAAAATAATCAAGCAAACAAATTATTAAAATGTTTCATTTTAATGCTTAATGTAAATGTACCCCAAGAAAAAGAAATAAAAAAAACTAAAAAACCAAGGCAAAAGCGGATTTCAGGAACTCCCGGCTGGAGTTATTTAATTCACCATTTATTTTCAGGTTTTTTTTTAAGTGAAACTGTATTACTCACTGAAAAGGTGGCCCATAAGTTTCGCCAAGATACCTGGCCGTGTATAGAATTATGCCTTCTTGTCTTGTATGAAGCTTGTCTCAGTTCAAGGGGATAGAAATGTGCCCGGATATATTTCTGAATAAATAGTTATAATAGAAAGTATATGTATTAAAGGTGGCCATGGTGTAGTGGGTAGTGTACTCGCTTTTGACCCGAACTGTGCAGGTTCAAGCCCGGGGAACAGCAACCACAGTCACCCGAGCATAAAAAGAGAAACGAATAAAATCCAAGTTTCTCCAAGCACTACACCAAAAAGGAGTTTCTGCTTGGTAGTACAATGGACTTCGTGTAAGTGTGAGAGCTCCGGGATTTGGCAATTTCCTTTTTAAAAAAAAAAAAAAAAATGTGTGTTAAATATTTTTGCGATGGCGGCTGTAGGTACTAAAAATGTTGTTCTTGTCAATCCTTGGAGTATATTACCCTAATAAAAGCGACCAATACTCCGTGTCTATTCTTACCTGGCATACTCTTATGAAATACTAAGTAGTCGACATATTCTATAGTCTTTATGCCTACCATTTGCATTTTCAGCCCAAAAGCAAAACTTCAGCTCATCTCAACTTCTGCCTCAGGTTAGAGTGTCATTACGTAGCATTACGTTTTTCTTTACGAATGGAAAACGCGAGGTCGAGGTGGAAGCGACATTGTGATAGGATACATTGATTTCCTATGGTTTAACTCATAGTAGTCAGGTGAAGCCGAGGTCGAGGCGATATTGTGTTTTAGGCATAAGAGGTTTTAAATCCCACAACTCAAATTTCGAAAAGGTTTGCAACCCCTGTTATTAATATAATGTGCATGTACACAAAGCTCTTATCTGCTTTAATAAGCCTTATGAATCCCGCTAGTTGAAGAGATCGAAAATATTTCTGCTCTTTCTACCAAACGTAAAGGTATAATAGACGCACAACGGTTCACTTATTTCTAGCGTTTGAGGAAAATATAAACTAAAAGTGTTTGTGCCACTCCTCCGAAACGTGCCCTCTACAGGGGTTCACTTAACACATTGTCTTAACTCACAATTCATATAAAGCAACTATGACTTTTGCCATGGAAGGGAAAGTCAGTCGGAATGGTCGGAGAACGGCATGCGAAGAAGGAAAGAATCCTGAACCGTCGGACCCAGAAGAACGGCTACATACCACATCGTAAGTTTCTAACTGAATTTTAACTACACATTTTTTAACCCATCTCGTCTCTGTAAATAGATACTTTGAAACGGTTGCTCATCTTTTTAAGGGCAGCGTTGGAGCTGGTCTCTTTGCAATGGGTGATGCATTCAAAAATGGTGGTCTCATTGGAGCTGCAGTCCTTCTGCCTGCTATTGCTGTGATATGTGTACATTGTGAGCATATGTTAATAAGGGCCTCAATGCAAGCAGTCGAAGCCACACAAGGTGCAACATTCTACGACTATCCAGAAACTGTGGAGAAGAGCTTTGAGTTAGGCCCGAAGAGATTCCGTTTTGCTGCGAAATTTATGCGGCTTGTCGTGGAAACATTCCTTTGTGTCACACAATTTGGCTTCTGTTCCATTTATTTTGTGTTCATCAGCGAAAACCTGTTGCAGGTATTCCAACAAAATGGAATACACTTAGATCTTACTATAGCGATGACTATATCGCTGATTGCCGTACTCATACCATCGCTAATCACGAACCTAAAGTATTTGGCTCCGATTTCAATGTTGGCGAGTGTCTTCTTGTTAATTGGGATTGCAGCGACTTTGACTTTTGCTATGATGAACGGATTGCCGTCGCCAAGTGAACGTAATTATGTAACAGGTGGTTCAAAATTGGCCCTATTCTTTGGGACAGCGATATTTTCCTACGAGGGTGTTGCAATGATACTCCCTCTACGAAATGCTATGAGAAAACCGAAGGAGTTTAATACCCGCTTCGGAGTGTTGAACATCACTCTGGTGTTCGTAACTGCGCTTTTTATTTTCACCGGCTTTGTTGGCTACTTAAGATGGGGTGAACAAGTTGAGGGTAGTTTAACCCTTAATTTGGACGTCGTCGACTGGTAAGTGAACAAATTGAATACAATGTGTAGGAGGGCATCAACAGTTTTTTTGCTTACAGGAAATCACAGGCGGTAAAGGTGATTGCAGCAATTGGGGTGTTTTTTGGATATCCACTTCAATTTTACATAATGATACAGATAGTGTGGCCAGGAATGAAGGAGTCAATGAACTGCAGCAAACGACCACTGGCGGGAGAACTCCTTTTTAGAACCACTATGATTCTATTGACATGTAAGTCGACTAACTTGTTAAGTGTTTTCAATTGAGTTAAGTGTGTATTTTGTTCAAGTTAAATGAGAAAAGAAGAATCAAGGGGGTGAATACGAACTACATAATAATTCATCTAGAAGTGGTACTTGAAGAAATGTGTGCCACTGTTCCAATGCGAATGGCGCTTATCAGATTATACGACCTGAGGACACACTATTCGAAGTGGTAGGATAAAGCTTATCTATCTTAATATTATTATAGCCTGAATGCCTGTCCTAAATAAGTCTAATTTGCTTAGCATTGATGGTGATTAACTTAATATGCATACGTAGCTTGTTGTCCATAACACTGAAAGGTGTTTAAACGTTAACTTGTTTTGTCCTCGATACTACACAATTTTTATTACATCAGTGAACCGACTCGGTGATTTATATAATAAGCCATGTTTCTCTGAAAAAATTTATAAAAATAAAAAGAAACACATTTACTGTACCAGAGCTTCAAATGAAATTCATGCATTTTCTCCTCGTTACAGTCAACTCTGGTGTAACATATGTATCATACATAGCACGACCACATTTTCAACATTACAAAATCGGCGTGCATAAAGTTGGAGCTGCCTGTTCGGAACAAAGATACTCGTATGTTTCACCTTAATAGCATAATATTAAAATTATTTCTGCTACCGAACTAGTAATCCTTGGAATTCACAAACAAAAAAATACCATTTATAACTACTGTTCCTAGCTTTAAAAAAAGGGTTATTTAAAAAAGCTTCCAAGAAGTGTTCATTCATTGTAGAGCACACTAATATATACAGTACTCTTTTAAGAAAATTAGTTTTTCAATTTCACACAAATTTGTTGAAAGGAAGTAATTTTAAAAAAAAAAAAACTTTTTTTTTTTTTATACAATGCGGTTTTTAATTTATTTCTCATTTGTTTGTAAACTTACACCCTATTGTTCTTCAAATAAACTTAAAACTATATATGTATGTACTACATAACTATAGTAAAAACTTAAAGTAGCTCTAAGGAAATATATTAATATTTCTTAATTTTGGTTTTATGTTTTCAGTTGCTGTGGCTTTAGTTGTCCCCAAACTGGGACTATTCATATCCCTCATCGGGGCTCTTTGCTCTACCTCACTATCTCTATTAATCCCTGTGCTTATGGACTTTGTTGTGCGATCTAAACAATCAAAACCTATCGGATTTTTTGTGTACTTAAAGAATATATTGATTTTGATTTTGGCAGCTTTGGGAATTGCAGCTGGAACTTATCAAAGTGTAACGAAAATTGCAAAGGAGTTCCATTGGTGATACGTACAAATTAGATTAAGAATATTGCATGTAATGTAATTTATACCAAATTTGACCCACTCTTATTTTGTACATTAATATAATTGTAACAATTTGTTTATTGTATTTTATTGTAAGATATTGCTTTCTTGTAAATATTTGTTAATAAGATTTATAAAATATTAATAAAATAGTCAAAATGATGTATATTATACATATGTACGTATGATGGTTATCAGTTGAAAAATTTTGAGTTACTGCTTTCGGTCCTAAGACAAATTTGTTGTCTATAATAGAGATTTGGAAAGTGTTACAAGTATTAGGCTTTAGATTGTCCTGAAGCGGGTAATGAGGTATTCTTAATTTGTTTTTTTTTTTTTTTGTTAAAATTTCATTAATTTTAAAACGTTCCATTTAAAAAATAAAATAAAAATATTTTTGCACAAGTTTTTGTTATGTACATATTGTAGCATAATAATAACTACGCTCCTATGTCTATGCAGCAAATTCCGAAGTGACTTTCCATTCTGGCAGAATTTTGGTTCGAACTGTCCTTTCATTCGAGGTTCGTGTCTGGGACGAAGTCTCCACAGCTCATGTCAACGAAAGAGACGAATAATATCAGGGATAAAAGGGAATTATAACTGCAAGAATTATTTCTCTTGTTCCAGTGGTCGAAGAATTTGCTAGAAGTTTCTGGCTATCAGAAACTTCTGCTATATAAGGACAGATGGCGATCAAAAAAAAGACAGTTGGTTTAGAACCGTGGCGAAGAGATTGGAAAAGTGATAATGGGCGAAGTTGTAATTTGGTGATAAATTGAAAGTTGAGAGTGAACAAGAAAAAGTAATTAGTTTGGATTTGTGAATTAAGTAATTGAAAGAAGATAAAGTGATTTGAGAGGAAAGAGACCTTGTAAGAAAAGAATTTGCGAAGAATAGTATAGTGTGAACTTGAATTGTTCTATAGACTAGAAAATAAAGAAATAAATTTCACAGAATATTGTTTTATCTACTCGAGCCGTAGCTCGCATATTACATTGGTGTCAGAAGTGGGATAAAACTTATACTGTGAATAATTATTTCCGTGGTGTGAAATTGCACGATAAAAAAAAAAAAAAAAAACGATTTCTGTGTGAGTTAATTAGTTGCGCAAAATGGGTCGCAAATTGGGAAAACTAACTATAACTCAACTAAAGGCAGAACTCAGTAAGCGGAACCTCGACACAACTGGGGGAAAAGATGCCCTACTGATTCGTTTGGAAGAAGCAGTAACGCAGGAAGGTGAAAATCCGCATGACGTAGAGTTTGACGTGGGAGAGGAACCAGGAAGTACAGTAGCCGACCCGGATATAACAAGTCTGCTCATGCAACTTAAGTCAGTCATGGACGAACAAAGGAAAACAATGGAAGACCAAAAGAAGTCTCTGGAACTTAAGCTCGATGACCAAAAGAAAGCAATAGGCGACCAAAAGAACTCTCTAGAACTTAAGATGGACGAACAAAAGAAAGCAATGGACGACCAGAGGAATTCTCTAGAACTTAAGATGGACGAACAAAAGAAAGCAATGGACGAACAAAAGAATTCTCTAGATGCTCTGGAAAGCACACTTGATGAGCAAAACAAGAACTTGGAATCCAAATTCGAAGCGATCGAAGAGAAAATCGAGAAGGTCGAGACGCAACTCGAAAAAGTCGAAACTAGATTCGATGAAAACTTTGAGAAGCATGAAACTCAGTTCGGGAAGATAGAGACTCAGTTCGAAAAAGTAGAAAAGCAAGTCGAAAATCTTACTAAGGAGCTCAGCAACGTGAAGAGACAGAAAGCACGGGAATATTCCAATGACGGTCTGAGAAGAAAGGAGATGCAGCCTCCTATCTTCGATGGTCAAACATCATGGCCAATTTATAAAAGGCAATTCGAAGCGGCCGCAATGACCAATAGCTGGGACGATGAAGAGAAGTCCATTGCACTCACACTTGCACTGAGGGGTCCAGCTGCGGAGCTCTTGCAGACCATCCCGGAAGATAAACAGCAGAACTACGACTCTCTGGTTCAGGCTATCGAAATGCGGTTTGGGGATGAACACATGCAGCAGGTGTACAGGGTTCAGCTGCGTAGTCGAGTCCAAAAAAGGGGGGAAACGCTCCAACAGTTGCAAGCGGATATAGAGCGACTAGCCCATCTTTCATACCCTAAAGCCGGTGAGGAGCTTATCAACGAAATGGCGGTGGAAGCTTTTATTCAGGCCATAGAGGACAGACAACTGCAAATGGCTGTAAGGATGGCTGAAAAGCGAACACTCCCCGAGGCATTGGCATTCGCTTTGTCAATGAAGGCTGCGGACCAAGCATACCAGGGAATACACCGTGTCAGGGAAATGTCCGTCGTGGAATGCTCATGCCAGAGAACAGCCGTCATGGATGAAGACAGAGCTCGCGGAAGTCAAATCCGTTGCTGGAATTGCAACCAAACCGGACACCTACAACGGCAGTGCAGAAGTGCACCTAGACGAGGAAATTGTCCTGGTTGTGTTGGTTACTGGAATCGAGGCCCCCAGGACCACCATTCAAGTTTCGCAAACCAAACGGGGTAACAAGAGCCTGACAGTGGAGGCACTAATCAACAAGAAGAAGTGCGTAGCCACCATCGACACAGGTGCCACTGCCTCCATTGTAAGAAGAGATATCGTCAGAAGCTCCTGGCTGCACAACACCAACAGCTACTGCCTGAAGACTGCAACAGGGGAAATGGCGAAGGTATTTGGAGAAGTTCGTCTTACGATTACTCTGGCAGGACTGACGTTCTCCCATGCGTTTCTGGTGGCAGATATATGCGACGAGTGCATCATCGGAGTAGACTTCATGAAAGCAAATGAAGTAATCTTGGACATCGGGATGCAAGTACTGAGGTATCGAAATGTGGAGATTCCGATGGTGTACGGAAATGAGAATGCCGTAACTCTCAGGACAGTCATCAGCAAAGACGAAGTTTTGCCGCCGTCTTCAGAGACAATCATTTGGAAGAAGCTGGAAGGTGATCTTGGGAGCCACCGATTCTACATAGTAGAACCAGACCCAGAGAAGAATTCTCAAGACTACATCGTGGGAAAGACGTTAGTCGAACCAAAGAACACCATGGTTCCAGTGAGAGTTTTGAACGCAAGACCGCACACTGTCAAACTAAGGCGAGGGGAGGTGACTGGAAAATGCACGCCGATTACCGCCGTCGCAACAATATCTGAACGTGATGCTCCAAAACCTCTCCCATCACCTTGGACAGCGGAAACGAGAGAGACGATTCTCCAGTCCAGTGAGCTGAATCAGGAGCAGCGAACTATGGCAGAGAATCTTATCAATGAGTACGCTGATGTATTTGCCTCACAGGACGGAGAATACGGCCGAACACACCTGGTACAACATCGAATAGACACTGGTGATACTAGACCAATTCGTCAGCCTGCTAGGCGCCTTCCATTGGCAAAGCAGACAGAAGTTGCAGAGATGGTGTCGGCAATGGAGAAAGAAGGTCTGATTGAAAGTTCCAAAAGTCCGTGGGCATCACCGGTTGTACTGGTTAAGAAGAAAGATGGCAGCACGCGGTTCTGCGTGGACTATCGGCAGCTCAATTACGTCACCAAGAAAGACAGCTACCCTCTGCCACGGATTGATGACACGCTAGACACACTATCAGGAGCCCGATGGTTTTCCACTCTCGACTTGAAGAGTGGCTACTGGCAGGTACAGATCCATCCAGAAGACCGGGAGAAAACCGCCTTCACCGCAGGAAATGGGCTATGGCAATTCACGGTAATGCCATTCGGGCTGTGCAATGCTCCGGCGACTTTCGAGCGATTGATGGAATGTGTCCTGCAAGGGTTAACATGGAAAACCTGTTTGGTATACTTGGATGATGTCATCGTCGTAGGAAAAACGTTTGCGCAACACCGAGACAATCTAAGGGATGTGTTTCAAAGGCTTCGAAGTGCCCACCTGAAGCTCAACCCCAAGAAGTGCGCCCTGTTTAGAGCGGAAGTCAAGTACCTGGGACACATAATTTCAGCGAAAGGAGTGAGAACCGATCCGGAGAAGGTCGAAGCGGTGAAAAACTGGCCAGTCCCCAAAGACAAACACCAACTAAGGAGCTTCCTGGGCCTAGCCACCTACTACAGACGGTTCGTGAAGGATTTTGCCGGGATCGCAAAGAACCTGCACCAGTTGACGGAAAAGGGAAAACAATTCAAATGGTCAATTGAGTGCGAGAAGAGCTTCAAGGCACTTAAACAACGGCTATGCGATGCCCCGATACTGGCTTACCCCACTCCCGGGGAAACGTTCGTTGTGGATGCAGATGCTAGTAATGTCGGGGTAGGAGCCGTACTCTCCCAGGTGCATGACGGCCAAGAGAAGGTGGTTGCGTACTTCAGCAAGGTGCTCTCTAAGCCAGAAAGGAACTACTGCGTGACAAGGAGAGAACTTCTAGCTTTGATCTTGGCTACGAAGCATTTTCACAAATACCTCTACGGGAGGAAGTTCGTTCTTCGCACAGACAATGCAGCCTTAAAATGGCTATTACAGTTCAAGAGTTCTGAGGGTCAGGTCGCAAGATGGATCGAAAGGCTGCAAATCTACGACTACGAAATACAGCATCGTAAAGGAAAACTCCACTCTAATGCGGATGCACTGTCCCGGAGACCATGCAGAACGGATTGTAAACATTGTGCGCGTCAGGAAGAACGGGAGCTGGTTTCCATCCAAAGAATGAGAGCCGAACCTATCGCCGGCTGGAGCGTAGATGGGATCCGGAACGCTCAGAAGGAAGACCCGGATATCGAGCCGATTCTGGCCTGGAAGGAGAACATGGAGAAACCGGATCATCAGGACATCTCTCACAGAAGCCCGACCTTAAAGGCATATTTTGCGCAGTGGGACTCCCTCCATGTCCAAGAAGGTGTTCTGAGGAGAAAATGGGAATCCTCCGACGGAAAGTCGTTTGTAATGCAGCTTGTCGTACCGCGGGCGAGGGTCAAGGAGGTGTTACAGGAAATGCATGGCGGGGCGTCCGGAGGCCACTTGGGAGTGAATAAGACGCTAGAAAAGGTACGAGAACGTTTTTATTGGTTAAAAGCGAAGGAAGATATCGAAGACTGGTGCAGAAAATGCGACGTGTTTGCAGCTAGCAAGGGTCCGAGAATCAAAACTCGAGGTAAGATGCACCAATACAACGTGGGAGCACCTTTCGAACGAATCGCCATTGACATCGCAGGGCCCTTTCCGGAAACCGACAATGGTAATCGGTATATACTCGTAGTGATGGACTACTTCAGTAAGTGGCCGGAAGCGTTTCCGATCCCTAACCAGGAAGCCAGAACCGTGGCGGAGCAGATCGTCTACAATTGGGTTAGCAGATTCGGTGTGCCCTTGGAATTGCATTCTGACCAAGGGCGGAACTTCGAGTCAAGAATCTTCCAAGAGATGTGTCAACTACTCGGAATCAAAAAGACAAGGACAACCCCGCTTCATCCACAGTCAGACGGTATGGTGGAGCGTTTCAATAGGACTTTGGACGAACATCTCTCGAAGGTCATAGGTGACTACCAACGGGATTGGGACCGGCAGATCCCCTTGTTTTTGATGGCCTATAGAAGTGCCGTGCATAGCACTACTCGACATACGCGGTTCGAAATCTTATTTGGTGGAATAGCTCGTTTACCCAGTGAGGTGAAATTTGGATCTCCTACCAATGAGCCCAGAAATGAAGAAGAGTATGTGGCGGACCTTAGGGAAAGGCTTAGGGACATACACCAAAGGACCAGAAGCCAGATTAAGATGACGAGCGATCGCATGAAGACCAGGTATGATGCCAAGGCAACAACGTCAGGATTCCAGGAAGGAGATCTGGTGTGGCTGTATAATCCCCATCGCCAAAAGGGGAAATCACCTAAATTGCAGCGGAACTGGGAGGGTCCCTACAGAATAGTAACCCGCATCAACGATGTTATCTACCGCACCCAGCGAGGACCAAGGGCCAAAATGAAAGTGGTTCATGTGGACCGACTGAGTCGATACAATGGCCGAAATGAGGATGCACTTGTTCGGGACGAACACGTCTAAGAGGGGTGCAGTGTAGCATAATAATAACTACGCTCCTACGACTATGCAACCCATTCCGAAGTGTCTTTTCATTCTGGCAGAATTTTGGTCCGAAGTGTCCTTTCATTCGAGGTTCGTGTCTGCGGTTAATTCTCCACAGTTCATGTCTACGAAAGAGACGGATAATATCACGGATAAGAGGGAATTATAACTGCAAGAAATGATTATCATCTTGGAATTATTACATCTGAATTTTTCTTGTTCCAGTGGTCGAAGAATTTGCTAGAAGTTTCTGGCTATCAGAAACTTCTGCTATATAAGGACAGATGGCGATCAAAAAGATAGTTGGTTTAGAACCGTGGCGAAGAGATTGGAAAAGTGATAATGGGCGAAGTTGTAATTTGGTGATAAATTGAAAGTTGAGAGTGAACAAGAAAAAGTAATTAGTTTGGATTTGTGAATTAAGTAATTGAAAGAAGATAAAGTGATTTGAGAGGAAAGAGACCTTGTAAGAAAAGAATTTACGAAGAATAGTATAGTGTGAACTTGAATTGTTCTATAGACTAGAAAATAAAGAAATAAATTTCACAGAATATTGTTTTATCTACTCGAGCCGTAGCTCGCATATTACAATACATTGTCTCCCCTACATAGAATTTTTAACGTCATCATTACTTAGAATAAGTAGTTTATGTAATGCGGGTACGGGAAGTTACAAAAAAAAAAAAACCGGAATAATAACAATAAGGCAAAAATCAAAAATTTTTAAGATAATGTTTGCTCTTATGCCAAAGCAGCTTGATTACTTGAATGCATTTTAAAAAATTAGTTTCTATTTTTTTTTCTTTTTTCTGATGAGTTTAATTTTTTATTAATTTATTTTCATGTTGGGTTCTTGTTAAGTTCTTAATTTTTCTTAAATAAAGATTTATGGATAGTCGATGAAATAGATACTCGTATTTTATTAAATTTTATTTGCAAAATACACGCAGGTGCCACATAACGAACAAAGAACCCGGTTTTCTACTAACATGGTCTAGTGCTGAGTCAAACAGTTCTAGTTTTAGTATTCATCATAAGAGTGATTCTCATGACTATGATGCTTGACTATAAAATCTTTAGTGCTCAGCCAGCTATTTTCGAAATACAAAATATTTTCCAATTTTGCTAAATTTTTAGTCGGGGTATATGAGAACTGTTTGGATTTAAAAAGTGGGTTCAGAAATGTTAAAAGGCGGATTTGCCTTAGGAATTTACTTTCCCATTTTTTCAAAATCATGTACATAATAGATCCGCTGCTTTGCTAGAAAATTCTTAAGAATTCATAAGAATTTTTACTAATTGTAGATCAACTCCTTTCCTTAACCCCCACAATTTGTAAAAGAGAAAGGCAACGAAAGAGTTAAACATATCCTCTCAATGGAAATTAGGAATTTTGCCCAATAAATTTATGTGCAATAAATGTTAAACCCCTGTCAAATCACTAATACGTAAATTAAACAAGAGAGCATAAAATACCATCCGAAGATATTCCCGCGTATGCAAATTGGTGATTTGTTGTTCAGCGAGTTCCCTAAGTAAGTCTTTTTGGCATTTCAATATTCTCTGAGATTTTTTCTCCACTCCCTGAAATTTGTGGTTTTATTAATTTTAGTGCATAAAGTAAGAGGACAGACCTAATTTTAAAATTCATATGAATTTTTGCGTAAAATTCTTTAATAAAGAGATGGTTCGTACTGTACTTAAATACACCCCACTATTCACTACAACCGTCTCCCTCCTTCGCACGTGGGAATACATCTGTCAGAATGTGTTATCAAAGAAGAACTACACTTAAACTTATTTTGAGATTTCTCCAGCTACAATCCCTTTAAATCGAATTTAAGCACAAATTAACTGACTAATTTAAGATGAAAAGAAAATCTAAAGGTCCGCTAAAACCTGATTCATCTGATTCCGAGGAAATAGGAAGTGAAAATGACAACAAAATTCTAGAAAATCCTAACATTGAAGACGACTCGGACAATAACGATGAACCAATCAATTCCGATGAAAACAACGAGGAACCTAGTGACGACGAAATGGAACTACCCACAAAACCGAAGAAGAAACGTAAGAAGGGCATTATCTATGTATCAAACATACCCAAGCACATGAATGTGACTCGCATTCGTGAGATTCTTGGTGGATACGGTAAGATTGGCCGTGTATTTCTGCAACCGGAGAAAATGCCAGGTAATTCAAATGAAAAGGTTTTTGTAGGATCTATTCTGTTACAAACTATATTGCAGCTACTGGCAAGAAGAAGAAACGAAAGCGTCTTTCGCGTCATTTCACAGAAGGCTGGGTGGAGTTTGAAAGCAAACGCACTGCGAAACAAATTGTTGAGTTTCTAAATAATAAGCAAATCTCCACAAGAAAGAAATCGCAGTTCTACGATTCCCTTTGGAGTATAAAATACCTGCCTAGATTTAAATGGGTCCATCTTACGGAACGTATGAACTATGAACAAGCCGTACACAAGCAGCGATTAATGACGGAAGTCTCACAGGCCAGGAAAGAGACTTCGTTCTTCCAGAATAACTTAGATAAGAGTGAATTTATTAAGAAAAAGAATAAGAAAATTAGTAATAAAGAAACGTAATTTTTGTCATAGTAATATTTGTTTGAAGTTTTACTAAGTCGATTTAGTTCAGAGCTGCTATAGTTTCTAGAACAAAGAATATATCACTTTGCTGTTAAAAATGAGGTTCAAAGGCAGGAACTTTCTTTTTAGCTAGCTACATGTAAACTCGGACCAAAGTAGTAGCTGCTCCTGTTCGAGTTAGGAGTCTACATAGCAGGTGTCTGTTTTTCACAAAGCTGTTCAGTCATTTTACCTAAAACTATTTCGGTCCTGCGTAGGGGTTCACTTTCAAACGTGAACTTTTCAAGTTTGAATCAATTCGACGATTTAAGTAGCGATACATGGTTATTTATCGATCTTCGTTTATTGATCGTGAATTTTGGTATTGTGAATGTCGATTATGGCCGATTTTTTTCGATTGCAAAGTCGACTGTTGTCGATCATAATTTCCTTCATTTCCTTGTTTTATCGAAAAGAAATAGTTTTGACATCGAAAATGCAAGTCATTTCAATAAAATTTATACATTTTTTTTTTTAATTAAGATAATAATTAGTGCAGGGCGAAGTTAGCAAGAAAAAAAAATGGTTGGAGAAATTATTGTATTTATCGACCATCTCGATTGAGTTACACAATACTCAATCGACCACTAATGAGTCGATTATTGATCGACAATTACAATTGCCCCGATTTCCGTTGTCCTTTGTCATAAGCCACGATTGAAGCTTTATTCATCGAACGGTTTCTGAATCAGTATGTCGTAAAATTTTCGACTCCACTGATTTGTAGACGACAAGAAATGACTATCGATGCTGAAAGTTAGCAGCACGAAATAAAGAATGAAACGACAATAGTTTTTTTTATGAAAAACGACAACAGAATTCAGGGTGATTGACAACCACGCCCAATAACAACAACACAATTACATACTTGTTCTCACCACGCCCACTTCATTAGGCATTTTCAAAAAAGATTCCGGGCGGATTGTAACTTTTACATAGGTTTTTTCTTATTTCTTTTTTATATTTAATAGAATATTTTTTTACTAGCTATAATCCAGTCACCAAGGATTAGGATTCTTATTCTCAAAATCTTCAACTACATAAGCAGCTTTATTAAAAGAATCTGTTATCTGTGTGTAGTCGCGAGAAGTCTCGAAATTGTATATAAATCCATGGAAAAAAAAAGAAAAAAAAAAAAACTTAAATTCAGAAGCACTCAGGCTCGATTTTCGGTCCACCAATGTACTACTACCATCCACAAATCCCTTTAGTTGTAGTGGCTTGAGAAACTCAGATTTTTTCTGTTTCTCTTTTATGCTCGGGTGACTTGATTGCTGTTCCCCGCTCGGTATTGAATCTACACAGATCGGATCACAAGCAAACACAAATTTTCATTTTTAATGCATTTTTATTATTTAATTCAGTATTCCTTACATGCTAAACAGAAAAACGCTTAAAACTACATACATGTGTCCATACATTATGTACATATGTACATAAAGTGTGTTTCAAGTTCTACCGATCAAAATGACGGGGGAGGTAGGTTGGGAAGAAACAAACAAGCTTAACCTCCCTAGGCGCTAAGGGAGGTTAAGCAAATTGATTGTTCTAAATGGTTAAGTTACTATAATTTAGAAACATTTAAAAGTAATAGGTAGAAAAAAACAGCATTTTAAGTAAAATATTAATAGGCATACCAAACTTACGGTTTTAGAAAAAGAATTCTTTTAATTAAATTATTTGAAAAGAAACAAATTAAAAAAAAGTTTTTTATAACTTTACTCAAATTTTTGCTTAATTAAGAATTATTAATTTGTATGTATGTTATACACTGAACTGCTGTAAAAAGTCTTGAAAAGCATAGCCTGTTTTTTAAAAAAAAAAATAATTCAAAGATTCATTATTCTCAAACTCTAAATTTGATATATCACATTGATATTTTATTTAAAAGGCTGTTTTAAATTATTATTATACTCCAAACTGTAAATTATAGTACATTAACCGTTTAAAGCCAATAATGTACTTAACCTCTTCTAAATAAAAGCGAAGGAAAAATAGACCCCCTCCCGCACATTTGTTTTCTTGTATCACCATAACTTAACCTACCCACCCTGTCATTTTGATCGGAAGAATTTGTATATGTTGTTAATTGCAAATTGGTCAGTAATAAAAATAAGTAAAAGAAAGTTATCAGTTTTTTAAAAAAAACTTTGTACTCCAAGTCTTCGATTTTGACCAAAATCGTCTGAGTTACATACATACTTATGTATGTCCGATAAATAGCCAATTTCTTTCCGAAAATACGGTAATAAGCAAACTAACATTAAACGTATATTTTTTTACAAAAACCTAACTGCATACATACACATGTCCAAGGCAACTCAAATGTAAAATTTGGGCAAAGTCATTGAAGCCGTTTTGGTAAAGTCCGAGTTTTACTAAATCGGGACGTAGAAAGGTTAGAATGGTTTAAGTATATATTGACCTTTTTCTATGTTAGGAAGCGAACAGCGTTGTTATGGTACGCATACATAAGTATGTTGCGATATTTACAAGAAATGTGTCTTGGTTCTCTCCAACGAGAGGACTTTGTTTGCCCAGGTAGCAAGAAAACGCATAATCTGAATAAAAAAACATACAGGAAAATTAAAATTCGTCTAGAATGGATCGTGATACCATATTCCCCATCTTTTAACTCGCCCCTAATAAAGTGAGCGTGGCGTTGTGAAATTTGTAAAACGGATGCAATGATATCTTTCTATACAGAGGACATTTCCGCGATTTTTACAATTTTTTTTTTTTTTTATTACAAAACTGTTATTCAAAATTTCAATTTGTAACAGAAGCTCAAGGGTTCTGATTAGATATTCACAATAAGAATTAGCCATCACTGTAAATAGCTTTGAAAAAACAAAATTGTTTTTCTTCAGAAAATATATAATGTATAGTTCATACATATGGACAAAATTAAGAGACAGTTAACGTCTACATATATTAACTAGACAATATTTTTCAGATTCTAGCAAAAATATTGAGAAAAACGATATTATGTTATTTTTCTATGTTACAAACTATGTATCAAACTTAATATAACCTAGATAGGGTATATTGACACGATTGCGAGGAAGAGCACCCATGTCACTCATTTTAAGGAACTTCTCATAGTAAGTGCATTTGGCTAGTAAATTGTAACAGCCATGCCCACTATTCTTTTAAGCCAAAATTCTAAATATAACTAATAGTAGCTTATAAATCAAAAATCGGGCCACCCGAAAATGAGGGTACAAATTTCTAATCTCATTACCCCATTCAAGCGTGACACCTAGAGCGACTGTAGAAATTCAATCCACAGTGAAGCTGGAAGAGGTCTGTTCCAGTGTTGAAAAATTGTATTATTTCGCACGACCACAGTCATAAAATAAAGTGAGGTGACAAGCTGTCAAAATTGTATACCTAAGTATCAAAGTATGTGTACCAAAACTCGAAATGCCACCCTTACATTACCATGATTTTGTTAAAAGAGGGATAAGGTTTTTACAATCTTTTCCAGACGAATTGTCACCTATAATCCCTAAATTTGAAGCTCTTTATGTAAGCTTGCCAAAATTAAAAAAAAAAAAAATTTGCTTAGAAGAACAAGTTTGCTTCTTTTTCTTACGGCTTACGAAATTCGAAAATGTGTTACCCGACAAATACGAAATTTCAACAGGCACTAAAATCTGGTGTCGACACGACTTAGGGAATAGAGTTGTGTAACTTTTCCTTACGATCTGTATTAAGCTCTCCTATTCCCTTACAAAGTATAAACGGTACCATTTTAATAATTCTGCACAAAATGTATTTACCTTGACTGATATTCCTTAAGTTTCCTCTATGTTTCTTCGAATTTAGTCATATCTTTCTTAACAGTATTTTAACTCTTCGATGATGGCGGTTATATTCGACTTTATTGTATTTATTTCGTTTATATGGCTGTTTGAATGTCGGGAGTTATAATAAGCAATCATCCACTTATTAGAAGTTGGACCTAAACATTTTATTTTACATAAACGTAGAATAGTGCTTTGTTTCTTCTCAAAACAAATGGTTCTCAATCGACTAACTTTAGTTATATAAAAACTGCTTTGTTGCATTTCTAGTAGAAATGACACTATTTGTTATCAACTCAAAAAAAGCACAAGTGTGTAGAAATGCTTAAAACATTGCAATAGCCTGAAATCAAGAACATTTATTAAACACACCCAACTTCCTTTGAATATTTAAAGGATTTCTGAATGAAATTGCAACAAGACACCTCCAATACATACGAGGAACACCACTGCAGCCACACCCAAAAAAATTAAAAAAACCTTTGATGTGTGATCAAGAAAATGCACTCAAGGACATGCTGCACATGTAAACACCCATCCCACAATAATGTTACCAAACATATCTCCTTTTTTTTTTTATTTATTTATTTTGAATATTTCACAATTGACTGTTTATAACAATTAAATCGTTTAAGCAAATGTATATCCTTAAATGTGTATGGTGTGTCCTTTTAAGAAACGAAAAAGAAAATGAAAGAACAAAATTCTTTTTTTTTTGTTGACAAGAACTAATTTACTGATAAATATTTTTAAAAGATACAAAAAATTATAAATTGAATACGTTCTATAGATTTTTAGTTATATAAAACATTGTCGAGAAAAAAAAAAAAAAAAACAAAACAAAGTACAGATGACGCGCACGCATTATTCTTAAATCTTTTCCTAATCTTAAGCGGGCTCCTGGAGATTATTCTCCACGGAGTCAGAATGTGACAGCCTGGTTGGAATACCATCGGTATGTTCGTAGAACTGATCGTTTTTCTTTCGATACATGGTGGTTGTGTTGAAGTTAGTCGCTTCGCCGTTCTCGCAGATGATATTCTCCATGTTGCGGCTGGTCATTGAGTTATGATGAGCGTTGCGTCCGATAGTGCGATCTTCATATCGTGTTTGACTCTGTGACGCCATTGGTCTGTTCAAAGTGTTGTTTGCATTGTTTGGGGAATTCGGGGCGGCATTGCGAGCTGCGACAGTTTTCGTGACAAAGTCTTGCTCCTTCCAGCCCTGCTTTTTGTAAACTTCACGCAATTCATTGTGCTGCCACATGGTGTAGAGAACCTGTGAGGCAAATTTTAGTACACAAGAAGTGTATTTCTGGCGTTGTCGTACGATGTTCATTAAACGGTCGACACCGTTAGCATCGAGTAGAGATCGTGCAAATTCTGCATTCCGCTTGATCACCTCGTTAATGGTGGCCAGCACTGCGGTGATGGTGTCATCAGAAGTTCCTTGATCGTGCTGAGCATTGCCCGATGGTAGCTTTTGTACCAAATCTCGCATGGCATACTTGCCGATGAGCTCTTTGTTTCGTTGATCTAGAGCGAGATTTCTTAAGGCGGTGGCAACTGCGCACACAACTCGATCGACTTCCATGCGAAGCAGCTCAACAAGGATGGGAAGCCCTTTCTCTTTTCTGACGGCAGCTCGGATGTCTATGCTCGGCTGCCAATAGCAAGCGGCCAAATTTTGAATTGCACCTGCGGCTGCCTCTAGGGTCTCTGGGTTAGAGCAGCTCTGCAGTAAAGCGAGGTAGTACTGTACTACGTCTGGTTGCCACAGTTGTTCGTAGCCCTTTCTGTGGGTGCTGCGTGGTAGAGTTTGCAAAGATGAGGCTCCTCCGTTCTCGGCCGACTTCAAACTATCGTTGGGTTCACTGTATTCGTATTCGCGCTTCTTCTTGCTGGCACCAAAGCACCCAAAGTTCTCCGCTTTCACTTCGATCGATGATGCTGTCTTGTTCATTAAAGTGGGATGCTTGTCGTAGTTTGAGTCCTCCACCTCCTGGCACCTGTACGATAGATTCCTCAAAATGCATACACAATTCTCGACAATTTTGTTGCCAATGTTATTCTTCTCGATGGATGTCTTGACGACGAACAGCAAACACTCGACGAGGTTCTTGCACTCGCGCAGCTTCGTGCGAGCGTATTCTCCGGCAGAGCTAACATTGCGCAGGGCTCCTGATGCGTTGCGGAACACAGTCGAAGTGAACATCTCGCCTGTACAGGTGGGATCACATCCTGAATGTGGCATGATGATACAGGAGACGATTACGTTCAGCCCATCGTCGATAATGGACCGCTTGAGGTCTTCGCACGAAGACAAATTCCAAATGACACCGGTGATCAGTTCTTTTATTTCAGACTCCATCGTACGACACAGAAGGTTGATGAGAGCGGAAATTCCTCCGGCATTTTTTATTGCACGTTTATTTTCGTCATTCTGACGACCGTACGACAAGTTCCGCAGAGCGCCGCACGCGTTCTTGTGTACATCTAGGTTCTCGTGGTCCAGCAGCCGCACCAGTGCGGGTATACCACCGAGTGTTCGCGTCTTTTGCTTATTCGGATCGTCCATGTAGCAGAGATGCTGCAAGTATGCAGCCGCATTTGCCTTCACCGAACTGTTCGGATTGTCGAGGAAACTTATGACCTCCGAGAGGTTCGGATCGCGCCATCTAATCGCCTGACAGTGTTCGCCATTGTTCTCGACGAAACGATCGTCGGCGCCACGCGGAGAAGTGGTCGCATCGTTGGTCGATAGCTGCGACATGTGCTTAAGCAGTTCCTGCTCGGTGCCGAACCTCTGCCGGGGATGCACTGCATTCGAAGAGGAACTTGTTAAATTATCACCAAACAGAAGTGCTCTCGTCGGATATGCAGGGTTGGCATTCGATTCAATACTGTTGGTCGGTATTCCGAAGTTAGACGTCGATATATAGCCATACAGGAGGGCAGATTCCTCGGCGTAATGGTTGTCGGCCTTGCTCACGGACAAAGGCGATGTATGATAATCGGCCAACTCATCGAATTGCGACGTCTGTAAGTACGATTGGGCCAGACTGGGCGACATCCCAGCGGCCGTATTCAGAGGCAATGGGGAGGTAGAACTGCTGTGCTCGTTTGGAGTCTGTGGTGTGCCTATTCTCTCGTTCGAACTGTACTCGGACAGATAGGAGCCGGTATTGCCGACCGCTTGCATGACATTAAACGTCGACGAGGCCGGATAATGGCCACCCGGTGGATAGTTATCATACTCCTGGTAGTGGGTCTGAAACTGTTTGTTCTCCTGCATGTAGATCGGAGTACCAGTGTGTTGTTCAATCTGATTATAGTTTATGTATTGAGATCTGGAATGAACGCCCATCGGCATGGTCACATAGTCAATGGATACTCCTCTCGTTTCGCGATTTTCAGCATCCAATGGCATCTTTATGTAGTCGGCGGCAACGATAGCTTCTGGACGAATGTGATTCACTTCGTGTATGACTTTGGTAACCGTTGTTACTCGACGTGTCGTTTTCTGTTTGTGGGCATGCAGCAGCGATGAGGTGTCCTCACTCTTGTGCGAATGCTGCGAATAGCTGCTCGGCGATTGACACCGTGGATCTTTGGAATTGTTTAGGTTGTATTCCAAGTTCACTGACGATGGATTTTTCTGACCTTCGTTGTTAGTCCAAAGCATCATATGGTTGTTGGTCCGTTGATTGGTGTGCACATCATCCACGCATGCAGGATGCACGGTTGGAGTACCCCCCTCGTTCGGTCGCTCTCTCTCTCTTGGGCTGTAATGGCACCTCAATTCCAGTGAGAAAACACAATTTTAATAAGCATGCTCTTACTATGAATTTTTTTCTACATAAATTACTAACAAAAAAAAAGTTTGCTCGAGAGAATTACCTTTTTTATGAAAAGGTCGATAGCTTGATTTCTTTTTTTTTTTTGATTCAATTCCCGAAGTGAAAAGCAGTACAAGACGAAGACGAAGACGAAGAAGGAAAAAACGAAACAAATCTCACTCGATTTTTGTTTACCGAGTAGGGCGTTCTTTTCGCAATGCAATGCAAAAACGAACGTCGCTTGAACCGATTTTCCGATAAATTGTTCTCTTAGCGGGTGTTTTTACGATTTTTAATGCATTTCAATTAATAATAGTTGCGGAGAAATTCGCTTTTTTTAGCTGGGCACCGACGTTAAATATTTTTTCCCATTTGACGTACAAAATACATAGAATTTAATAACTAGAAAGTATGTTGTATACCTTTTACATGCAAAATAAGTGATGCCAGCTTTAAAGGAGGGGCACTGACAGCAAAGTGACATGAATTTGACACCGAAAATGGGATTTATACGAAATAGTGCTCAGACATTGGGGCGAAATTTCACTTTGCAGAGGGAAAATTATATTTCAACTATAAAAATGTGTTTTAAGGTCAGAACTGTAATGCCCGGTTTCAGCAACCACTTTCAGCTATTTAAGAGGTTGTAACATTTTAAAATTAAATAATTTTGTTTCACCGACCGCATTGAAGTTTAAAAGCTTGTTCAACGCCCGATAAACTAAAAGGCCATATTCCTCCAGTTAGATTTCAAAACCTCGTCCGTAGTTGTGATATTTCTTACATTTAAGAGTTGTAAAATTCGCTATAACCAATCAGAATGGATATGTAAGACATTCTATAATACAGAAATATTCCGTAATCTTTTTTTAACATTATTATTAGAATTCTAGAATCATCATTTTCATTTTTATCTGGTTATAAAAATCAAGAAAGGTTTGTTTGCTGACAGTTGAGGAGTACCAACAGCCTGCCTGCCGCTGTTGAAACAGAATTCAATTTATTAGTAGATACCGCTGTTATTGTATATTGGTGATATCGGGTATAAGTAATTGTAACTTATTCGCTCAGGTTTGCAAAAACACAAAAGGTTCTTTTTAGTTCACAAATTGAAGTGCATTTCATTCATTCTATAAAATGAATAGATCGAATAGAATACCTTAAAGAATGTTCAGAATAGAATGAATAAAACAACGGAAACAATTTCCACAATTTTGCATAATTCGAAAACATGCACAAACAATTTTCAACTAAACGCATATTTACAATTATTACCATTATTTGTTTGATTCAACATCAACTTTTTTTTTAAAGTAGTCTAATAATTTCGCTCATCGATTTCAACAGCATAAAGAATTAATTCTGTTTATATTAAAACATTTTGCCGTGAATAAAGAAACATGAAATGACGAGAATGGAATTTTTCAAACGAATAAAGAAACAGAAACCACCACTCGGAATATTCAACACGAATAAAGAAACACGCACTAAGTGAAATCTCAGAGAGTGGGAAAAGTACGAGAAGAAATTTAATGTTTAATCTTCCCAACCCAATTCGTGCTTGAAGAAATATCTGGGGAAATAATTTACGATCTGGCTGTCTCTTTTGAAATTTTTGTTTGCGGATTCTAAATCAATATTGAAAACAACAGGTTTCAAATAAATTTAATTTGAGCGTGACTGCTTACGTCGATTTATGCGGAAGATACTCAAATACCGGCCAAAAATCAATATAAAAATAGAGTCAAATTCTAATATCTAACAACCTGAACGTGATCAGCATTAAATTTCACTAAGCCTAATGGATGCTCATCAAAAATATCCCAGATCTGTGAACACTGTTTTATGGGAACTCATCAGGTGGACTGGCATCACTTTTTATATTTGTCACCCCCTTTCTTCTGAAATTGATTAAATATATGATAAAAATTCAACCGCATCAAAAATTATTCAATGATTATCCAGCTAAAAAAAAGCTAGGAGCAACTTTTAACATTAATTTTGGTGGGCAACAGCCGTTTATAGGAGCATTGGTAGTAAATCGATTTTTCGAAGTTATAAAGTTCAATGTTGGAGGTCTAATCAAATTGACAGGTCCTAGGGTTACCACACACGTTCCAGTATTTGCCCAAGATTTTTGCAACCCGAGTTATACATGGGATTCAAAATGACATTTAAAAACTCGAACAATAAAATCGATCACCCCAGGGGCAACCTCGACGATCGCATCGCTACTCTCACGGCGATTCACGCAGGAAGCTGTAAACAAAATTATGAGTTATAGAAAACACAGAAACAGGCAAACTCGACGTCTTCGCAACGGACGCGACGCTCACGACGTTGTAATGTTGGTTCCAGAGCTGAAAACTGAATACAGAAGAGAGAACTATAAGGCTTCTATGGCACTATACACTTGCAGCATTATCTGTTACAAAAACTGGGGACCATCCCGGAAATTATCCATGTACTGTAATGAACAAATGCAAAAACTGCACGTTGGTACCAAAAATAAAAAGAGCGCCCTGTCTGAGTATAACAGGAGGACTAAAGTTAACACCTATCGCAAGCTTAAAAATCATGCTTAACCTAATTTTACTAGATTTATACATATATAAGGGAAACTGCTTCTAAATGCGAGACTCTGACTAATTTCCTACCTAGACTTCAATCGGGAGTACACGATTTGTATATCCAAATTAAACATTAAAGCACTAGCAGCGATAACAATCAATTCGAAAGTAGTCAAACTCTGTTGCAGAGAACTTGAGGATCTGAGTAAACAGAACAATATTCAAATTATGTGGGTGTCAGGTCATAGTGACTTAATCGGAAACAAAAAAGCAGATGAAATGGCCAGGATGAGATCCGACAGATGTGCACATTAGCAGATGCAAAGTTTCACGTACCACATTCATACATGAAATGAAAACAGTGGGGAAATTCCTGACTGTAGTAAACAAAACATTTGAACTTGTAAAACCGCGAAAGCTCTGTGGCCAAATATACATAGATGGCAGCAAAACAAAGAAACTAGTGTCTCTTTATAGATTCTCGATATCCGTAGTAACCAAAGTAATAGCGAGGTGGGAAAAACAAACAAATATACGTAGATGGCAGCAAAACAATGAAACTAGTGTCTCTTTATAGATTCTCGATATCCGTAGTAACCAAAGTAATAGCGAGCTGGGAGAAACAAACAGATGAAAATTTTATTTTATTTCAGCTGCATACTAGGCTTTAAGATGGGTGTTATTCTTTATTCATTCAATATTTTACAGAATACAATTTTTTCATGTGTTCCTTTAAGTTAAAATCCAGTGATGGAGAGAAAAGAATGAATAAAAAATGAAAAGGAATAAATAAAGGAACAGAAAATAACACAAATTTGTATAATTCAAAAATATCCATGAATAGCATTCAATTGAACATATATTTCTTACAATTTTCATCATTTACCTGTCTTAAGATCAACTTCTTTACAGAAAAGTAGTCTCTAAGTTTTTGGGATTTCCAGTTTCGATTTACGTCATCTTAATTTCGAGTTGACAGCGACGATCAGCCCAACGGATACAAATTAACTATTCAGACATAAAAATACACATAGTGTTTTTACTTCAGAGCAGAGTAAAGAAGAAAATGTGCTTATTTTTGAGAATAGATAGATATAAATATACGAAAGTAAATAGGTAATAACTTAGAGTAGTTTCGTTATCTATTTCTATAAAATAGCTTTATTCAGATATGCTCACAAGTACAAAAATAACTAGGAGCTCGCTTACCATTATTTAATTATAAGCCTTCAAAGCATTGGAATTTGATAGGTAAAATACATGAAAATGCTGCAGAAAATTGCATGTGTTGAACAATTTCAATTAAAATGAATAAAATAGGAACCATTCGAATATGACATTGGAGTGAGTGTAGCAGAATTTAAAATACCTGCCTAGCGAAGCGAGTATTTTATGGGAAGCACGTATTTTATTATAATACGCAGAGCGCTAGGTTGTAGTATAAAACACGGAAAATGCATGAACATCAAAATCTAACATGGACTACCATGACATAGGATGAATGTAAGAAAATAGAACAAACCCCTATGATGTGGTGATGAAAAAATGCACTGTAAATTTCGTGTACTTAACCTATTAAAAACATATTTTTTGAATATCTTGAGCAATTAATACTCGTAGCCGTGGTTATTTGAGAAAGTTATGCTCAGTTTAGTAAAAGTTTGCATGGAAGACAAGAACAAGAATTTGCTGTAGTTTCAGTAACTTGCGATATTATCCACAGTTATCATTAACCGGAGTATGGCAACAGATGGCGCAATAAGTAGTTTCATTCAGAAATAGCCGTGTTTGTTTGTAACTTTTTGTAAAGTTCAATTAAGTTTGCACAACCAAATTATATACTATTCTATTTTTAGAATTTTGAGATTTGGAATCAGTGGCTTTCTATATTGTCCATAGTTGCCGGTAACTGAGTATAGCACATCTAGATAATCGGGCAAGAGATGGCACCAAAAGATTTCTGATAATAATTATTTTGATTTCATTTATTTTAGATTCTATTCAATGTAAAATCTTTGAATGAATAATTGAAATGGTAGAAACACTAATTTTCTTTGAGCTCCAATCCGTGACAGAATCCTAGTGTCAAATTTGCTAAAATAAATATGAAATCGTTTTCTTATGAAACTTAACTAAACTTTACATAAAGTTACAATGAAATATAGCTCCTATTATCATTAGTCATTGGCAAAATTTTAATCAATTTCTCAGTTGTATTTATTTTTTATATTTTGTCTCTTCTATGATGAATTTTATTTTATTAAAAAAAAGGAAAAGTTAGAAATAAATAAGAAAGGAAAGAAAATATTTCCAAAATAAATTGATGGCAGCCACTGAACACATACACGAAACCCTCGTAGTAGATTTCAACTTAACGAATAACAATCGTTAAATTAACGTCAATTCAAACATCTTCTCCTCCGTCATTCAAGTTCTCCTCCAACGAAAAGTGGTAGTTGTGTGTGCAAGTTGTTTTATATGAAATTTCAAATGTAAACGAGTTGTTGACGTGAACGCGTGTGTAACCGCTCTATCGCGTGTACTTTACCTATTTGAAACCTTTTTTTTAACAAATAAATTAATCTATGTAATTAATTTAACGAATTACCTTACGAAAATGTCGAAACTTCATCGAAATAAGTGCCTAAGTTGAATTCTCTAAAAATGTCTCAATAGTATGGCAAGAAGTGCAATAAAGAAAAAAAGTTCAAACCACGATCACTCACCACCTGAGGAATTTTTTCAACAACACACTCGCAACTCAGGTCCAGCACCCAGAGCAGCATTATACAAAATTATACAAGCAAGATAAAGAATTTTGTTGTTTGCGTGAATCATTGTGGGTTTTTTTTTTATATAAAAATAACTATACGCGTGTGTATTAAAACCAAATTTTTAAAATAAATCCTGCCATTTTGTTGCTAATTTGATTCAGTTGGAAAAAAAAACCAAGCAAGGTTTACCATTGATCAAAGTAAAACATGGGAAGTGAACCTATTTGATATAAAAAAGAAAAAAACCTCTATGTTGCTGCCATAACAACCGGAACACAAGGTGCTATAAACAAAGGAATTTAATTGATTCGCTGGTTCTTCGTTGTATTGTTTTGTGTTTCTATCTCTTTCGCGCACCCTATTCGGAATACCCAATAACCGGCAGCTGTCAAGTGTCCTTATAAATGTGCGCTGCCTGCCTGTTAGTCCTGTTTCAACATCTCTCGCAATGTTGTTGAATCTATGGTGCATTTTTGAATGTTTCTTGTTATCAACATGTTGCTAATGCACTCGGTGTGAATTTATCTAGAAAATAATTTAAAAATTGAATCTAAATTACAGTGAATATATAGTGAAGAGTAGGAAAAAATTAATTTGTTTTTGGTGAATAAATTATCTACAATATGAAGGTAACAGTTTGTTTTGGTTCGGTACGCATCGTTGTACCATGTGGCAGTGGCGATTTACTGGTCAAGGATTTAATTCACGAGGCAACTAGGCGCTATAAAAAAGCTGTTGGAAAGGTAAGTTTTGTTTTAGTGCACTTTTAATAGAAGTTGAAATATTCTATTTATTTGATCAGAATTTAATTTGAAGGTTTTTAAATAAGTTGTGATTTCAATTGTCGTTATCTTGACGTACTACTGATAGGCTCAAACATTTTAGCAATCATCGTGACAAATCAGCTTAATTTACTAGATTTTAAACCTAAATTTATTTACTGCTCTGTCGATTATGTATGCCAAATGATAATACCAGCATTTTATTCATCAATTCGTCATGCGATATAAGACGTGCCCCTGTGCCACCCCCCTGGATCCGCCCTTGCCTGGATACATGAGATCGAATAAATCTAGCGAATAGAAAAAAAAAAAATCACTTCAAGTTCGAGACGGCATGGGTTTCAAGACACTAAATAGCTTGATCAGGTGAACTGGAAACAACTTGCTCAGTATTGACGACTATGGTAGTAAATAAGAAAATCTATCTTGACTACGGTCGTTAACAAAAATTTCATGAAAGTTCTTCTGTTAATTTTCACTCAGACCCATTTATTGTAATTTTTAAAAACAGCCAACACAAATTGCTTTCGTTCTATAGAAATAATACAGTACATTTTATTTTACAGCTTTGCCAAAGCAATTAATTACCAACTACATTAATTGTTTCCTTACGATGTAATTAAATTGACTTTGTGTTGTCACAGCGATTTTACTCATACATCATCAACAATAAAAAATAAGACCTGGACGCCGTGGGTGTGTTTTTCTTTTTGCACAAAACCACATCGATCTGCTTCATGCAAAACTGAATCCACTATCCATGACGGACACCTACAGTGACACATTCATTGATTTTCGCCTAGTCATTTGCTAATTCGAACCGAATCTGGCCATAACCAAGCAACCTACTAATCAAAAACAATCGCGTAGTAACCCCCGTACACGTGAATGCATTCCATGATGTAGAAGTGTTCAATGTCTTCGCTGGATATGTATTCGCGAGTTCATTGTTTGTTGCATAATATGAAAACTAGTTTCTTTCAGTTTGTTTTTTTCTTTTTTTATGCTCTTTCCTTTGCAAAAATAACCCAAACAATAAAAAGAAAGGCTTTCTTACGGAATTACATGATGCGAGTGCTGGTGGTGTTCTCAAGTTCCGCAGCACACCGCAGAGAATCTCAATGGAACGGTTACACGAATGTGGATTGTAGGTAGGTAGGTAGAACATATTTATATCTGCACAAGTGTCAAAATCAAAAACCAGTTATAATGAAGTCATGCAAACCACATGGAACCAGTAAAATGGTAACACGACTCAAATTGTTGGGAATTTTTAAATTCTTCTCTCACTCTCAATCTGAGTTCTAGATTTAAATTGGTAATTCTTGGGAAAGTTGGTCGTTGCAGTAGTGACATACTTTTTTTTCGGAAATAGTTGTTTGATAATGGGAGGATTTCAGGCAATAGGTACCCTCTTTAAGATCCTTTTTTGACAGATCTCTTGTCACAATAGCTCAATAGATCTATTTTAGCAATCGAGAGAGATGATTCTCTCAAATTTAATGAAAGTACTGATACACTTTTTGGACTTGAGAAATGTCCATTTCAGGTGGTTCAAAGGAAAGCTTTTACTTTTTCCAAACCAGTTGCACTACTATTGCACAAATCAAATGGACTAAATTGAGCTTTTTTTTTTTTAGCCCAAAACTTATTCCATCAATTTACTCGTAGGTACATACTTGTTTTGATTTTAAATCTCTTTTACTGTCAACCATTTCAGTTATCACTCATTTGACAGTTTTCATTTTTTCGTGAGGCGAAATTCCTCTGAAAAAGAAAATTAACGAAGATAAAATCATATATCTCTTAATTTCGTTAAGTCTATGAGTACGTGAACGGCTTTCTGATGTTTTCAGACGTAATATTACGTCTGTATACGAGTACACGTGTTTATATTAAATCAATTTGTTTCTTTCAAATGACCAACATTTATGAAAATGACATCAAATAAAAAAAAGAACAACATTTTAAATATAAAAATTAACGACAACTCCCAATGAATAAGACTAATTCTATACCCACCGATTAGCATTCATCATGTTGTAAAAGTCACACGTTAAATGCGCTATGTGGCCAGGCCACACGCCCTCATCTAACACTGATCCGTCAGTCAAAACAAATATATGTATCTACGTGTGCTGGCCGCCAAGCACCTCTGGAATGAGATAATAATATGCGCAGTTTGTCGTGTACTGTAAGTCGATGAAACATAATAGCAGTCATTCGGGAGATTTAAAAGTTTAACTCTTAGGGTTGTTGGGTGTGTAATGCTTCATATTTAACATTTTTTTTGTTTATCAGATGACTCATAGTACGGTCCAATTGAAGAATGACTACTTAAAATGCAACGATTGTGTGGGTGGGGTCTTTCGAATTACGAATTTGAAAGATTCAATCAGATCAACTGTCAGACTTTTGAAAATCCGACATCAGAAACTGAACTTAAA
This sequence comes from Pocota personata, assembly GCA_963082735.1. Classification (NCBI taxonomy): domain Eukaryota; kingdom Metazoa; phylum Arthropoda; class Insecta; order Diptera; family Syrphidae; genus Pocota; species Pocota personata. The sequence goes on along the minus strand of OY720430.1, from coordinate 43,468,029 downwards.
TGCATATTATTCTTTGATTGATAAGGGACTGAAGTTTAATTTATCAAGTAATCAAAAGAATGCATCAAAACAGAGGCGAGTCAACTCACGCGGAAGTCGAACTGTCACATTATAATTTATAAGTTATGCAGGCGAACTTAGAAATGACATTGGGGCTCACATATCATAGATATGTAGGTGCAATTTAATGTATAGGTAATTGAACTTCGGTGGGAGTTTAATGATTATCAGTTATACTAGTGAATATTATGTACGTAAGTGGTAATTGGTCGGTACTGTCTGGGTAAAAAAAAAATAAAAAATACTTTGAGTAGTAGTTCGGGTTCAAGTGCTTAGATTAGATTCAGGTGTTGGGGAAAAGTCTATGAAAAGGCCCTTAGCGATACCTTTACGTTAAACTTGGAAAGACAAGAGAGAAAGGAGCGTATGTCCGCTGGCTCTCTGGAGGAATTGTTACCGAAGAGTACTCAGAGACTAGAGCAGTGACACAGAAAGTGATGACATTTAATTTCCGATAAAGTCACTTTTGGCAACCAAATAATTTGAACATTGTTGTGCTCCGAACTCTCATTATCGTGAAGTAAAAAAATCCACTTATAAATAAAAAAAAATACAGAAAATCACGTTTAACTTCAAACTAAAAGTACCTACTCACACAGCAATTTGCAGAACCAATCTATAGAGTGGAGGAAATCTCGTGCTACCCTCCACACGTTCCAATTTTTGCGCATGATCGTTATCTTTTCCAACATTCATTATCAGAATCTGTCGCATTCCACTTTTTCTCTTCACTGCCCGAAGATAACTGATGTGAATCGACAGAATCACTCAACACAAAATAAGGGGAGACAATTTGCCCATCGTCTGGAAAGTTCTACGGATATGCCCCCACACATGCTAATTTAGAGTTGGGGTAAAAATTGGTCCTTGCAAATTGCTGTGTGACTAGGCACTTTAAAAGACCAATGTTTTCTTATATTTGAAGACTGAAGAATTGTTGTTTAATTAAAAAAAAATTGTTAGGGTGACCGTGGTGCAGTGGTAACATCATCACTTGTCACGCTGTGGGTTCACGGTTCAAATCCCGATGCCAAGAATCATCTATTTATTTCGCATGAAATAAACAAAAAAAGTCGATCAATTGCAAAAGCTAAGTCAACTCTACCGCGAAGGTATAACACTGGCAGTAGGGGGTCATATGGCTGAAAATGAAACTTGATCGTGATATCAGGAGGACGGAAAAAATACTGTGAATCATAAGCAATGACAATAACAGCAAAACAAAAATGCTCCTCAGTTATCTGTACTCTACCCTTGGAGTTTACAGAAACTTAATACCACTTAATCACCAATCTTTCTTTCTTTCTCTCTCTCTGTATATCTATACAACGCCCGTGCCCTGTAACAATATAAGAGTATTCATATCCCATTTGACGCGCGCAAATTATATAAAAAAAAGAAAAAAATATAAGAATCGTTATACAGTCTTTTGCAAATTAATCTGCACATATGTGACAATTTTCGAATATCCCTTATTGATCATTAAAAATTTTAAAAATTGTAAAAATATTATAATTTTTGTACATTTCAATAAGAAATATGCTTGCCTTTGGATTTGATAATGTTTGGAAATAGTTTTAACATCTATGAGATTTTTACATTGTTCCAAATTTACAGGTTTTATGGGGTTTCCTTTAGTTGTGCAGCCTATGTAGCCAGGATTTGACAAAGTCCACAAATTCTCAATAGAATTTTGTCCAATCCAGTCACGTGAAAAATAATTTGTCTTAATGAGGGGAACATTATACGTAGTGATGCCAGCCCAATCTTTTTAAAATACTCTGTATATTGGCTTTCTGTAGAATCCTTTATTAGGTTCTTTCCATTGATTACAATCCACCAAACTGCATCCGTAGGTAAATACGGTCATGTATGCATGTATGCAACTAACATATCTTACAGAAATTGTCCGCCCTTTCTTCAAAATTTAAATTCCAGCTCTACTTACTGTCAAGCATTGATACAAGTTTTCCGTACTCTTCGACGGAGAAATGACCAAAGTCTTGTTTTAGAGAGAACTAGTTTGATCTTTAAGGGATTTACATCTAGACCACATATGCCTGCCAAAGTAGGTACATACGATTACCTGCTAATTTCATATAGTAGACCAGCCTGTTCAATTTTTCTCATGGTACAGTGAAACCTACCGGAAGCCATAAGGATCAAGTTGTTTGCTCGCCTTTTCTAAGTTTTTTAGAATTTTGTTTAAAACTAACGGCCAAAAAGCAGTGATAGTATTTCTATGGATAATATCGAATTTTACTGAAACTGTATACCCAGTTAGTTGGTTGGCATGCGAACTTTTTCTGAACTGCGAATACTTTTCACAAAAAAACACGCCTATCGTCTGTAAAACAAACTGTGTGCCCGTCTTTTCAAGCCTGTTTAAGATGGAGCCAACCGTAATGTTCTACAGAACAGTTAGGTAATAGAACTCTACCTTGTGGACAAATCCTGCTAATTCTATATCTAAATGCTAAACTTCCCGTTTGAATAGCTAAAACATCCACCCAGTCCACAATAACAATGTCATTCAAAAAAATTTTCCGGTCATAGCTATGTGTTCGACTTCCAAAAGTTCTGTACGGATATGTACATATGTGGAAGTATTCTACCAGGTGTTATACAACCCTGATTACAGAGTTTTTATCTTAATTTTTCAAAGCAATCAGAGTATTTAAGTATGTTTGTAACATATTTTATATTTACATTTTAATATTGCATAAACAACAGATTAAGCATTAAAATGATTCGGAATAAGAAGCCTGAATAAGGTCCACTACAATCCCCCATACTACTATCTGTATGTCTGTGTATTTGTTTACCTATTGTCATGGATACACATGAGTAAGATAAAACATTGTACTTATTGTAATCTTTAAGGAAAACGTGCGTGAGTCATTATAAGTGAGCATACAGCGACACCATTTCGCGATGCTTTTCCAAAAAAAAGTTGACTCTACTTCCTGTTTACAAATAAAACAGGCTCAACAAATGTTTATGACCTATAAAACCTTTGGCAGAATATTACAACGACAGTTCAACGACATGTACGAATACGTTCAACAGAGTTTTGGTAGGTAGCAGTAGTTACTTATTTTGCTCATTTTATTATTTTTTTTTTTCTTAAATTGCGAAACGACTACATAAAATCTGTACGCACGTTCAATCCGCCTAATTAACTTGTTGTTGCTGCTGAACTGGATTGCGTCCGAGAATTTTAATTGTCGCTACTGATACGTATGCATTTCTTCGCACAACTCAACACATTTATTGTGATCACATCTACATATAAACAGGGTGCAGCTACCAACCACCACTTATCTATGTATTTACCACCTGGGCAAACAAAGGTTAGGTGGAGTTGAATCATGTTACATGAGATATTCATTTTAGATATGGTGACGATGTATCCCGACTGGAACACATAACATACCTATTAATCACATTTCATACGAATTCTTCGTCATGGTTTGTAATTAATTAAAAGGGGAGATGGTTTTCTAAGGATGCTTGAATTGTACAAATCACAGGTGAACTTCAATTTCATTTGAATTCCTAAAAAAAAAACGTTACAACTGCATAAAAGAAAAGGGGTCCCGATCGTGTTACTTCGAGCATGACAATTTTAAGGGAAGGACTCTTTCCTGTAGCCTGTTATAAGTGCTTGAAATTAAAGAGGGTCAGTGTACAAAGGGGAAATGGGATAAATTGCAAAAGGGGTGCCGGTTGAGGGCGTTGTTCAAAATTTATTGAAACAGGAAATGCAATAATGTAACCTTTTCGATGATGAAACAATATTTTTGTTCATTTTATTTTCAAGTGTTCAGCTTCAATAGTTCCTACCACCTACAATTTAAAAGAAAGATAGTGGTGAAATAAATGAGAAATGTTTATGGTGAAATCCTGGATACAAATTCGGGTCTACTCGTAGTAGATCAAGTCTATTGTTCGACTAAAGTACCTACCCTTAAATGTCGAAATACTTTTAAATTAATAAATATATTAATAAATGTTTACTAAGAAGCAACACTTAGACCAGTAATACGAGTAAGTCCATTATGTTACCACATGGGTTTGGGAAGCGGTCTCCAGCCTACTCATTGAACATTTTGGAGGGTCTGATGAATAAACTATAAACAGTAAACTTTTGTCTGGAAGGATGGGTATTGTTGTTCCATGTCTGGCAAGTTCGCCAACCTTACAATTTCCTGGAATATCCCTATGCCCCGGCACCCAAATTAGGTGAATATTAAACTGCTCCCCTATCTCGGTCGGCAGTCTAGCGCTGTTAAAGAATTTGTTGAGGAAGATTCCAGGGATTTTATTGCGGCTTGGGTGTCTGAAAAGATGCGGATATCAATGGCCGATATCACGTTTTCCTTTAGCCAAGACAAACTTCGCTTATTGCCAATATCTCCGCCTGGAACACGCTACAATGGTTTGGGAGACGAAAATAGAGAGGTTTAAATTTAGCCTATCAGAGAAGACACCACCACCCATCCCGTCGTTAGTTTTTGAACCGTCGGTATAAAAATGTACCTACTTATCTTCCGTAAAGCCACCTTCTTTCCAGAATGCTCTGGAAGGGATGGTAACTTGGAAGTTTTTGTCAAAATTTAATTTGGGGATGGTGTAGTCAATATCTTCAGAGAAGATATTAAATTTATTTAAGATGGAGGCGTTGCCATACATTTTTTTTTATACCACTGTGAAGAAGCTTTAAGGGGAATAGCTGAGTTAACTGCCATTTTCCTGCCATAAATATCAAGGGGTGTTAAATGAAAAAGAATGTCCAAAGCTGCGGAAGGTGTCGTCCGCAGTGCTCCACTAATGCACAGACAAACTGAACGTTGGATTTTGCTTAATAACTTCTGGTCTATCGCCTTATCCAAGGCAATCCACCAGGCAACTGCCCCGTACATAAGGATCGATCTAATGACCGAGATATAGAGCCAGTAAGTTAGTCTGGGCTGTAAGACCCATTTGCGCCCAATGACTTTTTAGCAAGAGAAGAGTGCGACAGTGGCTTTCTTAACTCTTTCCTGTATATTAGGTTTCCAGCTTAGTTTTCTATCCAAAATAAGACCCAGATATTTTGCTTCGTTGGAGTAAGATAAGCTTGTTCCATTAAGGGATGGAGGGTCAATATTGGGGATTTTATATTTCCTTGAGAAGAGGACTAGTTCGGGGGGATTCACTCCTAGACCACACCGAGCTCTCCACCTAGGTAGCTTATTCAAAGCGTTTTGTAGGAGCTCTTTTAAGGTTATGAGGTGTTTACCAGAGACTGCTATAGCAACGTCATCCGCATAGGTAATAACATCGCAACCCTCAGCCTCCAGGATTACCAGTAGTTCACTGACCACCAAATAAAGGAGTCATGTTATGTGCAAAATTTCATGTCGTGTAATTATGTATGTATGAATGGAAGTGCGATTCGTACCTCGGTTCGCTCACGGAACATACAATGTCTCGTGAGGAAGCCAGTGAGTACAGTAATCTTGTTCATACACAAACTAATGCAAAAATGTCTGAAAAGTCATAATACGAACATTTTTATAGAAATATTCTAATTTTATTGAACTTACCAACTTTACTGTGCTGATAGATAAGTCCCAATGCACTCGCGTTACTGATATCGTCATAAATATTTTAATATATCATTTTGATAAGAGAAAAGCATTAAGTCTAGCAACAAATTTAGGTCACTTCCAATTGATAAGCAGGTGCAGTACGTGGGCGGATTTACTACATTATTCGCCTTATCGCAAACATGACTAATAGAACAATTACACCGACTCAAGTAGTATTGCTTGTTTTGTTGTTGTTACTCGAATTCCAAACACGAGAACAAACAAAGAGAATTAATTTTTCTTTTCATTTCACGCCAATAGTATTCCCTGCAGATGGAATCTCGTTAAGTGAATCGGTTAAAATGTAGTAATCAAAAACGGTCTTAAAATGCTGAACGTGATTTACTTGAAAACAAGTGAAGGACTTAATTGGTCTACCAGTTGATGTTATTACTTTGACTCCACTTTGTTATGATTTTTCAAAAGAAGTAGCTCTATGAAATGTGAGCCTCCCAATCGAAGGCTTTTCAATGCGGATTTACGGTGCTGGAAACATGTTAATTGCCAGTGATTGTTGTGCATGATGCATGGTAAACCATTTTCGTTCTACGGTATAATTTTTTTTTTTTTGCGTGTTTAATAAATGTAAACAAGCGTAAAATTTGTAGAAAAAAATGGTTGTTTGTCTTCTGAGAGTATCATTCCAACCACGTACATAGTTAAGAGAAACTCGTTCTTCGAACTATCGCCGAAATTATCTATACAAGTTACTTACATTCATACATGCTTCATGTAAAAGTTGACGTACGATACACAACACAGCGTATACATTTGGGGTTCGAATATCCATATAATTAGAATCTTCTTCTCAACAAGCTGTAACGAGATTCACGGAGAACATTTTTTTATATTTTTTTATTAGTTTGCTGTGCCTCCATTGAGAGATCGATGACCTTAGCAGAGATACCGAACTCCGTTTATCGATAGCTATTTAAGCTTAAAGCAGTGTTGTGAGGAAAAGAGGCGATTCGAACGTTTTGTCATGCATCTGAAGCTCTTCATTTGAAAAATACGTGGGAAATCGTTCGCGTCATTGCTTTTCCTTTCCACTATTTTTTTTGTCCTTAGGAGTTCACCAATCTTGGGTAAACATTAACTCAAAAATCATAAATGACACAACCCCTCAAGAAAATGCCGCTGGGATACTGCTTTTAGTTCGGTTTGGCAAAACAACCGGGTTCAAAACTCCTTATACTAAGAACAACATATGTATGTAATTGATGGTTTGCAAATCTGCAGAAAAAAAAACGAGATGATATCAAGATTGTTCGGAAGAAAAACCCTCCGTCGAATTCGAATGACTAACAACACTTCATACTGAAGAGAGTCTTCGATTTACAGCCGCAAGGTTCGAATCGATAAGGAACCTCCATTTAAAGGACTAAACTATAGGGTGCTTGTCCAGGTGAAATGGAAGCAATCCACTGTGTTTCAGAATAGGTATCCCAATAAGTAGGTTGAATTCGAGAAGCGGTCTGCACAACGACTACAGCCACATTTACACCTTAAGCAGGCGCATTGTGATCATCAATCATACAGTTCCCAGGAATGTGTGGTGAGTGGGTGCTGATAGGTTATTCGTAGTCATCTCGAAGTCATCGGCTTACCTGAGTTCAAATCTGAAAGAAGTGGGTTTCTTAACTCTGCATGTCTGCCAATTTTGGGGTCGTTGAGGTCGGAATTCTAGGTGATATCAACATTTTTATACTAATCCCGAAATTAATGGTTATTGGAGTTAAGTTAGACATATGTTGTCCATTGGCGTAGAATAAATCACGGAAAAAAAAAATTGCATTTACATATCTAACGGTACTTCATTTTTTAATTGGATTTTTTAAAATTGGTCATTTTTCGTATATAACTCAAGCTATATTGCTAAAAATCGATATCTAAATAATGTACATATGACATGTGGAAAAACATTGCATGGTTACCAAGTTTTGGAAAATCCGAAAAAAAAATGTTGTTTGCTTTGTAAAGGTATGTCAAAAGTTAAATTACTGAATAAAGTAAAGATTTTACTGAAATGTAAAGATCTGCAAACAAAAGTTATAATTATGAGGCCCTTTCCGCGGTATTTTCAGGATTCCAGTACATACAAGGTAACAAAGAGTAAGAAAGTAACCTTTGCAGTGAGAATCAGTTAGTCCGTCTGTCTGTCACAGCATAATAACTATTCAACCGTTTGACGTAAAAAGTAGAAATTTCGACCAGATTTACTAACCCGCAGGCAGTTCTAAAGTAAAATTTTGGAAAAGTGGAAAAAATTAGAGTAAAAATCAAAAAAACTTTTTTTTTCTATAAATACAATATAGGCACCAAATGAAAGGTGATGATGCGCTGATTTTCTTTTATTTAATTATTTTTAATTCATCAGGTTTCGAAATAAATTAAAAAAAAATGCTAAAAAGAAATGCCTGAACCAAAGAATTTTGAAAAATTCGTCGGTAGACGTCATCTTTCAAAAATTACTGGAAAACTATTTTGGTTTTGATGCATATGTCGGTTTTGAAAAAAACTTACAAAGCCATGAAAAATACACAAAATGGCGTCTACCATGCTATCTTGTTTTCTTTTTAAAAAAGCTGCGTACTTATTTTCAAAATAGCACGATATAGGTACATACATATTTACATACGAGCTGTTTCTTAGCTTGATCCTAGTTCGTGAACAAAATAAAACCACCCACAAAAAATGAAAATAATTAAATGAATAAATTTATAACCGTAACAAATATCAGTTTATCATTATTTGTTTGATATCTGTAATATGTTTATTATGATTGGCCCGCCGGAACCCTCGGCGCATGAAGCACATTCATGCTTGACCGTCATTTTTAGTTGTTGGATCGATTGAAGATTTTTTTTTTTTTTTTGTATGACGATGAAGTGACATTTCTCAAGACAAAAAAGTCTCTAACAGTCTCTAAAGGCCGATTTTGGCATTTAGCTTGCGCAGCCTTTAAGCAACGTTGTTTAAGTCTATAAATCACATTTTTGTGTGATAATACGTTTATATGTGATTCAAACTGGATCAGAATATAGGAATGAGAATGAGTCTTGTACTTTTTTTCTTTGTGCAGTTCCGAACAAATATTACATATTTGAGCTTGACACCCGGCGTAGTTGGGAGTTAAATAATTGCTCAGTCATCTCTAGAACAATCTTTAATGTGGAAGAGATCGACTCCATGCTGACTGCGGTTCGTTGTTAGATTGATTTCGGGCTCTGATCCTGATACTCCACTAATCATCAGGCTTTCATTTGATTAGTAAACAGACAGGCGAAACCTAAGACGTAGTGTAGAGATTTATCTTTCAGCAGTGAAAATCGGTGATGTCAACACAGGAAGTCTAGAGAGTTTTAATAAGTTCTTCAATAATGCCTTAGGGTCATTTGTCCATATACCATTCTTCCTACATTATTTCTCTATATTACAAAACTGCGAATTAAAATGCATACACCCTACGAAATGAGCTACAAAAGTCATTGAAAACCAATTAAATAGCCAGCGTAAGGAGCATGAAAACCTTCGTACTACGGTGCACGAGGTGAAAGAATCGATTTTGTTGTATTAGTCAAATCGTGGATTCGATTTTTCTATTCGTTTGGTGTCCGAACGCACCCACGACAATCGTCAAGCAATTGCCTGCGCGCCGCCACTACAAAACCGTTTCACATTCTTTAGCCATTATTACCGCATACCTGTGTACCTATAGATACCTCTTTTAACCCTCGTTCCATTACGCTGCTATTATATTGCTTTTTTTTTTATTATTACTTACCTCACACCGGCACATATTTTCTTTGTAAACTTCAAACACAATTCTGTTCATTTGAATCGTGAGTAGCATAAGTAAGCTAACCAAGTTTGGGCTCAGTGATTCAGAGTAAAATTACTCATACACCCAAATGGAAAACAGAAATGGATTTTTTTTTTATTGAAAGAACCACAATTGGGTTGATGACGCAGTCCAAACAAAGGATCACCATGGAGACAGTTGCTGTTTACGAACAGTCAACCTTACAATGGGTATCTAGCACGTATGCAAAATTAATGAAACACTGTTTCTGTACTTTTGCAACATTTTGGGAAAAAGCACATTTTCTTTACTACCAACTATTTCAATTGAAAATAACTGACCAAAATGCGCGTTTTTTTCTGCTAAATTCATCGAAGTATCGCACGGTCAGCAAAGCATGAAATTATGTTTTATGATGTGTTGGTGAGGTATGCGCGGTGCAAGAATAAATGGACGTTATAAACAACAATGCCTTGGATGAAAGGTATTTGCTTCATTAATGTGAAATTCAAACCTCTTCAGTGTTATCTGCAGAAAGATTCATTTCATTTGTTTCGTCGGATTGAGTTGAGTTTTTGTTTTTTTCTTCTTGTAGATGAGTCGGCGATAATTTAGGATTCAAATGAGGTAGGTTTTGAGATAGATGATAAAGATTGCGCACTTTCTTTGACATTGTCTTTGTGTCTCCCACGCGGGGTTGAACTATTTTAATGAGAAGGATGTAGAGACAATTGGGATTTACAGCAATGTGTCATGACAACATTAAATCAATTTTAACATTCCAAACACTGTCAAAAAGTATGGTTTAACGGGTCGATGTACAAATTCAAATTCGATGCAGTGCATTAAATTGTGATATGTTACAGAGCCAAGCTAATTTGCAAGTGATCCTTTATTTTACTCCATACAGGTATAGGAGTGCTACGTTTCATTGCTTTTTAACCAAATATTCATCCATAAAGAAACAGACTATCACCTCACTTTATTTCTCACTTATGAACTTTCAATGTAGGAAAGCACCTTTTGTAGCCCCTTTTTTATGTGAATTCAGAGAATAATGCATTGAAAGATGATTTAGGGATAAACGGCATACAGAAACCGTTCATGAAAATTATGTGCTTGTTTGTGGACGACATGCTTTCTGGCATTAAATCCTTCGTGGGATGTAAATATAAGCTGTGGAGGAACGCTTTCGGTGACTTAACGGTGACTCTTCAGCGGACCAAGGTATACATATATTATTCTATCTACCGAACCATCGCAGTATTTATCAGGCTACCACCTGGTTGTTTATGAATGCAATGTCGCGAACTGACTGATATTTCGCTTCACTTTCTTGCATATTCATTCTCTTGCCATTTGCACTGTTTTTTGATATGAGCTACATTCATCAGTGCCGTTTAAGAATTCATTCTCTTAGGTCTTGCTTGTTCAAGTAAAGTCGTGGCTTGGTATAGTCCTTATGTCGTAAGGAATCTGTAAGCCGTTAAATAGATGAGGGGTTTGGTATAGACTTCAAAGGAATATATCTTTTTCAGAAGAAATTACACCTTTCAATGATGAGGTCCAATCGGAACGTTGACATATGGCCTAAATATTTTTGTAGACTATTCTTGAAGCTATGTAACTTGTGTGCGATGTTACGAATATTTACCCCCTTAGTAGTTAATGCAATGAAGAACGTCTCCAATTGTATGTATGTATACAATGCCGACGCACCAACATTCGGATACACTTTTCTTCGACGTTATTTTGGCGACAAGTTATTGCAGCCGGAAGTCTTGAATAATAGAAAATATTCCATCCGTTCCCGAAAAGTTACCATATTTAAACTTCATAGTAGCTGTTCTGACATCATTACGATCGTGTGGTGATATTTCTTGGTAATTGATTAAAAACTCTTCATCGCCATTAAGACAAACCTTGAGAGAAATATCATCGCCGTAATCGAGGTGTTTGCGCATCACCACTTCCTACCGACAAAACACCGCAAAACATCTTACTCACTCTTACAGAGAAAAGTAGTAGCGATAGTATACAGCCTTGTCGAGCACCATATCCAATTTCAAATACCACTGATAGCCTGCATGCAGTACGTGACGCTTTGTGCCTTTTTCATAGCCAGCAATTTATATGCGGTGTCTCCTCTGCGTGTTCACACTCTCTAAAGATTTTTCAAAATCTGAAAGGCAAGTTTTATACGCAAAGCATAGTTCGATTATGATCCTTGAGGTCTTGATATGGAGGTTTCTTGCAGATGTTACATAATGCAGTGATGAATTATTTTGGCAATTGCTTTTAGCACGCAAATAGCGCCCCAGATCTGGCACTCTGCTGTCTTGTCTGTAGCTTAACAATAATTTTCTTCCTCTACTTGTCAGGGAAAGTTTCGGTATATCATTTCTTCTCTACGAGTGAATGCAGAGGCCTACCAATTGTATTGGCAAACTTTTATAAAGTTCGCACGGAATTTCTAATCAGCCACCATCGAAAAGCACATTGATGATGCTGTACGCAATTTCTGCTGTCATATCTACTGGCAGCTTCTTCGACTGGGTTACCAAGGGCGCTAATTAAATTTATTTTATCACGACTTGGAACACAAGCTCGATTCTATCCTACGGATTAGTAAGCAAACAATTGATCTAGACTATGTAACTATGATCTAAGACTGTGTAAAAAACGTCTTCCAAATTCAGCGAGTCATGTTCATTATGTATTAACATATGTATTTTGTTTGTGGTTTGAATATTTATCTTTCGTCACTTATAGATGTTCCCGTGCTATGACTAATGAGATTCGACCGATTTTTTTTGTGTTTTTCGATCCAATTTCGAAACTGAGTGGTGACTTTAGGTTATAATTCTTAGAAACAAAGGAAATCCTGATTGATTAGTAAAAAAAAAACAAAAACAGAATCTTGTGTGGGAAACAAAGATAAAAGTCGAGATGATCAATCATATGTCGAAAGAGTGTAACATAGGACCACCAATTAGTTACATTTTGAGTTAGCCCCGAAACTGTCAATTAATTTCTTTTTGTCATTTTTATTAAACAAAAATTGAACAATGAATTGGGTATAGCTACACAGGAAGATCAAATGAACTGTTTATTTTTATAAAGCCCACACAAGAAAAGTGAGACTTTAATCGAATTTGTTGTGACTGTTGAATCCGTAAATAGAAACATCCGGAAATTACAAATTAATCAATCTAGAGCAATCGATACATATAAACTTGTTTTCAAAAATGGGCTATAGTTGTGTCTATCATCAAGTGATCAATTCGGTAGTTTTAATTGAATAGATCTGGTTGAGTTGGCGTTATTTGGCTTTTGATTTGACAATCATTCGAAATAATCATCAGAACAAAAAGTTTCTCTAAAAAAAAGTTTCCTCTAAGATAACTTGCGACTAAATAACAATTTGTGTGATGGAATGTATCTCTTTGGGAATTATCTAAAACCTCTGTAAAAAAAATAAAATAATGACCATATCATACGAGTTTTGTTTTAAGCCATAATTCCAGCACTTAAATTTGTAAATTCTAAGCATAAAACTCACCACAAGAGGTAAACGACTAAGCATTATAAGATTTAAAGATAAAATCACATGTTCCACCGTCTATTATACTAAAGAAAATAAATTCTTTTTTTTTTTTTACTTAATTACCCAAAAAAAGCCAAAATCAAAACACATTGTTAAACAATTGTAGACAATTTTGTGTTTATCTCAGAGTCCAAATCAATTACACTTTGTGCCAGCAGTGGTTAACCTTGAAGCTAAACGTTTTTACCATCGCAACAACGCCAACATGTTATATAGTCCAACCTTAATTGTACACATTTTGCTGATAAATTAAAAAAAAAAAACATCACAAAAAAGCCACAGTCACCTGCTGTTGTGGAGTTCTACTCTCCTTCGTTACGACCTGCTGTCTGAAGGTGGAAACTTGCAAATTACCTGCAAAATCAATGAAGCTTGTAATGTAAATAATTGGTGGATTCAAACGGGGAGTGATCTCGATTAGAGAACGAGATTTAATTACGACTGTCGCTTGGGTGATTTACATTTTCTCAATGAACGATGAAGAATGTCAAACATTCATGCATGTGTGTTCTTCAATTCAAGGCCTCTCTCCGCGGAGAAAAAAATACTCGTACCTGCAGAGGTTGTATTTAAATTACGCGCATTTATTTTATTTCTTCGTCAATAAAATTTATGGTAACTATTGATTGGAGCTATTTATAAATATGTATACTCATGTTAGGACTTTTTGTGGGCGAACCAATACTTTTATTGCCTTTATTGAAGTTTTTTCTGTTCATAGTTTATATTTGTACATCATACAAGTTAAGAATTAAATGCAAAGTTATATAACACTGGTACATGGCGTTGCCGAATGTGCGATATGAAGCGATGACTATTGAGAAATACGAATGCGGTATCAGAAGTGAATCGATTATGTTTGAATGGGTTCATGCTCATGTCCTTTTTTTAATTTTAGAGAAAAAAAAAACACGTAATTTTACTATTATACGAGTATATAGTACATATATTACATTAAGCTATGTAACAGACACTTTTGGTGCCCAATTTAATAGCGTTTGTAGCTACTTTTAGCTTGTTGAGGCATTGTATAGGTAATAAAAATTGGACATCAATTGTGCCCTAACAAGTTTAATTTCGGCACTACCGCCTTATTTACACGATATTGTTTAGGAAATTGTTTGCCTCATCTAGCTCCATATAATGACAGGAATGTATAATTCAACACTATGTTAGACAGACTGTTTGAGGCATCTTTCCAAAGTTGAAGTTTCTAGGTTTAGCGATTCCTGAAATACAGAACTTAAAAAAACAAATTATTTTTGGAATGCATCACTCATTCATTTATTCATTCATTATTTCATTAATTTATTCATTCATTCATCCGTAAGGAAATACTACAAGTATTTCCCTTCTCTTCGTAAAAACTTTTGTGAGCAAAACAGTAACGAAAAACCCGTTTAAGGTTCGTTTTTAATAAAAGTTCCTGAAATAGGAGTTGCACAACTGAATTTCCGGTCTTTGGAAAGTTATGGCGACTCATGAAACCCATCCTCTTTTACAGTAAGCAACAATACCAAGCGCTGTTATAGAGATATATTCATACATATAGAGCTGAAAAGATATCGAAAATTCACGTACGATGAGCTTACAGAACTTACAGAAATAACAGCATTAAATGCTGATCATTGATTCACTAGGTGCATATATTTTTATTTTATTTTTTTCGGGGTAGTAAAAACTCCACTAAAGCACTCAGACTTGATACCCGTACTACCAGGAAGCAACCCTATGTTAATGAAATTTCTTCGCCTCTCGTAGTTGTCAGCTGTCTTTTCCACTTAGGGACAGCAAGAATGCTGCAAAATTGTTACAGACGTTCTTAAGACCCAACGCAGTACATGTATAATAGCTATCAAGCTAGTCGTCGATACGTTTTTGTCTGTTAGGCGGTCGTCAAATACCTCCTTGTTGGCGTCAGTTGGAGTTTATGAAATCATGTACAATGTGGCTTTAATGCGGATCACATGAAGACAATGATCTATGGGTTTAAAATCAATAGCTCTTGACTGCAACCGATTTTTCACGACGAATCCTCAGACTTTTGTATTAGCTGTAACATACATATGTATGCCCATACATATATTGAATTTTTTTCTATCCACCTCGAGTCTTGTATTGCAATAATGTCATCCATATAATTTGTGATGACAGTTTTTAGATTTTGAGTCTAAGCTCCAAGCTTGTGCAATGTGCCTAACTTCCAGAAGTATACTATCAAGGCATATGTATAATATTTCTAATGACCTTATTTTATTTGGCGCCCAACGTGCAGCTCGAAACTAAAAGTGATTATGGCCAAAAGGAAAATCGAAATAAAAAATAATAACAAAGGGTCGTTACTAAGAAATTTAACCACTAATTTTATTACTTTTCTTTATTACTTATCCCTTAATTTTATTCGACAAGATAATAAAATTTCTTATTGACGGCTACATAATTTGCATTTATTCAATTCTTTCGCACACGCTATTGATGGCAAATACACAACAAACTCTTGATGGCCATATTTAACATGACGCCATGGCAACAACTACTAATTCTACTGTGGCATTTTTTTTTTTTTTTTTTTGAAAAAATAAAAGAAATACAACCGACAAACCTCACGCGACACAAATAGAAATGTACCACAACGGGGCAAAACCAACTTGAATGCGAAATCTCAACAAAAGAGAACACATACTGGTACTCAAGGATTCACTGTCAAACTCAAAAAGACGTTCCTTTGTTGTGTGTCCTTAAGAGGGGCACCGCAGTAAATTTCATTTTCATTTAAAGTGAATTAGTAAGTTTTCGCAGAACCATCATCATCGTCATCTTCCACACACCGAGAAGATCATTTATTATTTCAAGTGCGTAGGCATTGAAATATCGCACATAGCACATACTGGGCATTCATTCATTCATTGATGACAATTCGAATTCACCGCCGCCAAGAGGAGGAACACTTTAAGAATTCAAAGAAGCTCTTCTTCTTTCAGCAATGGTTGGTCTTAGTCTCACTGTTTCTGTTTTTTTTTTTTTTTTTTTGAGAATTCAAATTTTCTATCATTCAGGATCCGGTTTGTTGACGACGAAGGTTTTTATTCGATGTTTCTGTGTAGATACCTTCATTTTTTTTTTCCGTTTTTAGGGGCGTGTGATGATAAAATTCTCAATTCCAGCTACACACCGCTGCGTCGCACACTCTTTGAAATAGAATTCCTTATAGTTTCTTGTTGGTCGTTTATTCATTTTTCATTGTCAGTTTTCTGATTAGGAATCTCGTGTCTTTTATAAATTAAAAGACGATTTCTACCTGCATCAATTACTACTACGCAAGATACAATTCTATAGAAACCGGTTTCAAAGTGAACGTTAAAAAAAAAAATATATATATATATATATATTTTCAATAGGATTTCCTTTTTCCTTTAGGGCCCCGGTAAAGGAAATTTCAATCATCTCCGGCAAACAAACTGGGTCATTGATCTTTGTTTACGAACAAAACCTATACAAAATGAAAGGAAATACCTTACTGTAGAAACAGAAAAGCAAAATAAAGATATAGTTTAATAACAGAAACCAAAACATCATCATCAAGTGTGTGATGAAAACAGAAAACCAATTTTTCACGATCACTTTCGCGTCGTCTCCTCATGGTGCGTTCTACTTGATTCTTCTCTTGGAATGGGGTCAGACAAGTTCTCGAAAGTGTTCCAAAAAAAAACATTGCATAATAAGCCGCTTAAATTTTACCATAGAAAATCGGATTACAAACCTGTTAAACTCTATGGATTCGATAAATGTATGTTTTCACGTGTTCGAATGATAAAAAGTTTGTTGCTGTGTGCTTGTCATACAAAAAGGCGAAATTAAAAGAAATCCGTAAAAAAAAAAAAAACAAATGCAGTGTTTTTTTTTGTTGAAGGAATTGTGTAATAACTGCTCTATTGTGATGGTAAAACAGAAGGAAGGTGTCTAATACATATGAAAGATATTTACGTAAACAATTTTTTTTTAAATATTATAATAGGTAATTAGCGAAATTAGTGACCCCTATAAAATGAGTGAAGAGGGAAAACAACTTCGCGAATGATTAATAATAAATAGTTGCTGTCTTGTTTTTGGATAACAGCGTGATGAAATGAAATTTCTAATTACTTTAAAATTAATTATTACTACTCCAAATAGCAGACTAGAATACTCTGATATTTGTCATCAGTTCGCCTTTGAAAGGAACTCTTAGGAACTCTTATTCTTGAAAATTAGCATTTCCATGCTTCGGTTACACGAAAATTGTTTAGAAGTTAAGTAAAGTTTTTAGGGTATTCTAATAAAAAATTCAATTTGCAATATTTTTGTTTACTGTTTTATCTTAGGATGATTACTCGCGTAACTTAAAATGCGCATACATCGCAGGGCGCATAATACCACTCACTCCCTGCTTCGCTCAACAACAACACCTCAGATATGTACTATGGAAAATTTGATAGAGAATATTTTCATTCGGAAGCGAAAAAACAGCTCTGAGCCCTGCTTTGATAGTTTTCACTCCAAAAAAAGCACCCATCTGACAGGTGAACTTTTCAGACATTTATTCGTATCCATATCGAGAAGTATAAACTTTTTATAGATTCTATTTTACCTAGTTGCGAACTCTAATCCAGTTCGATCTATTTCTTATGGATCGAGCGAATGGTGGTGTTTGATTTTTGCTGGCCTATAGCTGCTTGGATTCAGATTGAGACGACCGTAGTATTTTAGCATTTGTCGCTTTTCATAGTCCTTAGAAATAGCCCCCCCAGATTTTAAACTCCATGTGGGAGAGCAAAGTCCTGAGCTGCCTGTTTTTCCTTTCCTGTGGAAAGAAAAAAATTGTAAGACAAACAGCCCTAGGATTTAGCTTCTCACAACTCTTCGCATATGTATTATATTTTTTGCACGAATGCTACAGTATTATTACAGAATACGAATGGCAATTTCAAAAGCTTTTCATGAAAATTATACTCTCGGAGGTTTGTCAGAATACCCCGAGAGTTTTTATCTTGAAAAACGTTATGCGTTTTTGTTGCGATTCGAACTGTCTTCGAACATTCCTTAATTTTTTCGACCACTCGCGTTTGTCCTCTCTTCTTTTCTGCTGACAGATTTGACGAGCGTCTATAGTTATTTTTTTGAAACGCCGCCGTATCGGCTTGCATTTGTTCAACGTTTTCGCTCACGCATTTGGCACATCAGTTTGAATACGCCATAAGTTAGTAGCATTGCCACTGGTCTTATGTGCATGAATTTGGCTTTGCTGACTTTTTGAGAGCTCTAGGGAGACCCAATCGGTAATTGCTAGCTTTGGATACATACTTTAGTCGATGTTTGCTTATTGGAACGTTCCAACAGTGAGTACATTCGAAGAGTGTCATGGTGGTCTGTTGGTCTGACGAATCTTGTCTTTCTATACACTTCCTGCTTTTCTCGACATTGCTTATGGGTCTTGTCAAACAGCTCGTTGAAACAGTCTTAGATGTCAATGTCCTCTCTGTTATTGCAACTCTTCGCAATTGAAGTTAATATAGTCCAATATACGTGGTAACAGTCTGGAGAGTGATTATGTCTGGTCCGTTTTTTGATAGTTAAGGTCCTCCGTTACAGAACCCGACTGCACAGAACCCGAAACCTTTGCCCTTAGTATGTTTGTTGGGGTCTTCAACATTGGAATTAATCCTTTTGTTCGAGGCTTGTTGTTGTATCGTCACTCAATATTTCCCATTTCGTGGTCGGCAAGAAGATCTCAAGCGCAACATGCCCATTGAATCTGTAGCACTTCTGTACATAGTCCTATAGGACTAGAAACAGAGTTTTTTCCTTAGTCAACATCTTGAAAATTTATAAGGCGTTTCATAAATTGTGCGTTGTTTAAGCTAATTTGTCAACGGTCCTTTTTAAACACATGCCATGCTGTCTATCGCCTATAACTGAAAAAGTATAGGTCGGGGAGAAAAATATTGCTTACAATTATGGATTCGTCATATATGTAATTTCACACAATTCCTTAGTGGATGGCGATATGTATATGACACCATCAAAAACTGGTAGATCGCCATGATATCCATGTAGCTGAAGTCAGATTTAATGTGACACTCAATATCATGTCAAAACATTCAGACCTACATATGTACATATGTATGTACTCATAAGCTCACAGTAGAAATATTGTAGAAATGAATCACAGTAATTAGCTTCTGTTAAATGACCTCTATTACCAATAAAATTTAACAGCAAGTCACTGTTACTAAGATAATACTAGTACATATTTATATTAGGGCCAATAATCTCAACAAGAACCCGTCGAAAATAAGGAATGAATAGATTTTCTAGCTAAACACTATAATTGATACTAATCTCTCTAGAACGCTGAAAGTTAATTATAGTGGAACTATATTTTGACAATGAGACGGAATATTATAATCCAAACGGTAATGTGTGGCCTATCAATTTAAAAACTATCCGTCATTTGTATTCGATGAATTGTATCTCACGCTACTCCATCAAAAGACAATTCAAGTCACGTTTATTTTATAATAAATAATCCTGACGCCTCTATAACTCTACATTGGACTTTATTTATCGACATGTAATCAATGGCGTTTCTATTGTTTTTACATAATGCCCCCCGAAGAGGTTAGATGTTCAAAGACCGTCATCATATTCCTGTCACATACCCCATGTCTGTTTCTTTTCTATTAGTGATTTTGTATCTCACGTTATTATACAGTCACAGTCAGTGGCAAATGTGAATTTAAATTATTATTCTACGGCCTCTAGCAAGCAATTATTACTCATGTACGTGACTAATATTAAAAAAAAAAAAAAATACATGTATCTGTTGTTAGAATTTAGAACTCAGGTACAAATGAATACATTAACGCGTATTAAAAGAATTTCCGCTGAAAAGCGCCATGTCAAGCTATAACTTTATATGATGAGCATCCAATATATCCGAGATTTGAACTGATCAACGTTTGTCAAGTTATGAGGAATCAATGCTGAAATAAGACACATTTTTGGCATTTTATTCGCTGGCTTAAATTGGTGAAAGTCACCCAAGTACTTGAACTTTATTAGTAGTACGACAAGGTTCTAAATCCCGCCTTATGGTGCATCTAGAGAATTATCAATAGACCGACAAAAAAAGTACTGAACAAATACGAACTGTTCTCAAAGGAAGAAGTTACAACCTTAAAGAAAATTCACAGTGCTTGGTAACTTTTGACAGCGACTGTAAATTAAACCAAATCTGTTTTGAAACTGTCATCCAACCGCCACGAATTCGAATTGAACGAAGCGTGATAAACTATTTCAAAGCCTACGCAACTAATTCTCGGAGTGAATTTCATAAAAATTCCTCGCACGTAACAACATTAACAACAAACATTCCGAACTGCCATCGGAATAATCGAAAAGAGTGTCTCAGTCTCATGGAGTATTGATCTCTGAATGTAAGTGACATATTCTTGGAAAGAGCCCAATGGACAAAAATTCGAAATAATCGTGAAAACTAACAAATTTCATTGCAAACCGAATTTTTCTAATCTGACGTAAGCTGCGAGCACACCTCAAAATTACACATGGACACCCATCGGTATTATAGCGGTGGGTGCTCCAAGCCATCAGTATGATTACAGGGTTAAAGAGAGGGTCTCTCCACACCGAATACCAATTTTAAATCCTGGTTCAAAGACTACTACCACACCGTGCTGCCATGCGGCCAAAACCAAATGTTGCAAGGTAAGTTTTGTTTGCGATGTTGTTTTGTGTAGAAGAGGTAAACAAAAAACCTCTGAAGGCCATGAAAGGTCGGAATTTCGCATGAGGTTTGTGTTGTCTTATTTTATGCTTTGAGCTTATTCTTCTTTCTCTCTGTTTACACATCTTTCTATGGTGGGCGCAAACTGAAACTAAGTTAAATCGGATGTAGTTGCACGCTCAAGTGGATGCTGTAAACCGTAACAAAACGTGAATAGAAGATGATGTAGAGGAGTTAGCACTTTTTTTTTGGCAGTCTTTTTGATGATTTTGCAAAACTAGAAAATTGGGTCATGGGATAAATTAAAAAAACAAAGTTTGAGATGCGAAATAATTCTGTATGGAAGGAAATCTGAGGTGGAACAATTCCACATCCATTACCTTTCTTTTTCTGTACTTAGTGTCCATCAAAAACTCTACCCACGCTAATTGGAAGAAATATGTGTAAACGAGACAATTAGATTCTTTGTAAAGACGAATTAACTGAATAATGAAATTAGATTAGACAGGAATTGACGAAGACATTAAGTGCACAGCGTTATTGTTCTCATCACTTTGAAACACGAGTACTCACGAGTTTACTTCGGAAAACCCCTCACATGCCAGGTGAATATGGAAAATGGTGGGGAAAATTGCATCATCACTCTATGATAATTGCTATATGTATTTACAGATAGTTGTTTGATTTATTTATAGTAGGTGTGATAAAACTTGTCTCAGTCCATTTCCAACGTGCGCAATATTATCTGCGCAATCTATGGTTTCTGCACAGTACGTACTCATACAGCCGAATATGATGATCGGTATGTCCAATCAGTGTCAAACAACAAGTTTCAAACGCCATGATTTACTAGAAGCTCTTCAACTAGGAAATTGTAGGTATTAAACCTAATCCGTTCACAGATGCTATAATGACCCAGGTCGACTTTAGTAATGTCACCAATTAAGTCATCGACCTTATCCAGTGCGATAGTATTAGCAGTATTCTTCCGATCTTCCAGCCCGCTCTCGATCTTAAAGACAAAATTGTGAAGAGAAAATTCGTAGTATCTTACTTAGAGGAATTCTTTGCAGTACCATTGATCTGATGTACTGCTAATATAAAATATAATTCTAAATATAAAATATAATTCTAAATATAAAATATGTGGACTCAGTGAGAGGTTTAAGGTTTGCATCCAAGAAAACACAAAAATAAAAAAAAATAAAAGTTTTCTCACGGTGCCACCTTTCGCGAACGTCTGACAAACATCCGAGAGTAAAACTGTCATGAGAAACTTCTCTCAATCGAAAAAATTGCCCTCGGAAACGGCGTAAAACTTTAGCCCCAACCATTCATGAGGCGCACTGTACGAGTGGCTGCGAGAAGCTAGGCCAGGCTTCTCTTCGGTTTACCGCCATCACTACAGAAAAGCGACGAGTTCATCTCCTTAGCAAACTTTATATTCACCCATAGAACATCCCAAAGTTACTGAAAAACTCTACAGTAAAAGAAAAACTTTAAATTTCTGATTATAATTATGTAATATAAAATGCAAAACCCACTGATTGATTCACTTACTATTGAGATTGTTTTTAACAAATTAAATTAGCTATGTAATAGCGTAATAAGTTTGATTTTTTCACCAAGCATCACATTATCATCAATATTTTTAATCAGCGGATACGATCATCAACAGAGGTCCAGTAGTGGATTGGTTTGTGCGGTTGAGTGTGCTCAGTACTGCACATAGGAATTTTTGGTTTGGTTAATTTGGTTTCTTTTTTGTGCACTTGTTTCAATGAATTAAATATTATACCTATACCTACGTTAATATTTTTATATTTGTTTGAGTAGTGGCTATAACTATGATAGGTTTAATCTGCAAAATTGTTTAGCAACTGAAAAGAAACTTTTTTTTATTTATTTAAACCATACAGGTTTTGCTACTGTGACACATTTTATAACTTCATCAAGATAAATGACTGTTTTCTCTCAGCAATTCGTGCTTTGATCGTAAATATATATTTTCTTTGCGTGAAATTCCTTATAAATTAGCCTCATATTCTTGTGGTCAAAGTACTTTAAATGTGTGCTGCTTAAACAGCATTAAGGTGTGCATAATTTGGTCTGCTTGAAAATATTTGGTTAAGAATGTATAAACAAAATTGTTTAAAATGAATGAGTCATTACCGAATCTTAATATTAAATGTTAACAAAACACAGGTTACCTTAATTGGAGATTCATTCAATTGTATCTGATGTATAAAAATATATCCCGTAAATAAAAATCGATTGCAGATTCTAAGCACTCCAATGCATAAAAGTTAGCAGTTGTTGTCTACCGTATTAGGACACCTACTCATCATTTGTGGATAATAATACTCGTACTTAACTTTCAATCAAAGACAAACTCAAGGCCATCTATCTCAGTATTATTAAAATGCGAAATTCACGATATTAGCTGACGCATCAGACAATTTCAGACTTTAGTTTATTATAGCTGGCACCTTATTTGGAGAAACTGAATGAAAAAAAAAAGATTTCAATTGCGGCATTTTGTGACATGACGTGCTTCTTCTTTTGTACAACCAGCTTACGCACTTTGATTCTCCAATTTCACTTAACACCACTTTCATTCACTTCATCTTCCAGTATCACGGTCACATTCATTGGCTTGTGCTGCTTCGGATGATTATGATTTCTTTTGTGTGATTACTTTAATTTGATTTATACTCGTCGTATAAGAATGTCTTTTGCAGCTACTGTTTAAAATGGATTTTCATTCTGTATCCATGTTCGATTTGCATTTGAATTGCGGTTAAATTTTGTTTTCATGGGATTTTAAAAGATTTGCATTTAAAATGGTAGGTCTAACGTTTCTGGTATGTTTTCAGACGTTCTGTGAAATCAAATACCTAAGGAATCAATAAAAAAGTGAGACGTAAAATGGGCCAACTTCTGTTCAGAGATATTGATCTCCCTTACCAAAAACCACAACTAATGCTGTAACTTCACCACTACTTCTCTCTACAAGAGGTACAATTACGGGCTCGGATCACAGACATTTTT
Organism: Pocota personata; assembly: GCA_963082735.1. Taxonomy (NCBI): domain Eukaryota; kingdom Metazoa; phylum Arthropoda; class Insecta; order Diptera; family Syrphidae; genus Pocota; species Pocota personata. The sequence continues at coordinate 43,444,090 of OY720430.1, read as the reverse complement.
ATAAAACTCTTTTGGATAGAATTTTCTAAAATATCCATGTTACTCCTTCCAAAAGCTCCTATATTTTATTTTTATTTATTTTGCACGAATTCGACCAAGAAGAGATTGCTCTCATGAGTGGCTGTACATTATTATTTTACAAGCCTTAAAAAAAGTAATTATATTTGCAACAAAATAATAATATAAAATTGAAGAAAAAGTATACAGCAATTAAGATATAAGTGATTAGCGTCTAAAGACATCAGTAGTTTACAAAAAGACAAGAGAAAACAATTCAACATAATTACGTTAACATTTTTTTTACATTTAGCATTAAGAAAATTAGTATAAATAATTCAGTAACAATTTGTTCCTTAAATAAGCTTGAAATTGTTTCAGTGCTAATGACTTTACTTCCTGTGACAAGCTATTGCACATACGAGTACATTGTTATTGACTTAAACAGTATAGATGATGTTCCAAATTTGCAAGTTTTCGGTTAACTCAGGTGAATACGATTTCGACTGTGGGTGTTATAGTTGTGAATGTCTCGTCTATAAATTAGTTCAAGTGTAAAATATTTTGACTGAATTTTGCACAAAGCATTAATAACTTGAGTTGTTTGTGCATTTCGATGGAATGTATGAATCAATTTAACCCGAAGAGAGTTTTTAAAGCCCTGTTTTGAATTACTTGTAGATCAGTTTTGAATTGTTCACAGCAGCAACTCCAGAAATTAATTCTTTATACTAAGTACTAAGTATACTTTTTCAGCGACTGATGAAAGTTGTCTCACTATTTTAGTGCAATGATTTCAAAAGTTTAAATCTGAATCAGCCACAGTCCCAAGTATTTAAATTCATCAACACTTCCGACAACTTGTTTTTAAAATTCGATATGCCTGTATATTTGTTTTTTTTTTTTTTTATATTCATACTAAGTTTGTGGATAGATGACCATAACTACTAAGTTTATTAAAATCTTCGTTTATACTATTTCTTAGGCAGCTAGTACTACTTTCGCTATTCACCTGGCATATATCATCCTGCACGCTTAAAATTTTGCCGACTTATGGTGCCCAAACTTTTTAAAAAAGATTGTACACAAAAAATTAAATTATTTTGCCAACTTTCCCACCCTATGTTCTTCCCCCCGGGATAGATATTATTGCAATGTATGTAAAGGGTGTCCCAAAATTCATGCAAGAAGTAATTTTGATAGACAACACAGGTTTTTAATTAAAAATTGTAAATGTTTTATTGATTCATAAAATATAGAGTATAGGGTTATGTATGGAATAGTATATCGGGTAAATGGCCTCCACGGCATTGCTGGCACATACGCACGCTTTTGTCGAAATTTTCCATGACCGTTTTGCATAAATACTGTATTACGTTGATACAGTGCTCAATTTGCTCCTTCAAGGCGTGGGTGATCGTGGGCTTGTTGGCATTAACCTTAGACTACAAAAAACCCAAAAGAAAAAAGTCCAACAGCGTTAAATCGCATGATTTGGGCGACCAATTCTGATCATCAAAACGGGAAATTATATGACTAGGAAATGACTCATGCAGTAATTGAATTGTTTCTCATGCTGTATGGCATGTGGCAACGTCTTGTTGAAACCCCATGTCGTCCACATCCATATCTTGCAATTTAGGTACAAAAAACTGGATTATCATGTAGAGATAGCGAGCACCATTAACTGTTATTGCTTGACCAGCCGTATTTTAAAATAAGAATGCTCCGATGATGCCTCCAGCCCAAAATCCGCAACAAACAGTGACACATTGTGGACGAATTTGTTTCTCAAAAATCACTAGTGGATTTTCTGAACCCCAAATTTGACTATTTTGACGATTAACTAAGTCATCAAGATGAAAATATCGCTGAAGATGTTTTTGTTTGAAAAAGCAGTATCCACTTGTTGTTATACCATAATCCATTCAACGGACTCTCTTCGCTCTGCATGGTCATTAGGCTTCAGTTCTTAACTCAATTGCAGTTGCAAATGAAGATGCAAATCTTTCGTGAGAATACGCTCAACAACACTCTCACGAACTGCTTCGATGTTTTGTGTTGACCGACTTGGTGAAGGACGGCCAGAGTGTCTAAGGTCACTAAATGATCCAGTCTCCCTGGATTTTTGAATTAATCTCTTCACAGTTGATGAAGTTAAATCACTATTCCGACCATATTTTGTACGAAAATTGCGATCTGTAGCTGCCAAACCTTCATTATTTTTAAAATATTGCTCAATAATGAAAACACGTTGTTTTTTCGTGTAGCATTCCATTTTTAATAATCCTAAACTGTCAGGTGCGACATTTTTTTTTGCATTGGCAGCACTACCGCATAAAAGGCGCAAAATTCAAATATTGCGTGAATTTTGGGATACCCTTTATAATGAGCTCTAACAATAGCAAAGGGCATATGCGGCATGCATGGCGTAGTTAGCCCCAAATTTGCGGATTCTCATGAATGGCTATTGAATACTCCTTTCAGTGTTTTAATACTACTCGTATATGGAATCACATTTCCAATAACGTCAATCTTACATTCGCTGCTATAATTTTTTGACAAGACTATGTTAACGATCTCTTTAAACAATTATCTTTTGTCTTTTATTTCAAGCTGTATATCTTGCATAATTTGTGTGTGTGAATTGGATGAAAGAAAACCGTATGTCAGATATGGTGAAAAGCGCCGGATGGAATGTCGAACTACGAGTACTAATGGTTATTTCTTGAAAATTAGTTAATATTTTAACGATCTGGTGTAATAAAGTAGTTGAAAATTGTATTTGCTAAAGAATTTGACTGTCTTGTGAGAATAAATTAGCTTCAACAGCTGAAATTCGTACCCAGATATGGTGAAAAGCGCCGGATGGAATGTCGAACTACGAGTACTAATGGTTATTTCTTGAAAATTAGTTAATATTTTAACGGCCTGGTGTAATAAACTAGTTAAAAATTGTATTTACTAAAGAATTTGACTGTCTTATGAGAATAAATTACCTTCAACAGCTGAAATTCGTACCCACGCACGCAAAGTTGAGGTCCTTAAGACCTCCAGTATTCTACTTCGGTAAAAATTCATTATTTATCATATTCATGATAAGAGTGATTGAATCTGGAAATATGACGAAATCTTCAAGCAAATTAATAAATCAATATTGAAAAGGTTAATAACTTGTTTATTAGAATTGAAAAATGCTTTAAATTTTGTTTATATACATAATGTTAAAAATACCAGAACCAAATTAACGGTGTATCAGAGAGACTTAAAAAAAAAGAAATTAAAAACCCAATCCCTAAATAATGTTCCACGGGAGGTGTTAATTAACTGTAGTCACGCTTTTTATAGAATTTACAACACTAACAAAATAAACATCTTAAGTTCAACAGCGATAGTTGTATTAAAGCAGAATAAAAAAAGTAACTAAAGTAAAATTTAAAGATTGCTTTTTAAACCAATATGTTTTAAATAACAAATACCCCCACCAGTTTTATTTAATTATTATTAATTTATGTGATGCTATTAAAGTATAGTCATAATAAAACTGATGAATTAATATCACAGTAAACATGACAAAATCCGGTTTTGTTTAGTATATTGCTACATTTGATGAGTAGTAATCTGTTTTGTTAAATTTGTTAAAATTGAAGTTGTTAAACCACTTATCTTTCATATCAACACAATCTTTTGAGATATAAAAAAGGGCAAATGACAAGGCTTACATGCACGATTCACTTCAGGTCTAAGACGGTTTAGTGTGCATTTCTTGTTTTCGCCCCTCTTCCTAATTCGTAGATAGTACTTTCATTAAAATTATCATTGCGATGAGCAATAAAAGAAATTAATTTGTCCAAACTGTATGACAGTCAGGAAAAAGTTTTTTTTTTTAACCGGAGAGGGTATGTCATTAAAATAAAAATAAAAACACTTTCTACTATTTCCATGTAAGTGTAGTACATTAGTTAATTTTATGAAAGGTGCAGTACTACGATGAGAACTTACTTTGTAAACAATTAAGGTGATGAACTTACCGGGATGTGAAAGTATGTATGTAAGAATTAAGTAGGTACTTGTAGTTTTGCAATTGCATTTGAAGCGATTTAAAAATTTAAAGTTATAACAGGAAAAATGTTTTAGGCTTTTTATGAAAACAAATTTTATAAATCAAATCCTTGGAATCTGAGTAGTCACTGCCTGTCTAATGAATGCTTTGAATGTTGCTTTGAAATTAGGCTTAAAAGTAAAGTCTGCACACGGAAAGAATTGCTTCCAATTACATCTACGGTATAGACCATAGGCGAATACCTATGTACAATAAATTGTAAATAAATATGTACAAATAAAATAATACAATATAAATTAATAAAGTGTCAGAAGTCAAGAATTTGCATACTTCCGAAACACAGTTTTTTTTTTTTTTTTGTGGGAGAAATTAATCCGGCTCTTAGCACATATTTAGTCGTAACCACTCACTTACCCCAAAATGCCAAAAGATGGCGGCAATATGTCCGATATATGTCATTTTGCGTCAATCAATTTAGCCCGCAAATGTACAGCCTTTTTCCAGAAAATTGTTTCTGCAACTTCTTTTCTGCGATCTTCGTAACTTTCCCATTTGAAATTGTATATCTGATATCTTATACGAGTATGTATTATACCTATACATATCTTAATGAAAAATTATTTGTCGAACTTTTGAGTGAAACACCAAAACGCAATTTGAAATTTGCATTACTTCTAAACTCGATTCGCTCTTGATGAAAAACATTTTTTTTCAGTACAAATGACCATTTGTGGTTCATCCTGAAACAAATATCTTGTGCAGCTATTCGGAATGTTTGAACCAATTTTTTTTTTTTCCAAATGTACGAGGGGCTGCTGATAAGTTCACGGCCGAGATCCAATTAAAAAAAAAAATATTTCTCAATATAATCTCCCTTGAGTGAAATGCATTTCTCATATTGAGCATACAGTGCCTTAATACTACCGAAAAAATATTCTTTTTCTTTGCCTTCAAAATGACTTTCTACGGCTGACTTGATCTCGTTCTCATCTGCAAATCTCCGGCCTCGTAAGTCCTTTTTCAAATTGGAAAAAAGGAAAAAGTTGGTTGGGTGGTCTATTGTTGAAAAACCTGTGTCCTTTAATGCCTTCGCCGTTTGAACAGGCGCGTTATCCTGCAAAAACAACACTCCGTACCTGAGTTTACCACGTCGCTTCCGTACGACCGCTTCACGTACCTGAGTCAATAAATTTGCGTAATAATGACCATTCATCGTAGTCCCCTTTGGGAGGTAATCAATCAGCAAAACACCTTTGCTGTCCTAAAAAACAGTCGCCATAACCTTCGAAGCCAACTTTTCCACCTTGAATTTCTTTTTTCTTTTTCAATCCACTGATATAGCATATAGATTCTTGTTTGGATTCCGGACCGCATTGGCGAACCCAAGTCCCATCTACAGTTACGATTCGGTTGACATGATGATATTTATCCTACGAAACGAGGCGTTGTTTATACTACTAAAGAATCCTGCAGTAAGTGCTCTCACTAATGAGAAGATGACTCGTTGTTGAGTATCTCAGGCCACGAACTTATCAATAATGTTCGAATACCGAGATTCTGGAAGCCGGGATAAATCTGAGTGCGCGATTTTGCAAGATGTGGTGGATTACGATGAAACCCGAGGAAATTCTCAGAAGTTACAAGAACTTGTGCAAATAAGGGTGAAATTGTTAGTCGAAAGTGAGATCGATTTAAGCCGCCTTTGCCATCTAAGCAACTGTACAATACATAGATCACATAAAAGTACATAATTTTTTACTTTGTTTGATTTAAATCGGTTCGATTTGACATGACTGCTACGACTTCAGTCTCCTTCATAGTAGAACTATGCTTAGACAAATTTAAGTAGTACTTTCTGAAGTAATACTTTCAACTAAAACTTAGTTGTGACTATCAATCCCGTCCTAAGACTTGTTGTCAAAGGCACAAAACTGTTTCAGGTTGAAATTTCTCTTAATTAACTCATTAGAATTTTTTTTTAATTAAATTAAGAATCTTTTGCTAGATTTACTTCAAGCTCAACAATGCGTGTCTAACACAACTCTTATTCAATTAACAAATTTAGAACAAAGCTACCACGAATAAACAAAAAAAAAAAAAAAAAATCAAAATATATTCGACTCCGTGATTTCATATCATTGGTTTCGGATTAACATGTTTGTCATCCATACGAAGAAACCTCAAAAGTGGTATAAATCGTTTCAACATACTCCACTACCTAGTGAATAAGGTTGTACGATATATAAATTCATAGTAAAGCTAAAACAAAATCAACGCTGAACAAAAATTACCATCTAGGGCTAGGCGAGCACATTCGAAGCAGAGCCGTGAATGAATCGAGTCTACGGTATAAGAAATCAGGTCGGCGAACTCATAAGCCAAGCCAAAGGCCATGAGAACCACCACCATGCGGTATAGATGGTATGTGGGAGGCATACCACCAGCTTAAAGATGTTGTATCTGCTTCAGCAAACCAAATGAAAATTAAAACTATCGGAAAACAAAGGACAACCTAACTCGTCATACTGTTTTCAGGGTAACACTAGAAACTCTCTGAAGTGGATTACATGTTGTCTTGTGAATGGAAGATCTAATATGGCTTCTCATTGTTGCACACATCATTGGTTCGTTAGCTTATATGTAGCTTGTATGAATAGTGAAAGGCGGAATGGAAAGATTGCTCCTAGTTATTACTTTTCTATTGTTTAATTGCTAAATTTAATTAGAAAAAATTCCATGACAAGTTATTTAAAGATTGTACTAATATTTTGTTCTCTTTCCTTCTTATTCTTTCAGGTAAGATACCGGAAATTATTATTATTATCACAAAAGTATTCGAGACTTTAAACTGAAGTGAACCCGAAAGTATGTAAATATTTGTAAATTTAAAATGAGAAATGTCAACTAATAAATGATTAAGGTTTTTTTCACTATTATGGGCAGACTACATGGTACACTATCACCTAAATAAACTTTAAGAAATATTTCAGAGGTGAAACTGATAAAATACTGTGTGGTTGGGAAAATCAAGATAAAATCATTTTTCCGTCCTGGATGTTAGTTTTATCACTTTCACTTGTGGGACATCATATCTTTTTTTTTTTTTTTTTAAATAAATAAATAAGCAAATATTTACACTTGAATGTGTTATCATTCTCTTGGAGAATGAAAAAAAAAATAAATAAATAAGCAAATATTTACACTTGAATGTGTTATCATTCTCTTGGAGTTGAAAACATAAATTTGAATTTATTTATCGTACATAATGTTGGATTTTTATTTTTTTGCCCCACTATACGTGCTTAGTATATGAACCGAACTAAATCCAACACAGGAATGAAACTTCATAGAGTCACTCTTAGAATGTTGGGAAATAAAAGGGGGAAAGTACCAATTTAAAATTAAAACTATGTCTATAGTTGGTCGCGAACTTTTCAATCCACCCTCGTATGAACACTTGCATCGGACTGACTTTCAGTGTTGTGCTGAAGTTGAAGGAGATTTGGCTATAATAGCCAATTTTTTAAATTGTTTAAGTTTGTGCCATTTCGTAGTTAATTACTCTACAGATAAAAGCGGCACAATGGCCTCCATATTTTCAAATCAGTTACATTCATACAAGAAACCATTATGTGGTATACAGGATGGCTGACATGAACTGTTACTAATTCAAATAGCTGTAGTTTTTTTAATTGTGAATATTTTTTATTGATTCCAAAGAAAAATATGTTGGAAATTTATTCAAATTCAAGAATTTAATTAATATTTTCGATATGGCCACCTTTGGCACGAATAATTTCCTTGAGACGGTCAATAAATTTATCACGCGCTGCACGCAATTGTGTCCATTCCCGGCGAAGCGCTAACTTGAGCGCGTCCGATGTTTGGTATTTTTTAGTGCTAACCTTGCCTTCAAAATGCCCCAGACAGAAAAGTCTAATGGATTCGCATCGGGAGAATTCGATAGCCATTGTGTCGAGGGAAAATGAAGTGCGGAACATTTTGTCGCAGCCATTCTTGATTTGCTTTGTGGGAAGGAGCAGAGTCCTGTTGGAATGTCCTTCAACACTGCTTCCAAGACAGTTTCACGGTCCAAAAATACGAGCGGAGACCGACCATCGGCAGTCACTACCGCCGCCCAAACCATAAAAACAGTGGCGCTTGCCTCCTGGTGGCCATTCTTTGGTCGAAATTATCGTATGACCTCTCTGGCAGGTAAACTCGATCATTTTGCTTGTTGACAAGTTGCTCAATTGGAAATGGTGCTTCATCAGAGAAGACGATGTTTGGCAATTGGCCACTTGCGATCAACTCCTTTGCTCTTTTCACTCTAACGTTTTTTTGGTGTGAGATCGTGCACTTTTTGGAACTTTAAGGCCTTGAGTCCGAGCTCATTTTTCAAAATGTGTTGCAGCTCAGAAGCCATTTTTCTACCGCTACACCGAGGATTTCGTTCGATTCTGGCCTTCACACTCCGAATCACTGTTGACAATGTTGCTGTCTTTTTCGGACCACCTCCATAGCGTTTTGCAATGCTGCCGGTTTCGTTGTAACGTGATATGGTGCTATACACAAACATTTTGTTCACTTTCAAATGTTTCAGCTCACGAACAATAGCTGGTTGTGATTGTCCAGCCAAAAAAAGGTCAATAACACTATTACGTTTGAATTCCATTGTCGATAGAACAAAAACTAAAAACGCGATAAAAAAAACCTTGTACACGCTGGTCAACAATGAAATGAATAATTAACAACTGTCAAATTTTCAGCGCGCTGTCATTCATAGTTTAGCAGACAGCGACGTAAAGTTGGTAACAGTTCATGTCAGCCACCCTGTACATCTTTGGCTATAATGGCACATTTTTAACTTGAACCAAAATGCCCCTATTTCAGCAATACTTATTGCATGGTGTTTGCTTAGTGAGGACTAGAGGCATATTGGTTTTGGTGTTAAAAGAACAGAAATTTGTCTGCTAAGTTAACATGTGTTTACCCCTAGAGACTTCTGTTTCATTTTTTCTATGAAAAAACTATCATGATGGGTTGTAGAAAAAACTCATAATCTAAAACAAAGAAATTTGAGCTTCAGTTACTTAAATCAAAACCCATATTGATAGCTAACTAAATAAACTCCTTTCTAAATAGCCCTCGAAAGGCTTATTTTCTTTAAATGGCAGATAGTATCACTACAACTAGATAATAAGTTGGAAAAAGAATCACACAACTCCTTCATTTGATATCTCATAATATGTCCAATTTCCATGGGAATAACTTGCAACTTAAAATCCCAAACAACGCTAGATAATTAAAATCATATAAAAATACATCCGCGCAGCTACTCCTTCATTCTCACATAGCTATGAGCTATGTATGTAATTGCCCCCTGTCCAACGATGCAACCGCAATTATTAATAAGGACACCTGAGAATGTTGAAATTCAACTTCCCGAAAGTCACGTAGCGTTAAAGAAATATCGTAGTGTGTTACGTGAATAAATCTTTATCTCTCCCTCTCACTGTCGTTGATGACTAACTTTTTTCTTAGAAAACTAGACTCCACCTTGTACAAGGTTAAGATGTAGACAAAGGGTTGCACCATAAAGTTTATGTGTCTATTCAATTAAAAAGATTAAAAAAAAAACTAAAATGATTGACGTTTCCATTCTGACCTAGGCTAAACAATTTTTGTGGTCTGAAAAGTTCTCACAAAAAATACTTAATTAATGCACCCATCCACGAGGTAGAAGCCAAAAAATCGAAAATGTAATTCCAGATGAAATCTTTTCTTAAAATGGGTTCTAATAGATACAAAGATATATGGGGATTCCTTCGAGCAGTGAAAACGACGACAACACGGTGGCGGCGGCGGCTCGGTCAGTGGCTGCGTTATGTTGCATTAAAAAACTGGTTTACACCAAGAAACCTTGAATACAAAGAAAAAGAAAAAATAAAAGACAAGAAAACCAAAACGAAGACAAAGATCAACTTCGAATTTAAAAAAGTATCTCAACTCAATATTTGTGGCTGTCGTTTTCTTTAAGTATTCTATTCAAAACCGCAGATGAAGAGTTTAGGAAGGAACTGAGAATGCAACACAGTCAAAGAACCACAGGGGGAACAGAGGTAATTCAAAGTGAAAACAAAAATGGAAAACGCACGCGCGCGTACTCTAGGTATTTTGAAGAACTACGACAGGTGCACATTTGTATCTTTTTTTTTCTCCCCATACTTGTCTTCCTTTGGTAAACCGTCGTTGTCCGTTTACAAACAGGCTTCGTGTTTGCCTCTTCGTTTTATTAATTTCGCTTTTTGTTTTGTTCTGGAGGTTCTCCATTCAGAATTGATAACTTGACCAAAACTCAACTCAGAATGGCATACATATGAGATCAAAGTCGAGAGCTCATCTTCTCTACCGGTCGGTGGTGTTGTTCGCATAGATATATGCATTGAAATATGCCATTTGTAAGTTTTTCTTCTCCATTTTAACTCTTATGTATCTTTATTGCAATGCAGGCTAGGTGGCTACTGGAAGCCACACTGCAACATCAGCTGAAATTAATTTTCACATTCAACTTTTGCATTTGTCGTCGCAGAGACTGCGCGAAATGTAATTTAATGTTGAGTCATTGGCTTATTGCTATACACCGGCGATCAAGTGTCCAGTTTGTAATGAAGCATCAGATTCTATTAGGAGTGAAATATGAATATATTCGCGCGGCTATATCCTCTGATTGTGTCTACGGAGTGAAGAACTCAACGGGGAACAAAGTTTCAATTTGCAGCGAATATGAGAACTAAATGGATGATTGCACTTCACGCTCTACTGTGGGATACTGATCCTCTTTCATACACTTTCAGGAGTTTCTAATACAAAGTATGATTGTATCCGTAGAGAGGAAGAAAAGAAAGAAGACACGTGAGTCTAATAAAAACTTAGTTTAAGCAATAAACTTGCTTGATTGAAGGCAGTAACGCAATAAATCCATGTCTTAGACATCGCAGCCTTCGATCGTCGTCACCATCTGCTATTGCTTGGTATTTAGAAAAGGTTTCCAGAGTGATCTTAAGTCACTTCTTATTAAGTTTGACAGAAATCTAGTCATGTTCTCTCTTTGCGGGTCTACTAACATTTTGTCTTTCGACATGTGCTAAGAACATGTCGGTATTCATAATATTTCAGATGCTCCAGTTGAGTTATTCTATGTTTATATAGTAATATGATCTTATCGCTGTCTGGAGAGATCTATGGATAGATCGCTGAGTCTGCTAGAGCTCAAATTTTTCGTGTCTAAGTGTAGATAGATACTTATATGCCTTCGTGACCAGGAACCTAGAACCGCATGACAAAGTAATATCCTTCAAACTTGTATATGCTTTTGATAACACCGGAGGCAATCCCAACGACAATCTGAAATTGATTTCCACTTACTCTTTTTCTTCAGAATAATATACGATGTGTAGCATGTTATGTAATTTTGCCTAAAATATTGTGGTAAAGTTACATAAAGCAATACACTACTCCACTCGACTTTCCCCTGGAAAGATTATGGACGTCTGTATAAAAGTCAAAATCAGTCCAGAAGTTTTTTTTTATAATCTTTTCTCAGGGTTGCCGAACCTGTAACACGGGAAGTGATATCAGAAGACACCATCGACCACAACTTAATTTAATCTGTACAGAAGAAAATTGTCCATCCAACCACAGAGCTGTTAAGATTAGTCCATAGAACACATGGTATCGATGAAATTGAGAATTTTTTCCACTTACATCACGAACTTTCTATAACAAAGCTTCTGGTTTTGTTCTCTATGAAAAGACGTAGTCGAAAAAAGTTCAAATTAGGAGCAGCAGTCGGCAGTGGTTTATTGTTTAGTTATAACTGAATAAACCATGTTTACCCTAAATTTCTAACTCTAACATGCTGCAGGGGTCTAATGTAGTAGAATGTTACATAACAAAAAAGGACCTACATTACGTAGGAATCCGAAGCATGTAGCACCACCACTAATGATGACAATCATCAGTAAACTATTAGATAAAACTATTAAAAAAAAAAAAACTCAGTTTTGGAAGGATTAAGGGATAAGACCTGTACGGACACCATGTGTTGGCGACTTATAAAACTAATTGTATACATTCACAGAGTGACGTTGCTTTCATAAGCGAATTCAAAGCAGTTCACAATTTTTTATGAGTGAAGTAATAAGCTCCACAAATAACCTGCTTTTAACTTTAACTTGTTGCACTAAAAGTTGCATCAACCTCTTTAAATATTAGAGGTGACTCAATCTCATTAAAGGCAGGGTTTTTTAAAGGCAATCTCTTGGTGCTCTAATAGGCATATTAAGTGTTCTGGATTGCTAAGGAAACCAGCTGCAACTTGAGCTGCACGTTCACCAGTTTTTCGAAGCCTTTGAATAGGAATAAAGAAAATCTAATGGTCCTCTTAAGAAAGTGAAAGACCATCTTTTATGGCTGGAAAATTATCACATCGCACTGTGCTGTATTATGAGAAAAGTTCTTATCCAGGCAGCTGATGTAATCCACATTTAGATATTCATCTGCAATAATTTTAGCAGAACTGAGTCTGCGAATCCTTTTTACAACCGACTTAATGGTATCGATACTGAACTGCCGAGTGTGGACACAGAATATGTGTCCTCCTTGCCAAGAAACCGGTCTTCAAGTGTTAAACAATCGTCTAAAACGTAGACGTGTCGCTTCTTTTTGTGTATAAGTTTTACATTTAAACATAAAGATACTAACAAACAAAACAATCCACGTCCTGATCTGGTCAAATTGCTTTTCAAAAACATTACATCGCTGCCAGTCTTATCTAACACAAATACTAAGGCATTGCTATGCACATTTTTCATATGTATTTGACCAATGTGCAGTAGCAGTTAAATGCTCATTAAATGCCTCGACAGTGACGCAAGATTAGTGTTTTGTTGATTTGTATCTTCAGTTCAAACCGGCTCCCGATGCTCTTAACTGCCCCACCTAACCTGATGCAATTATCTTTTATTTATTTATCTCCGTAAGTGAGTAATGTCGGTGACCAAACTAAAGTCATTAGTTTTTGTGAATTTACCATTTAACATGTGTTGTGTGATTTAATTGCCATTGCTCTAGCAACTAGTAACCACGGTAGTAAAAAAAAAAAAAAACCACACCGCATGCAATAAATCTACGATTTGAGGAATTCAATAAAACAATATTGTACATGTGTTAATGAATAAAGAAAAAAAAAAAACCTTCGCAAGAAAGAAAGAAAAAGCGTTTCTATTATTTTTTTTTCCATAATATTAATCGATATTTTGTGTTATATGTGTGAAGAATTTTGATAAAAATGTATTTGCAATATTAGCGAAAATAAATGCATCTTATTTAAGAAACTCTCACGCTACCTTCCTCTACCCTCCGTATAGTAAGGTGTTAAAAGTGGACACAGTTCATAGGAGTACTTCAAGAACCTTTAAACTTTTTCTATGATCAGAAGAGATTAAAAATACAGTTGGCAATTTGATTATACTACCTGTATTCTAAGAGTGGGTGGCATGAATCTCAGTGATGTCATCTACCGAAATAAATTGCAAAGTTGACGTTTGAATGCTGCAGTGGAAACTTTAAAACTACACACACGTATCGATTTGGTTGACAATATCACTGCTACCTGTTACATCTTTTAGACTCGTTTCAGCACAGCAACTATCACTTATCCTGTGTACAATCCAATGTGACAATGTGATACTTGATTTCGCAAAATTTGAGCGTTTCACTAGAATAAAGCTCGCTAAAGGTGAACGAATTAATAATAAAAAAAAGTATAAAACCCAGTACTCTAAGTTGATTGTAGAATAAAAGAGAAACAAAGATCTGTTCCAAAAATGTATTTGTTAACAATAACGCAAGCTTTTCGCAGTGCATTCCTAATCTGTTGGCTTGCTTAGAAATTTGTATCATCTCTAAGCAAAATTACATTTCGAGGTGGACCGTGGACTCAACCAACTCAGCCTATTGAGCAAACACGATCTCTTGCCAGCTGAGTCAAGCTGCGTGCACCAAGTTGGCTTTATAACTCCCTCCATAGGCACCAGCTTGCACCACAGCAGTGAAGATAGAACGACCCTTGTTCTGGCGTCAGTGACCCTCGCCTTGTCAGAGTTACATGCGCGCTTACAGTTCTTTATTTTACTTTTGCCTTTGTTAGACTATTGTTCTTCTAGTTGGCTGCTATTTTTTTTTTAGGCATTTTTTTTTAAAAAAGGAAGGATGCTTTCAAGAACTAATACGGCTGCAAAATTCACGCAGTCGTTGTGCACCTGATCATGCAAATAGTCAGATTGCAAAAAAGTTCAATTTAGTTTTGATTTCAAACATTCAGTTGCTGGAGGCAGCCCTGCGCACTTTATACAGCAATAATTCTTGGGTGCTTTGTTTGCACACTATAAGGAGGAGAAATATCCTCAAAATTATTTTGTGGCGGATGTACCTATTTGGAAAAGAATTGCGGTGATGGAATCAAGTACGGAAGATTTTGGAAAACAAAATTGTAAGTACGAGTACATATATTATTTCAAATTTATTTACTGGGTCGCACGTATGACAATTTGTAAAAATTAAAAAAAAAAAAATTTTTCATAATTTTCCAAAACTTGATATGCTATAACCTTGCATATATCAAATATTGTATAAATATTAATTTCGAACAAAATCTATTGAGCCATAGCCGAGAAAGTAAACAATTTTTAAGAACCAGTAAAGTACTGTTATGCGTATTTTTTGGCGAAAATCTGGTACGCCATCTGATATCATATGTCCACCATAACTCAAATACCGAATTTGATCAAAATCTTTAGAGCCATCGAGAAAATCAAACTGAAGTACAGTACGAATTATTACCCAACAGATCCCAAATATGAAGGCTGCAGTCGTGTGTACAGACAGACAGTATTTAGAGACCCACTTTATTAAGTTCTTCTATCATAGTAATGTCAAGTTTGATCAATGTCTCGAGATCAAAAATTTTCGGGAGATCAGTACTACTTGCCCTTAAAAGTGTAAGCACAGATAAAAAATTATAGTAAGTGAAAATGACTGGAGTTGAAGCGATTGAAACCAACACATAATGCAATCCAAATATAACAGAAATCTTGATTGAAACAATTTGGGTTTGTGCACGAACTGAAAGTATTATAATATGTTTAGTACACCATTTTTGTATAGTCCATGTAACAACCAATTGTTTATCTCTTTGCTCTGCCATCTATTTGTGGAAAACTTATTTCAATAACGATATCTTCAATCAGCGCCTGTTTAAACCAATTGGGTATGTGTGCAATTTTCAATTTATTATTCACTGTTATACTCTTGTATGAAGTTATACGAACGAGTTTAGTTATACGAACGAGTTTAGTTATACGAACGAGTTTAGTTATACGAACGAGTTTAGTTATACGAACTCATGATGTTATTGCTTTCTATGTGAACGACGAAGCTATAGAGCCGCATTGTTGAGTTACTATTCTGTTAAGTTGGGTCCACGTATATTTTGGTAGCTTAAAGTCTGACGGATGAGCAATGAGATTAAAGTACTCACGGCGTCGAAAATTAGTGCGAAGCGATTTGATATTTCCACAGATTATGGAAAGGCTTAGATTTTTATTGAAATCGCCGCTGATTTCAGTTATCTTTCGTTTTGACCAAGTTAACATTTTCTATGGTGGATTCCATAAGCTTGCTAGTGAAGGGCAGCCATTCATTAGTACGTAGTCATTGATTTACCAAAAGGTTTCTTTCCTCTGCTCTGAGTGTTTCTGGAAAAAATGTACAACGTACAAGTACGAGTAGATTCTATTCTCCTCTAGTAGTTATTTTGCTAATGCTTTTGAGATAATTTTTCTCTGAAAGAATTCTTTAAACAAAAAATTTAAATCTAAACGGTTAAGCAGCAAGGGAAGCTGGTACTTACTATGCAATTCCGAATGCAAAAACTATAAATCAGTCGTATCAGACCCACCAACGATAGCAACTATAAATAATAACCGAATGTCGCGTCGGCAAAACGCGAAGACTCATGCGTACGTATACTTAGCTGGATGACAGTGAAAAATAGAGAAAAGCATTTCCTCTTCTTCAGTCCTTCTCCTTTATGATTATTATTAAATAACTGACAATTGATGTACGAGTATGTGCACGAAATTACAATTAGCCGCTCGGTGGATTCTGCTTAGCAACTACGACACACCAACTATCAGTTCTCTATGCGCACTATGCGGTGTATAGGTGCAATGTGTACTGGCTATAGTTACAATACTTCCGGTGATTAGAATGTTTTGTCTACGACGGTAACGATGAATCTTTTTATAACTCTTTTTTTTTTGTCATTTTTATAACCATTAGTGGGAGATTCTTTTCTTTTTATTTTTTTATTTTTGTTTAAACTTCGAGTCAATAACACATCAGTCTATAAAGCTTCTCAAACTTTGCAAGACGTCATTCTTTACATTATTTTACGAATGTTCAACGAAATGGAAAGCAGTAGCGTCGCATCATAACCGCTTTTATGATCACAAATTTTTGTTTTCTTTTTGCGATGCGAAAATAATTAAGAGAAAAACAAATATTAAACAAATCGTTGGAAGTAATCCCTTTAATCTTTCAAAGGTCTGTACATGGCCTTGGATGTCAGCCAACCATATCTGAGCGTTAGTAGTAGGTAAAGAATTCTGACGATGCAAATGTTATGCTTTGATGAGTTGACGCGAGGGGACCGATTTAATAAAAAAAAAAAACATTTTGCTGTGGGAATATGTCTGATGCGTTAGATTGTTAACAAGTTTGTAATAGCATAATTATGTAAGGAGAATTTGATGAAACAGGTGGGGAAAGATGACGCACCACTTTTTTTTGTATATTATGACGTAAGTTGATATCAAAGCACAGGCTTTACGTACGATTTAAGCTATAGAGCAGGTTCTTGCAATGAATTTAAAAGCAGTATCGACGCATCCGAGAGCTTCTGTAAGCCGCGGAAGAACACAATTAAGGTGGCAAATTCTTACCAAATTATATGCTTGTTTGTTACTACCTAGTTTAAAAAGTACTACGATTTTGATGAAACAAAAACGATGTATCAAGAGTGTTCTCAAGACTCAAGAATGACTTGTATGACTAATGCGTGAGCCAGCTCGACTTCGCCGGTGTTGCTCATGGCATGCTCAAAAAGTTATACTAGTCATTCAACCACGCGATGCACTTAGCAAATAAATAATCAAAAACAGTATGTAGATATTTATTTGAATCTCAGGAGAAGGTTAGAATTAGATTTGGCCGCTAGGTGGCGTGAATATTTCATAAATGCTTGGTGGCGTCCGGAGCAAAAACTTCTGAACCGATGTTAGTAAAACAAACAGTATTTCTTGCAGTCTTAAGAGTGTTATAGGCAGGTCGGAATTAACTGTGGCCACTGGATGGTAGATAAAAAAAAAATAAAGTGCATGACTGGGTCGCAGTTACATACATACATACATACATATATGTATGTTGTTCATCTGCAAAAAATTAAATTTGAAATGCAAATATATTTTTTTAAATCCATTAAAATGCAAACTTTTTTTTTTAAATCCGTTGAAATTCAAAAAATTTGTTTGTCAAGTTCCAAAACTTGGTATGCCATGATCTTCCACGTCAAACAAAATCAATTGAGCCATAGTCGAGAAATAGTAAATTGTTAGTTTTGCAGTTTCGAAAAAAAACTACTTTTTTTCAAAATTGACCATTAATAATTTTAGGGGTAGAATGAAAATTCCGATTTCGCCTCGAATTGTCACCCCAGTTATAAAGTTTGAAGAAAGTTTGTTCAGCCGTTTAGGCTGTAGTAGTGCGTACAGACAGACAGTATTGAGGTACCCACTTTATTGAGTTTCTCTATCATAGTTTGATCAAATTCTCGAAATAGAAATTTTTGAGGAGACCAATTCTTCCCCTTATAGGTGCAAATAAAAATGGGTGCTGTCACCTAGGGCAAAACCACTGTACAGTCAAATAAATTCTATTGGTTTGAAATTTTAACAAAAAACATACTCATATCTTTTTATTTTTTTTTTTTAAAAATAATGGGACAATATATTTTTGGAATCCTTATCTTTCATTTGATATCCATATTGTATTTATGAAAATAAACTGACTGTCACTATAACGGATCCGTTTTTACTTTTTGAGTACCGGAACCCTGAAACCGACTACGAAACGCATAAATAAGTGGAAAATAGGAGGAAAAATTCAGTAGTGCATTCGAACATACTCAGGATATATCATAATCTGCTGCGAATCAAGTCTGGACGATTTTTTCCGGATATTTAATTTCAGTAATTATTTGAGATCTTGAATCTTGAATATTTTCTGAGAGTTTGACTGAAAACCCAGGTGTGTCCATTTCGAGATGATCGCAGGAATTGGGTGTATCCGCAACCACTTTGCACCGCATTAGTAGCAGAACACGCACAACGCTGTACTTTCGCTGATTGGATAGTGGAAATGAATGAATAAGATCATGATTTTTTACACAAAATTATTCTAAGAGATGAGACTCATTTCCATTTGTCTGGGTACGTAAACAAACAAAACTGTCGCATCTGGGGCTCCGAAAATCCAAGAGAAATAGTGGAACAGTGCCAGTTTTGTTGTAAGGCGATATGGTGTGATACACAAGCATTTTGTTCACTTTCAAATGTTTCAGCGCACTAACACTAGCTGGTTATGATTTTCCAGCCAAAAAAGGGCAATAACACTATTATCCGTAGTGTGGAAGACACAGCGACGTGAAGTTGGTAACAGTTCATGTCAACCACTCTGTATATTGGCGCTAACAGGTCATACAGGATCTTCTCGCAGCAATTCATGTTATGTGTGTTTATTTTCTCGCAAACGGCTCCAACGATATTGATTAAAATCTATATCTGAGATAATATCGATTGTTTTGCTAAGACTACATACTCAGTTATTCACTAAAAATTCCTATTACTTATTAGCCGCCTTGCGAAACATGCTACTTCTCGGTTATGGCTCATGAGATATCATTAAAAATACTAGTATATACATATCTATCCCTCGTTTTTTTTTTTTTTTTTTTGTTCACTTTCAGATATATGTACATACCTAGTTCAAATAAGCTATCGGTTTTCATCACTTTCAAATAAGGTTGATGATGAGTTTTATCATGTACGAGTATATAATTATTTCCTCATGGCATGAAAGAAATTCCATTTTTTCTGAATCACCACAAGTTCGCACTTTAGTTAATAATAGTGTACTTTCTTTTTATATTTTTTTTATAGTATTAAAGTCTGATGAAAATTGTCGGGCAACGATTTGGACTAATAAGCAATAACCGTGTTTTTTGTGAAAAGATACAAATTGGCATGGCAAACAAAAACAACAACTAACTGGGTATACAATTTCAGAATCTTTCGATATTCTCCACAGTTACCGCCAACTGAGTATAGCACATTTCGACTATAAAGCGTCAGATGGCGCAGTATGGTGTTTTGCTCAGGTAGGAAGGTGGTAGAAACACAAAATTATTTTGAACTCTCGTTCTTAATCAGTAGTGCCAAATTACCAAATAAAATAAAAACTTTGTGAAACAACTTTTCCCATAAGGTTACAAAGAAACTCAGCTAAAATAAATTTCCGATTTGTTTAAAGTGACAGTTTTCTTTTTTTCATTCATTTTTAATTTTTGCTTTTGAATTTTCAAACTCTTCAATTTATTTTTTTTAAAAAGATAACAGAAGTGAATTTGTTGCTATAAAAAATGAGCTCGAAACATTGTTGGGAAAAATTCGAAAGAAATAACCACCTGGCTATTTCAATTCCTTCGCCTCTTAGTGATTTTGTTTTATTTTGAAATCGGAACAATATAAAAATACGTATTTAGATTCAGTTTGTTTGAAATTATTAGACCTTTTTGTTGCTGTTGACTGAAATAACAAAATCGGTAGCTCTCGAAAAAAAAAGTAAAACTTGGTCTGAATACTGTCTCTTATCTCTCATTTTCAATAGATCAATATCTGTCATATAATAAAAAACGTAATTACAAATGAATTTACTACCCACATACGAGTACTCGTATTGCACAGCACCTCCATGCACCTACCCATTGTTTATCGATCAGCGCATGACTACGCATGTCGTTGAATTTCATGAGAAAGGTGGGAAAACAAAAACTTTCTTTTTATTACCTCTATTTACACAGTAATGTATGGAACTTTACATGATCAATTGTTGCTGACAATGATGCTGCCATAATATTCATTGAATTTAGACGAAGCAAAAGGGGTATTCTTTATAATTTATCCATAAATGCATAGTGAAACTGAAACTTGATATCAAAATTCCTTGGAAGTATCATTCAAAGCGTAGATTACGATTTTTATTTATGGAAAACAATATGATTTCGAGAATTCCTCTTAGGTGGACACACACCCTAAAGCGCAGATAAATTTGTCAATTCCAACGGATCCAACAATAAATCAAACAAAAAATCCACACACTCGTTACCTTTTTCATAATCATCACGGGAGACAGTAATACCAGGGAAATAAATGCAAAAAATATGGGTGTGATATGTGTCCCCTGTGTATGTGACGCCTTTGCATTCCAGACACTTTAATTTCAGGGAAAACTGGGTGGAACCTCAACGGCTCCTCAGTTCACGCAACGGAATAAATTTATTTGAAATGAAAGCTGCTGATCATAGTAATTGTTTCTGCTCTGAATTCTTAAGAGTGCCCCCTCGCCCCCTCTTTTCAAAACGGAACAACTTCGAATAATAATAATGAACGCGATGCAGCAATTAATTATTATATTCCTCGATTCATTACAAAAGAAAATAACTTCATTGAACAACGATGTTGCTGAACCATTTCAAGAGATTCACGGTAACAACATGACCACCAAAGCTAGCCAGCCACAAAATGGGTTATCTGTGGATAATGAATGCGGCTACTATTTATGTTAACAAAAAAACCGCTCTTCTTTTGAAAAAAATAAAAAAATAAATAAATAAAAAAAGAAGACGAGAAAAAGAAGAAGCAAATAAACATTTCCCAAAGAAATGCTTTCAAGTTCATTCACCACCTTACCCATTTCTGAATTCGCGTTTGCGAAATGATACGATAAATCAAGCGGAAAAAGAATTCACCAAAGACTCTGCGGGATTATGTCTACTGTAGATATTGGTAGCCAGCACAGACCAACATCAAGTGTTGATACACTACGGAGAATGAGGCATTCTACAGTAGAACCGTAATAGCTTCAACTTGTATGTGTAGTATGACGTTGTGGATTTTGGTTCGCTTGGAATGCAGTAGGCGATATGCAAATTAGCGGCTGAGATTTTTAAAAATATTTTTCCAGGCTTTCACTTTCAAAGGAGTGTTGTATATTTATGCTGCAAGCATGTATCGAACTAGACGTTATGTTTTCTTTCGCAATACAATCTGGATTAGCATGCCAAGACATTATGCCAACTGCTGCCTTGGGAGATGGGTAGGTAGGTAGATAAGTAGATAAGGTTGATCATCAATTACGATAGCAATATGCCTTCAAATCAGACTTAACTACTTGCGTTCTGAAAAGATCTATTGACTTCACTTCTGATGCTGGCCAAAGTTATTCTCAAACTGAAACATCTTCTCCGGTTTAGAGACTTGCTTTGAAAAAACGGACTGAACCCATTTCTTCAAATCCCGTCGTTGGATCAACAAAATAAACACAGCATTCATTAGAAATCTGAGGAAAGTTTGAACATGCTGTTCACGCGACTTGAAATAAAACATTGTGTACATTAAATTCACTTTGCTTTTAATTGTTTCGATTCGCTTAGTTTACCGGCCTGTTCAACAATCGGACTGTGTGTAAGAGACTAGTCTGTTTGTTAGGCATTCCAAACCATGATTAAACTGATTACATAAGAACTCATTACTTTAACGCAATTTGGCTATCAGACATAATAATTGCAATGACCTGCTTAACTCTGGTACAGTATCCATATTCGACGTTGATTTTTCTACCCAAAATAACAGCTGTTTATATAATTTACCCTCTTCGAGTTTCCTACTTGTTATGAGTGACTTGTTATGAGTACCGACAATGTCAATATCAAATGTCCGACAATGTCGTGCCTTGAAATAATTTAAGGGTATTCATATCCCCTTTGGCGCGCGCAAATTATAAAAAAAGCCTATAGATGAGTTTATCCACTAAAATTTCGTACCTAGCCTAACTTCTAACACATCTACTTTAAAACCGAGCAGTCCATTCTACTGGATATGTTGTAAAGGCATCCTATTTAGCAGTCTTATTTTCAATCGTCTTCAGATTTGTGATATCTTTCATGCTCACCTGGCTGGTCCCAGTTATTCTCATCGGCTGTGGCATTTCCTTCTTCCCATCTGCTTCTTGTGATTTCGACAGTTGGAGAGTATTTATAGCCTGGTGCATCTGCTGTTCTATTCAGTCGTCTTCCAGCCATCCCTGGGCGGTATAACATCTTCCTGGCTTGGAAAATTTGTTTTCCGCATCCGATTTTTTCAATACGAGTAAGGCTTCCATCCTCTTTCCAGCCATGGCTTAGTGTACTGTAGCTACTAGATAATTGGATAGAAGTAATGCTTTCATAGAATCTATCTACATATGTTCCTAGTAGGGACAAAAATACTGTTATTACATTTGTTGCACCAATTGTGCGGCCAAGAGTGAGGAGTACCTAAAGATTGGCATAACA
This sequence comes from Pocota personata, assembly GCA_963082735.1. Classification (NCBI taxonomy): domain Eukaryota; kingdom Metazoa; phylum Arthropoda; class Insecta; order Diptera; family Syrphidae; genus Pocota; species Pocota personata. Next base: position 43,421,237 of record OY720430.1, on the reverse strand, counting down.
TTTGTAGGAGTTAACGTCACAATTGTTTCTTTATTAAAATATTTCAAATTTGCTTACACTGGAATCAAAAATTAAAGCGACTGTTGGTGGAATACGCTGCTGTTCTGTACAGAAAAATTCTGTGTACCGATGAGAAAATCTGCACGGTTCAGAAGAAATTAAACAAATAAAGTGATAGGGTATATGCACGGTCATCAGGGAATATGTTCGAGCCAGTCTCAAGGGTCCGTAAAGAACACCCCCCAGAGTTAGCCATGGTGTGCTGGGTAATCTCTTATGACGGGGTCGCTAACCTGCATTTTTGCGAACAAAACATCGAAACATAGGCCAAAGTGTAGGTACCAGCAAACCATTTAAGGACCCTATGTGAAACCTCTAAACCATACCCTATTCCAAAAAAAAGAAAAGAAAATTCCAGCAACATCGTGCGCCAGCTCATAAGGCGAAAAATACCCATACCTGGCTCCAGAGTAATGTACCCCGTTTTATTGGTACAAAGACTAGCCTTCCACCACCCTAGACCTTAATCCGGATTGTAGGCTTTCTTAAAGGACATTATGTGTCACAAAAGATACCCTAACATGGACTCTTAAAGCGAGCTCTGACCGAAGCTGTGGCCAATTTCCCAATTAATGAGGTGCGTATTGTGATTGATGAGTAGCCAAAACAACTAAAGAAGCCAAGAGAAGCCCTTTTAAATAAAGTTTCAATTTTTATTTTCAGAATACATATCTGAATAAATCCTGAAAGTTTTATTAAATTATCTTTTGAGGTCTTTGTTTTATAGCAATAAATGTGTGTACATTTGTACTATTGTCAGCTATTATTTTTTGTTTTTCCTGGTGCATATAGGATATAGTTGTCAATAAAGTATTGTCCCTTCATATCAGAGTTCAGCATGAGATGATAGAGCAGGAGTTAGCCTCTGATATGGTCATTGAAATACAGATAATACCACCTGGCTACAAATTTTCCAATATGCAGCTTAGGGTCAAATGGGATCCCGGAATCCAGTAGGAATATGCACAACTCCTAATCCTGGGAAATCAACTACGGGATCCCGGTAAAAAAAATCAAAGAAAATATTTCAAAGTATATTTATTTTATTTAGAATCTATCGAAATTGGTGTGGCAAGTATTTAGTAGTATTTTTGTGTGAAAGCTTTATTTATTAATCAGATCTATTTTTATGTTGCTAAAATTTAAAACAATTAAAGTTATGTATGGATTGTATATATATTGGATAGGGATAAAAATGTCTGCACCATAATGATATCACAATATCGGTCTAAGAGCATCTATCTATCTGTAATGCTAATTTAAGCACATATTTTAAACTTAAATATTACAATTTTGTTTTGTAAACTGTCCTAACATGGTTCACCCTAGACTATCAAAAGTATTGCCAAGATACCGTAGTGTAAACATCTCCATACCCACAAATGTCATCACTTGACACTGCTTCATCAGAGACTGATTTCTGCAGAAGCTGTAGAGACGAGAAGAAGCAGGAGACTTTATTTCACTTCCTCTGCACATATTCTTCCCTTGCCGATATCAAAAGGGGTGCTTTTGGAGTACGGCCTGAGAAATTTGAACAGAACTTACACAGCCAAAATCAATTTGCATCAAAATTAGTAGATATATAATTGCACTAGTAGATAGTGATCGTAATCCCTGGCATAGCCATAGTGGTATCACAAAGGACCTATATTGGTCTATTTGCATTTCATCGAAGACAACCTTCAATGTCTACACTATGTGTCTACTTATAATGAAAATATGAACAAATGTCATCATCTTAATTATTACAATTACGTTTTGAAATCTTTTCTAATGTTTAAAATAATGAAAAACCTTTTTTTCCCGGAATCCTGGGTTTGTGAAAACCCCAAAAAAATGAGGAACCCTAATGCTGCCTTATCAGTCATTGGAAGTTAAGTTCTAGCTCCGATATCAAAGTGGCTGTCATGCGAGGCACAGACACGAGTATATAATTTCTAAAAAAGTTGCCAGTAACTATATTTTCAAAACATATCTAACACACAGTCGTCGTATATAGATATAACCCTTGTTTTGTAAACTATTGCTCATGTTTTATGTAGCAAACACTTTGGCTCTATCCTTCTAAAAAAAAGAAACATTACTCACTACTTTATATAAGTGTGGCTCATTATTCTTATCCAATGGCTTTTTAGCCCACAATATGCTTTCAAAAAAATATCTCTTCATTTCCCCATTAAGTGGAATATGCTATTTCTTTTAACTTTCCATGAAAGAATTTTAATTAACCTTCAACGTGGAAGTTTGGTAATTAATTGAAATGCTCGCTCCGCTGCAATTGCAAACGTACTCGAATCTAGTTATTGTTAATAGCAACGCAAGAGCGCACATAAATAATTTTCCTCCTTTTCTAAGCATTTTTCTTTCCGTTTATTCCTTGTGCAAACCAAAATGAAAAGAAATAATGAATTCATTGCTCCGTTTGCTTAATAAAATATGAATTTTAGATTGACTCAGTCGCAAGATGTCGGATTAAAATTAAACTAATGCGAGAGGAGTTGTTTGACAAGCACCCACCGCAGACCACCACGCCGAATCCTTCCCGTCCTTCCATCGCATATAATTGACTTTTGAGCATTAAACTTGTTTATTTATTATAAACTAAGCTATAAAGTGCGGAAAATGCTTCCTCTTGGAGCGATTGATATGATTTATTTATAATGTAATTAGTGTCCTTATACGTACACACAAGTTCGACTCTTGAAAAAGTGTAAATATTTGCATTTTTCTTCCTTAATGTATCTATGGATACACGAATGCCTTTCATACAGTGCATTGCTTAATAAATATTTGCGTGCAAAAATTATTATACCTCTTTCTTATACATATAGTTTACATAGTATGTACGAGTATAACTTCATAGGGAAGTGGAATACTCGTACAGTGGTAAGGTAAAACAAAGTTATGTATATTTACTCATGTGAGAGCTGTCGGAATGACGCCGCGCGAACCGCGGGTGTGATCAACATCATGTTGTGGATAGAAATTCAATGGGCAGCAAAACACTTACCACTCTCCTCTGTTGCTTTTCCTCTCTTCGCTAGAGTATACCACTTTTGTTTTACATTTTTGTCATGGTTGACAGAGTTTGCGAATGCACTTGTTGCCTGACTATTCATTTTATTAGCGCTGAGGCTACGTGTTACGTTACTCTCATCCATGATGTAGAATGTATCACTTCGATGCACTCTTCGTTTGGGGAATTCAATTGCAACAGCCCCTTTCAAACTTAAAAATAAAATCGTTTTATTTAAATATGTATGTATAAAAATTAAATTAATTTCTCCTTTTGTTTTTTACAGCAGGTATGAATAACAGTAGGAAAATATTTAAAATCCGTGAGTAAAATTTTAACTTATTATTCTTTATGAAGTAGGAGCTGATTTACGAAGACAAACGTCTCGGCTTTTTGAGGAAACCTTCTAAGTCATACATAGTTAAAAATGCAGTAGTTGTAGGCAAGGGTTTAGCTTAAGTGTAGTTTAAATTTAGTTAGATCTAGTTCGCCTCCTGATTCCGCACTTTCTCGTTTGCATTCGCAAAAGTTCTTTCGATATTTGTTTTCTTTCTGTACTATATTTTTTTATCTGTTTATTTCATCCGTGGTTAGTATAACTTAAATTCCACCTCTTCTATTTGTTTCAAAAAATGATTCTAGGTAGGATAGAGCAGGAAGAGTGAGTATGCGGGGACAAGGACTTTTCCATTCCAACGAACTGAACTAAACAACCGCGAACGTGCTGTCGTCAACCTCACCCTCATTAAAGTTCCTTACATGGCCTTGCTTTAGCTTACAACATTGGCGCCCAGCGTGGGTCCGTCCGAATGTAACGTACATAAAATTTTAATTGAAATTAAACAGCCAACTTTTGAAGTAAATAGTTACATCCTTGTAATGCTATTCCATGCAAAAGAAGAGGACATACTCGTATTAAATTTTGTTCTGAATTAAATAATTTTATTTTTATATTTTTAGTGTTAAACTTAATCTTTTTTAGGTACACATTTCTTCACAAACATTCTACGAAAGATTTTTTTTTGTTGAAGATCTTAATATCCGCTCAGATGTCCCGCTTAGCGCCCATCACTCAAAACAATTTATTAAAACTGACAGAATTGTCGATGCTTCAACTTGGTTCTCTAAGAAGATGACTTGAATCCCCAGATGTTTTGCAAATCAAAGTAGCAGGGTTTTTCAACGATACGTTTCCATTAGATCTCGACTAGGCTCTTATTGTTTAATGTGATCAAAAGTTATTTTAGCTATTATTTTGGCGATTGCAGAAGCACGCATAATACTCATTCAGTTCTTGCATTTTGTTTAATTGCATTTCTTTAGGAGCTTGAAAATTGTTTACTTGGTTCTAACGAACAAACATTCGTTTCGTGAGAATTTTCGATATCGAGATTTTGATTTTTACATCAAGTGTCAGTGGGGTCGCAATCCAAGGACAAGTGGGAATTTGAATGCTAAGCTCTGTATCACACATATCCGGCATCGGATATACGACTTTGAATATCTGACTCAAAGTGTATAGAATTCAATGACAGCGTTCATACATACATGCATATAGAGACGTCGGGAAAACCTCAGTTATATCGGGCACCGATATAACCATGTCGAATACCACCAAGTGTACAGAACTCAATAAGAATGATCACTGAATTTTTGGTAGTGTTATGTTGGTACGTATCCAACGTCGGATATACCATTATTTCCATACTGGAGAAATAGCTTTGCTTTTACTTAGAAAGCACTGAACGGATCTCAATAAAATATCTAAGACTCATACAGTGTTTAGATGGTCCCTTCTGAGAATTATTAAAATTGAGTGCAACTGGGGTAAGATATTATGGGTGGGTTGAGTGTCAACAATTCTCAAAAATGTTGATTGTCAAAAACCGTCTGATGAATTTTTATGAAACTTTGTTTTTGGTACTATGGTTAGACAGCTCCATCTGAAGTCATCAGAATCGAATAAAGTACACGCCTAGAAAGTCAATCGTGGCTTGTCTGTTTGGCGTAAGATGTAGGTGGTCGTATCTCGAAAACCATTGAAATTGGATGAAGTTGCCATAAGATATGATGCGAAGACAAGGATCTAGTTATAATTTGATATTTGAGCTGGAGTGGGCATATGCTATCAGATGGCGTACGAGGTTTTCGACAAAAAACTGGTACAATGGTGTTTTACTTATTATTAATTTATTTTTGAAAATTAGCTATTTTTCCAATACGACTACAGTGATTTTATTCAAAATCAATATAATAAAAATTTTTGGCATAAGAATTTCTAAAAATGTGCATGCTTAAACGATTTTTAAGTGAACAGCATACATATATGTATATTTATATACATATAGGTTTGTGCACATTATCGTTTTGTTTAACCCTGTTTTCTTAATTAGTTTGAGTGTTGAATTGAACTGCTCCGAGACTTGTTCAAATGGAATTTCAAAAATATTACATAATACCTCCTAGGTCTCTACGCTATACAGTTTGGAATTCACTGTTAAACTTAACATTAACTCTCTTCTAACCAACACATTCATGTAGTATCTCTCTCATTAAAGAGAAAAATATGCGAAGCTATCAAAGAGAAATCTATCAACAAAGATATTCCAGATACAAAGCAGAACGATCGCAACCTATTCATTTGCTTTGAGCTCCAATGTCAGTATACCTTCGCCCGCGACGTGCATCTGTGGGATTTCGAATTCGACTGCGAAATTATTCATTCGAAAGATATTCGCTGCATTTATTCGTGTTTTTACCTTGGTTTAGTCTTTCCCTGCGAATTCTATTCAAGTGATATAAAAATGAAGTGGATTTCACTTATTAAAAAAAAAGTGCAATGATCTATTGCCAAAAAAAAAAGAAAAGTAACAAGTGATTTTTCGTAAAGTGAGTGTTGATGTTTTTCCCTCTCTACTAATAGTACAGGGATCGTGTGTGTCTCTTTTAATGTTTAGATTGCAACCGAGTGCACGATTGTTTTGTGTGTAAATTTCTCTGCATGTACAATTATCTGCATTCAAATCTATTGTGCAATATCGTAAAAAAAAAATATCAAAGAGAAGAAAAATGAGCTGAAGTTGGATTATAAACAAAAAAGTTGATTTCCGCTTTTACAACAAGCCTTTGCTAATATATTTCACAAATAAGTATCCATTCACACATGCCTGGTTATAACCTTTATCTGCTTAGATACCTGCCAAGCGCAATTATCTTCACCACTGCGTCGGCTGATACTGTTCTAAATGATTACATACATAATATAGTACATACTACAATATATTCCAGCAAATGAACAAATATACATATTTAAGTATATATTTTTAACAATGCTGTCGTGAGAGCGTAGAGTCAAGGTTTTTTGGGGTGGTGATACCTATTCAGTGAAAAACACACAAAAAAGATTCAACAAAAAAGATACAAACAGAAAAAAAAAAAAAAAGTTTAATGAAAATGTGAAAAGGAAATCACGTAATTTCATTTGACTTTTTAACCGCTTTTAAAACTCAAATTACTAATAGTTTCAGAGTGTATTTTATTTGTCAGTATTTAGTTAAATCAATTTTATAGATTCCCATGAAAATTGTATACACATATATGTATGGATTTATCATCTCAAATGACAGTCTGTCATTCAATCTATAACTAGTTTCTGACCCTCTAAGATTTTCACTTGTTAAACTACCTGAAGATACCACCATTCGTCATCAATTTCGTGGAATAAGGACGAGAAACAAAGTCATGTGTACAAAACGACGATACCCACATTAATCGGGGAATGTATGGGAATTCCTTTTGCTTGTTTTTTTTTTTTTTTTTTTTTTTGTTTAACTTTTGAATGCAGTGCTGAGAATAGTTATAATTGCTCAGTTAAAAAGGTGACACCATTTCCTTTTCTTTTTTTTTTATGTTTGGTTGGTTTGTCAATTTTTCTTGTTATTTTTTGAAAACTTTTCACATGGCGATTATATTATATTTGAATGTATGTACCTACACTTAGCACTTTGCTAAGTTTACCTACTTTTATAGTTTAGAATTGTGTCGCAGTATAAAAGCAAAAAAAAAAAAAAAAAACACTTAAATGGGTGCTCATCTAGATTTGAGATTCTTTGTAAAATATAACAACAGTGACACGTTTACGACATGAATCTAGGTGAAGTGTCGTAATTTATCTTGATTTCTGTCTGACGCAGCACTCAAATATTAGAAGTAATAACAATGCGTCTGTTATATAAATTTTAAGTGCGACGAGCTTACCTACATTAAGTTTTATGAGAAGGCAATTTTTTGTCAGGAATTCTTACGAATAGAAATTAGTTAAACTTTAATTTGTAATTGTAGGAATGTTTTTGGAATGGGAATGTAGTTAATTTGTAAATTTTTTGTTTTGTGTACATCGTATGATAGTGGAATGTTGATTTGAGATATGATGAGTACTAAAATATTTCTAGAAGTTGTTGTTTGTATTGGCTTTCCATTTCGGATCTTTCGATGTGTCGATGTCAATTCGGGTGAATAAGTAATAAGTGAGATCCGTTGTCGAGCATGATATTTGGCTCTTAACTGCAGTGACTCCTGTTGTAATATCCTGTACTAGTTTTGGAGTAGTGGTTTCAATTGCATAGCCTGGCTCACTATAATTCCGTCGACCCATGGGATAGTTAGAATATGTTAGAGGAGCACACTACTTACGTGTTTTTAATTCAGATTAGGCAGAGTCTATCCACTAACATGATACATAGGGTATAGGGTATTAGTGCCCATATCACAAAATGCCTTGTTGTTGGTAAATCAAATATGAAAATCTGGGCGATATGGCACATGATTTGGGCGAATTGACAAATTACTATACTCCTTCGATGCTCTTATCTTCTAGATTGTCGCCGATATTTTTCGGCTATGTCGATATATCATTGCATTTGTGTGTTGTGACATTTTTTATTGGGAATTTTTGGTGAATGTGGTATTAAGTATTTGGGTGTTCTGACATTTTGTGAATGGTTCGTTAATACCCTAATGCTATGCCGATATATGGAACCATTTGTCCATCTGCAGGTTGTTTTGCTAATCGCATTCAGGTGGAGTAACAGTTTGTATGTTGTGCAACGCTTGCGAGTTCATCAATGAATGTTCAATTGTTCACGCATCTTGTTGGGCGGCTTTTAATGTAAAGGGACCGTCTCCAAGAGCTGTGTTGCAGTTTGGCTATCCACGAAGACGGCTATTTGCCGAACAAATATGTAGGTATTACATTGCACTTCACCCAGGATAAGGCTCATAATCTGTGCTACTTGCACCTGGAAGATGCTAGAGTGACTTAAAAGCCGAACAAAATTCTTATACTTACCTATCCTATCATTAGTTTTGAAACCGTCATTTCATTTTGTGGCATTTCGTATCTTTCCGAGTCTTACCTGTTTGGGATACTAGTTGCAAGTCCCATCAAACGATCACGTAATACAATTGTATGGGCGTGATAAACAATTGCCATGGACGAAGGTAAAGAGTATTTGGAGAGGACAATTTGCGCAAACAGCGTAACTAAATGCTTACCCGAAACAGCTATGTTTACAGCAACGTCATAAGCATTTCCCGAACCGCCCCCAAGAAATGCAACTAATGTAGGTATATTTCTTGGACTCTAGTGATATTAAATTTAAATGGAATACAAAACTGTTTCCACTGACTAGCCTTTGCACTAGGCAAGTTCGTACGTTGAAAACATGTTCCGATGAATGCTGCAGCGGTGATGAATATCAATCATACTTTTCAAGTTTTTCAGAAGAATTTATGATAAGCTCTTTCGAACGGAGCTCTTTCCAACCTTACGTAGGAAGACCACAGTATCCTCTGTCTGACAGTGAATTTCAAAATATATTTGCTCTATAACAGAAATAATTTTGATAGAAAGATGTTTGCGCGGTTGCCAGATCAACTCTATACTTAAGCTGATGAACTCCGTTTACCTTCAAATGGGTAAATCCCAGGACTTTAATGTTTTGAAATTCGAATTTCAGTCTGGAAATTTGTCCCCACTGAGGTCCGAGTGGGAGAGGAGTTTATCTGTGGTGCTGACTTTTGGTCACCGAGTTCTGCTGATTTATATGGTTTAAGGATGTATACATATTGTTAAAAAATTTTCTACTGTTTGAACTATTTGAAGATGACCTGATACACTTGGTATGGGTAAAAAATCTGTCTTTTTCAAACTCATCTACGAACACCACCATGGTAGTCCCAGTAACAGTCTACATAGATATAAAAATCGGGTGTGCGGGTCTGGTGGAGATTCGTATAATTCTATTGACTTTAAGTATGGCAGTTGATCAGACCATTAGTGTTGGCCAAAAGAGTAAAGGACTCTAAAAATAACTAAAACAAAAGCGTTTCATATTGGCTCCTCCAACTCGTACTGCTTTTGATCTCTGTTCAGATCAGAGGGTTCTTCAGATAACCAAACATTTTACGTTGTTTATCTCCAACCCTACTACGTTCGCCTCCCTCTCTGCACATGAAGTTATTTTGTGGATTTGCATGATCATGGAAATCGGCGTAGTCCAGATGTTTGTGGAAGAATGTAAGTAATATATAGAGAATGTATTTGCATCGTTTGCGAAACCCGCTTGCCATCGCTGCCACTTAGGTGATATCTACGGCGGCGTCAAAAGCAATATGTACCAGAACAGTTAAATTAATTCACCATATAGAATATATGTAAATCGGAAAACTGCTTGTTCAGCATCGAGTGTATGGCTTTTGTTCTTCTGCAGGAAGAACGCAAATTCCATTCCAGTTTTCTTAAGTAGCTTGACGATAAATCCTCGGGCTTTCAAGCTCTCTCTACGAGTAAAACCAAAAGGTCTGTATATGCTTTCGGCGCCGTGTGATATAGTGAAATTCAAAGTTCTACTGCTTTGTAACCGGCAAATACAAAGTATAAAACCGTAGTGGTTAATGATTATCCAGATTGATATGTGTAATTGTCAAAAACAAAAAACACTTTTTTTTAAACTTAAACTTTAACTTAAAGCACTTAGTAAAAAGATTTTGAAGGTAGCTTCTAGAGGTACACATACATATAATCTGTCGACAATTTCCCAAAACATTTGTCCCACTTTTATTAGAAACGAAAACTTTCTTCATTTTCACAATACCACATTTTCAAACAATGTCTCTCGACAACACTAAAGCCACTTAATCGTAACATCCAGCATTTCTGTTCGCTATGTCTCCGTATATAGTTACCATCTACTTCAGTTTACTCTCTAACTAATGAACAACTTCCCGAATAAGGTGATTTCTACCAAGACGCTGACCGCTAAATTGGCACGCGTATGTGAAAAGTAAACCTTAACCATCACAATACAGTCAAATTGTCGAGCAGTTATATACTATCGATCCATATTCTGCATTTGCTGATAATTTTTTTCTAGAAAACCAAATGAAACAAGATAACTTGTAGCTCTCTAGCTCTTAACTACGATAGTCGATGATATTGATTTTCAAAATAATCATCCATCCGTATAGCCTTAACTAGTCGCTGTACTCCAGAAGTGGTGTGGTGTGGTATCACATTGTGCGTCGCAGCGTAAGTAAATATTTGCCGCACTTGTTTATATTCAATGTGAAATAGAATACTTATTAATACTTTATACAGCATTTCTATTTTTTCCCTATCTATTGCGTAATTGTTATTCTCTTGTGCTTGTCTTTATTATTTTATTACAAATGCGAGGAAATGATTTGCTATTCTATCTTTTTTTTGTGATGCTGTAATAAACGTTTGTCAAGAATGACTCTCACTTTTGTTTTTTCGTGGTCACTAGAGATAAACATCACCTGGTTGTTTAGTGTTTATCAGATGCAATAAAGGGTTTTGTCGGGATTTAGTCATTAACTATTAAAAACTGGCAAAAAGCAAATTATACAGTATGCCTTCTTGTTGATTCTCACAATTCGTGAGTAAGCAAAGAGGTTTCAATTTAAAAGTAGTCATGGTCAACTTTTTTTCTCTTTCAATTGAAAAAAATTATTTTACAGAACGAATTTCGAAGTTAAAACCTTACAAACATGTTCATGAAGCGAAATGTTCCACGACTAATCCTTCGATTTAACAAATTGTTCAGCATAATTTCTCTTTTCGACGAAATTCCCCATCCATTTACAAAAAACAATGTTCCACAACAACAACGAAAATAAGATGCCTCCAAGAGATTCCTCACGAAATAATTCAATGTGTACAATTAAATTTCACAGCTTAACAATCTTCTCATAAAAATTTATTATACTTAATTTATTCGACAATGTATACGCAGCAGCAGCAGCATCGGTAGTTATGCGGTAAAAGTTGTTCAGTAATCGAATTAAACAAAAAAAGAAAACTCTCAGATATTTTATTTCCTTGTTGCATGCACTATTATGTGTGTGATTTCATGTTCAGATACTTATGTATCTCACATGTGCTACCCAACTCGCAAGAGCGCACATTTTATTAGGAGTACGTACATCTAATTGAACTCACTTTTTTTTATTATTTTTTAATTGTGGAATTGAGTAAATGAATTGCGCTGTGCTCAGCGGTGAAAGTGATAGTGAACTTCAATGACCCCGCCGCCACCGCCGAGCTGATTGCAATCGAAAAAATAAGAAAGAAAAATAAATAAAATTAAAAAAAAAAAAAAAAAAAACACTTTTCTCCCAGACTGTCACTGACTATGTTGGTGCTGTTGTTACTGAGACTCTTGGAACATCAATGTTCGTGCCGGAGATGTCTGGTGTTGTAATTTCTGGGTATTTATGTGAAAACTAGTTGCTGACGACCTGTCTGCGCTCGGTTAGGTGCACCTTGCCCAGCAGCTTTTGGGCGAGATCATAATTTACTAAATAAAGAGAAGGAAAAACGAAAAAAAAAGAAAGATTTCTTGTTGTGCAATTAATGTTTGTCCAGTTAAAATGTTTAAACGAAATATAAAAAAGTGAACTTCCGAGTTTTGGATGGAATCATCAGTCTTGTCCAAATTTCTTCAATTTTTTTCGCGAAAGTTCCTCTTAATGACTTTGTGGAAATATATGCAGTAGTACGTAAAGTCAGTAACAACGTGATAAGGCCTAAATTGTCTTAAATACGTAAGATGGATGGATGAATGGCAATTTTTTTTTTTTTTTGAAATGAAAAAATCGCACTTGCGTAAGATATGAGAGGTCTTTGAATATTACTGATTTAGAAATTCAGCAAGGCAACTTATTTACTAACAAGAGCCGTCAAACGGCCTGTAAACTAACTGAAATTGTGCTCAAAATCGGCAAACTAAACAATGCACACAGCAATCAGTTCATATGAACCTGAATTACGTTAACTCCTGGCCAAAATATCAGTTGAATTGCTTCTTGATGCAACTACTGGTCCGCGCCACTTATAGCTTTTTTTTAAATTTAAAGATCGTCTGTTGTTTGTATCCTTTTTCGCTGAGGTCTTAGGGCTTCTACCTTGCCACTTAATACCGTTCCTGGCAATGTGTTTTAGGTGCCTTCAAATTCTTCCGAACTACCGTCTTCAACCATCGAGCAGGAATATTTTCAAGAGTGACCCACTCTTCCGTCTTGGAACACTACGAATAACAAAGTGTTGTATTATAAAATATTCTCTTGCCGGGAATACGCATTTATCTTGAGGTAAGATATGCATAATAATACCTAAAACATTTTTTTTCTTATGAAAAATATTTTTCACCGCTTTAAGACATGACCCTGGTTGCAGCTGCCGTGTAAATTACAGGCAAGCTTTTTTCACTTTTCCGAGGCGTTTGTTTGTTGTGCTCAGATTGAATGCACCGCTAGGTATTAGTACAATAGCATTAGTATATTAGTTTATGCTGTGTCTTATTGGGCTATCAAGGAGTTCATTCATTTCACTATTCTACATTCAGGGTGATGGCACCTCCCCCTGGAGACAGTCTCTATTGGTTCACGTCTTCTTGTCCAGCATTTTCACCACCTTCTTTGTCAGGGTCCTCTTAACGGCTTCTTGTGTGTAGGGTCTTTCTATGTTAAAGAAGGCGCAAGTGACTCCTTGTTTGACGTCTAGTGTATACACATAGAGCTGATACAGAATCGTATTCGTGGATCTGTCCATGATGTAAAGGCGGCTTATGCAGTATACTTGCTATGCTCATGTACTTGATCACAGTTTCCTCTAGTATGAAATTACGGTTCTAAAGAACTTCAGTTGAGTGACGCCTTTCTTGTCTTCTTTTGCAATGCAAATTTCGCAATGCAAAATAATACGTTTCTCTAATGGCTTGTGTGTACGTATTAATTTAGAGAGATATCGAACCAAACCACCGTATTGTGGGTCTCTTTTTGTCTCCCTTCTCCCAGTCGTCTTAACCAGAGTTACTTCGTGGATTTCTTCAAACTTCCTCCTTGACCTCAATTCCACGTGTCAACGCTACCATTTGCTTCAAAGATATCTGACTATCTTTGTCGGTTTGCAACCAGTAGTAACCCGTTTTATCTCTCCTTTTGCTAGCTAATGCTGATGTGCTGCCGTTTTCACATCATTCACGCCTCCTGAGGTCTGTACCCATCTTCTGTCTCAGCTCTCTTGATTTTCACTGCAGCAGATTTGCAATCAGAAACGCCCTCCAGAATTTCACTTCCACTCCTCCGCCCTAATCACTTTAGTTTTAGTTTTAAGTTTAGTCTTTAAGTACTTAGCCTTAGTCTTAAGTTGTATTTAGTAATAGTCTAGTTTTAGTGTAGTTTTTAAGTTCTACTTGAATTAAGCTAAGCTAAATAAATAAATAAATAAAGAGACTTATGGAAGACGATACCTGCAGGTTATCGTCTTCCATAAGTCTCTCTCTCTTCTTTAGTTGTTACCATGTCCTGTGGATATCGCTAGTATACATGTGAGCGTTCCGCGCTTCATACTTAGAACTTCTCTCTTGGTAGAGCCTACCGGCATTCTAATAGCCACTTCATTATTATCCCAATTCTCGATTAGGTCCGTCAGTGTTCCTCTATCTAAATCAATAAAAACCGATACTGAACTCTTCTTTGCTACAGCGCTCACCTTTTCATTTTCTCCAGTGACTTGCTACGAGTAACCTACATACATACATACATACATATCCGTATATACCAAAGTGCCATGCAGCTTCTTGTTATTTTGATCAGACGTATAATGTCATGTTAGAAGTTGCTTTGTATAACCTAGGTGCCAGTGGGGCGGAAGTAATACTTCAACAAAATGTTCTGAAGCTCCTGCTGTATACATAGCCCTGCCAGTCTTCCTTTGTGGAATAAAAGTCAACCTAATTAACCTAACCTTATGTACATTTATTAACCTTCGCATAAGGCCAATTCATATGATTTTGGGGCTCAAACGTATTTAAAATTAAAAATGTGACAAGAAAATTATTTCATCGTCATAATATTTTAGAAGACAAATAAATTGGGTGAAGGAAAGGGTCTTTAAAACAAATCACACCCAATTTTCATTTAATGACATTATGAGTCAGCACACGACCGACCGGTCGCTCGGGGCAAAGACATAATGGCACATAAAAGAGAATATAACAGAAGAATACATACCTGTTTACGTGTGTATAAATAAGAATTCATTATTTTTCTTTTTAGCCAAAATTATCACATTGTATCTTATTTTTGTGTAATTTTTTTTTTTTTTTTTTTTTATTTATTGTTATTTTTCTTTCAACTGTTTGTCAAGAGAGACAACGTCAAAAGTGAATAACCGAATTGTGCCTGATGAGGTCTCATCGTCATCTTGATGCCATAATATCCACATGGTAGATACAAAAACTCTGAAGGGGCTGCATTTAAGTTGTCGAATGCAATTTATTAGAGTTGAGCCATTGGGAAATAATCATACATAACCAACATCAGAGTATTCATTTAAGCAGCTTACAGCTTAGGTGCACTCGAGAAATATCTAATGTGAATTAAAATGACAAAAGTTGAGAAATTTTTTTTTTTTATTGGATATACTTAATTGAATGGTGCACGCGGATTATGTTAATGCTCTTAAATATTTGATCAAGTTAATAATTTTTTTAATTTAAAATAAATTTGGACATGAATATGTTAAGTCTGTTAATTTGTTTATGTTACAGTTTGCACGGTGTAGAGATTAGAGAAGCTAATTTCATTTGAATGACACTGGGAAAAATGGATATTTTTTGTGATTAGGAAAACAGTCGGTAATTAGAGTTATGAGCTTTTGTCTGAGAGTCGTCACATGGAGCTCTCAAACGATTAAAGCGGTGCAAGGTTTGATATAATTCAAAATTACATAAGCAAATGTGTGCAAGCAATTTACTCTATTCAATTTTATTATCAGATCTTTAGTGCCCTTAAGCAGGTGATTAGTTCATTACAATGGATGTCGGAAATGAGAAGGCTACCTACCATTGACCGCTTCTATAGACACGCGACATGATTTACGGTTACGGATCATGATTTTCAGTTCTTTCACCAATTACAATTTTTTTTTTTTTGTTCTTCTTGCTTGGAATCATTTGACTCAAGTGACCCACCTTAAACCTAGCTTACAGTGTATTGTATAACAGATTTCATTTCATTGTGGTACTCTGAAGCTAAAAGAGTGTCCGCATCCATGCATAAACAAGATATGTTCTTAAGATTGTATGTTATTGACCAATTACCTCGGATATTCCTTGAGTGTGTTAAAAGTGAGGTAGTCGTTTCGGGTACTACTCGGAGCGGCTTTAAAATCAATAAAAAGATGAGTTTCAACTTGAAATTCGTTGGTCCTTTTCAGGATTTGTACTTAGTGTAAAAGTTCGGTCTATTCTCGGTCTACCGAATCGGAAGCCACACTGGTACGAGCAAATTAGTGTGAAGCAAAACGGTTTAAGACGTTCACTCAGCACGCAGCGCAGGATATTGTATGTAACATTTGACAGGTAAGTGCCTCGGTAGCTCTTGCAGACATCGGAACGCCCTTTTGTTTGTTTAAGAGCTGATACGAGTATTCCACTCATCGGAAAAGCTTTCATCCAGTCAAACTTGATATATGCTTTGATGCATATACAAAGACCACCATGGGACATTTTTTGCGTGAACTTGCACAGCTGACTTTTAACAAATCAAAGAAATTAAATTCTGATTTAAGACTAAAATTTTTATATTACTGTAGTATTTTAACGCATTTTCTATGCTTTATTATTCGCATTATCATGAGGAATGTTAATATTACATATAATTTGGTCATCCCCCATTTTCACTTGAAATGTTATTAACTGTCATTTTAAAACAGACTTAGAGGTGGGTGCACCACACCTAAACTACTAAGGACCAATAACTGTTGACCGGAGCTGATCCCGCACAACGAATCTCCACTCAAATATGTGCATATTTGTATGGATTGCAGTACTGTATGCCTTATACTGTGTACACAATATGCGCAGATTCAGGAGCATGCTCTCAAGTCATACTTATTACCCGAGGCTTCGGGCGTCACTTTCAAAACTGTTATTTTCCGAGGAAGGGCAGTAACTTCAGTCGAGCTAATAACCACCCAAGGTCCACCGCATGGTGGCGATAATAGGAGTTGATAGACATAGGATTCCATTTCATGTATTGCGCTTGAACGCCTACTCCACTGGTTGTAACTTGTACACTTGTTGAATGGAAATCATTATTTGTTGTAGATCATTTAAAAAAAATTGTTTTTTTTATTAGTTAGTAGTATAACGTACAAACATAATTTATTTTTTAAAATATTCATTGATGAATATCCTAAACACCGGATTAAATTTCATTGAAATCCGTTAAGATCTTCTGAAGCTATGAATTTTGAAACCCCACCTCCTATTTCTTACACCTCCATTTGAATTTGAAGATAGATCCATCTACACGTCAGACTCAACTCAGAAATAAAATTTCATCCAAATCCGTTCACTCATTCTTGGGTAGATTAATGGGACATGGAGACGGGAACGGCTTAAAATGGAAAGATTAGGTCTAAATAAGCTTTTTAGTTATCAATAGTACAAATTGTGTATTGCTTTAGCTTAATTTATTAATATAATCCTTTGAAATTTTAACATCAGTTGATTTCCACTTTATTAGAGAAAAAAAACACTGTGTTTTTACTGCGATGAATTTGATTTCTTATAAACGCTTAGCTAAAAACAACACGGACATCATCATTGCATTATTGCGCAAAGATGGTGCAAGAAGCGTCCCCCACTCGATTCGAAATGACAAGAACTTCAGTATCCTGCAAGAATTGACAGAGAATTTCATCAAAATGGGTTGACTTCCTCGCTTTGTCGAAGACATTGATGTACGACGATGCATGTACAATTGCACCAGAATAAAGAAATAATTGTATACAAATATCAGAGTAGCATATATTTTATTGGAATTACATTTTACATACAGTCATCAATTACGCATTTGATACGATGTCTCCTAACCAAAATACCAAGTGTGCACTGCACTCTGAACATCAAGACCAGAGTAAGAATGGCAATTTTTGACCGCGACTCTTATTAAGGTTATTCTCTGGTCACAAGTACCTAACTGCATATCTGTGAAATCGCCATACATAAATTCTGAGAATTAAGCAATCTTACCGTGCGGAAAGAATGCAAAATTTCAATCAGCAAAAAAATAACAGTAGACCTTGTACTCGGATGAACTCCATTCTTAACCTTAATTCTCAATGCACGCACGAGAATGGTGTTGCTTGCAAACTATTCTAATTTACGTGGGGGCGTAACCTATTCAGAAATTCCATCAGACAACAACGGATGTAAATCTGCATTTGAGAGACAAGATACTCTACAAACATTCCAAGTGTTTTCCGTAATCTTACACCAGGGTCTATTGTTATGTTATCTGATGCAGGAGAAGCACTTACATGTCCTCCAATGCATCACTATAGTATTAGCATAAAATTAAATAAATAAGCCTGAGAGAGAGGTAACCCTTTTCCTTCATTCGACCATCATCAATTTACCCCTGGTAGAACCAACTTATTTCTCTTCGTGTGGAATTGGCTTTATCTGCGAACGGAAGCGCAATGTCAGTTGCCATTTTCTTGACGCAAAAAAACATTGTATGTGTATATAGAACAAGAGCTGGTTGACGGAGGGTAACCCTGTATAGTACACCCCTGAGGAGGTACGACAACGTCTCAAGCCTAAACCGGTATCTGAAACTCTTTACCTAACAAGCTACGTGAATTCGTACAATTTTCTCTTCTCGTACTTTGCATTTTTGCCGTAGATCAAATTTCATTTGCTAATGTTTTTATTCAAGTAAAATTTCTGGAATGAAAGAAATCTCTGTGATTATGTTGTTATTCCAAGAGCGTGCAAATGATAGGGAACCATAATGGTTGCAATTATCACCATGCAGAGAGAAAGATAGAGATTTCCTTACGTTCGCATTCCGGAGAATGCCTGTCATTGGTATTTTGGTACCGTGTAGATAAACAAAAGAACGATAAACGTAGATGACAGGTTAAACAATTGAAATTGAATCAATGTTTCACTTGAAATCCGATGACAACAGTCGTTATCATTACACAAGAGTTTCTTTTTTTTTAATCTGAAATTGTTTTGTACTGATTAGGCAGGGTATTTATTAATGGATTGTGTTAAGCTTTTTGGAAAACCCGACATCATCAGGTAATAATTGTCCTAAATTTCGTATTTACAGGTTTTATGTTCTTGTCGGCTGCAGGCCTTATCTAATTGGGTATTACTATCTTTTCCACTTTTTGTTGTAACATGTTTCAGTGTTATCTAGAGGTACGAGTAGTGTGTTTTGTTTTACACGCAATTAAATTAGAGTGAAGTGCAACAAATTAATAAATATTTGCTGTGCGACGTCAACGATACACATTTGTTTTAGACCCATTGACAGGGTTGGAAGACGCTTAAAGGGTAGAAAACCTGCAGAGTAACAAGCACGGAAAACCTAATATTCCATTGTGATTCGGTTACAAACCGCTCGATTTAAGCCCCTTAAGAATATTTAAGTGACTTCTCTAAAATTAAAACAAAATGCAGCTCTATTTCTCTTGATGCGTCTAATAACTCTTTCATCTGCCAACACGCGCTAAAGCCAGCGTCGGCTTTTTCGTTTCCGAATATACTTGCGTGGCCAAGTTCGATGTCCAAATCTGTTAATTTATTCGAAAGCGTTGTCCGCTATTCTGAAAGTAATCTTGAAGGTAGTTCTTGTCTAAAGGGAACGTTCCCAATTTTATTTCATATACCTATATACCCTCTAGACAAGTCGAGAAATCAGGCTGCTGATTTTGATAATCGTTTGGCTTTCGAACCCTATGTAAATACATCGCATATACAAGGGTGGATTGAAAATTTTGCGGCCTACCATAGAAATGGTTTTAATTGTAAATTGGTACTTTCCCCAACATTCTAAGAGTGACTCTATGAAGTTTCATTCCTGCGTTGCATATAGTTTGGTTCATACACGTGCTTAAGTGAGGCAAAGTAAAGTAATTTTTAAAAAATTAAAAAATCGAACATCGTGCTGTTTAAAGTACCTGACCATCAACCTCAGCTACAGAGGAAAACATAGAAAAAATTTGTGATCTTTGTGAACTTGGTTCATCAGACTCGGATCCGTGGACAAGGAAGAGTAAATCTCTTGACTTAACTACGTCTTCGTTCAGCCAACAACTTCTACATTAAAGCATTACGCGTTAACTTGACAGATTTTCTTCAAACTTCATATATGTGGTCTGTGGTGTCTCACAATTAGAGTAGAAATCGGAATTTTCATTCTAACCCCAAAATTAACGGTACTTACTCGTATATCTTAATTCATCGTATTTAGTTCTGACTATGGTTTCCAGCGATTATCTCTTAGCTGTAAAAATGTTATCCTAAGCTGATCCTGCTCGGAAGACACGTGTCTATGAACCTTTTTTTTTATATAATTTTGCACGTGTGAAAGGGGTTTTGAATACCCTTATACTAATTTTTAGGACACGAGCGTTTTTAGGAAAGGGGAAGAGACAGAGAGAAAGACAGATTGGTGTAGTTGGTTTGAAACTCAGCTGGTACTAAGTTTGAGTGAATTCCAAGGGTGCCTGTCCAGATAACTGGGGAGCTTGTTTGTTTTTGCTTTTGTCGTTGCTCATGATTCACAGTATTTTTTTTCCATCTTCCTGATGCCATCATCACGTTCAAGTTGCATTTTAGCCATATGACCGCCTTACTGCCAGTGTTATACCTTCGCAGTAGGCATTTTAGTATTTGACATAAACTTTCGCAATTGATCGACTTTTATTTATTTCATGCGAAATAAATAGATGATTATTGACATCAGGATTCGAACCGTGAACCTGTAGCGTAAGGCCCTTTATTGCGAAAGATGGATGGGTAAACTACATATTACTGTTAGGGAACTCACTCTAAAAATCCCAAGCAACAAACTCGTAATAGTGTGGTAATAGTGACCGATATGCGTTAAGTACTATCCGTAATCCAAGGGATCATATTCATAAACCCTGTTTCTTGCTGCATAAATGCATATGTGTATTTCTTTTGTCACATAGGTATACAAAAATTGTTGTTATTAAATTTTTTTTTTTTTTAAAAAAAACATCGAATTAATAAATTCTATTATTGCCAATCAGGTTTTATAAAACAAGTTCTCTTTTTAACAGTGTATGAATCTAATTCATAAAAAATTCATCATTTGTTCTAATTTTGTTGAACATCCATACATTTCACTTTCGCTTTCGTTAACAATTTGATGACCAAATAAATTTCTAACCTACTCACTCACCTAATCTATTACAAATTGTCTAATCGAATCAAGAACTATAAAATGAAAACAGCTGGAAACCTTGTAATGTTTTTGATTTATTTTCCTTCGATTTACACCAATGCTAGTGGGTAAAAGTTCTAAGCAATTAATTTTAAAGGTCTTTAGCTCTGGACCGAACTCACGCGAATGTTATAATTTGTATGCATAGCTGCTAGGTTAGACTATTGGACTCGTATTTATTTTATTTGTTTTGTGCTCGTCGGTGATTAAGCTTGCATGAATTGAAATATGTAGATAGAACAACTTGTGCTAAATCAACTCACTCGACCTGTTGGAATGGAATGGTTAGATGCTACAAACGCTTGACTATAATGTGCAATAAAAACGGTGTGTGCCACTTACTGGATCAACTGGCTTTTTTGCGTCCACTCTTGTGATGATAGATTGTACTGAAATTTTATGGAATTATATGTACATAATATTCCGCACTGTAAAGAAGCGATATTTGCAGATTTGTTGTGATTATACGGTGATTGTGCTGTAATATAAACTAAGTAACAGATTGAACCAGCAAAAGGAGTACAGGAGAAAATATGTCTATCTTGTAATTGATTTTAATAAGCTAAGCAAACGGAATGTATCCAGATTGTGCATGCAACTATTAAAATCACGTTTTATGTG
The DNA here is from genome assembly GCA_963082735.1 of Pocota personata. Lineage (NCBI taxonomy): Eukaryota > Metazoa > Arthropoda > Insecta > Diptera > Syrphidae > Pocota > Pocota personata. The sequence goes on along the minus strand of OY720430.1, from coordinate 43,399,678 downwards.
GAGTAAAAATATCATAAGTAGAGAAGAACTCAGTTGTGGGAGTTGGGTGAATTTATTCATTGAACTTGAGGAACAAGTTGTAATGTCTGAGTTTAAGTTTCCTTCATACTCATGCAAAAGGGTATATTAAAGACCGAGATAGAAGTTGGAGGATGTTTTCTTCTACAAATATTTACCACAAACGAAACAGACTTCATTTGAAAGCGCTTGTCGAACTGGACTTTGATTAAAAATATAACACGAATCGAACGTGGAGTGGTTGAAAAGTAACTAAAATAAGAGCCACAGCAAAGTGGCGCATTAATTTAAAGCCTATGTCCATCGCTCAAATATTCATAATTTTGCCAACAACGGAATTTTTGGGCGTTATGACTTTTTATGATATGGTTATAACTTTGTGTTAATGCCCTACGCCAGTGGAGGGTCTTTTGCTTGGATGTTTCAAAGAGCATAGGAAATTCTTTTGAATTAAACAACTTCTGGTGAAGATCAGGAGTGTTACCGCCTTGACTAAAGCATTTTACAACATCGTTGTCATATTTTAGGAGATGGCCAAGGCAGTGGCCTTGTAACTCCAAGCGTTCTATTAACCAGTTTGACGTAGAAACTTCAGTGTGTAACATCTCAAAATAAAGCGTCTGGCCCGATTTAGCGCAATTATAAGTTCCTGACACCACGAACCTGCCTGGCATTCGAACGCGCATCAACGCGATTATATTGACTGGTTGTGATTAGGGTTAATCTATTTTTAGCCCGCACTTCCTTAATCTCAGCATCCTTTTGAATTTATTCGGTTTCCCCTAAAGGTATTTTTTGCGATTGAAGAAGGTGGTCAGGAATGACTTGAGGAAAGACTACTACTCGAGGATGGCCGTAGTGTAGTGGTTACATCATCGCTTGTCACGCTGTTGGTTCACGGTTAAAATCCTGATGTCAAGAATCATCTATTTATTTCGCATGAAATAAATAAATAAGTCAATCAATTGCGAAAGCTAAGTCAACTATATTGCGAAGGCATAACGCCGGCAGTAGAGTGTCCATATGGCGGCTGAAAATGCAACTTGATCGTGATGATGACATCAGGAGGACGGAAAAAAATACTGTGAATCATGAGCAACGACAAAAGCAAACCAAACAAGCTCCCCAGTTATCTGGACGCTACCCTTGAAGTTTACAGAAACTTAATGCCATCTGAGTTTCAAACCACTACACTAAATCTTTCTTTCTCTCTCCCTCTCTTCTTCACAAAGCCTGTGTCCTGTAATAGTATAAGAGTATTCATATCCTCTTTGGCGCGCGCAAATTATAAAAAAAAAAAACTGCTTCTACGAATAGTCGTCTAGACATAGCACACCCAGGTTTGATAACTTTGACTTTATCTAAATTCCTTTTGCAGGATATCGAATAAATTATCAAAGTCTTGAGGGCCGCTGATCGTTCAGAAAATCCTGAAAGGGATGAGGCTAGAAGATAGAGCGATACAAATTTCCATATACAGACGAAAAAAAGATAACAATTTTCGAAAAAGAAAACAACTTCTTCTTTGAATGTCTACAATGTTAAAGAATTAAAAACTCGAAGCAATCTGTTTCTAATTTATTTTTGAAAGGTTTTACATGCTACTAGTTATCTCGACTACGCCCATGTCAGTCCGATTTTCCTTTATCATTTGTTGGCTCCAAATTGCCTATTCTACTTATCCGACTTTCTAGAATCTAGAATCTAGAATATGTGTGAATATCTTACATACTTACTTCTGAGATATGCAAAATTCATTTGCCACATTTACTTCTGTTAAATACATAATTATGATCATCTGAACACCACCGACTTGCAATTCAGTAATAAAATCCGTTTACTAAAAATAACTAAGCACAAAAAAGTTGAAAACAAGTGGAGAAATCCGTGGTTAGATTGATTTTTCACTTCTTTTGTTTCTGCCAAAATCGGTTGAGTGGTGCGCCATCTAGTGACAAAATCTAATTCGGGCTTCTCCAACTACACTCCTAATTCTGAGCCTTCTAAGAACACTCTTCAGTATATTCCAACGTACGTTTACGTCCGTTTTTATTTTATCGGTTAAGCAGTTTGCGATCTAGGTAACAAACCGTTAAAACAATATCCTCCCGTACAATTTTACGATGAAAAAGGTCCACCCTGTTAAACTAGCGCATATATTTTTTTTTTTTTTTATAAAATATTCCCTTATTGTTTTTCCGATATTATAATATCTCATAAAATATTATCATTTCTCTAAAATGGATTAGGTATGTACGTAAGTGAATATGTTTTACTTTTTTCAAGTGGAGAGCGCTCGCTTATTAATTTGTTGCCTTCGGGGTTTCTAAGATTGAACTTAGTAATGCCTTGATGTTATTTTTCTTCAAAATTTTACAATTTATTAGGATTTTATTTAGCTGATAATATTGCTTACTGTGCCACAGGCTCCGCACTAGTATGGATCTGCCTTATTGTGACAGTCTACTGAAACGTGTAGTATACCAAAAGAATCTAAACCAATTTGCAATAGTTACTATATGTATGATACATGGAAACAACTTCGCGTATACAAGATATTTATTCGGTCACAAAATAAATCGGCATGTGATTCAATCTTCAGATTTCTTTAGATACAGGTGTGCCAACAGGTTCTTTGGCTGTTACGGCCACTGTAACATTTTATTTTTTTATTTATTTTTGCATTTGTCTTCCACAGCCGCGTCTAGCTCTAACTTTAGCTCCAGCAAAACAAGATCGTGCACTCCGTGTGCGTCGTTCGATTGAAATGTGATGCTGGCGTTGTGGTTAGAATGGTTTTCAATCACTTGTCCAAATCTCTGAAATGCAATAAATTCCTTTCAGAACAATTTGTTTACTTATCTTTAAAGTACCTGAACTAATTAACCTTTGGTATATTATTGGTATACCAAAAATTAATCTAGGGTATGTATTGATAGCCACAGCTTTTATCAATGAATAATGAGGGGGGTTTCGTTTGATCGTGGTAACACACACAAAAATATCCATGACCGATGGGGATTATATCATCGGTATGAGAAAACGATTGTTTGCAAATTTCTGAGCATTAAATTAATTTGCGGGCTTTGGAGAAACGTGGTTGCACTTGTTTGATTGTTAAAGTGGTTCTCATAATAATTATTTAATTACACAGGAAGTAGTGAATAGGTTCTTAGATTCTTTTATTTTACTTTACAGTGTTAGAAAGAAACTGGTTATGTCTATAATAATCTCTTTTGAAGTAAAACTGAACTGTTGAGTTCCTAAAAAAAGAACAAACGTTTTCGATTTTTGACATAACCTATAATTTATGGAAAACTTTTTTTGTTTTTACGTATTCAGTTTTGAAATTATTTTGACCTGAAGCACTATTGCTTTGGAAACTACTGGCCGCTTAAAATATAAGTTTGTAACTTCAAGCAGCACAACACCCAAGTGTTTGTTTTACCTCATATGATCATCCGCCTGTCACTAACTGCATAAACATTAAATGTATGTTCTGACTAAAAGCCTAATATTAGTAAAGGAAAACAAAAGGTCGGGTGTTCCTACATATGTATGTATATTGAAAGTGGGGAAATTAATTTTGTCTTAACCGTATCCGAAAAAAAGCCAATTTTCGCAAGTCCGCTAATAGGTAATGTACCGTTATTCGATTTTTTAGCAGAAATCCGCCCAGCCATTTAGCTAGCAGTCAGAGGTACAAACAGACAGAATTGCGAGACCCACTTTTTCGAGTTTCTCTATGATTGACCAAAATCTCATAATAACATCCACTTTTTCGAAAACGTTCAGTCACTGGAAGCCTAGTGACATCTGCTGGCAAGTATATTCAGAAGAACACTCTACCTGTTTTTAGTGTACCGTACCAGAATGCTATAATTCGGAATACAAATGGATTCAATATGCACATAAGCTGAGTAGTCATGCGCCGAACCTGCTATATCACGATTCAACAGAAGTATATGAGAGACACAACTACATATTTATATACAATATTTGGAAATAAATTTTCCAAATTTCCACTGCATTCGAGAGGATGAATTTGGCTGCACATAGACTAATCGCCGATTAATCTACAAGTTAATCCCTTTTACCGGAGCTCTTTAAGGCCTCGAGCTACTGAACAGGTTCGGAAAGAATATTTGTCCTAAAGAATGTTTCACTCGGTTCAGCTAAGGTTGCTGCGAGATAGCTGATTAGCTCTCCATTTGGAGTCCATGATATTCTTATTTTCGACGAGCATTAAGATGATGGATGAGGCAGAGCTTTTTATTATTTTAACAAATGACCAACACTTTTCCTGCCAAAATATTGCAATATTTTGATTTGCACTACTAAGGACAAGTATTGGTTTCGTGAATATTTTCGAACTCGAAGTTTTGATCAAACTTGACATTACTAAAATAAATAAAATAGTAAATTTTGTCGTGTGTCTGCCTGTATGTATATACATATGTACATATGTACATATGTGCGCTGAACTGCAGCCTAAACGGCTTGACGAATTTACTTCGAACTTTACATCTGGGTCTGTGGAGTCACAATTCGAGGCGAAATCGAATTTTCATTCTAACCCCAAAATGAACGGTACTTTACTAAATGCCGATTTTGAAAAAAATATATTTTTTCGAAAACGGCTGTAACGATTTTGTTTATTTCACTAGATAGCGTACCAAGTTCTTGGAACAAAAGTTATATAACGGTACTTTACTTATCATCCAATTTTTGAAAATTGGTCATATATGATCGGATATGATCCAAACGATTTTGTTGAAAATATCTAAGCAATATATGATATATGCAAGGATATGGCATACCAAGTTTTGGAAAATGTTTTCCAAAAAGTTTTTATTTTTTTATTTTTAAGGCATTTTTAAAGAAACGAAAAAATCTACGTTTTAACAACTTCGCCTAAATTTAAAATGTGATTGATTTAAAAAAAAAAAACTTAATAATAGGTACTCAAAGCATTCTATCTTTCTTGATTTTAAAAGAGACTCAAATAAGTACGTTGGGTTGGATCTTTCCTAATTTTGATTTCTCGTTAATCTTTATGATGTATGTACGAGTATGTGCATTCGAAGGTTATTTCGCACAATAACTATTAAAATTGGATCAAGTGTGAGTGGAATATTGGAGAAAGGGATACCTAACTCAAGAACTGTTGAACGGATTTCAATGAAATTTGATAAATATGATAGAAATCGATTGAACTGCTGGTTATACATGGGGAGATGCTTAAAACATCTTTCTGATACGCTCCTTTATACCATTCTGGTGCGGAACACTAAAAATTAAAAATTAATTATGAAACAAAAACAAATGCATTCCTTATCTCGAAGTGTTATTACAAAAGTCAAAATAAAATTCAGTTGATAGATAACGCAAGAAGTGTATAGTTGTCTCTTAGAGCGAAAACTAATAAAATGATTTCAGTAAAGCAAAAGCACGTGCATTCCTTGAGTGTATTCTCATGAGTGATCGTTAATAAATTACACCTAGATTTCATCTCTAGATAGCGCAATAAGTGCAAACATTTGGTATTTAAAGTAAAAACCGCTGAATCGATATTGATGAAATAAGAACAAAATAAAATCAATTAATTGAAAATAAACAAAATATTTGACTATGGTTCGAACGCTTACGCTTTTTATACATTTTTGACAATTCATTTCTCATGTGAGTCAAATCACTCACATTTATTTATTTACTGACTATCACATCCTGTCTTGCAACATTATAAACACTTCATCGAAATTATAAAACAAGCCAACAGTATCAACAAAAATTCAACTTCAGTTCATTTTCCTCGTCTTTATTCTTATTTAAATAAATAAATAAAATCGTCTTATTCTTTTAACATAGATGAACTTTAAAATAAACAAAAAAATCGAATAAAAATGGTTTAAGTATTCACCTGAAATGTCAATCTATAGTGTTATACCAAAGATATGTTAAGTGTACTATAAGTAAAGCAAACAAAAAAAATACATACAGACCATTGAATTCGCAAACGAACGAACCCCATCATGTTTGACATACCACCAAAATGTCCGGCATTAGCAAATAAACTCACCGGGATATTTGGTTGGCGACACACATATAAAGTGTCCCAAAAGCATGAGGGTATAACGCATAAATATTTACAAAAGTCATATTCGCTGACACTGCCACGGAGGCCAACGTCACCGTTTTCATGTGATAAGGTAAACATAGATTTTATTGTTACAATTTTAAAAAATTATTTATTATTTAAATTTGTTTATGACTCTGAATTTTCAACGATCATCATCTATTGTGTTAAGAAATGCTTACATGGTGATAAAGTACGCCAAGAAGATTTTTGAACCTTCAATTCGAGCGCTGTAGTTCGCTGTAGTGCGTTGAACTGTTGAACTACTGTATGGAAAGTTTACGCCTCACTATTAACAAGTCTTCCCACCCAATTTGATCCTTATTTAATTGCTTCCAGTTTCATGTACAAAATTGTTGAGTTCTCTTTCCACTATTGACCTTTGAAACTACAAAAACTTTTTATCACCAAACCAAATATGTTACCGGTTCTTAAATTTTACTTGTATTTAGTAACGTAGATATTTTTCTAGGTGACTAATAAACACGCTCGTTTTCTGCCGCCCGCTTTTTCTCTTAACTTGTCGTTCGATAGCTTAAAGCCGGTGGACCTTACTAGTTATTTCGGTGAACATGTACAAATAGAACTGTGCTACTTGTACACTTTACGATTAAAACCGCAAATCGCCATCGACATTGTTTTCGGAACTTGTGTGCAGTTAGATACTCCGCACAATGTCAACCCATAATAGAACCCGACTCTTACTCTTAACTTTCAAACCACGCATCCAATTAACTCTGATTAGCATAATCATTATAAACTAAACGCCACAACGAAGCAAATCTACCGTTTGAGAGGTATAGAAGACTTGTTTCTCTTTGATGGAAGCACACATCTCTATCTCTACCACGCACTGCATCCAAAGTGTGTTGTCTATCTACGCGAACTCGCCTCTTATTGAATACCATTCGATAAAAAATAATTATGTAATCTGCACAAGCAAATCTGTTGGTCATTCAAAGCGCGCACGTCTAGGTGACGTGGTCGGCAGCACTTCACAACCGTTGCGATGCGTTTGCTTTCGAGGCTAATAACCTTTGATTGTCCACATGTTGGTCGCCCTCTTCACTATTCTTCTACGTACAGTCAGAGATTTTGTTTTAGAGGTTTTAAAGAGTCCAAAAACAGCATTTCCTGTTGTGCAATGTTGGACGACGAACAGTTTTTTTTTTTTTTTTATGTTGACGCTTTTAGTTCGCTCGACCGAAAAGCCAAAAAAAAGAGTAAAAACTATCCGTGAGATCGATGACAACGACAAATATGGAGGAGAACGATGTTTGGCCTAGTTTTTGTCATTCGCACTTTGGAGTTCATACCAAAAAAAACAACAACAAAAGTTTTTCATCAGCAGTAAACTTTGGGAGATCATATGCAACCTTGAGGTGAATTAAAGTTGTTTTTGGGTTTTGTTTTTGCGTTTTCTTTATTTGGAATATGCACTGCCTACTGTTTAATATTTTTGTTTTGAACTTTGGCATGAAGGTGGTTTACGTTATGAGATTAATGACAAAATCTTGAATAAATTTGATAAAAAAAATCTTCATTCATTTACTTCATGTGTTTACTGCATTGAACGGACGTTGAATTTGCTTCTTTATTCGTCGACGAAAGTTCCGCTTTATTGGTCTTAAGGCCTATACCACACTTACATACTTAGGATGTACAACTTTTCTCCAATTTCCATGATTACTCTATATCCGCGGTTTGCGCCATTCTTCTCTTCTATTTTATTGCGTAGTATGGAACCATCGTCCTTTAAAAAAGTGTGACCAATTCAAAGATTCACAGACGCCTGTAGCGAAACATTGTGTTTAGACTAATCGCTATTGCTTCACCATATCTATGACATTTATTTCAGTTCCACCATCAGCCGATTCAATATTTCTTAGATATTGGAAGCTGATAGGCTAGCAAAACAGAAGGCACAAAATCCATTCCATTCAACCGGATTCCGTCTGCTGAATGGCTGGACAGGGCACCCGAGAAGAACTACGAACAAGATGAGGAAATCAAAAGGGATGAGTTCTTGAGGGAACGTTCAAAACCTAGGCAGGCAAAGGCACTCCTAGAAAATTATAATCGGAGAAGATCTTAAACCTCGAAATAAACAGCGAATACTTACAGGCTTTATCAAGGGACATTATAAATTTGGTGGGCTCTTCAGGAAGATAGGTCTAGAAAGCAATGGAATATGCAGTTTTTGCAAAGAAACCAAAGAAACTCCAGATTAGATATAAATTATCTGAAAACCTACCAAATAAACAAAAGTGATCCCCATCCTTAAAACCATTACAACAGGTTCCTAAAGAAAAACAAATTGAACGAGGTACTTTTGCCTGAGGACAGTGCATTTAACCCTGCCACAATTCATTCATTCATAACCTGTCATCTACTACTTCGACTGAGTGGATATTTTACTAAATTATGTTCACACAAAAAACGTAGGTACGGCACCCTCTCCACATGTTGACTTTTTAAAATAATGTTCCGCAGTGTTGGCCTAAAAGTTCCGCACTATCTTTTCGAGTACAACATTAAAAAAGCTGCTTTACAATGATTTGTCTTGTTTTAAACCTCTAGAAGTATTAGCGTTCTGCATATTAGTCATGTTGGGCATGCCATCATAGTGGGCATACCAAGTCGCCTTACGGATATGTAAAGTAATATTTCAGTTTTTGACAGTCTGAGCTAACAGCTGTGATTGGCTATAAACACCGTCATCACTAAATTGTCGTGGAGCATAAGGTCTTTACAAAATATGTCAGCTCTTTACCAGGTTTCTTGATTCCAAAAATTTTTCAGATTCAAGAATTATCCTTCCCGGACTTCCTTTTCAAGTTATTTTCGTTCGAACAAACTTCTTCTTTTGCTTAAATACATAACTCGTCTGGATGTTTGCGGAGAGTGTATCCGATCTATTTCTACTTTTGAAGATTGTGCATACAAGTTGTTGTTTGAACTGGAGATTGGCTATCAGACATTTCTTGATACCAAATATGTGTGCATTCCATTGCGCACTTGGACATACATGAATATATACATGCTTGGGTTCCTTTAGCTTTATGTATCCTAACTAAAATATCTTTCTTTACACTTTTGAAGATTCGGCATTTATATCGTTGAATTTTACCGAAGTACTTGGAATCAATACCGTTTAGTAGAATTTTAAAAAAGCCCCCTAAATGAAATTGAGAGAAGCATAATGTATAATACGAGTAATATACGAGTACGCATGACGAAAAAGTCACACTTTTTCCGTGCTTTTACCAGGATACCCTATAAAAATGTTTGAATACTAGGATCACGAGTTTTGCGTTTTTGGGAGGATATACCTACATATTGTGCAGGCTGTGTTTTCCAAAGGTTTTACAAAATAAAAAAAACCGTTAACACAATATGTGGTGGAATTTAACCTTGACCTTTCTAGCACTTTTGTTAAGGTTGTCATTAAGATGGGATGGTGAAACTTAAAATTAACTGAAAGAACGCCTGATATTACATGCAAGTCTTGCTTTAGAGCACGTATGGTTTTGAAGCGACGTTTTATAGTACTTTAGTATTTGAACTTACTCTAAAAGGTCAGGAAACATGCGGAGTTCTTCAGCAAATTTATCGGTCATACTGGTATGGTAAAGCGCTACAGTAATATAGGTAACCTACGTATACTTTTGTTCAGTTAAAACGTCGGACCTTTTTAATCGCTTCAAAACAAAACATTATAGTGGAAGAGAATCTCTTCTTATGGCTTACAGATTGAGATTTTCTTCCGCTTGAATGCAAAATATGTCGCTTGTCTCAAAATTAAATGCAAATTAATTATTTAAACCGTAGAACAATCGACGTAACTCTTCCTCTTTAAGATTCTACGGAAATTAAACAACAAGCAGCGAATAATTAATTTGTTCATTTTTCCATTCACATCACGTTCTTTGAATGAAAATATCTATCTTCCTTAACTAACCGGCCCTTACTTGTATTTTTGTATTCTTTCAGGAACCAGACTCATGGGTAGCTGTCCATCACTTGCAAACACAATCGGGAATTCTTGACCCCGATGACTGTTTGCGAGACGTGGCCGATGATCGAGAACAAATATTGGCCAGTTTCGAAGATTCCGGTCCTGATCCTGGAGTTCCACAGGGTGGAGGAGATGGAGCCAGTGGCAGTTCATCAGTAGGCACTGGAAGTCCAGATATTTTTCGTGATCCAACAAATACAGACGCCACAACAGGCAGTCATCCAAATGCAACGATTCCTCACATTGAGGTAACAAGTACAACGGCATGTCCAATGACGGGCTTAGGTCTGCAGGTACGCCGCAGTAGTGATCCAAATCTCTTAGCGTCGCTGAAAAATCAGTCAGAGGCGAATAAGCGTTGGTCAGCGGCAGCTCCAGCATGCAGGGGTGATTCTCCGGATCGAATAATGGACAAAGTTGTGTATCTGTCGCCGCAATGGGAAGAGGAAGATGATGTTGCACATCATTCGGCTCAGCCGCAGCAGAGTTTTGCCCGTTCAGGTCGGCTATCGATGCAGTTCTTAGGTGATGGGAATGGATACAAATGGATAGAGGCGGCGGAAAAGTTACAAACACAGACTTATTCAACAAAATCGCTTCCTAGAGAGACGGGTAAACGTAAAGAGCCGCTGGGACAGGCTTATGAATCTATTCGGGAGAAGGATGGAGAGATGTTGCTCATTATCAATGAATATGGTGGACCTCTAGGACTAACAGCAATACCCGATAGTGAGAATGGTGGTCTAATAGTGCAGCATGTTGAAGTTGGTAGCAGAGCAGAACGAGGCCGGTTAAGGCGGGGCGATCGAATACTGGAGATTAACGGCACCAAGTTGGTAGGCCTTAGCGAAGGAAAAGTACAGGATCACCTGCGGAGATCATTGGAATCGTCTGAATTGCGAGTGCGCGTGATTCGTGGAGATAAGTTGGGCAAACCCACCAGGCGGGACTCCAAAGTAGCCGAGATGATCGAAGCGGAGGAAAAGGCTTCTTCGGCAGGAACCAAAGTTGCAACGGTCTCACCGACGAGGAAACCACATACAGCGCCGGCTGGAACATCCCTACAAGTGGCCAACACCCGCAAACTGGGTCGAAAGATTGAAATAATTCTTAAGAAGGGACCTCATGGACTCGGCTTTAGTGTAACAACACGCGATAATCCTGCAGGCGGGCACTGCCCAATATACATCAAGAACATTCTGCCCCGTGGAGCAGCCATAGAGGATGGAAGGCTGAAGCCTGGTGATCGGTTACTTGAAGTGGATGGATTGGCAATGACCGGGAAAACGCAGACAGATGTTGTGTCCGTTTTGAGAGCAACACAGCCAGGTGCTACAGTGAGAATTGTCGTCTCCAGACAACAGGAGTTGGTGGAGGTTGATGAACGGGAAATTGTAAGTCGAGAGTTGAGCGGGTCTTCCTTTTTCTTATAAATAATTTGTTTTGATTTAGAACTTTTCGGAGGAACAAGAACTAGCTACAAGCACACCACCAAAACCTCCACCTCCAGTGCTGCCACCTTCTGGGAGTGATGTCAAAAAGTCGGCTAGCTCGAGATCGCTGTTTGAACAACATCAACTGCAACAGCAAGCTCATCTCAATGAATCTCAACACTTTATCGATGGTGGAAGTGAATCGGCAGCTTCAAGTGTTAGTTTGGCAGCACTCATCCAATCTTTTCTCAGAATTCATGTATTTCTTTCATTTCACAGGACAGCCTTCAGGCGGGCATTGCTTGGCGTAGCCGCGAAGTTCTAACACTTCACATCCCCGTGCATGATACAGAGAAAGCTGGTCTCGGAGTAAGTGTCAAGGGGAAGACAAGCTCCTCAAACTCGTCCAGTGGTAGCAATGGTTCGATGAAGCACGATGGTGATCTAGGAATATTTGTGAAAAACGTCATACATGGTGGTGCTGCATCGCGTGATGGTCGACTTCGTATGAACGACCAGCTGTTGAGTGTAAATGGAGTATCCTTGCTGGGACAGAGTAACGCCGAGGCAATGGAAACTCTACGTCGTGCCATGGTCAATACTCCTGGCAAGCATCCAGGTGTAATTACACTCTCAGTGGCGAGAAAAATTACTAGATCACAGAGTTCAGGCGATATTCTCGAAAACACTAACGATAGTTCGAATACTAGTGAGAATTCTGGAGCCACTGTTATATATCTCAGTCCAGATAAAAAGGATAATCGAGATATGAATCGGTAAGTAAAAGATTTGTGTGTAAAACTTTCTTGTTTTTTAACTGTTTGTGTTTATAGATGGAGCAATCCCGTATTAGATCGGTTAACCGGAGGTATTTGTCCATCGAATTCAAGCCAAAATCGCCGCCCCCCGCCACCATTGTCCAATACAGTTCCACATGGGCTACGTAATGATAGCTATTATATGGCAACAAATGACACATGGTCGCCGGCGCTTCAACAACCTCATACGCATATGGGTCATGTAAACAATTCAGTGTTAATAGAGGATGATCCGGAGCCAATGTCACCGTAAGTAGCATGTTTTCGTTTCTCATCAAGTTGTTCTACCGTTGATCTTGGTCATACATTTTTTTTAAATTTACGAGTATGCAATGCAAATTAGCGGTACATTATTTTATTTGTTTGGATAAAGCTTAAGATAACTCGGTGAAGTCACATAAGCAGTCACTAAAGCAGTTTTCATTCCTCACGTTGGGAGCCAATTTGTCGAGAATAAGTGCTGTGTACTTAACTTAGCTTTGAATTTCAGGTTTAAACAGTCCCCTTTATAATAGGGTTGTAGACCATCTAGGCCGCCCAACTTCGCAATACCTGCTTTGTTGTTAAAGAATATGAAGAGCGAGTGCACTGGACTCACCACAATAACGCCTATCGTAAGGCTAAAACCCACAACTTTAAATGGACATAAATATTGATTATGCGAGAGCATTTAAGTAGTTCTGGTATTCCGGTTTCTTCAAGAAACATACTCTGAATGTGCCACCCATTGTGAAAATTAAACGGCTGAAAGTTTTCTATTAAGTTTTATGGAGATCTCATCCCCTACAATGCCATTGTGACCCGGCACCCAAACAAGACATAGCGACTTCACCCTTGCATTCTCTAACTACTAAAAACCGTTAATGGGTTGAGTAAAACCTTAAACGCAACCTAGATATCGTTACAGCCGCAGATACTTCTACCGGCTTTTACGTACTAAGAGGTTAAACGTGTACTCAGTTGATTTAACCGGCTTATTGGCATGCTAAGATTCACTCAGTGGAAGGCAGAACAATTTCCTAACAGTCAATAATCTTCTCCATGCTATTAAAAATACGCTAATAGGATGGAAGAATTTAGCATATATATCCAGACGGCTACCCGCCTTGGGTAAGTGTACGATCGGAACCCTTCTTCCAGCTTCAGGTATAAGACCATAAGTCAAACTATAACTAAACAGTTCTTACAGAATGTATATCAGCTCTCATCTGCAATAATGTCCTTACCTACTACATATAGGATGTGACCCAAGGGCCCAAGAAAGTCGCTATGAACTAAAACAGGGTACCTCGAAATCCAAATATTTTGTAGGGGTTATATTTTGAAAACCTAACTGGAGAATCATCATTATATGTTCATCTTAAAATTATCCATATATTCATCACTGTAGTTAGTGTAGGGTTCGAATTCGGCATACGTGAACGTATTGCTCGTCACGTAATTTATATTGTGTTGTTGGTAGATCTAGCAACAACACAATGCAAATTACTTGACGAGTCATTCGTTCACTGATGCGGTAATTCGACCCCTGATCTTATCTCGCTGCAATCTCTGACTATCATTTTCTATAAATGACGCCCCTCAAATAAGCACGGATAACAAGCAATTAAATTTTGTTTTTCTATAGGACACTCCCTCATCGACCCAACGACTCGGTAAGCACACAACAAAGTACAACTTCGAATGGGGTAAATTTCGATGCCACGTATTCATCTCAATTAAGTCTAGAAACGAATAATTCTGGTGCCGAACATTTTAGTCGTGATGCAGTCGGTCGACGTTCAATATCTGAGAAACATCATGCAGCGTTAGATGCTCGTGAAACGGGTACTTACCAACGAAATAAGAAATTACGAGAAGATCGAGAAAGAGAACGTCGATTGCAATTAACAAAATCAGCAGTTTTTGGTGGATCAGTGGAATCAATATCCACTAGAATAGCCAATGCCAATTATCAGATGGCAAGTGGTAAAAATCCTCAATCAAATGACCTGCGATCAGAGGCCTTAGATCAACTGGGAGAGCTGGGTCCCTCGTTAGGTCTGAAGAAATCTTCAAGTCTTGAATCTCTTCAAACCATGGTGCAGGAAATCCAAATGTCCGACGAACCAAGAGGGCCAAGTGCTCTACGAGCACCACGTGGTCGTGGTCGAGAGGATAGCTTAAGAGCTGCAGTTGTTGGAGAGCATGATACAAATAGTAAGTCACATATAATAAAATATATTCAACATACTTGTCTTAATTTTATGTATTTAATTTTTTTTTTTGTAGAACCCCGCAAGCACTGGTTGCTTGAAGAGGCCGATTCTGAAGGCGGTTTTCCCAATCGTAATGGTCCCTTTCAAAGCTCTCTCAACGATGGCAAGAACAAAAGTCGTGCAAAGAAACCCAGTATACTTCGTGGCATTGGTCATATGTTCCGTTTTGGAAAGAATCGTAAAGATGGTGTGGCACCTATGGAAACACAAAACGATTATACAATGGTTGGTAGCCATTTGTCTCCTCCGCAGCTTCCACCGCCAAATGGATCAGTGCCAACGGCTGCTTTGAGTATTGATCGAGTAAAGATTGCTCCACCTATTTATCAACCTCCACCGCCACCACCTCCAGTGAATAGTGCACAGAGTAGCGCATCGTCAAATTCATCATCCGCCACTGCAATTCATCAGAATGATATATTCAATCATCGATATCAACACTATGCGAATTATGAAGATCTACAGCAGCATCAAATAAGGTAAGATTGAATATCCAAAACCAAATTAAAAACCCATTTGAAGCACATTGAGATGAAGTCGGTCTAGAGTTGAAGATTTTTGAGTGTTCCATGGAAGCTTTTGAAGATTTGGTTCAAGATTCAGAATTTTCTTACGAAAATTATGGGTATTGTCAGAAGCGTCCAACTTTTAAAAAATGGACCACAGAATGAGTACCGGTCTGCGAGTCTGAAATTAAGAATTTAATGCTCTACCGATATTCTAGTTGATAATTAGACTGTAAGTTAGAATTTTGAGGTGATTTGACTTCTGTATTTCTATAGAATGTTAATTCTGCTATGTTATTTAATCACAGATATTCTTTCCTTAATGCCCATGTTGCGAGGCATTCGTATAATAAGTATTCCAGGCTGCCAAGCTAACAATTCTGTTTGATAATCCTATAAATATCTTTTATTCGCTTTCTTTTATTGTGCCCACAGCCTTGCATCCTTTCATCGATTTCGGACATGGTGCTTCCAAATCTATAGACTAATCCAACTAAACACAAGGTTTAACGTATCAGCTTCTCATTTTCACCTTCACTGAATATGTTGCCCTTACCTCATTTGAATGGCGCTTATAGTAAACTTCAGATCGACGACCCTAAAATTAAGAGTCTAATACGTTACTAACATGTAGTAAGTTCGTCTCTAGTAAAAATTGACTGTACATGGTCCGCCCCTGGCTCGCAACAATGGCTCCTAACGTAAATGTAGAGCGCTCTACGTCAAAGAAATCCATCATTCTTCCACCCACATCAATCTCGAGGATGTTGCTTCCAGTTCGCTAGGCCCTATGGCCATGTTATTTTAAGCGGATGTCGTCCTTGCGTTCCTTGTAGTTTTTAACCTGGGGAGTAAAAGTCGAAAGCTTACTTGACTAGAACCTTGTTGTTTATTTGATGATGATGTGGTTTTAGCTTTAAATGAACCGAATCTCAGCCGATTGATTTTAAGTTCATTAATAACTCACCTGCAACGAAGATGCGTCCATCCCCTCACCCTGTATATGATTGGAGGCTCAGCTGCAGACTATTATACAAGTGCCAATGCGGCACTCTACGCATGTAAAGACATCCGTTCATAGTTCATCGTGTATATCAATATTAGCAGTATGTATAAATGTTAGAGACTAATTTCTGACTGGTGAAAAATGTGCTTTAAATGGTGACACCAACTACATACATATATTTATTTAACTTCTCTTCTGATTATCTCTACATTTCTTATTCTATTAACACAACATTCACTTTATTTTATTTCATTCATATTCAATTCGCACTGTGTTTTTTTTTATTTTTATTCCTTTCCTTTAATATAATTATTTCTCGATTAACATAGTGATGAACCAAGTAAGGATGTTTTGTCCGAATCGACGTTAGAATGCATGCGGCAACAAGTTATCCGACAGCGAAATAAGGTCGAAGCGGAGAGGTAATATTCCAAACATGCCACCAAGAATGTACAAATAACGTGTTGCTAGCTTTCCGATATTTTCTTATTTTTTGCATTTGCTTTTGTGTAGATAGTCTACTTTTTTTTACAATCTATTTGACTTGAAAAAATAATTAAATTTAAATTTAAAACACTTCAGTTTTCTAGCATGTTAGCTGTTAATATATACGAGTATGTATATATATATCTTTTTTTAATTTCAAATACACAACATAATTTATTTCTATGTAATTATTCTTTGCGCTTAAATGTTCTTCTCGTAACTTAGTAAGTTTTTTTTTTTTTGATTTGAAATTTATACGTACATATGTATAATATATTTAAAGAAGACTGAACATATTATACAATTTCTGAATAGCAAAACGGTATAGATAGAGCGATATTTGTATAACAAGTTTCAGATGGCTAGTTTTTTTTATAAAAGCGTCCTGTGTGGTATCGACGATAATTTGCAAAAAAAAAAAAAAAATCAGTAGTATTTAGGTATAGAGACGAGTCTTTACCCGTCCCGTACAGCTTAGCGTTGCCTTATGTAAGGTGGCTAAAACGACATATGTATGTGCTTAATATTGAACTTCCGGTATAAATCAGGGATGTACCGGATCAAAATAATTTGAAATCCTTATATATGTATACGGATTATTTTCGAAAATATAAAATAATACGGATATTCAAAAACAATAACAAAGTAAAGAACATCGAAAAATTAATAGTGGGTTAGACGTGCTCTGTCAATCGAAATCCAAAATGAGAGAATTTCGATAAAAGAAAACTCATGTTATGATAATGAAAATACCTATACAATGTGTTTATTTAAAAGAGGCAGCTACTTCGGAATCTGGGGCCGAATTACCGCAATCGTGAGTAGGACTCGTAATCGATGATCGATTAGCAACATCTTTGTTGTTTCGCTCGACGACTCGACAGCACAATAGTGTTCGAATGAAAAGACACACTATAACGTGTGCTGTCATCTCAAATTTCGATAGTGAATGCTCGATTACAAGAGCGGTAATTCCAAATCCTCACATTTCGATGACGAGTTACTCGTTATCGATTGTTGTAATTCGGCCCCTAGTAAAGCATTGAACTTTGAGCAAAAATTGTGTTGTAAGCATTTACCGCACTCATATAGGTATATTATGGTGATACCAGTATTAATAGTTTTTTCACCATCTTAATTTGGTTCTTCTTTTACCAAATCAACACCGATTTCAACAATTCTACCCTTAATCGAACACAAAATAACTAGTGCATAAAATTCTGGAACACTTTAGACACTTTCATATTTTTTTTAGAAGAAAAATCCAGAACTAACCGAAGTGTCACAAGACTCACCTTGAATGTTTTATGATGTTTCAATTTTTATCTCGACAAAAAAGGGGGCGGGTTTCCATTATGCGCACTAAGCAGCAACATTTTTTTTTCTGGCTTAAAATGGCTTAAAAAACATAAATATAATATTTTTTTCTTGATGAAATTAAAATTTTTTTCCCATGTTTTTCATTTGTTTATAGTTGAGAACAGTGTTGCCAGTTTAAGTGAAAATCATCTGGCGCTTTAAACGAAGTTATATAGTTGACTGCCTATCAGGCAGGCGCCTGTAAGAAAGTCTGGTGTATTTAAAGTATGGGGTGGGTGGCTCGCTTCGCTCGCTAACAGGATTTTAACCCTTTTTTCCGCAGGGTTTAGCCGCTCTCGCAACTTCGTCGCTGCGCTAAGGGTATGTCAACAACTGTCAGACAGGCTCCTGGAGCTAAAGTTTAATTATATTTACTCTGTGATATTTAGCAGTATAATATTTACAGTCAATAAAAAAAAAAAATATCAAAATAGACAAAATTAACTTTAAATTATTTTAACTTTAGGACATATGGCAATACCTATAATATTTTCCAACATTCACTGCATTTACCACCCCACCCATCCCCCTCTTCAGCAACAGAAATCACTTAGCGCAAGCGTTATGCGAAGTGAACGCGTCCATTTGTGCAGTTTGTATACATGCACTTTTCTGTGAAAATTGAAAACTTTAAAAGTAAAAAAAAATAGAAAAAAAAGTTTCCGCAGAAAAATTCTTTTACAGTACATCTTAGAATAAGTCAATTTAAACAAAAAAAAAAAATAAAAAAAAATAATTTTGCTTGGTGCGCATAATGGAAACCTCAGCCCAAAAAAGTTATTTGTTATTTTAGCTTATTTATTGTTAGTTTTAGTATTCACTTACATTGTGCTTAAGCGGCCCGTACTACTGAGGTAACGTTAAGAAGTTTCTTTTACAAAATTATACATGTTTCATTAAAATTGGATCAGTTCTTATTCGCATCGAATCAGACCAAAGAGACAGACAGGCATAAGTTCCAAAATTGATTGATGTCATTATTCATTTGTCCAAAATAAACGAAAAAAACAAATTAACAAACAAACACTACAGTTTTACTATATTTAAGTAAAATTTATTGGTATAAAGAAAAGACTGTGATTCCCACTTTTTACAAAATAAGGATATTTTTTTTTTTTTTTGTGAATTATCCGCGGTTGAAGCCGTGACTCAGTGGTTAAGTGCGCGATCACTGAGCGAGAGGTTCAAGGTTCGAATCTAAGAAAACACAAAAAAAAAAGTTTTCTAACGGTCCCACCTCTCGCGAACGTCTGACAAATATCCGAGAGTAAAATTGTCATGAAAACGCTTCTCTCATTCGAAAAAATGTCCTAACCATTCGTGAGGCGCACAGCACAAGTGGCTGCGAGAAGCTATATTTTCGGAGTCTTTCCTATTATGAATGTTATATCTTTTCACACGAATAGAAGGGACCTGCAGTTTTACTTTTAAAAGTCATCTCATACTCGTATCTTTCGGTTATCAGACATTCGTAAGGGTTGGGAAATGAAAAATTATTTTGGTGTTTTTATTGGCTAGTAAGTTTCATTTTTATTTGGTGGTTTTTAAAATCGAATGTAGTTAAATATTAGGTAACATGAGATAGTTTTCGATGTGTAAAATGAGGAATAATTGCTACGATATTTGAATTAGTCTCGTGAAAAGTATCGCATTTGGCTTTGTATTGTATTATGCTACGAAAAAAATAGAGAATATTTTTTATATGTATATGTATATATCCAGCTGTGTATGTTTATCTAGAGCCTAGCACTAGCACTATACGCGGACATTGTTCGTTGAATCATGCTCTTTTTTTTATTTATTTTGTTTTAAAATTTGTGCAGAAGACATCGAAGGTGTACTTTGCTAGATCAATCTGCTGCTATCTATCTCAGCCACTAAGCACTAAGACACAAAAGGTACTTATTCTAAACCCACATAACTCTGTTATACTGCATCCAGTTTTTTGTATTCATAGATCATACAAGTTTGATCTGTATTTTGTACTTGAAAGCTCCTCTAAAAAAAAAAAAAAAGGTTTTTCGTTGTGAGACATTGCTCAAAATTAAAACGCTTTTAAGCAACTTTATTTTCGATTTCTCTTATTGCTTGTGATTGCTTTCTTCATTCTATCTATCAATTCATTTTTTCTGCTTTATTCTTTTTCCAATTTATTCTGAATCCTTTTTTATTTATTTCAGTCGCCGACATCAACACTATCACTCCCAACGAAGTACCAGAAGTCCCGAAGTAAATATACATCAATCTCATATGGGCGCACCTGGTGCTCGCCCTGCATCAAGCTATTACGAATATGAAACAGTGCAACACAATGTTTCTCGAAACCATAATAACCCCCAAAAACAACAGCATATTAGTAATAATATACCGCCTATTGCTGAACAACAACAGCAGCGTCATTGGAAATCGGCCACCATAAACGGTTTCAGCCCTGCCACCCTCAATAGCAGTGGTCGCAGTCGAGGACCATTTGTCACCCAAGTAACAATTCGTGATCAAACACATCTCCATAACTCAACATCATCGGGTGCAAATGGTCAGCAACCAACATACCAGCAGGTGCATAAGCTATCATCATCATCCCAGCATCAGGCTGCACAGCCGCATGCTTCAAAAGTGTGACTGTAGGCGTTGAGGGACTTCGATTTTTTAACGGAGTGCCACCACTGTTCGAGAAATGTGTTAAACAAATCAAAGAATAATTAAACTAACACTTGGAGACTGCTAACCACATTGTAAGAATAAGAGACAATTTTAAATTATCTCCTTTAAGCAAAAAGAAAGTTTATATGTTATATAAATATGTATATCAGTATATATAATTGTATTATTGAAACTATGTCATTCCTTAAAGAAAAGAAAACCTAATTAATAATATTTCCCCAGGCAGGTATTTCAATACCTGCAAATAATTTCAGTATTGTTTAATTTAAAAAAAAAAACAAATAAATATTTAGTACTAAAAGCATATAAAAATATATATATAAAATATTTTAGGTTCATCAAATTTTTGCAAACTTTAATGAAATTTAATTTACACTTAGAATCACATCCTGTATCGTTTTCATTTGTAATTTATATTAAATTAAAAAAAAAAGTAAAAAAAAAAACCAACATATTCCCTATAATGAAAAGACACTTAAAAAATAAACAAACTGTGATTTATTAGGTGTGAAATTACATAATAATATTATAAACTTCGAAACGAAACGATGAAAGATAAATTTATTTTTTAACAACAAAAATACGACGATCGTTTTAAATCGTACGAAAATTCTTTAATATAATTTTTTAAATTTAATAATCAAAGACATAAATAAAAGTTCTCTTGAAAGCAATTATACATTATTTGTTTGTGTATAAATTATGTTACTTAAGAAGAAAATGATTTACAGTTTAGTTAGCACAGTAAATAATTATATTAAGTGAAACACACGTACTTATCAAATCGTACATATATTTTTCTTTGTTTTATGTTTACTTGTATTATGGTAGATATTTATGTTTTAATTTTGATTTTACAACTGCGATTGTATTTTGTTGCATATTTTCAGTGTAAATAATGTACGTTTTTCATTTATATTTCATTATTATTTAAAAGTGCGCAGCGTTTAATGTATCATGTTCGAAAAATTAAAATGCATAAAGAAAAGGTATCAAAATAACACTTAACTAGTTGTATAAGTTGTGTCTAGAATGGTAATGTATCACAATGATTATTGTAAAGTTTCTTTTTTTAATTTTGATTAAATATATTATGTACTTAACGTATATGTCGAAAAATAGAATTAATGTGTTTGCTTTGTGTTGACTAAATGAGTGTTGGTAGGTTTTCTTTAATTGTTTGGAACTTGGAAAACGTGTTCTGTTTTTTTTTTTCTTTTTCGTTTTATTCCGCAATAAGCTCATTGTTTAGTTAACTCCCTTCAATATCGAACGTCAAATAACTTGACGTCAATTTCTCCTTGCCCGCATTACCATAGTTGAGGTCTTATTTAACTGCGGTTAACATCGCTGATGGCCATCCGCTATACAAATATCAGAGTAGCCTACAGAAAATAGTTGGGGGCATACATTGTCATCGTCTACTAGATGGATTTTCAAGTTTCCAGATGTGGCAAACTACGTGTATCTGTTTCCAGGAACACGCAACACTACTAAAGAAGTAGTTCGCAGGGAGACTTGTATGAATATTTTCCACCAAATGGATTTGCAATTTAAGCTATTCCCCTTTATTCTACAGCTATTCTCTTAGTCGTGTCACCCAAAAATAAGGTGATAGTAGCAAATTTTCATTCTCGCTAGTCAATTCAAGTAGCACCTTAAGCGACTATGGGAATACAGACTGGATAGGGTCTACATAAACTTTTTTCCAGCATTTTAAAGTTCGTATAATTTTGAAGGAACTTTCACTTACGAAAGTGAAATTTTCCACTTTTACTATGGGAAGAAGGGTGATTGTCATCGTTTACTAGATGGATTTTCGAGTTCCAGCCAATAAATTAGTCACTCTTCTTCAGAATTTTTAAATATGTATTTGAAGTTAGCATAGTTTCCAGCTTACACATTTTTAAATATTTGAAATTTTCCATTTACAATAAGTATCCCGCGAACGAATACTAAAAGCTAGACCAGGCTCTGTATGAGCTGTTACCCTCAAAATATATTATATTCACACCCTGCTTAGTTTGCCACTATCAATGGGTATTCGCAACTGAAAATAATAAAATTAAAATTGTTTGATTTGGTGAAAACAATAATTTGTTCCATGGTTTCATTACAGTGATTACTTCACTCATGGACCAATGTAAACCATACTTCCTGGATTTTTAAATTTAAATTTAGTGGTGACATCTATCGCAGTATAATCGAAAACACATATTTACTTGCGTATATTACCTCCTTTTTCTCTAGAAAAAAAGATAACATTATTTATTTTTTGCCCACATGTATTCACTGACACAAAATTTAATAGACGAAGAAAAATGCTGTGGTAGAGGATTACGGGTTGCCTTTTTCATGTCATAAAATTAGCGGTGCTCTATATAACTGCAATTTTTTTTCTGACTTCATAGTATAAATCTACGGAAGAGAATATTGACCCGCGCAATATTTCTTTTTCACTGCCGGCTCAAAAATTATCGAAGGTGTTAGTTTCAAACAAAATTTCCATGACCACCCCAATTTTTTTTATGAAATGAAAATTTCGAAATCCCAGAGCCAAAGCACTCAGACTCAATTTTCGATTCATTGTTGTGCCAGGCAGAAACTCCTTTTTGGAGTAGTGGTTTGAAAAACTTGGATTTTAATTGTTTTGCTTTTTTACTCAGGCGGCTGTTGTTGATGCTTCCCGCTCGAATCTCCACTACCCGCTACTCCGTGGGCACCAAATAACCACCCCATTGGTAAGTAAATAGAATTGTGTGGCAAACTGAAGTTTAAGCTGTCAATGAGGATGCACGAGAAGTGTAAATTCAGAAACGCATCAGCTGTGTATCGCAATAAAGCAGTGTCACAAAAGTTTGAAATGTCTGAACGAACTGTCTATATGAGGGGCAGTGAAGGCACAACCCACTTTTTCTGTATTAAAAAAAAAATTAAATTGAATGGGATCTTCCGCTTTCTCCCACTCTTTTGTATCTGATATATCTTCTTTTTTTTTTTTTTTAATTAACACTAGCAGTTAAATTAACTCAGTTAATTTAAGTCCGATAATTTTTAAAATTAGTACAGTACTCCTCCATAACATAGCTTAGAAAACATGTATTTGCATGGTATTTGCATTCTTTTCGCAATCGGCAATAGAATAACTATCTAGAAGAGGATGAATACCATTACATTGCTGGCTTTCTATACGATTTTTAGTGCTCCGTACCAGAATGGCATAAAATGGAACACTAATGGATTCAACTGTCTGTCCGTCAGTATGTACGACGTTAAGTAGTTATAGAGTAAAATTTATGAGAAGGATGTTTCAAAAATTTCCCCATATCTTACCCCCACTCTATCCAATTTAAATCATTTTCAGATCGAACACTCTCGTGCCTTAACTTTTGAGCCAAATTTCATCAAAATCTGTTCAGACATTCTTGACATTCTTAGCATCTAATAAAGATTTAAATATTTTTGAAACCTCGCCGCACACATCAACACACTAAATAATTACAGTTGTGTGCACTTAATTAGAAACGATTTCGTTGCAACATTTCATGCTTTCAAAAGTCACGACTGCCAACTTTGTGACAAAATATATGCCATTCACATTAAGTTAAGCTGTGCGCCAGTATTTTTCAAAAAATGTTACCACACGAAAGAGGGAAATATTACCATTTAAGCTCAAAATTTCAAACCAATTGAAATGATATTTACCACAAAATATTATACATCACATAGAAATCAAAAGAAAGATAACATAAAAATGACAAATAATTAGCAAAACTTTTATAAAACATTGGATTTTAGGACTAATCAACAGTAAAATACATATTAAAATAATAATATCTATTTAAAGATCCCGAAGGTTGA
The DNA here is from genome assembly GCA_963082735.1 of Pocota personata. Classification (NCBI taxonomy): domain Eukaryota; kingdom Metazoa; phylum Arthropoda; class Insecta; order Diptera; family Syrphidae; genus Pocota; species Pocota personata. The sequence continues at coordinate 43,375,115 of OY720430.1, read as the reverse complement.
GAAAAAATCAAATACAAGTAATGTTTTTTTACATGAATAGACAATTTAATTTTCCAAATACTACTAAATATGTACATACATTATCGTCAAATTAATTCTTATCTTACTTCTCACATCGGTTAGAATTTAAAATATTCTTTCCGCTTAAGCATTTGAATTAGAATTTTTCTGTAATGTAGTAATTGTAGTAATTGTTATGTGAAACTCTCACAACCAATTTATTCGTTACTAGCTACGGAAATTCACTAAGTAATTTAATTACCATGGAAATGACTGTTAAGGTAAACATTCAAGAAGAGAAAATGATATATACACATATATATGTATGTAGGTGATCTTTTGCTTAAGAGTAACAATTTCAAACAGTGTTTCCTTAAATGATGCGGGCACAATCAACTTATGCATGACTGTTAGGAAAATTCGGTGAAATTTACTATATTTGATTGTTTTGAGGCGAATTCATTGCTCACATAATACACTTGTTCTTCCTATGTTAACGTGGTTGAGAAGCCAACTTTTGTGCCTTTGAGCAGCTTTTTTAACTTCATCTTCAACCATTTCAATATTAAGATCTCTATGTAGATCAGCGTTTTGTATGTACCAAGATGCATTGACAATGTAATCAGGAGACTAAGACGAGTAAAACCTCTTGATCTGTAAGAGTTAGCTAAGACCAAGAAATTAAGTAATATTTTCAAACAAAAAAGTCTTAAAATCCGACAAACGGCGGATTTTTCTATTCTATTTTTCAAATAATTTAAAAATGAATTGCTGATTAGTCGAACGACACGACTAGGTACGATCCTATTCGGGATGACGAAAGTCAGTCCCCCGGGAGGTTTTTTAGATTGGGTTAAAGTCCCTCACTATTGCAGAAGCATCCCTCGCGTACTCGCTCTGCAATGTCATTCGATGATTTTTCCTTCCAGCGAATCCCCCCCCCAACAAAAAAAAAAACACTTTGTACCGAAGAAGGAAACCAACTTGTTTGTACCAAAGAAGGAAAAATTACCTTTTTCGAAAATAAGGCTTTACCACGAAATGGTAAATTTACCACGAACTGGCAGCATTGGATTGAAGTGAGCTAAACGGATAGTGCACGTAATTAGAAACGGACTATAAATTAATATTTTTACTTCACATTTTTAAATAATTCAGAACGTTTTAAGCAATTGCATGTAAGAGTTTTTGTATTCCCTCTTTTAAAATATTGAATTAATGTTAAAATCAAATCTTGCTATGCAAAAAGTAGCAACTTTATTGATGAAAATCAGCAAGCAAAATATCAAAAATACTTTAGTATGTGTTCTAAAAAAAATTGTATTTTATGAATTCCAATATTTTTAGAAAAATTTAACAATTAAAAAGGTCACATGCAAACCTAAAGTAGGGTCAACATCTGCGCAAGATATTTTTATTTTGCTCTGTGGAAAAATGTGCTCTTTTTCGATGACAGATAAACAATATTTCGTATGATGTAAAAACATGTGTTCACTGCTCGGTATCTAAGGAGTTCGATTGAAGGTACACTCTCCCCACCGCCAAACAAGATAATGGTAGTGTTATGTAGTGCTATACCTTGGAGCGATGTTGGTCCAATTCACAAAATTGAGGGACATATGGATAGATTGCCTTATTATTATCCTATGTGCAGAGGAATACCTGCTAGTAATTTGGAAGTTCGAACCGGATAACGATCCGAAGCACACGGCCGCTTATAAATACAAAATAATGGTTTTAAGACAAAAGTAATCTAAATAGGTACTATTAAGAACCTGTGACAGTATGAGCTGCAGGAAAATCGGAAATCTTCCCAGTCTTTATGTAGAGATCAAAGGAAGAAAGTTTTACAAAATCTCTGCCACGTAGGCTGAAAGCTTTAATATTAAATAAAACAGGAATAAAATATCACATTTACCAAAATATTACAAGTGTTTTTCTTCAACTTAGGCTGTGATAGGATAGTATCGAAATAATTTGACTTAAAAATTGTAATACAGATTAAATCGCAAACACAATTACTCTCACTATTTTAAGCGCCGTGGCTCAGTGTGTAAGTGCATGATCAATGATCGGAAGATTCAAGGTTCTTATCTCAGAAAACACAACCGAAAAAAAAGGTTTTCTCACTGTCCTAACTCTCTCGAACCTCACATCCGAGAGTAAAATTGTCATGAGAAGATTCTCTTAATCGAAAAAATTGCCCTTGGGAAATGGCATACAACTTTAGGTCTCAACCATTCATGCGGTGCACAGTACGAGTGGCCGTGAGAAGCTAGACTCTGTATGGGCTGTTAGCGCCAAAATATTTAGTTAATAAAACATACAAAACAAATTTCATCAAAATCTCTTCAGCGATTCTCAAACGAGCTGTGTAAAGACAAACCGACAGGTAGACATGGAACAAAAAGTGTTTGTTTTAACCTGATACTTAAAAATAAATACCCATTTTCTCCGGATTAAAGAGAAAGCTAAATTAAGATACAGTTAAAATATTTGATTTGATTTTTATTGAATCAAGGCCATGGTACCACTTAACGCGCTGTAACACCATGCAACCTAACCATAGCACAGGAAAGTTTCTTAAATGGTAAGTAACTTAATTATAAAAATAACATACATATTTATTAGAATTATATATTTATTATTATTAAGAGAGAATTCTGAGTTCTGGGGCAGGCATCCTACTCTCTCACTCCGCATGAGAAGATGTCATTTATCTAAAAAAAATCTATAATGCAGAGTTCTAAAAACTACTCTACACTAAATATTAAGAAATGTAATTTCTAAAGATTCTCTTCAATGAATGCACCACACATAAGTTCTCGCCTCTCTTTCATCTAAAACTATTTGTGAAAGTTCACATTTGCCTTATTAGACTTATAAAGTTTGTTCATGCTTTAGTGTATCTAGAACCGGTCACCGGACAATATTGTTTTCAAATAAAGTGAAATTGTGTTGCCCGACATCAGAAACGTCTAAATATACACTTTTCTGATATTTTTCAGAGCAGTTTATTTACCTTTTATATAAGTGCACAGGTTCACAGAAATGGATATTTTATTCCTAAGTAAACGAATATATCTCGGAAAAGGTGAGGGATTTATGCATGGCGGAATTATCGTATCTACTGAAGGAATAATTCGAACAATTCTAAGGTCCGCACAAGAGGTCAATTCCTATATGTACAACACAGAATCCGAATCGGTGCGTAAGAGAAAAGAGAAAAGTTATAAATTTTTAGAATTGCAAGCATTTTCCCATTTACAGGTATTTGACTTTGAAAATATGGTCCTTATGCCGGGACTCATTGATTCGAATGTACACATAAACGAGCCGGGAAGAAAAGACTGGGAGGGATTCGTTACAGCGACAAAAGCAGCTGCAGCCGGCGGATTTACCACAATAATTGATCGTGCCACGTTAGCAATATGAGTTGTTTATTATGATTTCTTTTTATCTAAAAAAGTTTCTTTTAAAGAAATGGGATTCCACCAACAACAAATGCGGCTAATTTGAAAGCGAAAACTGCAACAGCAAGAGGAAAAATTTACGTTGATGTGGGATTCTGGGGAGGAATAGTTCCTGGAAATTCTGGAGAATTGGAAGAGCTGGCTAGGTGTGGAGTAATAGGATTTCAATGTTCACTGTGTCCTACTGGTCTGTCGGAATTTGAACATGTGACTAAAAAGCAAGTGGAAGAGGCTCTCGAAAAGCTTGACGATGGAGTTCTTGTTGCAGTAAGCTAACAATAGAGTTGAGAAGTCAATTTAAAATCTGTTTATTTTCCTACATATATACTTACACATAGTTTCATGCTGAACTGCCAATGGATGAAGCAATAAAACCAAATGATGATGACCCTAAGAAATATGAATCTTTTCTAAGAACGAGGCCAGCATCAATGGAAATCGAAGCAGTGAAATGGCTAGCAAATCTAGCTGAAAGTCATAAAAAGTAAGAAAGCTTGAAAGTCATTGATTTTTCGGTAGACACTGTGAAAACACTTTCAGAAAACACCTCCACATCCTTAATCTAAGTGCGGGTGAAGCAGTTCCTATTATTGAGGAAATTAGAAAAAAAGGAACCAATCTAACAGCTGAAACTTGCCATCATTACTTATCCCTATCCGCTGAAGAAGTAGAAGACTGCCGCACAGAATTCAAAACTTGTCCACCAATTCGCCCTCAGGTGAATCAAGAGAAGCTTTGGAACGGTATACGAGATAAGATCATCGAAATGGTTGTTTCTGATCATTCTCCAGCTACTCCTGGAAACAAATGCCTTACATACGGTAAGGGTAGGGGAGATTTTCTTAAAGCATGGCCGGGAGTTGCATCATTACAATTCGGTATGAAAAGTAAAAATTTTAATGATGCAATTAAAGTCTCTATTTGAGACTTATTTAGGTCTATCGATTTTCTGGACACATTGCCAAAAATACGGCTTAGGTCTGGAGGATGTTTGTCGAACTATGTGTGAGAGCCAAGCGGCAATGTGTGGTATTCAAAATTTCAAGGGAAAAATTGAAGAAGGTTATGACGCAGATTTTTGTATTTGGGATCCGGATGAGGAGTTTTTAGTATCACCAGAAATTATAGAGTTTCGAAATAAGGTTTTTGAAAGCAAAAGTGTTTCGAAAAACTCACATGACTAACTTTGGTTATTTTACAGGCTAACCCTTATATGAATCGAAGACTACGCGGAGTTGTCCACGGAACTGTTGTTCGGGGGCTACATGTATTCCAGAAATATGAGGGTTTCGGGCAACCACTTGGAAAAGTTATCCTGAGAAAAACTAGCAAAAAGATTGTTAAATTTGTTAGATTATGAATAAAGTTATACGCGACCGAGGAATGATAGTCTTCATAGTTCCCTTTACAAATTCAGAAGCTTAGAATGAATGAAACCTCCAAATGGTTATTTAGTTGTTTAAATGCTAGAAATTGGTTTAGATGAAGGAGAGTATTCACTTATGAAGAATAACCAACAGCTTGTGCTCTGTCTGAAGAGAGAACAAGAGGAGAGATTGCCTTACTTTATACGTCCACTTTTAACTCCAGCCGCATGCAAATGTCTAATTTTTTGGAAATATATTTGAGGACCCAAAGTTAAGTTATGCTATAACGTAACTCTATACTGAGGAAGTAACGAGCGGTTTTTCTATTACCAGCTTGGTGTCTCACACATACGAGTATTATTAGTTTCTATTGGAGAAATTATTTTATCATAAACATTACTGCGAACATAATAACAAAGTTTGTAGATTTCTTCGACGATAATGCCCATGTTACAGATAGTAAAAAATGTTGTCTCAGGAAAGGTGAACCTACATATAACGATATGACAGCGCCCCGAGATGCCTATAGTAGCGGCCCATCTGCAAAGCTCCGAAATATAATCACCACTACTTCACGGCGCAAAATTCCACCAAATGGATCATATGCATATGGCCAACGAAATTAACGAGGAGCTGAAATCGGAATGGATACTGACACGCCACACGCAAAGCACACTCTGTGACTGCGGCGCATTTCAACATGCCAGCCGCATTCCCATGACGAAAAGGATGCCGATCGGTGCAACAGGTTTGATATGACCCACTACGTGGTAGAGCACTACACACATAAGAGGTTACCCCAATTGTAGGCCGAGGTTAGGGATACCAACCTTAAGTAGTGCAAAGTAGGACATTAATTAAACAACAAAATTATTAGTTCATATGAGAGATAAGGAAGAGTTACAATCTATGTATATCCGATCTCTCTTGATGTTGTGACAGCGCCGACGGAACGTAATCACGACTACTTAAAGGAGCCTATAGCAAGATGTCACTGGAAGACAAGTAGGTAGGTCGCTGTTTACCACGTGTGTGTGTAACAGCCACCCCTCTGGGATTAAACGCTGACCAGTGCGCCGCACATTTTGTAACAGACGCACCTAGATATTACCATTAGTTTCTCCTTTCAACTATTGCATTACTGCCTAGGAAGGTCCCGCCAGTGAGCGGAATCCCAGACAGCGTTGCTCATACTTAGTTAAATTTGTCTCAGAAAAAGCGTGAGTTTGGTTTCAAATAAAACGTCATCACTACTCTAAACCAACCTAAAAATATCAAATTTGGTTGTTCTTATTTTTTATTAAAGGACTTTTTTTTTAAAAAAAAAAAAAACGAAAAGTCGGCGAGTTTTAAAAATGATTACATTTTTCAAAAAGTTCGATTACGAAATTTCATTTTTCAGTCTCAAAATGTAGGACTATATTCATAGGTGTAGGTTCGTACCTTAGGCGAGGTCGTATGTAAAATGGATATATCGATACACAAACATGTAAGCAAGTATCAAACTAGACATACTCGTATTGTCCACCTCTTGTATTGTGCGTGACGTGTATTTGTTTTTATTCATTTATTCAGCCACTAACTCAGAGAGTAAAATTTCAACATGAGGGAAACTCAGCGTACCGTCTGCCCTAACACCTGGACTAAAGAAACTGCATCTATTTGTAGTACCTATAGACCCATGTCTATAGTTTGTCACAAGTTTGGATTGTCCTCTGCTGGTTTCGGGTAAGAATCAGTTTAGAATAAGGATATTTATTTTTAAAGAACAATAGTGGATAGAAGATAAAAGAAGATAGATTATTTTTTAGGATTATTCTATAGAAGTTGCTTTAATTTAAGAATTTTACAGGACCCAGTTAAGTACAAGCTCTTTACTTTTCGCATATACTATATGTATTTGTGCAAAGATCATTACATTCCGAGCCCTTAAAATGTCATTACATAAGAATTCTAATTGCTCGTATATACTGGTTGGTTATAAAATTGTTTACGTTCCGCTGATCTACATTGTTAATATGCAAAATGTGTTACTTTGAACTTTTGGATAATTGCAAATTGCTGATTCAGAATTTGTAAATGCTACATACGACTACATATGCATATGTACATATGTAGTTGTAGTAGAGCTACGCAATTCAATAGATAACATTTCTGTTTACAATCCGTGCGAGACAAGCGAACAAATTAAATTTTATCTTCACTGCATAATTTTGGTCGTTAGGACAATTTTGTTTAACAGTCTACTATAAACAAAAAAAAAACAATAATTTTCTCACGCATTCACATTCGATTATCGGTAACTACGCAATTTGTTTTTTCAATTAGAAGGAGATTGGTGCGTCATTAATGTTTCCAAAGCACGACCTTGCATGACGTCATAATGAAATGGAATAAAGTACACCGCTGAGTTTTAGATAGCAGCGCATGTAAGATGTGTGTATTTGAATGGGTAATTTCAAAACCAGCAGTTACTTTTATGAAAGAGATCATATAAAATTTAGAAAGTTTATGATTTTGTTATAAAATTAGGTTGGTTATCGTTTACTAGCCAAATTCATGTATTATATGTAATAAGATCTTCGAAATAAATCTTGAGATGCTTAAATCAGGGTTGTTTTTTTGTTAATATAAAGTGTATGTCTGACTTGTATAACAAGTTAAGGTCTACAATGCTGCATACTTTGTGCATACAATTTTTACGACACAAAGATATTGAAAAATCGGTCAAGCTATTCTGCATGTGCCAAGGGTTTAACATCAGTACCTAAGTGTAGTTTATCGCCGTCTAACTACATATTTGTTTAGTGTTTCGTACCAGAATGGTGTAAAACATAATAATCATCAAGTCAGGATGTCGTTTTCGAGATATTCGCACTGAAAAACGATTGCCACCAATAACCTAAGGATAAAGTGGGACATTTTGGAGGATTCAGTACTTACAATTTTCAAAAATTTTACAAAACTCGGCACCTGTCTGATTTCAAAACTTAAAGTTTCGCCCGCTATAATTTGTTTAAACCGTGTTCAGATATTCGCATTCAAAAACGATTTCGGAGGATTACGTACTTACAGTTTTGAAAATTTTAAAAAATTCGGCATCTGTCTTGCAGAGGAAAACAAAACCTAAAATTTCGGTCGTAATAGTTTTTTTTTTTTTTTTGTACAACGCACCTTTTTCGAAATGCAAGTATACAGAATATATAAAACAGTTAAAATAGCGGTACGTAACATTAACCCCGCGAAACTCGAGTAAAACTTGACAATTTTTTTTTTTTTTTTTGAATCGACTTATTTTTGGACTTTGAGATAAGTTGTTTTTATATTATAGCCATCAAAGTTTCCATTTAGTACTATTACCACCAATGTGCGTACTTAAAGTAAATATCGCAACACCTTACAAAATTGTTTTTATAGACAGTCAAGACTCTCAATTTTTCACTTTTAAACTATATTAACAGGGCGAACACACAACGTTCGTTATTTCTTTCCGTTCGTATTTTTTTGTTATTATTATATTCAGCTAAATTAATTTATTCCTTGACAAAAGTCATTTTATTTTGAATTTGTTTCAAAATTCTTGTTTTTAATAAGAAACTTATTCATTCTTTTAACCGGTATTTCCGATTATCCGGGATGAGCTCGGTCCCAATCAAGGGCGGATCCAGGATTTTTTTCTGGGAGGCCAGATAGGTAAAGAGTGTACCCCATAGTATTGCATTGCAATTTGTCTCTGGGATTCATTTTTTATCAATGACATACAAGAATAACTATAAAAAATACTTTTTATAAAGGTATACTCAGATGTGTTGGTGTGGTCTATATGACTTCGCGTCTAAAGCTAGAAATACATGTGCATATTTGGGGGGCCCGTACCCCTGTGCCCCCTTTTTTTTTTTTTTGGCCACGGCTTTTAAGTATTTTGTTGAAAAAAAATAATCAAAAATCTTTCATAATTATTTTAGGCTCACAACATTATAGTAAATAATAGTAAATCGTGAGGAGCCGAGAATGTCGAATGATAAAAATCACGAATTAATGTTAATTTTTGTGCAATGTTTACAACCCTCGCGGATTGTAATTTGAGATTCATTTGTAAGTTGCGTACTGAGCTTGAGGATCTCATGGTCTTTTATTTGCCTGAATTTTAATTCAAATAATTTACCAACGAACAGCACATAGGAGCAAGTACATGCGACCCAGTCGTGCCCTTTATTTTGTTTCTCTCTACGTACTACCAATAACAAGATTTATCAAAATCTAGAGTGAATATATTCACGAAACCATTACTTGACCTTTAAAGGCAAGCATACAAAAATACATTTAATTATGTATTATATGTACATATATTGTGCTGTATTTTTACAGTAAGAAAATAACTCAAGATTCTTATCTTATCTATTTACGCGTATCTACAGATTAGCAAGAAGTGATGGATTCACACTTGCAGCTAATGAGTTATCCAAGCCATTGCTGATTCAGTCAATTTATGACTTCAACGGTTCGAAGCAAACGAATTCAAATCGCTTACTCATAATATCAGACATTATGAATAGACATTTATATGTAATTGAAATAGAATGCGTTTTGTTTTGTTTTTTAATTTTTTCTTGAAAAAATAAAAGTAATTAAAATTGAAATTAAGTGCCATTTAATAGAGTGGGCTGTTATGCATATACATATCTGTGTTGTTGGAAAATGTTTAGTTTATTTTAGGGAGTCTGTACGAAACGATAGTCCAAAGGAGAGACGTTGATATGTTTTGAATACTAGTAGTTCTTGCCCATATAACCATTATTTTTAAATTCATTTTTACAGACTTATGTACCCACTCTTAAGAAACAAAGAACAACAATGACTGAGTTTATTATTATACTATTTTTATTGGCCAGAATAGCTTGTGATTAAACACCTTTTATATAAATAAACACGATAATTTGTTGAAGTGGTTTTAATTTGTGTATCCAACTAAGACGAAGCCCAGGAGAACGGTTAATGTAAAACATAAAACTGTATATATGCTTGTAATTATGCATGTATGTATGTGATCATGTTCACGGTCGATTTCCATGAAAAGTATCAAATGATTGAGCGTCACAGTTACCTAAGTTTTTCGAAAACCAAGCTCAGCATCGGAATCAAAATAGTTTTCCTATAATTTTAGAATGGCCACACATACCCATAATTTTTAACTTGCTCCTAAAAGGGCAAGTATGTATCGCTTTCCTGAAAATGTTCTATCTCAAGATTTTGATCAAAATTGACATTATTATATTGTAATAGAGAAACTCAAAAAGTGAATCTCCCAATTCTGTTTGCCCGTCTGTCTGTAAGCACGACTGCAGCCTAAAGCGCTGGACGGATTTACAATTCGAGGAGAAATCGGAAATCGATTGTGAAAAAAAACGATTTCTCGGAAACGGATTTAACGATTTTAATCAAATTCAATATTTCAGTTATGATTGACATGTGTTATTAGACGGCGTACCACATATTCGACAAAAATTACGTAGAGCGGTACTTTACTTATTAACTGGTTATCAGAAATTGGATTCCATATTTGCAAGGTCATTGCACACCAAGTTTTAAAAAAAGTGTTAAAAAATTGTTTTTTTTATAATTTGAACTGATTTTTTCAGTTCTTGCAGATCTTGCACCTTATTTTGTTTAATTTGTCAGTCTAAAAAATTTTGAAATAGGAGGAGCATATGTTTTTTCTTTGGAAATTTTTAGGGTATTCTCTAGAAGCTAATGAAATTAAAATATGAAAGTTATTTTGTTGCTATCTTAAGCTGAATGTGTGTGTTAAGTAAATACAACACAACGATAATCTTTACCGGTTAAATCTACTTTGGATAACATCGCAGCTTGTGACCTAGCTGCACTAGAAAAAAGTGAACCCAACTTCACGTATTATCGACAACTTACAAGAAAATATCACGAATGACTTTATCCACAGGACAATAAATAATTAAGATATAAACAGCTGATTGCTAAAGTGTCACTGAATTACGCCAAGATTTTATTATGATATTTTTTAGCGAGAAGGTGTATTTTTCTAATTTAATTTCTTTATAGGATAACAAAAAAGGCACTATTATGTACTATTTTTTAGTTCACACTAAATGAATTACCTGCGAGTTAGCAAAAATAATATCTGGTCAAAGTTTCAACTTTTTACTACAAAGGATTCGGATGTAAGAACATATAGCGTTCCGTTCATACTTTTGTACCCTGAATAAATCATTTGCATTCACATTGCAAAGCTTTTCAGAAATGTTTTCAGATGACCATCTATATTTGTAAAATGTCTCCATTCTATTAAAAATCAAAAAAAAAAAAAAAAAATTCATTAACAATATTTTAAAGACGTTGCTTTGCTCTAGAATTGTTCCATGAATTTTGCAGCTATACGCTCACTTTTTAATGCCATTCTTTCCAAGCACAAGATTATGCATTTAGAGATCTTCCCATACGCCCACTTTTCTTTAAAACAGAAACCTTGAAAAGGCTTTTTTTAAAAAGTTCCTTGAAAATCGAAGGAAAATATTAACCCTGTATAAATTTGAATATAAAACTTCACAATACCGCATTATTAGCAGTTTGTATAAGATAAGGTCTAGTATATTATACGATGCATTCCAGACCGAGTGTAACTTGTGTGAGTACGCTTTTACGAAGAATCGAGCTTGGTAACACTGGTTAGCTGCCATAGTACAGTGAAGCAATTCTTTACACTATTGAGGAAGTTTTTTTTAAAAACGAAATGAAATATTCCTCAAAAAATTAACTAATCGTCTTAAAACATTGAGATTTTGTTAAAAATAAAAAAATATGAATTGAATATCATACGATTCACTCAAAGAGAATATCTGCTGTGTACGTTTTAACAAAGAATTACACTTAGTATCACTGGTTTATCGTCACAGTACAGTGAAGCAATTCCTTGTGAATAGCACGCTATTCTGAACAATTTTTAATCACTGATGGTTCTGTTTTTAATATACATAGTTCTCCATACTTAAATTTTAGCTTAAATACCCACATAAATAACAATTAAAATTTACATGCATAGACAAAATATTTTGCGTATTACATATACAAGTGAATGGAGTAATTTCACTGAAATTACTTGAGCAAATCTATTAAATTTACACGCTTATCTAATCAGCATCATATTCGCCAATGAATACGTACAATATTGACGAATGGACTACATCGACGCCAAACGACGACGACAAAAAAGTATACACAATTGTGCTCCCTCCCGCACTACCCTGTCAATGAAACAACGTGATAAAAGTGCTAACGCGAAAAAAACGAAACACACAAAAAAAATCATTTCCATGATTTTGACGTGGCCAAACTACGACGACGACGACGACGACAATAACGACGACGATGGCGGTGCGCGCTGGCTGGTTGTGGTGGTAATAGTGATTGTGGTGGCAATAGCATACGAGCGAGAATACGAAACTCTTGACGTAATCGCTAGGTTCAGTTGGTGCTGCTGACGGTGGTTTAGTCAGTCAGTCATTTCGTTGTTCGCACAACCTCCATGTACACCGCACCGCGCCGCCAACTGCTTAGTACTTTTCTACGTGTTTTTGACGTTGGTTTCAGAAGTGGCAGTGGTTTCGTAGTAGTATACCCGCCACTTTTTAGCTCTGTCACTTCGCGCAATATTCCCAACAACAAAAAAAAATATTTTTACGATTTGTCACTTATATACGCTCTGACAAAGTGGAAGGGGATAGATAATGTGGTAACTATATGTACAATATCAACATCGACACCATCATAAATATTATTACGTCTAGTGTCAGTTACCCTTAAAAAAAATGTCTTTCTTACAAATTTTTGTAAACATTTGCAATATGTTGAATGCATTTTTTAAATGAAAGGAATTGTTCCAAATAAAAGACAAGTAAACGGATAAAATTGTGTCGTAATAGGTTCAGCACACGAACTTGTGATTTTTCTCCCTCCTGTCGTTTATAAGAAAGAGTGAGTGTTTTTTAGGGGGTGTCATCTATTTTTATCATATGGACAGGGTGAAAGACGGGCTCTTATGGTCAAAGTCGCGGGTGGCATTTGCTATTTTTTTTTTAACCCATCGAAATACTACCTAAATGTAAACACAAAATGTACATATTTTTTCTACTAAAACCAATAAGAAAAAAAAAAAAAAAACAAAAATAATAACTGCTTTCATCATCGCAAAATTTGATTATGTATTTTTTGACATTCGCCGAAAGGCGCAGTAGCAGTGTTGCCATATGATACGTTCGTATCAAAAGTGATACTTTTTCTTGTCATTTTTATGTAACACTTTATTTTTGAAATATGACAATTTTGATGAATCCACGAAAAGTAGGATTTAATGTATAAGAAGAAACGAAAAAGTGATTTTCTATAATACGGCTCTGCGTGTGTCTGACTGTCTATCTATTTGTCTATGTGCATGTCTGTGCCATTCTCGTTCATTTTTTTTGTTCAACTTCTGCAAAAGAGCACCTATGTACATATTAGAATTACTATTTTGGTATAAAATGGATCAGCAGTTTTTAAAATATAATTCATTTTGTGCAATTTCGCCTTGTTTTTTTCGTTGTAAAAGTGTGAAATTTTACACCACATTTAAAAAAAAATTATAGCACTTCCTCTTGCAAGGGGAGTTAAATTCTACAAGGTCCAGGCCTATTGTAAATTCAGTGTTATAGTTGTGTATCCTTGAACTAAGTTGGTCTTCAATAATCCAATATTTTTCACTTTTCGTTCGCATGTTTCAACACTATTCTTACCAAATTTTTGAAATATTTTGTAATGTTCTTTTTAAATGTCGTTAAAAATTGTTGGTGGTTATCAAATTTTACGTAGATAACAGCAAAGCAAAACTAAAAGCCACGATTATAGTTTTTACAAATGATACTTCTAATTGTGAAGTTTCTATTTTTAATGGAATTTACAGTCTTTTTAAAAAAAATTAATAAAGGTGTGTTCCTCATTGGAATCCGTTGTACAACTATATCATCTAACAATTAACTTGTGGTAGATTTTCCATCAATATTACATACCAAAAATTGTTTCCAAAAATGTTTTTGTAACATGATATGCATGTACTGTTCTCCATACCACTTTGCTCAGTTGAAGATGCTATCTTTTAAGAAAATATTTTTTTTGTTGAAATGCAAGTTTTATCCAGGGTATATTAAGTTTGATATTATTGTTACATAGATAAATAATAACGGTAGAACCCCAAATATATATATATTTGTGATCAACATCAAAAGTTATGTCGATCTAGCCATGTCCGTCCGTCCATATATCACCAATTTTTGGGCCTTATATTTTGAGCTAGAAATATGAAATTTGGTATATAAGCTTTCTATAATCTAAAGCAGTGCAAGTGTAAAAATTACAAAAAAAATTAAATCCGCCCACAGACATGCCTAATTATCAAAGAATATCATTTTTCTCAGTATTTATGCTAGAAACTGGAAAATATAGTCTATATTTCGCCCATACATTATATATTGCCGCGCCCACTTTTTGGAGGCGTTTTCTTAAAGAAAAAAACAACATATATTGGTTTTTCAAAGCTGTTTACGGTGATGGTTAAGACTTGTGTATATCTCATTAGAATGCGTGAATTTCGGTTACAAATTTTAGGAGCTACGCCCACAACAGTTGTGTGATAACATTTCATAATAAATGAATATACATATATTGTATTTTGGCTCTAAAAGCCTGGCCTATCTTCTCGCTGCCATTTGTGCTGTGTGACACACGAATGGAAAGGATCTACAGTTTTATGCCGTTTCCGATGTGCAATTTTTTTTCGACTGAGAGAAACTTCTCATGATAATTTTATTCTACGACGTTCGCGGGAGGTGGGGCCGTAAAAAAAACGCTTTGGCTCACTGATCGTGCACTTAAATGCTGAGCCACAGCTTAGTCTTTTTTTTTTTATATATATATTTCAATATTTATTAATTTATCCCCTTCTTCCCCGGAGAAGATGATATGCGATGTGGTTCATTTGTATTCTTATATATTCGAAAGCGTAGTTTGGCTTGAGGCTGACTGTGTGTAACATACATATGTATGGTTTTGACTAGTAACCAGTTTGTCACCTATTGGAATTTGGCCGGATGATTTGACGTGAAGCAGTAAGCCGCAACATAATATGAGTCTGACTCTGCAACGTGAATCGTAAAATGTAATAAATCTCAATTTCTTGCAGCGCTGCAAATTTATGAATTTCAACTTGAAAGTTGTCCTCTTCTGTTAATTGAAAATGGATGTTAAAAAATAAATTGCAAAAGTCAGCGAAAATTAATTATTTTGAATTATGAATTATGACCTATGGTACATAAATAAATAAACAAGTGCGGTTCATAAGTGAAAGCTGATTATTAACTTTCATTTCAACAAGCTGAAAGGTTATTTTGAAAACCCTATGTTGAATAACACATTCTCATAAAATTAAAAACAAAAAAAAAACAATTTATTTCCCTTCGTTTATTGTACTTTTCATAGGTCAACACAGACAATTTGACAGCTTACTGCATTTTTTCCATGTAGCAACAGATTCATATGCTGATCAGCCCGTTAATGTATGTAGTCTGTTTTGAGCATGAGCACGTGATAAGTTTTGATACTTTTTTCGTTTTCTGTATGATACTTTTCCCCAGATCCCTATGGCAACATTACACAGTGGATTATGAGATATTCGATTTCACTCTAATCTCGATGTTCGCACCGGTTGAAGTAGTCCAAAACGAGCGCAATGAATATATTCATGGTGAAAATGACCCAATTTTGACAGCAATTGTGGTGAGAATCGACAGAAAACAGAATTCCCTCCCACGGTGGAATAATTTGAGTTTTTGACATTTTGCTTTTTATTGATAAAATTTTCGTCCGTCCATCTATCTCCTCTATCGCTTTCGTTCGTTCGCTCGTTCCTCGTTCGTCGTCGTCGTCGTCGACTGAGAAAGAAACGAGTTGTGTGTTGTTTTTTTTTCTACCCGTCTTGCTTTCTAGAAGGAGAAAATTTTTCCCTCGCGATTTTCCACACGGAAAAACTAATATTAAAATTGAGAATTTACTTAGTGAATATTCAATTTCGTGCAACACGTGATTTTGTGCCCGTTTTGGTGAAATGCACTAAAAGTGTAAGCAATTATTTTTTGCCAAAAAAGCATAAAGGCAAAAATACCTACCGAAGAAGTCATGTATTTTTTTTTTGACATTTTGTTTACAACAATTTTTAGTGATGTCATCAGAAAAGTTTCATTCATGTGGGAAATTTTTGTGCATTTTCCTTGATTGCTTTTAATTGCTACGGATTGCAACAAGGTAGAACGAATAAAAAAAAATTAAAAGTGTATTAAATAAAAAGAAAAAAGTTACATTTTTTTTTTTCGTTTGATAGTGTGATAGGACAAGAGAGGGAGACCAGGAAGTCTCAATAAGTTTTTCACCTTTCTGCCTTTTCTTATGACGTCATCTATAAAATGAAATAACCCACCAAACGAACGTCCATTGTAGAATTTCGAATGTGTATTTGTGAAATAATACAAGTGATTGCTTTTGCAACAATTACTGGTTTAGCTACATATATATAAAGTTATTTAAATTTTTTTTGTAGTTTGTAGTGTGCAAGGTCAGCTAGGATTGCGTTAGACACGCCTCCCAATCGGAGGACATTACCATTTTAACTTTACGGCGAAATATGTTTAATCGTTAAATGTCTCTTGTTTGGGTAAAAGTGGACAGCTGCTATGATAAATAATTTACCAACTTAGTTGTTTGATAGTGAGTCATGACGAGTTTTTGCTGGTCGTAAGCGCTGGAGGAGAGACTAATGTGTATTGCAGGCAGTTATGTTTGTTTACCTTTCACCAAAGATGTTTTTTTGTATATTCAGTTACAATTCCAGTTAAAAATAATGTTTACAAATTCATAAGTAGTGCTCTCAGCTTGGTAACGTTCACATCAAATGTATTATAATCTAGTAAGTCTAAGGAAAGCGTTTGTAACACTTTCGCGTTCTGAAAGGATTTATGTAGGGTAAATTTACACAGTAGTCAGCCTTTTAAGACAGATCTGAACTTGAAGGAAGTACATTTTTAGGAAATAAAAGTATAAAACGAATAAAATTCATATTAAAATAAACACTTTTTTTAAACTTTACTGAGAAAACATAGCAAAAACAATAAGCCTCTTATAATTATTGTAAAATAATAATCAAAAAGAGGCACTATTGCCTAGTTCTCAGTCACAAAAGTCTCCTAGCCGGATAGTATAGGAAGGAACCTATTGACTATAATATTTGAATTTAAATATATTTCAGTATTTTCATTTTTATTTAATTATTAGGTAGATATTGCAGTTTTAGGAATAAGATTTAGAACTCCCTCATCGAGCCTTCAGGTCTTAGTGTATCAGGTCTTAGTTCATAATTACGCTCGACACATTTTTTCTTTTAACTGTTAAAATAGCGATATTTTCGTTCACAATTTTCGCAGTTTAGAATACGCAGCTTTCGGACCAGTTTGTAACCTCGCTTAAGAAAGTCTAGTGGTCTTAGAAAAATAAACTAACACTTAGAAAATGGGATCAGATTCGCTAATAAGAACTGAATTGTCTCGCCAAAGCATCAATTCCGCCGCATTCTATTAAGAGATTGTATGGCTGCTGCACGATTAGCACGAGGATATAAGTACCATTCTCTCGAGACTCGTTTCCCCTGCCGCTAAGACGTACCTATCTGATAATAGCTCATCTATGGACCAACGATTCCTACAATGAGAGCGGATGTAGATAAAATCTATAAAATAATCATCGACGACGAGATATTGCTGGCAACAAAATCATTCGCTTAATATAAGCCACAATAGTCGAGAGAAGTTGCTGTACCTCATGCTATCTTAAGGTGGCTATGGTTCTAAAGATTTCATTCCACTCGAATTAGTCTGCCTTTCTGTTGAAGACTCTGAAGCGTTTGAAAGACGCTACTTATTTACATCATAGCACCTTTACAAAAGAGAGAATTTACTTCGATTAGTTATTTAATAGAAGAAGATAGATCAGCAAAGAAACACCTCAGGGCGACATTCTTTTCCAACTTATATCTATGGCTAATTATTACTGACAAGATTCAACAAATTTCGAAAAGGAATGACTTCTTAGTATCAGACAAATTTTTTCCAGTATGCACTTCTGTCTGCTAATAATTGTTTGAGTAGCCTAGGTTTAGGAGTCAACCCCCCAAAAGATCAAGATCGCGCTTCTCACTATATCATTCTCCTAATACAAGCCTCTAGGAAAAAACGTGGTTTTCTTATAAATGTCATAGATTAAAGGATACTTATTTTCTTAGCCTCAACCGACACATTTTTTTTTTAAAATAAAAAGATGTCTAATGAAGCAATACACATGCAGAGTAATTATGTGTCCAAATATTAATCCTTATTAATAAAATTAGTTTATTTTTCCAAAACTTACTAGGAATATCAATATTCACAGCCAAAAAATGCACCGCAGGGCTGACTACTGAAGTTAAAGTTATCAAAACTTAGCCACCGCTACTAACCAATGTTTGATGGTTGCCGACTACTGGTATAATACCGTAAATACATCTTAATTAAGAGTTAACTTTATAAAATCTGCTTGCAGAGCTAGTTTCACCCGCATAGATACAAATCACGAAAATTCCAGAATTTTTGAATCAAGCACCTTTTAACTTGGTCCAGTAGTCAGTCACCTTATTTTTAATCTATCATACATATGTATAATATTAATCAAAATTTTTTAATTGCATATAGTAGAATAAACCTTTTGAATAAATAAAAAACAAAATATGTCATCAAAATAATGAATAATTATTAAAATACTTAACAAGGGAGAGAGTACTCTTCCAGCACGAAAAAGGAGTTTATCTGTGATTTGTAATTTTTTGCACTACTGGATCGTACTTGCACCTGTGTGCTATTCATTTGCAAATTAATCAGAGTTTAATTTTAGGCGAAGTTATTAAAATCTAGTTTTTTTTTTAAGGAAAAAATTTAAAATAAAAAAAAATCTTTTTGACAATATTCCAAAACTTGGTATGCCATGCATATATCAAATGTTGCTTATATATCGATTTTCAACAAAATGGTATGTCATATCCAATAGACCAACTTTCGAAAATCGAAAATTTTGAAGAAACCAATACTGCCTTTGTAGGTGCAAGTAAAAATAGCATTTTGGCGGTTTATTGAACAATGAAAGTATTCGTCCGTTTCCATGCGTGTAAAGAGAGGCAATGGGGGGACACTGGATTTAGTTTGGTTTTTAACTGAAACTTCACTTACAAATCTTGTTCATTCTCGTTAAACATATAAAACATTTCAACATCGTTCTATTCCTTACCAGAATCGTGATGTCATTCCCTGATTTTCCATATTCTAGTATATACGTAACTACCTCTGATAATGTGAATGTAAACTAATTAAAGCACGGTCCGTTCACATATTAGAGAGGTTTACATTACTGGATAGATAAATGATCCTCAAAGTCCATAGTATTCAATATTATGCAAATCTGTTAATGATAAACACTGAGACACTTAAACCAAGACATGAGATTTAGAAAAGGCCACCATATAAAAACATTAATGTAACCTTGGAGTCAGACGAATCTACACATTCATAGCCTGGAAAAAACGAAAAATGGGTAATTCATATTTAAATACAAACAAAAATAACAGAATGCTCCTACAGTCGAGTTTTGATGTGCAGGCAAAGTTCACATTTTCGAAAAGTAGAAACGTAATGGATTCACATTTTAGAGTATCTAATGTAAACCTTGTTTCACATTATTGAATAATTCGCATTATCGAAGTTAGTACAGACGTTGGGCCACACACTTCACGGTTTGGTCACATTCCTTGAATGTGGGATCGATACAAGTGTAAAAGCCTTATAAGAGAGGTGAAACAAAAGTTAAGTAGCTAATAAAGGTACTTACTAAATACCTATCTATCTTATTTTCTACTTTTTCCAATTTGTTTTTTACAATCTCTTAAGCTTTGCGTGTTCCGTTTAAATGTTTAGCGACATAAATCGTCTGAAATCATTAATCAAGTAAGTTGATGTTGTGACACTCAGAATTCTGCAATAAAATGGATTGGAAAATTATAAACAAAACCTAAATTTTAGAAATGTTCCTCAGTTTCAAACAATCATAGTTTTGGCAATATAATCTTCTTCTTTTCTTTACGGCGAGGTTATGATCTGGAGTAGAAAGATCACAACCCTCCCACTTTACTGCATCCTCACTGGTCCGCCTGTGGGGCTTGCCGGTTTGACCTCAGGAAGTACCGGCAGGCTTCCCGATTTCGGATCACTTCGTCACTGAGGCCAATCGAATGCAATATAATAACGCACAATAATGAAATAAATTTTATTAAATTAAGAAATAGTTAACTTTTAAGATAAAAATAAAAATATAATTTTCAAGGACGAAGGTTATTCAAGGATATACATATAAATAAATAAATAAATATTTTGGCGCTAACTGAAACACTGCTGTGGACCACGAATGTTTGGGGCCTACTGTTTTATACCGTTTCAGGTAAATTTTTTTTCGAGTGAGAGAAGCTTCTTATGCAAATTTTACTCTCAGATGTTTGTCAGACGGTCGCGAGTGGTAGGACAATGGATAAATTTGTTTATTTGTGTTTCCACGGCTCCTACATGTATATTATTTTTAAAAGGTCTGTGGTTAAAGGGTGGCCGTGGTGTAGTGGTAACATCAACGCTTGTCACGCTCTTGATTCAAGGTTCAAATCCTGATCTCAACAATCATCTATTTATTTCGTCTGAAATAAATAAAAAAGTCGATCAATTGCGAAAGCTTAGTCAACTCTACTGCGAAGGCATAACACTGGCAGTAGGGTGGTCATATGGCTTAAATGCAACTTGATCGTGATGATAACATCAGGTGGAGGGAAAAAAATACTGTGAATCACGAGCAACGACAAAAAGCAAAACAAACAAGCTCCCCAGTTATCTGGACGCCACCCTTGGAGTTTACTGAAATTTAATACCACCTAAGTTTCAAACCCACTACACCAATCTTTCTTTCTCTCTCTCTCAATTTCTACAAACGCCCGTGCCCTGAAATAATTTCATTGTAATCCCATTGGCACGCGCAAATTATAAAAAAAGGTAAATCTATGTATAATTCTACGACAAAAATACAATAATGGTGAATTTGAGTTTCAGCTAAGTTTCGGAGGTATGTTCAATTGAATGGCACAAGGGTTTTGAGTTACAACGATTCGGTTTTTTTAGTTTATCTTCTATCTGTAATACAGCAAGTAATTCCAGTCAATAGAGATCGATACGTTTTTCGGCAAAAACTTTTACAAGATCACAATACTCGTATAAACTTTTTAATGAATGTCTTCAAAGTGGTGAAACTCTAAAAAAAAAAAAAATAGAGAACCGTGGATATTTAAGAAGAGTAACAAACAGGATCTAAAAAATTGTGGTAGGATATTGCATTTACAGAAGCTAGAAACTCAAGACGTTTAAACAAAAACTAACCAGTAGAAGAAGCTGGATTCCCATCTGGGTTTAATAAAACAGACCACATCCATACAGTGCGACAACAGTTTAATAAAGCTGAATTGCAAAATTATCCATGTTGGCTTTATCGACCATGATAAGGCGTTCGATACCCTAGAAAAATTAACACAGCCGCATGCTATGCAAAAAAAGCAGGAATAGTTATATAATATCTGATCGATTGCATCACAAGCAGATTTAAAGTCCACAAAGAAACAGACCGGCTTTAGATCAGGGATGACAACCGATAATCCCATATTCTAGAACTAACGTAAATAATAGCGAAGTCTAAAGTGACTGATAATAGTGTATTTCTCCTAAGCTGATATGTAGGTATAGTCAGAAACTGCATACTGTATTGTAGCAAAATAACAGAAGACCCACAGTCACGATCCAGCAAAGAGAGTCTATGAATCGCTGATCTATTGTTAAAAACAGCAAGAAAGAAAAACGGAATCCGTTTTTAAGGCGATAATGTGGCCTATATGCGCACCTTTTTCCATCGAACAATATATTCGATGTTACACGGTATTTTACATCGACATTTCTATCAAATCAGGCAATCATAGCAAAGTAGCACTCACAAAAGGTGACGCTTTTGGTTATGATCGCAATAGTAGAAACCCAATATACTCAGGTTACTTCTTATCTTCTTTATTCTTATATCGGTTCCTAGGGCATTTATTCATTTTACGAATTTTGTGGTTTTAGACTTCTGATGAATCTTTAGAAATTGTAACTAGTCAGAAAATCAGTTGTAGATTAATCGTACGAAAATTAGATAACGAAAGCTGTTGTATTGGGAATAAATGCTTGTTCGAAATAAAACATATGCTTTCCATAAAGCTCTTGATAAAAATGCGCTTCTCTAGGACTGCAAATAGAATTATTATTTTTTTTTTATTCTAGACTTTTAACATTAGTAAAATCGAAGTGAAGAAATCAAATTGATAATTAAAACTTTCACCAAAAGTTCACATCAAAATCGGCAAACTGAAGCAGCTTTCGGAGGCGACGGTGCTGTTGAAAATCGAAAAAATGGACAGCATCGTGGAGGAAAACGGCAACAATTCCAACAACATAGACTCACTATCAGACGTGAGTATAACGCAAGCATCATCTAACACACCTAATTCCACAACGACGACCACCGTTCTAACGACCGGATCGAACGTCGTTCAATTTATGCCAACCCACAATATCCAGGTGACGACACAAATAACTGATGCCCTCAAGGGGCATATATATTTTCCGTTTTATAAAAATAATATAATAATTCCAGCCCCAATCTGTAATACAGGCAAATCAGTCATCGGTAATACAAACAGCAGCTGCAAACGTTCAACCAGTGATGTCCAAAGGCGGTGTGCTCTATGTGAGTAAACCTAATACGGTGATTCACACAGCATCAGGGAATACAGTGCAAGTGAGTTCTAAACTATGACAAATGCTGATCATCCTTTTATTAATTTATATATACTGTTCTAGATAAAGCACGAACCCAACACACAAATCATGGATTCGAACAGTGAAGAGAGTCTCACTGATGATGATTCACCAAGAAGACAGAGAGAGTTCACAAGGCGACCTTCGTACCACAAAATCTTAAACGATATCAGTGGTCCAGACATAGCAGGTGAATATTATCCTTTGGCATATTATGTACAGTTATAGTTTTTGTTTTATCTAACCATATTGCTGCGCTGTTCCTCATCCCATCCAAAAAAAAAACACAACATCCACTTCATTATGAACATGAACATTCTTTCCACATACAAAAACATTTATCTCATCTCATTTGTATGTTCTTTCGATTTGTGTTGGTATTGCAAAGTCAAGTACATATACTAGTTTCTAATCATTCATTTAATTTTAATACTAATATTCAAGCTCTTTCTATTGTGCATACATATGTTGTACCTGTTACCTTGAAAAGGAAATAAATTGTTTTGTTATATTTTCTAGGGCTTTAACATTTTTGGTGGATATTTTTAAAGATTGGTGTCATTTTCTATATGTGTATGTTTTGTAAATATATTTGCACTGCTCTCTTCTTGTTACCAACACGTACATTTTAATGTTGTCCTGTAAATTTTAAAAAAAAGTGAATAGTATAGAAAAGTCATGCTTCCGTTTTTTTTTTTTTTGGAATTGTTCATAGTAGCACAGAATTGTTCGAAAAACGACTGTGATAGTTGCACATGAATGACAAACCACATAAATGGCAAAATTCAGAGACTTACGGAAATTAAATTCAGTTTTAATTCAACTACCCTCTTACATACATTGTTTGGTGAATATTTGTAGACCCACCATCCTAACAAAAAAAAAGTAGGATTTTTTGGTAGTACTTGTTTTTAAATTAATAACCGGCACACATTTCAAATTTTAACCCCAACAAATCAAGAACTCTTACCTCGAACGCTGCCAATTCTTTGGGTGTGTTCGAGCCAATGCCGTTACCGTTGTAGACGACATGCTCATTTTGGTACAACTTGAAGCTCGAGATTGTTAATTCTCATACTCTTTTCACTCAAAATTAAGGTGACATGAACAGATTTCATGTGACACACACAAGATTAAGGCTACAAAAAGTCTGTTCTGGGATTGAAAGTCCGCATAATTTTGAACGAATTTTCATGCGCGTCAATTTGGAATCTTTGCAAATTATACGAGGGCGGCTCATAAGTTCGCGGCCTAAGGCATTAAGTGAAAGAAGTCCGATTAAAAAATTTTATTTCTCAATATATTCTCCCTCGAGTAAAATGCATTTCTCACATCGGACATATAGTGCCTTAATACCACCCAAAAAATATTCTTTTTCTTCGCCTTCAAAATGACTTCTACGGCCACCTTGATCTCATTCTCATCTGCAAATCCCGGCCTCGTAACTCCTTTCTCAAATTGGTGGGTGATGTATCGTTGAAAAACCTGTGTCTCGAGACCCGCGCCGTATGAACAGGCGAGCGTTTTCTTTTTTTTTATAGCATTTTCGGTACCCAGCGCGCACAATTTTTTTCAATGTTTAAATGCTCATGCAAAATTTCTCCAATCCATTCTTTGCTGATGTGCAACTCGTCCGCTATCTGCCACAGTTTTATACTTCGGTCAGCCAGAAATAATTTTTAAAATTTTCCGACGTTTTCTTCAGTGACCACTGACACAGGATGCCCTGGGCGAGGGTAGACTTCAGAAATAAGCGAGCCTAGTTTTTGACCATGGTATACGAAGCCCCGGAATCCTGAAGAGTCGATGACATGTCTTCGAAAATTTCTTTATGCGATTTTCCTTTTTTCACGAGATACTTTATCACTTATATTCAAGTTTCGGATGAACATAAGCTTTATAGATTCCGGCCAAGTCCGCAGGAGTGAAAACCCGTTTATACCTTTTGAGGAATCCTAGGCATCTAGCACCTCCTTTCGCAGCATCAGCAATCTGCTGCTTCCATCAAAGATCTGGGCTAACATACCTATACATTACAAGCATTGATAAGCCATTAGATTCCAGGTTTTGACCACGTTAGTGCTCCGCTTCATAGACAGGAGACAACACTGCGTTTTTGACGCATTGATCTCAACTCGGTTTTTCGTATCCAAATTGAGGATTGATGTAAATCAGAAAAAGGGACGGAGAGAGTACTGAACCGAGAACTATGTAGAAATGCATGCATCTAATACAACATGCATTGATCGACCACCTAAAAAATATCGCGATCCACTTCACGAAAATGGGTTGAGATTTATGAAACCCAGGGCATTATAGATTATTTCAAAAACTTTGTTCATTCCGTTTAGTCGCGCCCACTCTATTATATAGAAAATCCTTTTCTTAATATTTAGCCTTCTATGTAAAATTTCCGGTCAACAATGTTAAAGTCTACCCAATTTTTTTTTTTTTTAAGGTAAAACTTCCTATTGACTGGACTATAGAGCGTCGTTCATTTGTTTTAGTACTGGTACACAAATTAAGGACTTCCTGAAACAACCAATTTACGAATAATCGTGAAAGTCTTCTCAGTTGTTTGTGGAAGAGATTGTTTTTTGTTTGAAATTAATTTTCGACTAGGGTGGCCACGGTGTATTAGGTAGTGTGTTTACTTATGACCCGAACTGTGCATGTTCGAGCCCCTGCGGAGGACTGCAACCAGCAGCATAAAAGAGAGGAATGAACTCGAAGTTTCTCTAATCACTACAACCAAAAAAGAGTTTCTGCTAAGTGAAACTTCGATTTTATTTGTTTCTCTTACAAAATGTTTCTTTAGTTTCCGTTTTGCTAAAATGCTTATTCTTTGGGTGATATCGCACCGCTCCCCTTTCAAGCATCATTCTTGCTATAAGATCTATACATCAACTCGATCTAGCGTTTGGTTTGCTCTATCTTGGAGAAGTTTTTCATGTATCATATTTCTGAAGCAGTGTAATTCAAAAATACCTTACCTCTTTCGTAGTAATCAAGAGCAGCTCCCTGTCCATCTGTAAAGGCTATGGCACTTATTGTGTCACATGCTCTTGACGGACTCTTCATTAAACTGCGATTTAGTTCCTATAAATGTTGCCAATAATTGTTCTCACTTGAAGTGTATTTGATGCCCAGCAAATATCCCAAATATTTTTTATGATCATCAGGATTTAGCAACTTAAATTTTTAGTTAAAGGAACAATTTGGTACAACCACTTCTTGATTTTTAATATTAATAAAGTGTTTGTTTTTTTTTTAAATCCGACCACAATGTAGAGCAATTTCTGAATCAAATTTCAAAGGAGACATTTTTACTAGATTTTTATAATTTAATATTTTTGGATAAAGATCATCATTAGATGCAAATACGGTTTACTTAGCTCTACTGCCAGGCCTACTTCACTACGGAACGGAAGCTTAAAATCACTTTTTTCCAATACATTTGTTAAAATCGAAAAGAATTTGTATTAAAAATAATATAGGCGTTGGTATGTTCTACAATTTTACCATACGAAGTTTGTTGTCTACGCCCACTTTTAGAGGCGTTGTCTTAAAAAAGAAAACGTGCATGTACAGTTTTTAACATGATCTCCAAAATCGTGCTTGAAAGTAAATTCTTTCGAAAGTGAAGAAATAATGCTCTTAATGTCTAAATTTTACTTTGATCGTTATATTCGGACTCAAGTAGCAATGCCTTCGTCTAATTGAAGGAAAACATACATCCAAAGTTATGCTGATTAAGCTATGTCTGTCCATCCGTCTTTCTGCTGGTATGTCACCAAACTTTAAACTACTTAAACGGTAGAACCTAGGTAGGATAAGCTTATGACAATTTCACTCTCGGATGTTTGTCAGATGTTCGCGTGAGGTGGGACCGTAAATTTTTCGTTCGTTTTATTTATACATAATATCAAAGATTCTAGCTGATCTTCATTTGCATATATACATATATATTTACATGAAATTGCTCAGGTTAATAAGTTTTGTAACATATATTAAAGCCCTCGAAATTGGGAGGCGTTAGGAGAATAACAAACAAACCACTATTGGTTCCAGCTACTTCCCTGTTAGGACTGATTTCAGTGTTTCGAAATTCGATTACTTTTCGAGTATCAAATAACTAGTCATTTTATTCTAAATTTCGAATATTCGATTATTTTTCGAATAACAATTTGCAAAAGTAGGAAGGGTAAATAAGTAAAAACATTACGTAACATCGTCGGATAGATTCTGTTTGAAATAATTCCAGAAGCAATGAGTACTAGTTTAATAAATGTAAATATTACATAATTCCTTTAAAATGTTGGTAGTTGCTTGCACAGTTTTTATATTAGAAGCGCAACAAACTACGGAAGCTTGCATTTTTTTACTACATTTGATTATCTTTAAAAGTCTTGCTTTTTGTGAAAGTTACTTTTTTTTATATACATACGTGTCTTAACCATTTCGCACTTTCTCCTTTCTTTGTAAATACCACCAAAAAAGCATCACATCAAAGAATACATATATAAACCAGCTAACCTCGATCATCTAATTCCTTGGAATAAGCTTAAACAAAATATCATATCAAATGAGCTACTTATCAATCATCATAATCATTCCGCAAAATCAATCTAAAAAAAAAAAAAAATCTCTCATCTCACATCTCTCAAGCTACTACCACCACTAAAAAAAAAATTGTTTGTAAGAAAACACAACCTCATTTTTTGTACTAAGTATTTCTCAATTAAGATTGATTGATAATCGAAAAATAATCGAAACGAAATTCCGTAGCTGGAACGACTTTGCAAATACAAGAAAGCGGCGGAATACCCACAATCGCATCGACTGGCGGTACGACCGGTACACTAATCCAATTGACCCAGGATACAGCACCAGCATTTTATATACCTAGTAGGATCAATAAAATCAACACCAGTAATTTGAAATTTCAAAAAAATCAATTAATTTGCGATTATTTTTCTCTCCTTTTCTTCCCGTTTTTTTTTTTTTTTTTTTTTTTTTCTTTTTCTCTTCCCTCCGTTTCTCTTTAACTGTGTTTGTGTTTGTTAACCTTATGTGCTATCTGTGATTTTATTCACACGGATACGTTTAACAGATAACACAGTCCTGGCCGAGGATCAAACCCGGAAACGAGAGATCCGATTGCAAAAGAATCGTGAAGCAGCCCGAGAGTGTCGGCGTAAAAAAAAGGAATACATCAAGTGCCTGGAAAATCGGGTGGCGGTGCTAGAGAACCAAAACAAAGCCCTTATCGAAGAATTAAAATCGCTTAAGGAATTGTACTGTCAGACGAAGAATGATTGAGTAAGGCATAAACCTGATTAAGGAAATTATTTAAATTTAGTTGTAAAAAAACAAAAAAAAAAAAAACTACAAAAATAATTTAACAAAAACAAGGAGAGAAATATGTATAAATTTATATATTTGCAAAAGATATAATAAAATGTATTTTAATTTTGTTCATTTATTCGATTTATTATTATTAGTAATTATAAAATATTATTTTATATTATTATGTACATTTTCTCTATATAAAGCTTGTATAATTATATTTTTTACCGAAAATGAAATTTATCTCTAAGTTTTCTTAAGAATCATAAATGAAGGAGTGATAAGTCATCAGCATAGTAGACTTTTTTTAGGTAGAACTCAAATACCTAATGCTATAATATTTGCATTTTCGACAGTTTTTTTTTTCTTTTAAAGTTATTTCGAAAGTATCAGCAATTCCCTTTGAAATATTTTTTTTATTGAGTTCATTTGTAAGTCGAAGGAAAGTGGAGCTTTTAATTTAAAATATAAAATAATATTCAGCATAAACGCCGACGGCTTTGTGACCAATTTACTAGTATTTATTTTTTTGAAGCAAATACTTGAGGAGTACTCTAAGCCAAAAATTGCTGCGTACATTTTGGATCTGGATTATGCACGCGAAAATTTTTATTTTAAAATAATATTATGGTTTATTTGCGAGAATTGATTTTTACCTAATTAAAAAAAGAAGAAAAACTATATTGAAATGTTCATTAAAGACAGTTTTATTTCAAATCGTAAATTTTTTATTTCTTTTTCTACGATAATAAACTAATAAAATATTTGTTTTTTTTTTATTTTGATTCGTAGAACTGATGACTTAGTAGTTGAATGGTTGCAGTTTCGTGTGATTTTTTTTTTTTTTTTGTTGTATTCCTTTGATTTTCTACGGATTTCTAAGCAAACACTGGTGTCGTCGGATCATATTTCAAACAAATTGTCAGACATGATAGATTTACAATCGATCTCACCGAATCATGTAAGTCATTTTTTCTTTAAGAAAACTTATCTCATGAAGAATAAAATAACAATATATACATTTGTTTTTGCAAATTATGGAAAACACACATCGCCATCAATTTGGATGAAGTTAAGCGTTACAGCAAATTTTGAAAATAGAAATTTCGAGCGATCGTCTCTAATAAATGGTCTGTCTAAAGACAGACAACTATTGCCTTAGTGTGCATTAAATTCTCTATTCTACGAGTTGGAAATATTTCAATGTTGCAAAAAATGTTAATATTAGGGAGGGGTTATGGGTTGATATTGCAAAGTTTATGGATAGAACTCCTAGTCACAAGTCATGACATAAGGTCGAGTCATACTGTGGCCTTACTCTGTATTGCGAATCGAATTTTTAAACCATTTGAAAGGTTTTAAAATTTAATTCCACTTGATACTATGCACTCGTATGTATTCAAATCGAATGCAATTTTAGCTAACCTTCCTCACACAATATCAGCATTTGCTTGCGAGTGTTTACGTAATTTGAGTTATTTCGGAATAAACTTTCGAATTACAAAATTTCAATTCTTCGTTTCGGAATG
The DNA here is from genome assembly GCA_963082735.1 of Pocota personata. Taxonomy (NCBI): domain Eukaryota; kingdom Metazoa; phylum Arthropoda; class Insecta; order Diptera; family Syrphidae; genus Pocota; species Pocota personata. Next base: position 43,345,326 of record OY720430.1, on the reverse strand, counting down.
TTTTCAGTTTCGAATTGATGATAAATAGAATTGTTTACGTTGTGCAGGATACAAATAGATAATATAAAATTCTATTTGTTACAGAATTTTCGATTAGCTCTAGTGGTTTTCCAACCTTCATAAAACAGAACAGACGATTTAACTTTGGACTTGTAGATGGTTCTCTTGAGATGCAGTAAAAATACGTATTTACCGCCCTGTTCTGCATTCCGAGTGAAAGAGGATTGAAATCGAATTTCAATTTTCCTCGAAATGAAATTCGGTGTTCTGCATTCCCAGTGAATTCGATTTTGTTTAATCCACTTCGAATTCCTATTTGAAATGTCCCAATCAGCTGCAAAATCTCAGTTGTACTAACTTGCTCCACAAATTTTCAGTATACGCTTTGTCCCCAAACAAAACCCTTCGCAAAATCTTGATTTTCCTCCATGTAATTCAAGAGAATACTCTCTTACCTCTTATTTGTATGTTTTCCCCTATAAAATAATTTAATTCTTTTAAAACACTAATGGAAAGTAATATTTTCTTTTTTATTACATTTCAAAATGCTTCTTATCTTCACAGCTAACACATAAATTCACATCACAAAAGGCATGCGTATTCAATTAACAACACAAAACTCAAGTGAATTCAATTCACATGAAAACAACAATTTTTCGAATTGCAGAACATCAATTTCCATGAATTTACCATTTTCATTTCGAGTGGAATGTAGAACACCAAAATATTCACTTTCGAACATACAATCCACAATTCATAATTTTAGTCAGAATGCAGAACACCTAGTTCCATTTTTGCTGGTTGAATTCACTAAAAGTAGAATGCAGAACATGGTGGTTAGAAGCTCTGCTGGTATTTTTGCCTCGATATTTACCCTTGTGTCACTATCTGCTGTTAACTGCAACAATTGTACATCCTATCCCAGCAACTATATGTTAAACTACAAAGGTGACGGCAAAGCTTAGTTTATTCAATACATTGACTAACGAGCCACTTTTAGAAAGAAACAATCCAGGGTTCAAATTAAAAAAATATACATATAACCCAAAGTACATGTAGCAATATGTACTGCAATGCTTTATCGTTATTCTCTTAGCCAAGGGCGGATCCAGGGGGTGGCACAGAGGCACCCCCCCCCCCCCCCCCCCCCCCCCCCCGAGACACGATTCAGATAAAACAGGCCAGTCGAAAAAACACTAGCAATTAGAATAGTATGGGGTACATTCTACCTATCTGGCCTTTGTGCCCCTCCCAGAAATAAATCCTGGATCCGCCCTTGCTCTTAGCGTTAGCAAGAAGACACCAAATACTCCTCCAGTTCTTCCACTCTATTCTGTCTTCCTTTGGAAACGACACTAGAACTCAAGCTCGCTTTTTACCATCTGCGTTGGTGGCCGCAATGCAACGTTCAAGTTGTTTCCACTCCTCAACCACCTCCAGTTATATGCATACAACCACGTGCCACCATAAGCTTATCTCGTTCTGATTTAGAACTACAAGGAATTTGTTTGTAAACAAATTTATTTACAATAACAAGAAATTAAAAAAAAAAATTACATCGATTTGTTTTTAGACGCTAATCACGACGATATTTAAAAAAAATATAAGTAACACTTATGTAAGTAGGGAGTAACCCTTAGAAATATATAATATATGTATGTACATGCCTATATATTGTACATACATATGTATGAATCACTAGAAAGTATATTCTACAAGTTTTTGTGGAAGATTTAGCAGCAAGCTTCAGTCAGAATGTAAACAGTTTTGAAAGTTTTTCCATAGATTTTCGAGCTTGTTGTGATTTCCAAATGCTAACTTCTGCAAGTTGTATTGCAAGTGTACAACGCTCTTTACACCATGTGTATCTATTGTCCTCCAAAACGACTATAAGAGAGATAAATGCGGTGTGCCTGCTGTTGGGCGCAATCCACTTGTCATATGCATTTTGTTTAATTTCATTTTGTCAATCGACGTGTTTATTTTACTGTTTCATTGAATTTAAACATACAATAATAGTTATGCAGACTTTTATCATTTATGGGCTATGGCGGCTCGAAAAGAGACCTGAAATATCTTAAAAAGATTGGTGCTCAATTGTAGGCAAACTTTGTTTAACTACAGATTGCTTTTGCCGTTTCTTAAGCCCAGTGTACACCTACATTCTTTGGCACAAACATTTAAATGTATATAAACACCTGTTGAGAATTTTTTTAAAACATCAAACATATACTCGTACGTATTTCTTTTCCAGGACTCACTCTACACACTCTGTATTATATATAATTATGCATGCATTTCTCGTTCCATCCAATGTTCGTTCGCCTTATGGAATTCTTATTCAACTCTTAATAATTTAATCGAAAATGCAAATCAAAATAATTTTATTATAATATTTAAAAGGAACAAAGTATAATTTTTATTTTTAAATTATCTTTAAAAAAAAAAAAAATTAATTATGATTTTTAATAAAACAAAGCAGTTGGAAACTAGATCATACGTAAGTGTCCTTTCTTGTTTTTTTGTTTTTTAGAATTTATTTCAAAAATAAAGTCCTCTAGTATAATATATTGTAAATTTAAATTATCTAGTTTTAATTTAGTTTACCCCCCCCCCCCATTATTTTAACAATTCTATTTAAGTTAGTTATGTTTCTTTAAATCACTGTGTTGTGCTATTAAGAAAAAACAAATAAAAAAAATTTAAATAATAACTAGGAATTGAAATTTATTTGAAAGTAATTTTTATTAGTGGTGACACAATAGAGTTTTAAGAAAAATGTACTTGAAAGTGCATATAGTTTAACTAATATTTTCTATCTAACCTGATTATACCAAACTATTAAGAAATGGGCAAAACAAGGTTTGGATTTGTGACTAAAACTGGCTGAAGTACACATTATACCTACTTTTTTTTCAATAGTATCATTGAACATTTCCTGATTTTGGCTAAATGTATGCAATAGTTAATAGAGCACAATTAAAACAAATTTTACTTGTTATAATGAGATCTTGTACATTTTCTTTTAAATAAACAATCTTTTTTTTAACTTAAGTTCAAAATGAGTAACAGAATAACTGTAAGAATCTCTAAGACCAAGTTTTGTTAATATAAAGTTAAAGAATATAATTTGTTTTATACAGTTAGAAATGGTACATACTTTTTTTAGTGTATATGTGTGCATATACATATGAGTCATGTAAATCTCGAAATATGTAGAATACAATAAAAAGTCTGTTTGATAGTATTCTTCCATGCAAAATCACGATTAAGATCGAACTTAGTCCAGTCAAAAAAATGTGTACAAAAAAATGTGTGTAACATCAAATATAATTTTGCTTATTTTAGAGAAAAACGTTGCTTAGACAGCAAAAACGATTTTAATCGATCTTAGACCTTAGTTGGTCACACGCATGTACTTCATGCATATTATCATGATGAATAACCTATGAGTTGACCTATTGGTCCATTATCACAGAAGTGATGTTCGTTCCAAACCTGGAAAGCGCAGGCGACCTATCTTAGTCAGACAGTTAAAGCGCTGAAAAATTTGGTGTGCTCGTCTAAAGAAGTGATGTACTTACGAGTCCCCTAATGATCCTCTAGTCACTTCTTAATTTAAATTGAAATCTAGGGGCCTATTTGTGAACTCGAATGAAACGTGTTTTCATTTTACAACTGGAAAATTTTATTTGTGAACACGATTTACTAAATTTTGGGTTACTTCAATAGTCCGTCACTCGTGACGCTTTTAACATGAGAAATCTCTAACTCTTGAAGGAGCATTCGAACAGTAAAGTATCAGCGGTTTTGAAAACACTGTTAGTTTTGTGAAATTTATGCATAATTTCTGGAAAAATGGGTAGATTTTAACGATTCTTTTTCATTTCATCCCTTAACGAGGACTCGAGCCACATCGTTTTTCACATCCATTGGGTTAGTGGTTTTCAAAATATAGCAAATTTTGGGCATTTTTGTCTAGTTGCCGTGTACACCGATTTGAGTGATTTACAAACTGCATTCTTTCTTCCTATCGGACAGATTAAATCAAATCAGATGCTATAACTTCTGAACGAAATTGGATTACTTTTCGCATTTTTAAAAAACTCAGTTATTATGCGATATCCAGCTTCAAAGTAAAATTGTTAGAGAAAGTTGAAACTGAAAACTTCGAGTACTTTCATAATTTATACCCAATTTTAACCAATTTAAATTGCATTATACCTCAAGTTATCCTTTATATAATTTCTGTATACTATTGAAATTGAACGAAAACTTATTGAAGCAAAGACTGACCAGCTTCCAATAGCGTTGATGTGCGAAATTTGGAATGATTTACTGCAAAAAATGATATTAACAGTGAAGCTGTACTGTTTTCTCGTCTTATCCAAAATTACGAAAATTCAGATTTTTATTGTTATGAAAATATTAACTGTATTGGTATAAAACCGTGTTTTAATTGCATCCTCTCCAAAACTCATAAAATTGTTGTGCTTTTCGTCATTTCCCAAAAAAAAGTTGTTTTTTTTTGGATAAGATGAGTTTTGATCTTCATTCACTCATATAAACGTATGTACATTTATATGTGTATATTTATATGTGAAGTATTGTATGCCCTAAAAAGTTGTAGGTACTGTGCCTACTCGGGCTATTTGATAAAGCGACGATGGTCAAGTTGTTTGCTCTAAACTTGCGTTTGAGGGAATCTTGAAAATAATCTCTTAGAAATATATACCGCCATTATCTAAATCGTGTCACCCGGTTCGGCCCGACACTGAGTTTTATTTTTTACAATTTTCCATTCTTATTGCCATTTCGAATTTGATCATCTCACTGGACTTACAGATAGTGGATTGCCTGCGTCGAGTCGAACTATGTTACACAAAAAAGAGAAAAGCGGTGACAATATATTACACGGACAAAATCACTGCTATCGATACAATTAGAACTAGAAACCTATTATTGCTGTAAGTTATTCTAACTGGATAAATTTGCTTATGCTAAATTTTAAAATGGTACAACTTAAAGAGATTTCAAAGACATTTTCCTAAATAATCCTAAGATTAATCGATTTTGAAATTAATCAACTTCTAAATAATGTTTAGTTTATAAAATGAACGCATTATTTTACTGAATGAAAACATTTTTCGTCATTTTATAAAATGTTGTACCCACATATACGAAGACATCGAAATTAATTCATACTCGTAAATCTCAAATTTCTACAATGTAATTATTTTCAAATCATCAGTTCGAGCAATGTATTGTTTTTCTTTTATTTTCGAATCTGTTGTTAAGCAATTTGAAATACATACATATATTATACACGTATTAAATGTCAATGTTTCGTTATTCCATGTTCAGTGAGTATTGGTATAAAATACGTTGGCACGTGTTTGTTGTAATATTAAATATTTTTATATGTATTGAAAAGAACAAAAAATCAAAAACAGGTGTTTCTTAATTAAAACTTTGTGTCATACTTTTTTTTTAGGTCTAAATATGTTTTGGCTAATTTTTGTTTGCTTTTCATTTTATCACTTAAAAAAGAAAAAAAAACTATTGGTAAAATACAAGGAATGGAAAACCTTGATATCATTTCAATGCGAAATAACAAATGTAAATAGTTACACAAAAAAAGTTGAAAGTATAAACAAAAAAAAGATAACTTAATATATATTTTAACTTAGACAAATTGATATATGTAATAAAAAAAAAAACTACACGTTTAAGAGTAATTAATATTTTTTATCAAAAGAAAGGAAAAACAAAAAAAGGAATCAAATAATGAAATTATTGATAAAATAGCATGCTTAAAGAAAATTTTCATAAAACAAATTACAATGGAAAATGATTTTTAATTGTAAACTATGTTTAAACAAATTTATAAAATTTGTGCACTTTAAGAAAGGCATTGTACAAAAAAAAAAAATTGAAAACAAATTCAAGTACATTTTGTATTTAAGTTGTAAGACGTGAGGAAGATTTATCTTTATTATTTTCGTGTATACTGAGAAACAAACAAAATTGGAGGAATCCTTGAAACAAATTATGAAATTTACAATTGTCAGACAAATGAATATTTTCTGAATACAAGAAAAATAAAGAACATTTTGAAGAATATTTTAATTATAATTTTTTTTTTTAATCAGTGGGTACAGTAGAAGCTCGATTAACCAATCGTCGATTATCCAGACGACTGATTATCCGGACACGTATTTTATAACCGAGTGCATTCATTCCTTTTTTTTAAAAAATATATATCTGCGTACACAAAATTAAACACTAAATACAGTAGAGTACCAGTTATATCAACTCACACAATTTTACAATATGTACTATATTATATGAACTAAAATTCATATATATTAGCTCCAGTTCATATAATCGAATTATATTTAAAAAATTCCTGGGAAATACTGTTCTAATTTCAATCAGATACATTTCTTATTGTTTAGTTACCATTATCTATATTTTGTTACGGTCTCTCGTCATTGCGACACCTGTCATTCAACTATCAGCAATTTTCGGAATGATGTCATAATGTGCTCATTGATTTGAAAATGTTTCATGGTACGATGATTAAACATATTTTTCTATTATAATAAAATAATAATTAAACTTAATTGTTATTTATTAAACTAATGGTAAAATGAAGCTTTATAATACTTAATATCTCCCTATTACATGAACTATTCAATTAGATGAATTTACTTTGCATTAATTAGTTCATATATACGTAAACGATACTATGCAATACAAATTTGTATTGTACGCACTCTGCAAGTATATTTGCATTTAGTCTTGAATATTATTCTATCTAAATTATCCAGACTACCATGAACAATAATTGATCCGGATAATCAGTGATCTAGTCTAGATACTAACTTTGTCAGCAGCACCACATTTAAATTAGATGCGATAAATATTTTCTAGCTTCTAGGCATTTGGTCTTTTCCCTTTTTTTATTTTCTTCTATTATAAGGGTCTGGACGGGAAGGCATTCCAATTTCAGGCATACTTCGAAATCGAAAAGAATGATCATTGTTGGTGAAGCTTTGGTTACAATAAAGTGTAAAGTTATTGTGTGGTAATTCGCTTTATTTTGATTCAAAAGAAAAACTATATTTTCAAGAATATAAAAGTTAGAACTTCGAACAGAAAATCTAAGATCAAAATACAAATAAAGCAAAAGTGAAGGTGTATTGTAAATTTATTAACATTGCAGAATTATTCCGTCAAGGTGAGGCAGATAATTACCAAAACTCGGGTGTGTACAGAAGTCCAAATATTAATTGACAATGATAACTTGCATATCGACATAAGGCATCAATGCTTTTACGGGTTGTTGAGCTGCTACTCACGCAAGATGTCGTCGGATCGATACCAGACAGACAGATCTACGCTATTTTCTTTTTATTCTATGATATATACGAAGGCAATTTTTTAAGTTCGCGGAATGTGCTAGAAAGAGACGGATGTATTTCGATTTAATGATTTAATTTTTCAATATCATTTCCTTCAACATGAATATTCTTAGATCTATAAATTAATTTTCTTCATTAATATAATTTTCCGGTTTGCCTTCAAAATGCTCGTTACCAGCAACCTTCACGCGTTGTCATGAAGCAAGAGCACGCATTTTGTTAATCTCAGTCTCCTTTTTTACGTTAACAGATTCTCTTAAGCTTCTTAGAATATTAGCTTTATTTGAATTTTTGAACATTGGTTTATAATCCATATTAATAGGATGCCTTGTGAGTCTCAAAACACTGTTGCCATGATCTTTCCAGGTGATGGTACGACTTTAAACATGTTAGGGCTGGATCACCGCATTTACGCCACTGCTTTGAATCAGAGTCATAATAATAAATCCAAGTTTCATCTCCAGTAACAATTTTGTTGATAACTTCCACTGGATTATCGCCACACAGCTCCGAAAACTGCTTGTAAGATTCCATACGGTATTTCTTGTTTAATGCAGTATTCTTGGCACCCACCTTGAGTTGATTTTTGACTTGCAAGATGATCGTGTGGAATTTTGAAACTCGTCTTGGATGTTTTGAATCTTTCTGTAATTTATTTTAGCTTGAGCCGACTATCTTCCATGAGGGTATATTCGACTTTTAGAACCATTTCATGTGTGTTGTGACATCACTTAATCTTCCAGGGCGGTCATCATCTTCCAATGGCTTATCGATATTAATTGTTGTTCTTGATTTCCATGCAAACGTTTACCTAACTCAGCATAATTTTAACAAATCAACAGAGCTAATATCCACATTTGACTACAATTTGCCACCTGATTTTTGTTTCTCTTTTGCATCACTTAGGACTTTGTGTTGTAAAATTGATTAATCAAGTAATGAATAGAGAAAAGGATATAGAAAAAAATAAAGATTAGAGCAGCTGCCCACTTTGGGTCAGACCCTGTGGAGGGGTTGATAGCTTGGTGGTTATTTGAAGGCAAAATCTGCTCGCCTTGCCGATATTCGACCCAAGTATGCACATGTGGTTTTTCTTAGAAAATCATTTACAATATTCACAACTAACTTTTACATGGACCCTGTCGGGGTCCGGTTTTCGCAAAATGCGACAACACTAGTGCGGAATGGACCAAAGTGTGGTTGAAATTGAAAGAAGGGGATCGAGATTACTGCGCTACTATTGAAATACTATTGAATATATCAATGACTCTGCTAGGCTTAGTAAAACTCTGTCGAAGAACATTCAAATCCGTCGCTTTGAGAAAACCAGATGGAACCTGGACAGATGCTACAACGCAATCGCTAGATCTACTATTGCAAACACACTTCTCGGGTTGCAAGTATGGTAGCGAGGAGCTACCAGATTCTAGTAGAACGCAGCCTACATCTTGGGATGATATTAAAGCAATATCAACCAAGGGAAATACTTCCTGGGCCATAAACAGTTTCGCCCCATTTAAATCTCCTGGCCTGGACGACATATTACCAATCATGCATGACATAATTCTTCCCTGACTAGTAACGATCTTCAGAAACTTTATCCTACACAACCATGTACCCCAGTCTTGCAGACAGTTAAAGTAGTTTTTATCCCTCAAAAAGGTAGGCGTACCCATGATATCGCAAAGAATTTCAGACCAATTAGCCCATATTCTCTCCTGTTTAAGGAGCTAAAACGCGTATCCAAATACTTAGCTCAAAGGAAGATCTGCTGAGACGTCTTTTTATAAGGTAGTGCGCACTATTGAAAAAACCATCCACTATAATCAATACACTCTAGCCATCTTCCTAGATATAGAGGTGCCTCTAACAATGTACACACCAAAGCCATTCAAGAATCCCTCACCAAGCTAGGTGTGGAACAATACATAGGTCAATGAATAATTTCTATGTTAAAGACCAGGAACAGCAGTCAATCAAGAGCAAAGCATCAGGCACTGGGGAAACCCATCCTATCTAACCTTAATGAACTCTAAGGGAAAAGTGACTGACCTGCTGCTCTTCGTAAAGTAAACAGAATGGGTCTTCCTTTCGGAACGTCAAACGTCCGTTCATACTCACCAAAACCAACAGTTCACAAGTGTTGTTAACCAAACGGCGCGCTACAGCTCTAATTGCGTGTTAGGTATGCTAGCTTAAAACAACCACTTCTACCTACTCGTACCTACCTCATCGATAGCCAAAATTGCTATTCATTCTATAATTAATTTCGATTTATATTTTTCGAACAAAAGAATTTTTTTTTTTTTTTAAATGTACAGAAGCCCCGAGCTTTAAAAATTAACCGCAACCAACTTCACTACTCCTTACACTACGAACAAAGCTTTTCTTTTTGACAAGCATCATCACAAAACGTCAACATCGGCAAGGTACTCTTCTCAATTTGTGCAAATTTTTTGTTATATTTCCACGAGCAGTGTTTTCTTTAAATATACAAACATTGAATGGAATTTTCTTACAATAAGACGTTTCAATATCTAAACTAAGTATTATGTGATTCAATCGTTTAACGACACAAGTGAAAATGTCTGAGAAACCACCGATTTTGCATATTTTGGTTGTCGGATTCCATCACAAACTCGGGTGCCAGGTGATTAATATTTCAATATATAATGTGCCCACTTTGTTTCTTAAACTATTGTTTACTTAAGGCTTTATTAATAAACAAATCGTCGCTGGTATCTGTAGAATTTCTTAAAAAACTCAAAAGTTCGTATAATGTAACATTCTTAGGGGAAACTAAATTTTTCTATTGATTTATCGTTAAGTACATTACTTGTTTTTGTTTTAGGTAATGTATTGTAATGCTGATAAAAATAACTTACATCGGGATGTCCATAATCATGTCGCAATAATTGTTATTTGTAAAATCACAATTTTCGCTTATCTGCCTCAAAACTCGATAATTTCTACGGAATGGAATGACCTTTGCGAGTTCATGAAAATTTCAACGACATTCTCTATTTTTGTTTTATACATTTTCTTCCAGGAAAGATAATCAAAACGCCTCCTCAAATGATATTGACACAGCATTCTATTATTAATGGAATATCCGAATCCCGAACTCCCCGATTACATACCTATAGGTAGTTTGATCCAAATCGAATTACTGGCAGTGTGTTGAGGACAATTTTCTGTGTTGAACTACCTTTTACTCTTCCCATGTCCATGTCCTTCATTGATTGAAGTTTCGTAATTAATTTAAGAAAAAAATAAAATAAATCAGAATAATGGTTTCATTGCTTTATTTCAGACAATGGACCGACATTGTGCTAACTGGAAGAAATCCATTTTTTGGTGTAGTGGTTGGTGAAATTCACAATTCAAGTCACATGCTCAATTATTTCAAGAATGCACTACGTCCATAGAAATACGAAAAGCAGATGGACCCTTTTAAATAGGTTAGGTTGTAGTGGTGGCTGAACAGCCTCACTCTGATGTACATGATGGATCCATTGTGTTCCAGGAAAATTTAATAGCTTTAAAGGTTTCCGGTGGCTTCGTTGACAATTCATCCAAATGATTTTTTTTTTTGTTTATTACAAATATAATAAATTACAATGTTTGTTAACACTACAGCTAGTTACATAAGTAACGAGTAGTTTGCATATCATAATTAACAGGTAGAGAAACAAGTAAATGGTTAACAGTTTACTATTCTTTCGGTTGCCTATGATGACGTCTGTTGGTTTTGTGCGCGGCAGCCGTCTGGGAGAATTAGATACGTTGACATGCACTTGTAGCCTATATGCGTTATCAGTTGCCTTCGGACTGATTTCTTCAAGAACGCTAGGGATCCTTAAGTTTTGATGAAGGTCGTTATTTCTGATGTATCACGGTGCATTTACAATGCTCTTGAGGGCTTTGTTCTGGGAACCTTGAATTATTGCAATGTTACTTTAACTGCCATAACGCCATAGTTGAGAGCCATAATTCTACACTAGTTTCAGGACTTGGTTATAAAAAAGATTTTTATTATGCGTTCAGATCACAAACTTCCGGTCTATGAGTCACTCCATTTTTCCATCTAACTCTGTTCTTTTGATTTGTACCTATATGCTCTTTCCAGCGGAACTGGGCGTAGTCATGCCTAGATACTTTTCTGTATTTGCATCTTGTATTGGCGTATCTAATAGCAAGTCGACATGAACAGATTTGTTTGCGTCCATTCGGCTATTAGATTTGTAGCAGCTTGTAATTTCTGTTCTGATGTACAATAGTTTCCCCAATCGCTAGAATTGCAGTGTCATAGGCAAAGGCTGCAGTTTTGGTTTAAGGTATTTTTGGTAGATCTCTGGTATAGACGATATAGACGAGAGGCCCAAGCACAATTCCTTGAGGAACTTCAACTTTCATCTGCATAAGCTTCGAGTACCAGTTTTCTTGCGTTATGCAGAAGTATCGCGATGGCTACATAGATAAGGCTCCATTAGATAAAAGTATTATTCTGGTAGATATGCGTTTAATTTTCCGTGCCACACACTACCTGTGCACCATCCAAGAAAATGGCAGAGCTGTTATTCTGTGAACTTATTCTATTGTGGAGTACTTACTTCGGAATCCAAACTTGTGACTCTGGATGATGTTTCTTGATTCTAAGATTGGTTTTAGACATTTAGAAATCAGTCTTTCAAACAAATTTGAAGCCACGGGAAGTAAAGAGATTGGCCTATATGAGGAGACCTCGTGAGGATCCTTGTCTGGTATAGGGACCATGATAACTTCGTCAACCTTCCACATGCTTGGAACATATTTGAGATGAATGGATGTATTCATCAAATAAAAGATTATGTAAACCTTTGTTCGCCAGCTGCTTCAGAACTGCTTTTTTGTCTTTTAAGTACTTTAGCTCACGTATTGTTACTGAAGCAATTACAGAATAGAACTCAACATTTCATCACGATAAGTACAAATATAGTGGCTTTTTCGTCATTACTTGTAGCCCTTTGTCCGTTGCTGCATCTAATTAATGGAATGTGTGATTTGTTGGTTGCTTGAGATATTTCGTACACTTCCAGAGTGAATAGTCTGTGGTATTATCAGCTGATAGTCCTGCGAGATATTACTGAAGCAGTATTCGCCGAGGAATGTCGTTCTGGTTCTGCTGCGACTTGGACATTCCCAGAGAAAGTGTGCGTGCCTTCTTCCGCATCGACGTCGGCATATCCCCTGCATAGTCCAGTGGTATTTAAGCGCACCATTTTTTGGTGAGCCTCCAATGTATTGTGGCGTTAATTAACCTATTACAAGTTTTAAGTGTGATGATGAATTTTGTTTTCTCCTTTTTTTGCTGTGTCCATAACTTCCTTGGCGTGCGAAATGATACAAGTGTGTCCCATCTTTCATCGTCCACCCATACGAAGTTCGTTCTTATGCTAAATTTTATAAGTTCCATTGGAGCTACAACTGATTGATCTGCCCTAGTCTAGTCCAGTTCCGTACCTATTCTAGCCTTCTCGATTCCGGAGATGTCGCTATGAGCCGGGGCCCAACAGAGTGTGACATTGTGTTGTGCGCTGTCCTCGGCTAATTCCGAAATCTTTTTATTTGTTTTGATTTTATCACCATGTACGAAATGGCTTTGATTGCAGTGTGACTGTCTATATAAATGTCAAAATTTTCGAGGAGGTGCTTGCTAGTGAGGATAGTTCTCGAGAGGCCTCGGTGATAGCTAAGACTTCTGCTTGGGACACACTGTCGTGGTTTAGAAACTTTATCGTCCGGGCGATACCCTTTTGAATAACAATAATCAAATTCTTAAACGTCGGTAAGTTAAATAGTAAGTGCAAATTTGGGGAAAATTAAATATTTATCAGATCATTCCATAAATATTGGGTTTTGGATACCATCGAATATTCTCACTAAGCATCCCAAATAACAAATTTCGATGTTTTTTTTTTTATTTTTAGTAACTATTGCACAGCTTTTCTTCATGTTTAGAATTTGAACCGTATAAACCGCATATTATGAGAGATATTAACCATTGAAATGGAAGTGGCCAAGGACAATGTTCGTCGTAGTACTGGAACCGAAGTTGCAGATTGCAGTGTTTTTAAATTTACAACGGAATCTAGGTAGACAGTAGTCCTTTACTACTTCAAGGAAACTGTTATGACGAATTGTCTTAGTCTTAGTAAGTTAACCGCTTATTTGACAGACCGCTGTAACACTTCCGACGCTTTGGACAATTATGTTTTTGTTTACCTGGATGGTGCAGCGTCGTTCTACAAAAATGAATAGGGGTCATCTTTCTTGAGGATCTTGCTATACTTTTTTCCAACCTTACGTTACAGAGATTGTACACTCCTCATCACTTCAACACCCGCTACCTAAAATAGTTTTCCGCTCTGAATTTTCAGCAGCAATTCAACCTCTTTTGTTACTGGTCGTTCTTATTTTCAAGATGTACTCATGCGCTCATCCATCTTCATGAAGGCCCATCTTAAAGAAATCCGTAAAAAATTACTCATTTTTATGAAACTCGAAACAAGCTTCCTCCTACGGCTGAAGTAGCTTAGCCCAACTGTAGATGCACTGTGGGCATCCATAAAGATTGTTTAAGCGCTACTGTTTTTTTAAATCATTTTTTATTTTTAGGTGGAGTTCTCCTATCCTCCTCTTATTGTTGGCTCTCAAGGCAAGAATGAGTGTCCATCGGGTTGGAAATATTTGCCAACGCTGGCATTACCAGATGGCTCACACAATTTCATCGAGGACACGGTCTTCTTTAATTTACCAAGTCTAATGGATCCAACTGAGAGTATATTTGGCGTCTCCTGCTACCGGCAAATACCAGTCGAAGTAAGTTAATGACACAGACTTTATGTTAAAAGGTTATAACACCATCCCCCTATTTTAGAAACTAAAAATCCGCACAGCCGATGTGACCAGAAGTACGGTTCAAAAATCTGTTTGCATTTTATCGCGACTCCCCATCTACGGTTATATTGAAGTGAAACTTTCCCTAATAGCCGATGCGTTTTTCGATCAAGGTGACTTCTCGTGTACGGAAATTCTAGTCAAGGCCTACAATCAGCTGAATGCTTGCCTGGTCGATGAACCACGTCCATTGCGTCATTTTTACGTTGGCATTTCACTGCGCGAAATTGTACTCAAGTGGCGTCACAAGACATTGATATTGTTTAAACTTTTTCTTCTACAACGTCGTGTTGTGTTCTTCGGTTCACCCGTACGTGGAATGTGTTGTTTGATTTTGGGGATATCTTCGCTTATACCACGTCTGCTGGAAAAGGGCTTTCAAGAAGTCGCATGCGTTCGTACATCGCGTCCAATGTCACCTATGCCAGACTTTTCCAACCCACTTAAGAATGATGATGATAATAAGAAAGAAGAGGATGACATGCCAGACTTAATAAATGAAGATATTGATTGTGCTATCAATCATGTTGTCAATGAGAAATTAGGTGAAATTAGTGAAAGCATTTCATCGTCATCTTCTCCAGTGAAAAGCAGCCCTGAGTCGAGTCGTGAATTTATTAGAACCGATTCTAATGGCACTGAGGTTGGTAAAAGGATTGATCGAAGTAATTCGTTGACGCGTGAGGCCAGCATGGATACTTTGGTTTGTAAGTATTTTTTTTTTTTACTTGTAAAAAGAATTATTCAGATAAGAATATTTATTTTATCGTAGCCACCCTCTTTGCGCTATCATCTATTAATCCCGATGAATATCGTTCGCCAATAACGATTTTCGCTAGCGGTAATCTCTGTCTCCCGTATCTCTCATTGCCATATATGGATCTACTATCTGATCCATCAGTTCTCAGTTACGTTATTGGAACGTCAAATGTCCTCTTTCAGCAAAAGCGAAACTTGGCCGATATTCAAGTTGACGTAGAAAACTGCACAATAGAAGCTCATGATCTAGAACTACGAAGGCAACTCATACTGACCACAGAGGATCTACGTTTCATTGATTACTTGATGCGTCACGTGCAGAACCCCAAGGAAGATGCCGAAGGTAGTGAGTATTGGATTCGGGACCAATTTCAAGGATATATGTTATCTCTCCTGCGTACGTCTGTTCTACAGGGTAAGTACAAAAATAAGACACACCTTCCCACATGTATAATTATTTCGTCTTTCTTTAGATAATCCCAAAGATTGTGATCATTTTAACAATAATTTTATGGCGACTTTTAAAAAAACTCAATGTTTCCAAGAATGGTATGATGTTCGACCAGAATCTGGTTTCTTTGAGATTCTACCTTCTGGTCATCCATTCTCTGGGACGCTGTCAGTAGCCGACATGAAGCTCAAAATTGCTCAGTGAGTCAAATAAAATGGATAAAAGAGTTTTACTAATCATTTTCATTCTCTTCTTAAGAACAATGCAAAATAGCGAAAGTGGACGAAAAATAAATCAGGCAGTGAATACAACTAGTCGAGCAGTTGGTTAGTAAAAACTCAAATTATTCACCGTGATTCATTTGTCATATATTTTGTTCACTTCTGTTACCTTTTGTTTCTTTAAATAGGTGGTGCAATCTCCCAAGCTAAGGGCGCCTTTTCCAACTGGTGGTCATCAATAACCACAACACCACCGGTGACGGCAATTCCACCGCAAAGCACTGCAACATTCCACACTGATAGTTCTGATGCAGAAGCAGCTGATGCGGAAATTGACGAAGCTAGCACTCCAAATAAGAAGGAAATCTCAATCAGTAACACATCAGAAAGCTCTGGAACAGATAAACTCGATAGTGCTGAAGAAATTGTCGAGGATGAGATGGAAAAGAAAACCGAGGGCATTGTTGAAATCGCCAAAGAAGCTGAATTGCTCAATACGAACAATAATAGCAGTAGTAGCACGAGGAAAAATGGAGAAGTATTTGTGGTATAATTAGCCAGATGTTGTCTGTTTCGCCTTATAATTGCCACACGTAGTAAGTCAAACGTTTTATTACCGAATGTCACACTCATTATGTTGATTTATTACACAAACCAGAAGTAATTTACCCTACTTGTTGTAGCAACAGATACGTAAAATAGGGAAATGCAATAAACAAAAGAGAAAATAACTATACAAACTTTTTTTTTTTTTTGTTTATATACATACATACTTATATCCATACCTTATTATCCGTCTTGGAATATTTTTTTATTATGTTTTCCATCCCATGATACCCCCTATGATTAGTGTTTTCTGAATTTAAAAGACTTTATTTTACATAAGATATATTTGGTATTATTCAACTTTATAAGTAGTGATTTGTCAAACAATTTTTAGCCGGAAATTTATTGAGGAATAAAAACTTATTTATATGATCTAGTTGTTTGACGTATTTTGATAATAATTCTGGAATACAGAACTATATACGATCAAAAGTAAAAAAGAAAAGATAAACAAAAACAAGATACATATACTTAAATTTTATCGTATGTTTATATTTATAATAAATAATAATTATTATTAAATGTAATTGTATTGAGATAACTAATATATACTACATATATAAAAAGCATATTACAAATTTTATTTTACAAAAAGTGTTGGATAAGATCCTCGATTTATTTATTTGTATGTGGTTCTTATCAAGTCTTTTAAGAAGATGACGTGCTTCTTATTGGATTTACGTTCTAATTGTTTTATTTACTCATTCTCAGTTAAATTAACGGTTTTTCTACCGTATGGTAGTAAAAATGCCAAAATTCCACTTAAAATCAAGAAAATACTAGCAAAAAGCAACGCCATTTGGCAATTATATTCGAGTAATGCTCCTACAACGTTCGTTCCAATGACGCTACCTATTCTTCCTATCATCAGAGATATACAAACTGCCATCGCCCTAAAATGATAGAAATTTATTATTTTTTTATGCATTTCTGAATAATATTTTCCAAATTTAATTAAGATTACACAATATCAGCCTAGCAACTCAAAACAGTGTTTTATTCAATCAATAGGCAACGATTCATATCCACTCTTATTCCCATTTTGTTTCGTGGATTTTTACCTTTAAAGTTTTTTTTTTTATAATCTCTTTCACTCAAACAGCTGAACATTAAAAGCTTCTGAAAATATATCGCCTGAAAGTGAATTCTGAACCGAAGTTTACTTATTCTGTAGCAGAAGAATGGTGATGGACCTCGCCAGCTTGCTTAGTAGAAAGCTCGAATGGCGCATTTCTAGGGATCATTCCATTGAATTCTTTGGAACATCTACCATGGTGCATCTAACCAGCTTTCAATGAGCCAACCGATTAGAGATCTCATATAGCTGTGGAATAATCTATTAAGCCAACTGTTCGTTTCTGTACGATGTGGAGTAAATGAAGTGAATGTTTTGGATCCGAGTTCAAAATGTGAGAACAATACTTAAGCCGCGGTCTAACTTGTACTTCGCTTTGTATAGAAGAAGAAGCTATTCCGCTTTAAAGTATCTTTTTGTTCTAAACTGATTTTTATTATTATTATAACTAAAAAAAGTAAATTGTTAATCTCACAATAAAATCTGATGAAATTTATGAGAAAATTTCCTATTTCTAAAAATTATAAAAACTAAAGTGTACGACTGAGGTGCACATACCATCTTCCATATACTAAGGAATTAGTATATGGAAGATTAAACAGATCTTTCAATTATAAAATTTAAGCAAAATCATCTAAAAGTAAAAATGATGGTTTCTTGAAATATGTTAGATATGTTCAATATTGGCCGTGTTTCTTAAATTAACCCTAGTTAAGAAAAAGTTCGGATAGCAAACAAGAACAAAAGTAAACTGGGTATACAGACATTATCCAAAGTTACCGCTAAAGTCATTGCAGCAATTTTTGAGAAAATCGAATTTTTCAAAACCGACCCGAACCCACATATAAAGTTTGAAGTACTCGTAAATATGGTAAGTTCTTAGGATGCTGTACATTCATACCAATGGACAGACAGACAGAATTGAGAGATCCACTTTGGTAGTGGTAAGTATCATATATTGTTATCAGTGTTGCCGCACAGCATTTTCAGATATCTATTGCAATATGTTGCTTCTGTATTATACCTACAATTTAATTTGTTCTTCGATGCTTAACTTAAACAAATTTATTTTTTTCATTGATCTGCCATTGCTATGTTTTGTACAATGCACACAGAAAAACAAAATTAACGTAATAAAAAAAGAGTCAGGCCTCGCGCGGTTAGTGTTCCGTATCGTTATTTTAAGTGTATTCTAATTTTGGTCATATGGCCGTCGAGTAAAACAAACTCATTTTTTTGTTCCCTATGAACCGTTAAAGAAATTTTGAAGAAATTTGATTTCTGACACATCAATCAAACGTGAGAGGGCTGTGGCAGGCGGGTTTCAAAAATGTTTAAATCTTATTAGCTTAACTCAAGAAATTCTAAACGGATTTCAATGAAATTTGGTTTATAGGCTTAGACTGACACGTTAGTAATCCCACTTGGAAATTATTGAAATCAAATGAAGAGGGGGTAAGATAAGGGGAGGGGTTTAAAACTTATTCGAATCATAATTTCCATATGGATTACTCAAGGACTACATAACATAATTTAATGATATTTGTATTGAGTTAAGTTGAGTAAGACTTACAAATACGTCTTTCTAACAATCATCGAAATCGGATGGATACAAGGTTAGAAATGGTTGTGTGATTTTTCAAACGATTTGGTATAATTTTTCCCTTACCATCTCATGACTTACATACTCTCAATTTTGTTAATTGTTTTTTTATTAATAGTTTAGGAAATAGAAGAATATGCTATAATTTTCGAGCTTCTTTGTTCAAAAAACTATCTAAAAAAGTATATTTTTTATATTATAAATAGGTCACTGTCACCCAATTTAAGAGGTGACACACACAACTATGGAAATAGGGCTGAATAATTAGTTTCGAATTATTCAACATTTACTGGCAATCGAGTACATAACTAAGCCAGATCCTTATCTTCTAGAGCAAACATTGACTAATGACGTTCCTATTTAAAAATTGAAACAATTGCCGTCAAAATGTACAAGTGCACTCTTCAATAAAACATTCGTCAGATTCTTCAAAATTAGTTCATATACAATGAAGATTCGCAAATTTTACTTTCAGAAAAATAATTAATTGAATTCAAAGAATAAAAATTATGGTCGTTTATCTTTAAAAGCAAAGTAATTATTTACTTCAAACTGGAATAGGACTGGCGGTTTGCCTCTTCCAGTTTCAATAAATAAATCTGTTCAGTCTACTACCACTTTTATACCACGAGTGTTTATATATATTTTTTTTTTAATATACATACCTCAAATGAGTTGGAAATATATCCACAGTTACCGCATTAAGCACAGTTGTTCCTATTCCACAAACGAGAAATACAACCAAAAAGTATACTGCCACAATTGGAATATTCACAAGGGCACATAAAACTCCACAAAGTCCGGTTGCCAGAAGAAAGATGACTAATATAAGGACGTATGAAATTCAGGGCTTATTTCATACTGATGAACCAAAGTTATAACTTACACAAAGTTGGAATGCGACCTACTTTTCCAGTAAAGTATCCCACAAATGAGAATAGCACAACATAAATAATTTCTAAGAATAACGTATGTTGAAATGTTGATACTTCCAAAGTTTGATCACAATCCGGCTCCTATAAAAAATATTTTCAAGGCTAATGTCGAATCTATATATGGATTATTCTTCTTACATTAAAAATATCTGTTGTAATATTAGCTCTCTCTACCATGTAAAAAATCTCACAGATTTGGTATTTCGCGTTTGAATGTTCACTAGTAAATTCCATGACACTATTGAGTAAATAAGGAAACCACATGTAGACTCCTTGAGCAGAGAAAAGTATCCAAAATTGGATAATACATATAAGAACGGTTTTTCGACAATGTTCTCGCATAAAAAGTGGTGCTGTTTGGTTCCACATGGATCGCACAAGAACCGCCATAGTATTTGTCTTTCCACCCGCCACTTTCAATCGTTGTCCTTCCTGCACATCCAGCTTTATCGAGGTTATCTGGAAATTATGATCGGTTTTGTAGAAAAAAGAATTCAACTCACAACCTGTTCTCACTTCATAGTCATCCATACTATTTCCGGTATTGATTGAATAGATTTTTTTCAAAACCTTTATTGCCTCTTCTTCCCTTCCAACTGAAAGTAAATATTTTGGGCTTTCGGGCAAGCGAAAAAAGCATAAACCAGAAATGAATCCAAATAATCCACAACAGAGAATGTACATTCGCCAAGGTCTATAAACAATATCCACCAGCGGTACATAGAATGACCAAGTTTGATTAATAACTGCCCAAGCCATTATTGGATACACAAAAGAAACAGCAGCAGATACGAAACCTGCAGACATGATGGCACGATTTCTCATTTTATTGCAATGAAATTCACCGAGGTAAGCAAAGATAGTCGCTGAGCCACCAGACAATCTAAAAGAAAAAGTCCAATTAAGATTTAAAACTAGCTTTGCGTAAAAATACTCACAAAAAACCATTCACATATCGAAGAATAACAAGGACTAAAAAATTTGGTGACAAACTTGAGACTACTGTAGCAAGGTACCCGGCAATAAGTGTCGGTTTAATAACTTTCCTTCGTCCAGTGGTATCTGCTAAGAATCCCCAGAGATGTGAACTGGATATGATCCCTAAGAAACCCATAGTGCCCAGAATACCCTTTTGCTGGTATGTAAGGTCCATATCGCACTTAGTTATTGGCAAAACAAAACTGATGCCCAAAGTTTCTAGGATGACGTTAATCAGGATTAATCCAGAAACACAAATCACGAAGTAGTTGAATTTTCCATATTCTAGATTAAATGGACGTTCGAATATTGTAAATTTAAATTATGCAACTTTTATTTACTTGTCTCCTCTAGAGCCTCGTCAATATGCACTGCCTGTCGGACCGATTTTGCCATCCTTATTTCTCCTTTTGCTGACAGTTTGTCCCCAGCCAAACTTCGAACTAACTGCAATGAAAGAGACTTCGAATTGTAGTATTAGTAGCTAATAGTTGACAATTGAATGGATTTAAATGAAAGAGTTCTTGGCTGGGCTTTGTTTCGATCTATAAATAAGGAAAACAGCTTATCTGTCTTCTGAACCCATAAATTAACTAGATGTTATTTCGTTTGCTAGTAGCTTAGACGTCACGGGCTAATCTCCCATTTTTATTTTTTGGGATTAATAAGTAAATATTGTAATTGTTATTTTGAACAACACTGGTTTAAATATAACTATCTTAGCGGCGGGGTGCTACTATACTCATACATTACTACATTTACCGCCATAAATAAAACAAATAGAGGAAGCAAATAATGTAAATGCTTACTGCAATGCATTAACTAATTGATAATCAAATTGCATCATCTCTCGAAGTATTACTTCGTTAGGGGCTTACAGCACTCTCAATGTCACTTCTCCAGACTTCAATGGTAGTGAAACGAAGATCTTCATTTGCTCATAAGACCTTAAAGTGTGCCACGTTAAACTCAACACATTTTTAGATATAACTCTTTTTTGGTGGCTGAGAGAGAAAGAGACTAGAGATCTGAGATCTGATAGAGCACTGGAAATCGACCAATCAACCTCAATGATGTTACCAACCGTATTCTTAAGATGCCAAGTGCACCTTCAGACAGACGGCATTCAATATCAACAAAGCGGGATTTCAAAGGGATAAAAATAAAATCTCCGCAAACATCATCAGAGAGATAGCAGTCGCCGTGTCTGCTGTTAAGGTTAGTAAACACAGAATTTTTTATGCATTTTATGGCATCGTTCTACTCAAAGGTTCTTAAGCAAACGACCGGGAAAAGAAGCTAATAAACCCAAGATGTACCGACCAACCGCTCTGCTCACCACCTTCTACAAGTTATTGGAATACGTGATTTTCAACAACCGCTCTAACGACGGTTATTGAAAAAAATCTATAAGTTCCTGAAGATTATACCATGTCATAATATGACTCACCTCCGAAACAAGTGATATGAAAAAGCTGAACAATGGACTGCCGCAAGGGTCAGTCTTGGAGCCATTTCTCTTCAACTTATACATTTGCAACCTCCCTCCGACAATCTCAAAGAAATTTGCATACGCCGAATCTGCTAACACAGAATGTACTAACGACCGAGTCCTAAACGCTGACTTTGAAGCTTTTAATGTGTATTTTAGAAAGTGGCGACTGTACCCAAGTATGTCGAAAACCGAAGTTTGCTGGTTCTAGTCTTCAATGGTACACGGCTAAATCACAATCCGTACCCGAAGTACTTTGGAGTAACGCCGCACAAATCGCTGAACTTCTGAAACCACCTCACAAACTCAGCGGGCAAATTAAGAACGAGAAACAACATCAACCGAAAGCGTACTGGAACATCGTAAAGGGCCAGCGCATTATCACTCCATTCTGCTGCCATCGGACAGCTAAACAACACTATGTGTCTTATAAGTGGAACTTTGAGGCTACACCAACTTATTAGCTTGCCATGCTGATTTGCGGCTCTTATACGCTACTTCTACATACTATACCCTTGCCCGCCCATTTTCTTGAAAACTATGTCGAACAGCTCAATTTTTTCATCATTGTCACTTGCTCCTACAGGGCAAGTATTATTTTCATGAAAAATTTTAATTTTGGTATTAAAATTATAGAGGAACTTAAAAAAGTGGGTCTCGCAATTCTGTCCGTCTGCATGTATCTCGGCAATTTCGATAAACATTGTGTAATATGGCATCCATTTGCATATTTTAGCCAAACTCAATATTTCACTAAAAATTCAAATTAGTGTTAGTTAGAATACAGCCTTGGCCAAAAATATTACATACGCATCTTATATTTCTCGTTGCCTGAAGTTTTTTGTCTGCTTTTCCTGTGTTATGGAATTACTCAACGAAGTTGTAAAAAAGGATTCGCATATGGGAGATGCAAATGCAAATATTACTTTACCGATCAGTGCACGATAGTTACTTGAGTTGTATAGGCCGACTGTTAATTTTGCATTCATTTGTCGTGGCTTAAAAGTTTATTATTTTACTTTGCAAAAATGGCCAAGACAAATGATTCAAACTTTGAGGTAAGTGTCATATTTGAAGTCCTTTAACTGTTAACAGTTCTATGAAATTTCGATGTAGTGCAATTTGTTGGTGTTTAGTACCTCTGATGTTTCTTTTGTGAGACGAAGGGTTGACGAAGCTGCATGGCTGCAGACGGAGTCGGGGAAATGTTCGTCTGTGATGGTCTGATGGACTCTAAAAAAAAAACATAAAAGTACTCACGACTGTTTACGCATCAGCTATCAAAAAAATGTTGAGTTACATAGAAATATAGCTATAAAAACATAATCGCTTATATTTCAAGAAAACGCTCCAAAACTGGGCATATACTCGTATGTACATACATACAAGAATATTCGTAATTTTAATTTCTATCTTTTTTACGTGTATAATCTTTCATTGATTATGACAAGTATTCCGTAATATTTAGGCTACATGTCTAAGTCAACAAACTGCATAATGAAGGTTTTTTTTCTTAGCTTTTCCTTTCCTTTAATATGCACCTTAAATTAAAATGTATTTCATATCTCTGTTTAAACAGTGCAAACCAAAATATTGGTCATATTTATCTATAGGAAAATATAAACTTCTTCCTATTTACATATATGTAGCTTTGTTCAAGTTTTACAATTTTAGTATACACTTGTAATCTGTTTTAAACCCACCCACAGACACTCTCTTTTATCAAGGAGACTGAATACTAAAAATTTGTCGTATTCGTCTTTCTCACACTCCTAACTCAAAAACTACGAAACACATTTCAATAAAACACTAGGTCAGGTGTACTATGTAGATGGTCTCAACCAAAAACCATTTGAAATGGACTGAGTGGGGGTTGAGTGCTAAAAGTTGTCAAATATTTTGATTGTCAATTTATTCTATTCTCACACACCTATCTCAAGGACCATTTAGTGACTATTAATAATCTTTGGCTAGTTGGTTTGATCTTATGTGCAGATAGTTTTGTCTGAAAATCATCAACATTTAACAAACTGGTGATATGATATAAGTGGTACAATCTCAGAAACACTTGATAGATTTTTATGAATTTATCGAAAGTCGTCTCCATCGCACGTCTAACTTAGGAACTATTGCATGAATTTTGATTTGGTTTGTTAGTTTGGAATCGTGTAGATACAGTCTTTACTTTTCAACATAAAAAAAAAATTACAATTAGTTATTATTATTATTATTGAAGAATATATACCTATAGGTACACTTTGTAGTTCAAAGAACTATTGTCGAATGTATCATATCGAAAAAAATTATGTAATAAATGAAATATAAAAGGTGGTAGTGGGGTGATTATGGTTATGGAAGAAACAAATTCTACACATTTATCAACATTTTAATGTAAACTTAAGATCGCAAAATAATTCTTAAACTATCACGCTGAGTAAGTGATTTATTTAATTTAAATTTAAATTAAAAAGCCATTCTTTTAGTCTCTCGATTGAAAAAAAGAATATTTCCCTGCTGAAACAGTCCTCCTCGCAAAGATTGGAAGTATTGTTAAAGTGTATTGGAGGCAACACTAGAAAAAAAAACGTTAAAAGAATTTGCCATTTCAACGGAATTCTGAATGGACCTATCTTTATAAGTTTAATGGTAGATTTAAAGATACACTTTTATTAAAAAGTTCATTCACAATTGGCCATTCTTTTTTTAAGTTGTCTTTGTCTAGTTGAAATTTATTAATATAGTAGTTTTCCTTAAAAGTCGATACATCAACTTCTTTACAAATTTGACTATAAAGATCACGAAGACAACATTATTAGGATTACATTTTATTCTAAGCTTATTCTTATTTTTAATTTCCATAAGCAAGGTTTTTGTGTCCATGTCTTAAGTCTCTTTAATTTACATCAAGACATGTCGTGACATGACGCCAACTTGAATTCATAATTGTTTCGGTGTATCACTATATATTGGTATATTAATACGAGTAAGTAGTAAAACTTTTTGGTAGCAAGTTATTTATTTCATACTTTAAATTCCAAACTCGGTTATGTTATTCAAACAATTGAAAGCTTGAGTTTTGTTTATTGACTTTTATTCGCGTTTTTAACTAATGGAAGATTTTTAAAACAATGTAAGTATATATGTAAGTATGTATACATTGATAAATTTAGTTAGTTAAAGTATTTTAGTGCTAGCTTTATAGTGAAAATTAGGCCATACTCTTATTGAAATTGAAAGTTTGAAAAACATTTTCATACCTACATAATATAGTTCTTAAAAAACTTACACTCATTTTACCAGACAATAACATTGTGAATAGTATTGACATTAGTGTCTTCTTATACATATTCCTAGAGTATTTCCAAATTTCTCTTAGTTTATTTACGCTCCATCAATTGATCTGTCGGGTTTTCTTAATGTTTTACCATCGGGTAGTAAAAATGCCAAGAATCCACTTAAAATTAGTGTAATACTGGCAGTAAGCAATCCAGTTTGACAATAGTTTTCGAGTAAAGCCGCAATAACATTGGTTCCACTCACACTACCAATTCTGCCCATCATTAGAGATATACAAACGGCCATGGCCCTGAAAAGAAAGTATGGGAGAGTTAATATATATCAATATATACATACACTATACAAAATGTGAATAAGAGGTTTCGTTTTATTGTGACCTATCTCTGCCCAGTGGCGTAAGATTCAATAAAACAACCACAAGGCGCTTTTTGCGCTTAAGATCTGATACCTACTAAAACTAGATGGAGCTAAGCTGGCAGACTAAATGCATGTATAGATTTTACTCAGTTCTTGCCTTTAACTTTTATAGAAAAACGAAACTTGAAGGTGTACATCTTCAATTAATATACCTTAAATGAGTTGGAAATATGTCCACTGTAATCGCGTTAAGAACTGTAGTTGCCAATCCACAAATGAGAAGTACAACTAAACAGTACACCGCTACAACAGGAATGGTGATGATTACACTCAAAATTCCACAAATTCCACACAGGAGAAGAATTAGGCCTTAAAAGAAGCAATATAAGCCAAAATTGATATAGTGAATATAAATTGTTGATACTTACACAAAGTTTGAATTCGTCCAAATTTTCCAGTTAAATATCCCACGCCCAAAAAGAGGATTACATAGATAAATTCCAAGACTAACGCATGTAGGAAGGTAGAAAACTCTAAAGATTGATTACACTCATTGTGCTAAAAACATTCAAATTTTATTCAAAATTTCCTTCTATATTATCGTATTTATTTTTATTTACAATTTCCATTGTGGAATTAACAACAGCCGTACCAGCATCGTCGACTAAATAGAGAATTTCACATAATTGAAGTCTCACCGTTGGGTTTGAATTAGTAAATTGCATAACCTTATTAAGTATATATGGAAACCACATGTAGAGACCGTGGGCAGTGAAAAATATCCAAAATTGAATAACACATGCTAAAACAGTCTTACGACAATGCTCTCGCATAAAAAGTGGAGCAGTCTGATTCCACATGGATCGTACAACAACCCCTATCCCACTTGACTTGTTTCCGCTTTTAACTTTAAACCTTTGAACCTCTTCAATATCTGCCTTTAAAGAGTTTATCTGAAAACACAAAAACTATTCTGTGAGCATATCCTCAAGTTGCAATCTATTACTCTTACTTTATAGCTATCCACGGCATTGCCTGTATTGATAGAATATACTCTTTTCAAAACTGCTATAGCCTCTTCTTCCATGCCAGCAGACAGGAGATATTTTGGACTTTCGGGAAAGTGAAAGAGACATACACCACAAAACAAACCAAATGTCCCAATAATAAGGATGTATATCCGCCAAGGTCTGTAGATAATGCCCAACAAAGGCACATTAAATGACCAAGTTTGATTAATAGCCACCCAGGCTGATACGGGAAACAAAATGGCGGCTAAAGCGGAAATGAAGGCTGAGAACATAATGGCACGGTTTCTGATCTTATTGCAATGGAATTCACCAAGGTATGCATAGATAGTCGCAGAACCACCAGATAACCTAAAGAGCATTTATTTATCTTGAATTAGAGAAATTCCTAATGGATTTCTTTGTTTTGAAAAAAAAAAAACTTACAAAAATCCATTCACATATCGGAGAACAGCGAGCGTTAAGAAATTTGGTGAGAAACTTGAAATTACAGTCACAAGATATCCAGCAATAAGCGTCAATCTTATGACATTCCTTCGACCAGTTGTATCTGCTAAAAATCCCCACAGATGTGAGCTGGAGATAATGCCGAGGAAACCCACAGCACCAAGAATTCCCTTTTCCTGGTGAGTTAAGCTCATGTCACAATCGATTACAGGTAGCACAAAACTAACACCACAACATTCCAGGACAACGTTTATCTGAATGAATCCAGATATAAGAATTAGGCAATAGTTGAATCGTCCAAATTCTAGGTAGTTAAAATTTTAAAATTCGACATTTCAAACCTTACTATTGTACTCACTTGTCTCCTCCAGAGCCTCGTCAATTGGCACTCGTTCATCAACCGATTTGCCCATCCTTACACTGAAAGTGTCGCTCGTAGCGAATTGAGTCAACTATTGCAACCGAATCTTGCATTGTTTCGAACTTTAAATAACCAAAAGTGCTTATCATGAAATTCCATAATAAATTGGATTTACCGTTGTTTGTTAGAAGCCAATAACAACTCTCTCCGTCATTTACTAAGCGTGTAATTTGGTTTGCTTCGCAGAGATTAACAGGTAAATATTATTTTGGTTATACTATATTGAACAAAAGTCTATACTCGTATATGTACATAAATAGAATGCCGGCAACCACTTAAGGTGAAGCACATATTAAGTAGATCTAAGGATTTTATTGCATTTCAAAGTGAATTAAAAACATGTTCTTTGGGAATGGTTTGCTAGGATAATTAAATATAATAACGATACATTCACTTCAGTTTTCATCTTTTTTTAACCAGTTAAAAAACCGCTCAACAATAAAATTATTCAAAAATGAATATTAATTATTATTAGAATCCTTATAATGCTGTTCGTTGACAAATCTCTAATGCTTAAAATTTAAACAAATTCGTTGGAAAATAAAGTTTACATTTTTTGTTAAGACCAAAATATCTTTTTTATCAAATCTCAATATGACATATCTTAAAATCTTGGTATGTTACCTTACAGCATATGTACTCGTTTTTCGAACCTAAGAGAAATATAAAATGTTATCCAAATCCTTTAAGACAGTTTTCGAGGAAACTGAATTTTTCAAAATCTATCCGTAGATAGATACCGGCAATTTATGGGTGTAGAATGTTCAGATTTTGCCTTGTAATGTGACCCAACAGATCTCAGATATAAAGTTTGAAGAAAATCGGTCTAGCTATATTTAGGCTGCAATAGGTCGTACATATGTAAATGTAGATGGATAGACAGATATATCTGACAAAAAATTGAGGGAACTACATACTGTTTTCGATTCCTCTATACTGTAGCAACAATTTGTTTATAGCTTTTCGCTATACAAATATGGGATTTTGATGGCACGTACAAACTGAACGGTTATAAACATTGAATTATTATTGTAGATAATTGTCCCTATCCCATAGGGCATATTAATTTACAAAATACATGAGTCGATGCAATGAGCATCGAAAGATGAGCCGATCTAGTCATATCCTTCCGTCCGTATGTCACCAGTTTTTGGGCTTTTAATTATGAGTTAGGAAGATGAAATTCAGTTTACAAGCTTTATAGAACTCGAAGTAGTACAAGTGTAAAAAATTATAAAATCCGCCGTCTTTTAAAAAAAAAAAAACCTTTTCTCAACATTTTTACTAGAAACTGAAAAATATTGCCATAACAAAATATATAAACGTTCACATTCTCTACAATGCGTTCATACTTTGTATAGGGTGATTCAATTGAAGGTTACGATTTAAATTTTTAATAAAATGCATTGGTTTTTAATAAACTGCTGATTTGTACATCAATATAATTTGTATGTCAATATAAGTTTAAATTGTAACCTCCAATTGAATCACTCTTCACTAGGCCACGCCGACTTTTTAGGGGTATTTTCTTAAAATTGAAACTGATATTGCTTTCTTAAAGCTTTGTTATAGGAAGAAGCCATAAAATAAAATTTTCTGATAAGAACTCTTAAAAGTTTCGGAAGTATACTTTGAATAGAAATGTGATAGAATATGAAGGAAGGGTATCATACGATCCGTTTCAGATTAATTCTAACTTTCCTATGTGTTTTTATTTGTTTTGTGACAACTCACATTTTTGGTATAAGTTTTTTTTTTTTACGAACATCATTCTGCATAACACCTTCTTGTACTTCTTTTACTATTTTTTACGAGGGGACTAACAAGCTAGACAAAAAACAATAGAATTTCCTTTTATTTTAATACATTTCTAAAGTCGTCCATTTTCATTTTTTTATCAATCCGTTAAAATAAAAAATAAAAATAAGATTTCCCAAAAAATGGTATGCCATAATCTTGTCGATGTCAAAAATTGATTTTGATTCGATCGAATCATAGCCGAGAAATAGACAATTTTCAAAAATCGGTTAATAAGCAAAGTACAGTTAAAAGTATTTTTTGGAAAAAACCTGGTACGCCATCTGATCCACCACAATTCAAATATCAAATTTGATCAAAATCGTAATAGCCGGTCTAGACAAAAATCGCTCATTAGTAAAGTACCGTTAATTTTGGGGTTAGAATGAAAATTCCGATTTTGCCTTAAAATGTGGCCCTACTGACCCCAGATATGAAGTTTGAAGAAAATTCATCCAGCCGTTCGAACAGACAGACAGACACATAATTGGGAGACCCACCTTATTGAGCTTCTTTATCATAGTAATGTCAAGTTTAGTCAACAGCTCGATCGACAATTTTCAGAAAACCAATATTTGCCTTATAGGTAAAAGCTGAACTCAGTAAAAACATAGTCCTGACCTTATATATTTACATAGTTGACACACAATCTGCTTAAACCAGTGTCGATTTATTCAAAGCAATCAAAAAATTTCATGTATTGTCGCGAAGTTAAGGAGCAAGGTTGTCAACACTCATAAGGTCATATGAAATAATATACCCAACCTTGAATGATAAGTATAACGTTGTTTAATTGTCTACTTTGTTTAGTGATGAATAAATAAAAGTTAAACTTAATTTGTTAGATTTACTCTATTCAAATATTCAGTTGTTATCAGTCTATTAAAGAAATTCCATTGGCAAATAGTAGCGAAGTGAGTGTCTAGAAAGTGACGTATTGAATTGCTACATGCTGTAATAACCACGTGCCATATTTATTTTCAACACTTCTCAATCAATGAAGACGGAGGACATTGGCTCCATAGGACAATTTTAAATTCCATTCATGTCTTAATCGCCAAATTATTGTTCCTTGTATTGCTCATATAGGTTCGGTTTTTCGACTTGTCGAGAGGGAACATTCCGAATTTTATTTTATACATTCACTACCAAATTGAATTTGTAATGTTCCTTCTAGTGCCTTGCTAATCCAGGCTAATTAGCATCTATCGGCGACAAAATTATTGTAGTAGCAATTCTTTTTTTCATATGATCATTAGTATTGTTGCATCAGTTATTGAACCGATTTTCTAGGGAAGACGAATGAAAGGCAAGGGGAAATATCGACAAAAGTGGAAATTTCACGCTGCCTTTCTTTTCTCAATTATCTTATAAACCGTTGAGCTTATATAGAAAACACCAAAATGAAAGAGCATGCCATTTTATATGAAACAGTTAGTTCAGTGTTCCTGTTTTTAATTAAAAATAAAAATAAAGGGCACGACTGGAAAGTCGAAAAGTGGCGATCATATTTGAGTTACCGAAATATGTTAAAAGGCTAAAAACTTTTCTGAACATATGTCCAAAATTTGAATGCCATATCCTCACATACATACACCTGTATGCAAAATAATAGCAATGCTATGTACATAAATTTTCGAAGTCAAAAAAAAAAATATTCCAATGAAAAGCTTTTTTTTTTTTGTTTGTTAATGAAGGTGAAAATTTCGAATGACACAGTGGGGTTCAAAACCCAAAGTAGTGTGGGATAACCGCACTAAAAACACCTCCCTGATCAAGACCAACCAACTAGTGATCGACAAAAGATTTGGTTTTCAACGTTAAGTCGGTTTTGAGAAGGTATTATAATTTAAATACGGCTCTCATAATTGTCAAAAAAAAAGTTCATGAGGTTTGGTTCTTCTTAACCTACGAATATTATATCGTACATTTAAGACGTCATCTATCTCAGGATTAATATGCATCTGCAAACGCTCGTTGTGACGCATTGCGTACTTCTTAATCACACCTGTTACGAGGTCAATCTGCAAATCTCGATGCAAGTCACTATTTCTAATATACCATGGGGCATTCACTATTCCCCGAAGGACCTTATTTTGAAATGTTTGTATTATTTGTACATTCGTTTTTTTTTTTGTACAACCCCATAATTGGATACCATATGTCCAAACGGGTTTAAGTATCTGACTACAGTATCTAATAGGATTTTATTCTCAATGGACAGTTCTGAGTTATATCCTTACAACCAATAAAGTTTTCTCTATCTAATAATTAGGTCTTCTACTTTCTTTTTAACATGTTCCTTCCATTTCAGATTAGCATCCCGATTCATACCCAGATACTGTGTTAGAGTAAGGAACTACATGGTTATTAATAACCACGGAAACATTCGTTATTTTTTTTATTTGTAAAATTGATATGGGTGGACTTTGACTCATTAAATTTAATTCGCCATCGTTGCATCCAATCACATATCTTGTTAACTGAATTTTGTAGCTTTTCTGTTGCTTTAGCCATACATCCATCTGTTGATAGAAGAGCAGTGTCGTCTGCAAATGTGGCTATCATAGTATCACTCGCATGAGGTATATCACTCGTGTATAATATAGTATAGGGTGGGTCCTAGAACTCTTCCCTATGGAACACCTGCTTGTATTCCTTTAAGTTCAGAGTACGCTGAACCATAGCGAACTCTAAAGAATCTGCCTGATATATAAGATTTAAGTATCTCAAAGTACTGTCTAGGTATGTCCCTATGAAGTTTGTACTCTAAACCCTTATGCCAAACTTTGTCAAAAGCCTGTGCAACGTCTAAGAATATTGCAGAACAAATTTTTCCTTCCAATGCCTTTTCTATAACATTAGTTATACGATGCACTTGGTCTATCGTCGAGTGTCTATTTCTAAACCCGAATTGGTGGGTGGGGATAAGCTTTCTTTGTTCTATAATTTGGTCTAATTCTGGTCTAGTCTTTTAAGGAGTTTCTCGAAAAGTTTCGATAATATCGGTAAAAGTAAGATTGGCCTATATGAGGTACCTTGATTAGGTATAACAATAAAAGTAAATAATTATTAATCATTTATTTATGCTTTATTTTAAATATCTAAAATTAAACTTGTTTCATAATTTCTTGTAAATAATAAAAAACAAAAACTCAAAAATTCAAAAATTTTGCTTGTGCAGAAAAATAGCAGTAATCCAAATTTTCGGTAATTGTGCACGAAAAACTTATTATTATAAAAAATTTAGAAACAGATATTTAAAATATTTAATATCCTGTAGAGTGTGACCTTTATCGACGAGCACAACTGAACACCGATGTGACATGGAGTCCACTAAATAATGACATCTGTGCAATGGAATATCTGTCCAAGCAGACTGGACTGTTCGCCACAATTCTGCCACGTTTCCAGATTTTCGCTTGAATACACCTTCTTTTACTTCGCCCAAAGATTTTCAATAGGATTGAGGTTAGGAGATTGAGCCGGCCAATCCATGATCTCAATCGCATTATTTTAGATTGAGAACCAATTCTTCGCTAGCCTACTAGTATGTTTGGGGTCATTATCTTGCTGGAATATCCACTTAAGTGGCATATTCTAGTCGGCGTATGGTAGCATTACAGTTTCCATTATTTCGGGATACAACTTTGCATCCTGCACCTGTGCCGTTGTAAGAAAAACAACCCCAAACATTAATTTTTGCTCCACCATGTTTTACTGTCCGCAAAACATAGCGAGTATTATATTCTACGTTTGCTGAAAGCTGGATCCAAAAAGAACAACTTTTGTTTTGTCTGTGAACAAAACATTTCGACATATGGTAGTGGGCCAATTAAAATGATCTTTTGCAAATACCAATCTCTTCTTGACATGACTGGGTTTCAGAAGTGGAACCTTTCTCGGACTCCTCACGAACAAATTAGCTTCAATAAGTCTTCTCCTATTTGTGCAAATATTAACATCGAGATGGAGTGTTTGCTTTATTTTGGAATAAGTCGTAAAAGGATCACTGTGTGCCAAACGGACAATGTTGCGTATCTCATACTGTGGTATTTTTCTTTTTCGGCCTCGAGTTTCTTCTTTTTCCATCCACTTTTCAGCAATTGCCACCATTTTAATAGATCACTCAACAATATCCTGGATAAATTGAAATGTTTTGCCATTTGAAAGCAAATTCACTCTCGTTTTTCCGGGGTACAATGCTTTCCCCGTCCCATAGCAGGCTTGTAATATTAGTAAAAATTATTTTAATTCTTACTGTAAATACCTAATAAACTCACCAAAAACAAAACATCTTAATATTTAATATATTTTAATCGCTTTTGAATTTGTTTATTATAGAATTTGATAACGCTGCTATTATTTTGCTAAAGATAAAAACTACGCTTTTCAAACAAACTAACGGTATCCTTTGACAGCTTACCATATGTCTCAAATAATTTCATGTGGTTGTTAACTACGCTTTAGTTAACTTAAAATGGTGAAAAACTATGAATACAACTCATATATCTTATGGGAAGATTACATTCATGCTATTATTTTGCATACATCCAGCCGTGTAGGCTGTAGTCCTTAGTACAGACAGACAGTCGGACGGACGCACAGAATTGCGAGACACACACACAAATTGATCAAAATAAGTAGACCGTATTTTTTTACGAAAACAATACAAAATAATAGGCGAATTATTACCCGTTTTAAAGGGTTTTTTTTTTTTTTTTAAGCGCCATTTTCATTGGCTTTGACAAAACATTTAAAAAAAACAAAGTATTGGAAATGTGTTGCCCCTTATTTTTAGTATGAAATTTAGTTTTTTCCTAAGATCAAGTCTTTCAGAAATGTTGTCCAAAAACAGTTAAGGAGTATTCACAGTTCAGCGAACTGCGACCAAACCATTTCTAGTATTTTTATACACACAAAATTGCAAACTAAACATTTCAAAAAGGAACTGAGTTAAATTTTAAATTTAATACAAAAAAAAAAAAATTAAGAAAGTTTTTTCGAAGAAATTTACAATTCTCTTATATTTTCGCGAATAAGCGAATGCTTCTTGCGAACTGTCAACTTTTATTCACAATCCATAAATGTAGAACGCATTCCACATTTTCGCGAATACATTCGCTCGATTTAATCTCCGAATTAATTTGTTTTGATTGGTCAGACCTCATAAAATATTTTCAAAACCAATTATGTAAGTAGCAGTAGAAATATTCACCCCTCAGCGAATTGCGACCAAACCACCCAAAATTGCAAATTGTGCATTTCAAAAGGAACAGAGTTCAAATAAATTATTATTTAATACAAAAAAAGTTTCTTCGAAGAAATTAACGATTCGCTTATATTTCCGCTCGAGTTTAACCTCAGAATTAATTTGTTTTGATTGGTCAGACCTCACAAAATACTTCCAATACCAATTATGGTTGAATTAGTTGAGGTTTTTTCTTTAATATTTGTTGACTCACTCCAATTGTACACCTTTATTGTTTACAAACACACAACGAATGACAACTGAAATTCGCAGATTGCTGGGACCATGAACATAATGCATATGGTTGTGAAAACCATGTCAAAATTGGCGACTATTTGCTCGTTCGCAGTTTGTCAACTGTGAGCAGTCCTTTACATCAGTCGTTTTTTAAAGATGGCGACCTTACCACAAGTTGAAATAAGCTAATTATTAAAAAAAAAATCATTATGAAGCACATGTTAGTTCATTCGCTTTTGATTGCCTTCATGACCACTGTCTCCTAGCACCCAAATGAAATGTACATATGAGCAATTGTACTTTATTAGCCTTGATTGCAATGTTCTTGTTGGTTTTCGACCTGGTTATATTGTCTACCTCATATAAGAATCACTTCCAAATGTAGGTCTGGCTCTGTTTCCACTTACTGCCATATGTACATAGTTAATTGATAGGCATATCGAATATTTATCAACATTTTGTGTCAATAGAGAAATTGTTTGAGGAATGTCAGTCCGTCCAGCCGTCAATATGCAACATAGGTCGAGTTCATAAATGTAAAAATGCTGCATTCATGCAAATGTCGCGTTCATTATTGTAAAAGTACTGCATTAGCATTGCAGGAGTTCGGCAACACTTGTGTTCATAAAAGAAAATTTACAGTAGCATGCTGTCAATTCGGCATGTGTTTTTATTTTGTTGCCGTGCTGCATGAGAAAAAATGTATGAAAATTTTTCGTAAATTGTTTAATTTTTACTAAAATATATGTAAATACATATTTATTTATTATTTATATTTATTTATAGTTTTTTGTTGATGCTTTCAAAGTTAATACCATCCACTAGATTTATTATAGGTAAGTCTTAATATCATTTTTTGTTCGTACATTGTTAAGGATTGATGGCGATTATAAAAGATATTCAAAATATTTAATATTCGAACTGTCAACGACAAAATTGTTTTCAAATCTGTCATTTTTGACTTTTGATTATAATATGCAATTATGAACTCATTTTTGTCAATGCCGCATTCATGCAGCCACATTTGCGTTCATAAATGCATTCTATGAATATTTGTTGCATGGCATGGGCAACATTATTTACAATTATGAACTCACACATATTTTGAGGCCTTACAATTTGAGCTAAGCGATTCAAACATGGTACATGTTCCTTGGGTCTTAGATTTAATAGTTTTGGAATTTCTAAAAAAAAACGCCCACTGCCACATCCACAAGGACCAGTTTTCAGGGCATTCATGGCCAAATATCGACAACTGAGGTCAACTATTAGGCCTATTTTACTACACGCGTAATAAAATTGGGTGATGCGCAAACAATTTATGAAAGTTACAAAAAAAAAGTTAAAGCAAAAAAAAAAAAACAGAAAAAAATGTTTAAATTAAAAAAAAAAATAATAATTTGTTTGAAAAATAAAAAAAAAAATCTATAGTCACGGACAAATTGTAACCGTCCCATGTTTTGTCATAGTTTTGAGGAAAAAGGAAGAGAAAGCTTATTGGTACATATGATTTTGGCATTTCTGTTGACCTACAATGACCTATTTTTTTTTTTCAGGTCGAAATGAAACCCCACAAAACTTGTTCTGAAAATGTTAATCTGTAAAGGGAGCATATGGGATATCATTTTGAAGAAGTGCTGGGAAAATAAATATATATGATATATGTATGCTTCCGTTTAAGGCATACGTACGAGTACACACATGCACAACGTTCCGTCTGATTTGTTCGTCAAAACACTTTTGTTAGTTCAGAATTTTATGGATTCGGTCGCAATATATGGTAGGTACGCCTATATTTATCTTAACTCTGTTCAAACTGAAAATACTTCATGTTTGTGTTAATTAATTACATCCAATTGCGAATTCAGAAAAAAACCGTACTATATACACTGAACAAGTACTATTTTTATTTTATTACAAATCCGTATTCAAGAGTGGATTTAAATGTAGTATACGTATAGTTGTTTACAGTGGATGCTAACAAAAAAATCTTAATCGATAGCATGTCATACAATAGTTTCATAGTCATCTTTATTCATTTATTTGTATATTTTAAACAATCTTCCATACAAAAGAAAATCAAAGGAAAAAAAAAAAACGGAATTTCAATCAAAGTACAAAATATTTCTACATCTATAATGTTTAGCGGGAAAAATTTGAATTATTATACTATTCAATTAAGGACCTACCAATGACATAATGATTACAACATACTCTCCCTCTAATTAATCTCACTAATGTTACTGTTTATGTTACTAAATCTGGGAGCACAAGAGAGTATCTTCTCACCCAAATATATGAGAAATGCAACATTCAAAAGGAATAAGATAATTTTGTTTAATTAATATTTTTTTTTTTTTTTTTTTATTAAATTTTGTTAAACTTCTTAATTGCTGTTACTTATATTTTATTCGTGTTTTAATTGTATATTTCTCTTTTTCTGTGTGTGTGTAGTAGGGGTGTTAAGTGAATTTGCATAATATTGGGGGGGTAAATTGCGGCTGGCCCTTAAAGTTGACCACAATCGGCAACAACAATTTTCTTGTTTGTCTTGCCCGATTGGCTACCAAAAGACTCAATCTTCTTGACAATATCCATACCCTCAACCACTTTGCCAAAGACGACGTGACGATTGTCCAACCACGCTGTCTTTACGGTGGTAACAAAGAATTGCGATCCGTTGGTGTGGGGACCGGCATTGGCCATTGACAAAATACCGGGTTCGGTGTGCTTCAAGGTGAAGTTTTCATCATTGAACTTATTGCCATAGATAGATTTGCCCCCGGTACCATTGTGGTTGGTGAAATCACCTCCTTGGCACATAAAGTTCGGGATGACACGATGGAATGTTGAGTTCTTGTAGCCGAATCCCTTTTCGTGTGTACAAAGAGCGCGGAAATTCTCAGCAGTCTTTGGGACAACATCGGAACGCAGCTAAAAAGAAAGAGATAATTAGATACAAATTAATAAAGAAAAGAGAAAATACGTATTGATTCTAATGTAGGTAAATGATAAATATCAAATGTAAACAGCTATTGATTAAATGACTGGTTGTTATGCTTAAAATGTAATTATTACTTGTCGGCACTACGAAGGCAATAATGATTCCCCCCCTAATCGATTCGAAGCGATAAGATACCATAGTGTACATACGTGTTGTCCTGTATACACCCAAAGAGCTAATGACATACAAAGTTGACCCAAACTCGGATGACTTCACTTTGTTGTTCAAGGCTACAACTATTAGGTACTAATTTTTTTTTTTTCCTTTGTTATTGTTCTATCTTATTAATATAGATGATAGCTGTCAGTATTCGTATCTATAATACAGACAAGTCGGTATTGAGTCATGCAATTGTGTTTAACAAACTGACAAATAATCAATGGCCCCATCGAGAACTGTGTTCGCATTGCATTTGTATAAATTTATAAATTTTTAATGATAAGTCCACTTTAGAAATGGTCATGTATAGCTTTTTTTAAAAAGTTTTGTTCAAACTGCACAAATTACAGAATAGGAGTTGAAGTATAGGCAATTATGTTTGTAGGTATCTATCGATTGCTAAAAAAAAAAAAGGGATTCGTATTCGAATAATATTACATTTATTCTATAATTACTTTTTTTTTAAGTATCCAATAAATTTATTGTCATGAAATATCACACGGATGCTGTTATTCAGGTCGTTTCATAGCCCAGCATTCCAGTATACTCATTTATTTGCAGTTTAACCAGGTATTAAAAACAATTTCAGCATTGAGTCATCAATAATGATTTAAAACAAAAAGATGAGAACATTATTCAATAAAATAGTTATGAGTAAGAATATTAGACAGTTAATGGTGCACTTTGTCTAAATATGGTATGAACGATAATGCAATCTTGTAACGTTATGTATTTTCATAGTCAGTGTGATCGGGAAAATACGATAAAGAAATCGCGGCTTG
Source organism: Pocota personata (assembly GCA_963082735.1). Lineage (NCBI taxonomy): Eukaryota > Metazoa > Arthropoda > Insecta > Diptera > Syrphidae > Pocota > Pocota personata. The sequence goes on along the minus strand of OY720430.1, from coordinate 43,306,060 downwards.
CTTGCAAACTTTTTTAAGGATATTACACACAAAGCACTCAAAGCAAACTGTATAAAAGTAAAGTGCTGAATTTCCATATTTTGCTTTGTAATACATATAGGAACTTGAGAATACCTGGGAATTTCGATGAATCTTGTTTCGTTAGCAAATTTGTTTGGGTAGGTTTTAAATTTAAGTCATCCAATATAAGGTAACTTGAAGAGCGAATAAACCGGTGAGCCTATCATTTCTTGGGAAATGCTCGCTTAATCGTTGGAGATAGAAAGGAACGACGTTGAAACAAGTTGTGCAACGACCGAAAAGCTTACGCAAATAATTCGGCATACATATCTAGGTTTTACCAAAAAAACTGATGTCTATAAGGTAGACCCAACTTGTTCTGTATAGAAACCAACCAAGTTTTTCAATGGCTTAAATATTAGTATTCGTGTAAACAGGTTACAGCCCAGAATGCCAAAAGATCTGCTGATGATAATGCGATACAATTCTGAGCGTCAGACAACCTTAAACCATTTCGGTCTAGTCCGCTTTAATGAAGAGGAATGAGAGCTGACCGGTCAAACACAGGTCGTAATAATATCGTACAAAGCATTTTTTTAGATAAGATAAGAGCAACGCAAACAAATTTGTCTGTAGTGGTTGGGCCGACCCCAGAACTCTTCTGTCTTGCAGTTGGTGGGCACTGCAGTGTGCGGTTAGATAGATGGTCGAATAGGTGATGTTCGTCTTCCTATTAAGAAGCTGATCAACAGAATGCCTAGATTTTGATGGCCAAAGTGGTGCAAGTACGAGGTGGATTTATGGTGATGGATGCTATAGTGATCATAGAATACTCACAACATCCGTGAATGCAACATTGACGTTGCATTGGCAGATATATTTATAACTCGCTTATAAATCGCCGAATTTTATTTGATGTGTTGGTTGATCCGAGTCTAACATTATAACAGTAGTGGATTGGAGTTGCAATAAGGATCAAGTTAAAGGAAACGCACAGATCCGCCAAAGGGCTGTTGCGAAAATTTAGTTTTATGGTATTCAATTCGAACACGGGTTCAACAAAATTTCGGCAGCAGCGTAACAAAAATCTATTTACGTATATAAATAGTTTTATATGTTCTTATTTATGATAACGAAGCTAAAAATAAAAACGGTTTACGGTTGCGGTTCTGATAATTAAAACTTTAGTTGATAAGAGCTGCTGAAATGACTTGCTTTTTGAAATAAACCTATTTTGTTTTTCAAGACTAAACTAATTTTTTAAATTGTTTTCTTTGAGGTAAATAAACAAGTAAAAAAAAAATGCTTCAAATAGAAATATGTGTTGCCATTCCATTTCAATAACCATGTGCAAAAGTATACCATGTTTACTAAATACTTTTTAGTTTTGATATTTATATTAATTGATTCACGTGTGGGGAGTGAATACACTTGTTGTGCTAAGCATACAGTTCTTTGTACCTCCGGGATAACACCGCGACAATTGGCATTAATGGATATTGAGTTACAGAGCTTTTTGGGAAACGTTATCTGCGTCAAAATGCTTTTGTAGCATGTTCGTAAACGCAATTTGCAAGTCATTTTTTTTTTTTTGATAACGTTTTCAAGATCAAACTACGTTGGCATAGTGTCTGATAACGTTCTTTTTTTTTGACGTTTCCGAAAACGCCCACTATCACCATTAGGTTTGTTCGATATCCCCAACACCAGACACCCTGAGTTGTTACAACATTTCCATGGCAGTAAAATATCCTAGAGCAACCTCAGAAATTCTATTTTACATCGAACACAAGTACGTTGCCCTAAAAGCTGTCATTCTTCTGTTTTCGCAAGTAAAGCGATTTGACTTTACATTTTTGGCTATTATATTTTATAAATGTTTGCATCTCATATTTACACATTTTTATTAATATTTTCCTATACTATTTTTGACAGCACTTTTTCCTTTCCCCGTGAAAATACCTGGGGTGAGTTCAGTGCGCTCCCAGTACACACATCGAACGCGGTGCTGCGGAAGTTATTGCGCCCTAGTGCGCTCATCAAACAATCCTAGTATTTTTCCATGCCGCAACGAATATGAACACCTAACAACCTTAAGTTGAAAAGGAGCTAGGCTGCTGGACCTTAAAAAGAGCAAAAAAGAATTTGGAAATACATATTTATGTACCAACATATGTATGTATGTACATACATATTTATATCATATTTTGAATAAGAATTTCACAAAAAAGAAAATATTTTATTCTAAAACAGAGCACAACTGCGATAGTTATGTTTTAGTCATCCACGTTCTGCCAACTGAGCAACTCTCGATGGTTGATGGTAAAAATAGTTGGCACAAAGTAATTTGTTAAACAGAAATAAAAATCAACAAAAATGTATGCGCCAGAGATTTGAACCCACGATTGAGAGTAACCACAATGGACCGTCTTAAGCCCAAAACAAGTGAAGTCGATTTTGTCCATTGTTTAATTTATGAAGCTTTCGGCTTCAGAATCACTGTTGTGGGTTTTCGAATTTTTCATTTGTCTATGTACATATATACGAGTAAATACGTTTTCCATAAAGATTTCGCAAGGGATGAAAAAGTTTGACGTTACCTTAACATCCAGTCAGATTTTACTTTCTGTGCATCTGCGGCTTAAAATTGTACGGCTTTCATTTATTTCTTACCAAATTGAATTCGGACGTTCCTTATCGTCAAGTATTTTTTTCCATTCTCCTGATGCCATCATCGATCAACTTTTACTTCTAGCCATATGCCCACCCTAGTGCCAAAGTTGAGTCGACATAAGACTGGGAATCGGTTCTTTTATTTATTTTATACGAAATAGATGATTCTTGAAATCAAGAATTGAACCGTAAAAGAGTGCTTTTATATATACGCACATCATGCTTAAAATGAACACTTCCACAACAATTGCTTCGAAGCCAAGTTTAACTGTGTTGCTCTAAAGCACGAGACTCAAGCTAAGTATCTTTCAATAAACATATCACGAACACAGCTGAGAAATTAAAAACTAGGAATAACATCATAAAAATACTTGCTGGATCGTAATGATAAACAGTACGCAAGTAACAAAAAGCGACTGGTAGTTAGATGTTACAATGAGAACAATCGCAAATTCCATTAGGCCAACACCAACCAAGTTGCTGCCAATACTCAGCAACATAGCTCCCCTTGATGTGTGTAGGTTAGATTGGTAATTGTGTTGATGACCTATTGTAGGAGAACGTAAACTTTCATGCACGCGGAGCTACTCTTCCTTACTATCCTGTAGCCTTGTGAACCTGATGTAATAAGTTACATGCCTCTGGTCCAAGAATTCAAAAAGGTAATGTACAATAACTACCTCACAGTTCCTATAGAGTAACCTGTCCGAACTAAGATCAAAGAAACCACTGTTGAAAAAGGCTGAACACCTCATACGCTAAATAAAACCTTATACTGGAATTAGTAATAGAGGTAGGTACATATGTACATACCTATTTTACTTATTCAAACACAAATTAACAATAATGGACATAGTTCTTGAGCAGTTATTCTATTAACGCAATGTATAGTGGTTAGATAAAAAAAAAAAAAAAAACAGATCTGGCTTATTGGTGTTAAACTTCTTTTTTTTTTTTTTAAAAATGACATTCTTAATCGAAAAATACCTTTGTATGTATCTAGATCTGTACATGTATTTTTTTATAGGTATGTACATACGTACATGCATATGAAATGTACCTACAATCAACTATTTTTTTTTTAAATTCTAAGATGCCACACCTACATATTTCAACTGGACTTTTTTATGGAAAAAGGAATACGTCTCATTTCAGTAGTTTTTCGTTAGACATTACTACAAATTGTTTCGGTAACTATGATGATATACAAAATTAAGAAGTTGGCAACTATGACTAAGACTGACCATAATTGTATGATGCTGAGTCAGAGTAGACTTCTTTCTGTATGACTAAATGGACATACAACAGACTGCAAACCATACTAAGCACAAATTAAAAAAAAAATGTTCCATGATTTGAAAATCAATGCACAATTCGCACCGATTGGTATCCTTGAAAAGATCTCATTTTCTAAGCGCAAACAGGCACTATGTACCCACCCACCCATACATACATTTTCTTCATTTAAGAAAACACAAGTAAACTTATTTTTCATCACTTCAATTTCAACTTCAACCACATGTTCACACTCCCGTGCAACCTGAACCTCAATCTCTACAAAAATTATATGAATACGCTATCTCCATTGAACACCTGAATGTGTAATCGTTTTTCTTTTTTCATACACATATGTACATGAGGCGTTAATGAGTTTATCTGAATGTGGTAACCGCTGAAAAAAATCCCCCCTAAGAATAAAAATCTCTATTCAAGGTCGAACTTTTTAGCCATGCAATTCAATCAATAACCTTATATTCAGAGAAAAAAAAAATGTACCCCTTTCGAAAATAATAAAAAAAAAAACAAAGTACAAGCACGCACCAAAAAAAAAAAAAAACTCTAGGTCCTAGACCACGCCATGGCCAGCATCAAAGGAGAACCTCTGTGGAAGTTTCCAGACTTTTGGGCGTTCTTGTGAAAAAGTGCAGTTTCTTTTTATAAGAATTCGAGTTTTTATTATATACAACCATATCCACTAATGAAAACGCACACTGATGTGGATTCACCACGAATACTAACAACCAGCCGGTATGTACAAATGACCAAAGCCTTTAGCTTTGCAAAACCTTCTCATCATGTAATTTCCTTGAAAAATTATGTACCCTCATTAAAGATTTAAAGAAAAAAAAATTAATTTTTATAAGAAAAATCGAATAGTTGAAATTCCTCGCCGTATCCATACCTAGAATTTACAACCACATAAACACACAAAGCTGACAACTCCACACTTTCACATTATGCAAATCGTTGTGTCTGCAGCATACCACGAAGCAGAGGGAGAAAAAAATCGCATGGAAATTCCCCGGAATTAAATTCGAATTTTCGTTCGAAATTAATGAAAAAAAAACTTTAAATAATCTTTTTTACGTGTAAATTTTTTTTTTTAACTACTTACTTCCATAATAATGCGACCCACGGGCTGATTATCAGCGGTCATATCAAAATACACACGAGGTAAACCCATTTTCTTACTAGAGAACTGGCGACGACACAACAAACTGAACGCTGACTGACTCCAAACTAGATTCGAATTTTGAATTAAGATGGCGAACGAGCGCGATTGTGACTGCGGTTGTACAAATGACCGGCAAAAAGTTGTTCCCAAGAAGGCCATGTTTGTGCACATGGATTGTTGATGGCGTAGTGTGCTCTACTGTGATATACGAAAATTGGAGAGTTGGTACGGTTGGAATTGGAGAGTTTTACACAGCCTGACGCGCTTGGTGTGCTCAGTATTCTGAAAAAACAACCGGAAGTTCGGTCATATTATGCGATTATAAAATGACTTTTCTGTCTTTGGCTATGGAGAAATGTTATGCAATAAAAGTGTTGAACCGGATGAAATTATCCCGTGGGAAATCAAGAAGTATGTTTCATGAGAACTCTAAACAAAATTTCGTAGTACAAGAAAATAATTAAAAGTCAGAATATTTTTTTTTTTTTTTTGAGCTTTAATAAAACAACTTTAATGAATAATTTATACTTTGAAATTAATAGTTATAGCTAGAATATTATCAGTTTCTAAATTAATAGTTTGCACTTTAAGATGATTACAGTTCGGGCGAGTCGTGCAGTGAAACCTGGCTTATTCAAAAAAATCCCGAATACTAATTTATTCGATTCCCTTTAGAAATTTTCACAAATAGAAAAAAACTTCTGTTATTTCGGAATTTGCATGTTTCATGTTACGATCAATTATTGTTTTGTTTCCGTGGGCAGACACTGTCACATACAAGAAATTAAGGGTTTGTTTTGAATGTGAGCCTACATGGTAGACAATTTTGTACTTGTTATATTCAATTTTTTTTTTTTTTTACTCTGGGAGGTGGTAATCTTCATAAGTCGAAACTGAGGCAAACACTGTCACATGCAAGGAATAAAGGGTTTGTTTTGAATGTGCGCCTACATGGTAAACAATTTTGAACTTGTTATATTCAATAAATGCATAACTAAATACACAGTATGTATTTAATACTCTACAAATTGAATTTGATTTATTTACCCTCATTAATTCGAAATTTTAATTTCGATATACCAAATCTATATAATTGGAAGGAATTCGCGCTTCTCTTGAAATTCGAATTAGAGAGCTTCTACTGAAGCTTTCAATTATTTAGAATAAACATACATTAATTTTGAAATTTGGAAGTCAATCTTGTCACTTCATCACCACGCTGTGTTATAGAGTTAACCTTTTATTGCAGTGTATCAATTTATCCCACAAGGCAAGAGCACTTTTTTCTATATCAGCGAGTAAATCGTCAAGTGTAGAGTTTTAGCAACTCGTTGTTTTGGCCGGTATTTTTACTATAATGGCATACTTTCAAAAAATGTTTGTGACTGAAATACTATCAATAAAAAAATTATAAAAAAAAATTAAAACTATTTTGAAAATAATTTGTATGAAAATTTAAATTTATTACAATTCATTTGTTGTTTAGCTATCATTTCGTAAAATAATACTTTAAAAAATAATATAATAAAGGGAACAAATATGCTCGTGTAGCAGGTGAATCGTTTGATATATTTTTCATGAGAATCGGCCTCGTCGTTAAGATTCCATGATAGAAGGTAAAAAAAGACATTACATATTTGCGCATTGTTAAATTAGTACTTCACTATCCAACAAATCCTAATATATCTTAAGCCCCAATGAATAATAAATTTTTGATAAGTTCCGGTCTATCGAAAGCGTATGTTCTCGTTTCCCGATGCAAACAAAGTAATGGACCTGGGCTTATATGAAAACTTCTCATTCCCCTTTATATTGCAGGTCCCAGTATGGCTAGCAACATCAACTTCGGTGACGTAATGTAGGAATATAAAAACGAAGACAAAGGCTCATGGAAGATAACGCAAAGCCACAAAATTGCGTATGGTTTATATTATAAATTATGTTATACTTGGTGATTGCGTTTTGATCCAAGACAATGGACTTAAAATAAGAAAAAAAATAATTTTACGTCAAATTTGAAATACTGAAATAGTTTGTTTAGTTTTCTCCTTGATAATTAACTTCAGATAATATAGATTATTACAGATAATTTTTTTTTAAAATAAACGCATTAAATTAACAAACTCATGCTTAAAATGCAGAAAGTATCAATAACAAACAAAATTTGTATTGACGCCTGACTTTGAAAACCTGGATTAGACCAGAGGCCTGCGTTGCTAGTGCCTACGTGCAACCTTCTCTTTGGACGCTTCGTATCCTAAAACGTTCTAGCAGAACTTCAAAAACTATTATTGTACTCGTCTTTACTAACTCGAAAGAGTTCTTCTCTTGCTCGTTATTTTATTCCTATTGCGGTGAAGTGGAAACCGCATATGTGAACATTTCCTCTACCCTCCCTTCCTTGGCTGCCGTTATCGTCTCGACAACCCCTATATTATCATCTTTTCTTTCCTCAGATCTTCATCCTTCTTATTTCCAAAGTCCTCATAATTTCATCCTTTTAATTAAAGTCCATTCGTTTTCTTCCTTTACTATTCATTATTCCTTTTGACTTAAACAAAATAAATATGTAATTAAAAATCACATATTTTGATTTATGCTTTCAATTTAATTTGTATTATGCTTTCAAGTTTATCTTTAATAAAAGTATTTTTCACCTATTTCGAAAGACAAAGCATCAAAAAATGAATCAGGAAAAGGGCATTGCATATACGTATTTTTCCAGATTCATCGGCTCGTTTCGGAAAAAAAAAATCGAATGCATTCACACCTTAAAGAAAATTAGAGAATGGTGTCGGTGGGGAATTTATGGGAACACTTTATCGTTGTCTCTTTCACATACAACCCACAAATAAATGGCAGGCGACTAGTGCACTTTTTGACGTGAGCTCTTTAAACAAGTTTGAATTAATATGTTGTTAAACTCTCGTTAAAGCATAAATAAAATATTAACCAAGGTGAAGTGCGTATTTGTTGAATAATAAATAAGTTGGTAGCCTATTTGAAGCATATTGTGAAAATAGAAATAAAACAGAACAGGTAAGAAAATTGTCTTCTTGATGATATTGTTCGAACAGAAACTTTGTTTTCTTGTTATCCAATTTAGTTTGTGTGTTGTGCATTTGCATTTGAGTTATTATTTATAGTTGACTCTTTAACCTTCGTCATTTAATCATACACCTTAAGATAGACGATGCATTAGCAGCATAAAACTTGTAGAACTGGTTGTTTAGGTTTGGGTGGAAAATCGATTACCACAATATGCAATCAAAACAACAGACATCCCCTGGAACCCACTCCAGAGGGGTCTTCAAATGGCTTTATGCGGGATGAAAGTTGTGCATGCAAACCCATAGTGATGCCCACTAATGGTCTGGCAGACCAAATATGGTTTGACTAAATATGTAATTATTAATTAATATAAATACTACCTACGATTCATGTCAGCATAATTTCTAACTATAAATTCGTGGTATACAGCCTAATAATCGAATAAAAAGCGGTAATAAAAGCAATAGAAATAATAAAAATATTTTTTATTTATTATTCCAACGGAACATAGTAGATATTGAGTCCACGTTTCGCACCCGGGTTTATATTTTTTAAATTAAAAGACGACTTCACCTTAACTTCCCAAACCAACATAAGTCCAATGAAAAATCACAGTAAAGTCAAAGTATATTCTTTTATTCAAAATATTAAGAAAGTGGACCAAGCTTCGACTCTAAATGCGATATATGTATATGAAGCGACATCTTAGGACTACTAAATAAGATAGTTACGACGCGGAAGGGAAGGTATTATCTGCAGACAAGAAACACAGTCTTGCCTTTCTCGATAAGAAATATCCCATTCCGTACATTCAAATTGTGTGTCGTACTTTAAAGCCAACTTTGTTTATCAGAATTCTTGCAAAATGAGAATTATTATTATTTAATTATAAAGTGCATCTTATGCTCGAATGATTAGTGTAGATGTTGACCATGTTGGGAACAATCAGCAACAACGACGTAGCCGAGTTGGGTAACGCTTGTGTTGACTATTCGAATCTGCGTCGAGAGTCGCAAGTTCAAATTCCGACAACACGGATGATTTTTGGTATTCTTATTAATTTTGTAAAAATGTTTTATTAATCATATGTACAATTCAGACATACAAGGCATTCCTATCAATGATTTAATGTCAATGTAAAGAATGAAACATGTTTGGAAAATTGCACAAAGGAAAAAACTTTTGGAGCGTGACCATGTGAAAATAGCCCTATTTTCACTCCAACTATTTAACCGTGTGACCATGTCCAAAAATAAGGCGCCATGTGGGAAGCATCACTTTCATCCAAAAAACTAATTTGTAGGGCTGAATCCACCTATAGATTAGCAGACATCTAGAATGTGTAGATTTATATTTCTTTATTTCTATGCATACGTGTATTCTTATAAAAAGTGTTTTTACTTGTACCTATAGCGCAAGTATTGATTTCTTAAATTTTCAAAAACGAGATCATATCGTAATTTTCATTCTAACCCCAAAATTAGCGGTATTTTCTCGAAAACGGCTCTAACGATTTTGTTTAAATTTTATATTTGACTTGAGTTACCAAGTTTTTGGATAAGTTGTATAACGGTACTTTACTTTTGGTAATTTCTCGGATATGACTTAGACGATTTTAATGAAAATTGATAAAGTGGTTTCATTTGCTGATTGCACTGAGAGTGTATTCGTAAGCACTGTCTCACACATTTCCAGTACCGGATATATGCAGCCGAATATACAATTTCTAGTAGTTTCCGAATCCGGCTCCAAGTGTATAGAACCAAATGAGAGCGTTCACACTTTATATATGTATGTACATATACGTTATACGACTCAGAAACGCCGGATATACGTCTATTTGTTTGCCGAACAAAGCTCACGATGTTCAACAACAAAAAAAGGTGACCTAATGGAGGGGACAGCTGGTGTGGTACTTGCGTTATTGGAGTGGGTCGCCTTAATTTCGGAATAAAAATTATCAGGAAAGGATCCTTTTGTCTTTTAAGTTGATAGGCAGTGATTTTTCCGTATAATAAGTTAGTACTGGTACCTGTATACTTTTTAAAAGTATTACATATGAAAAGGAAGTCATTCGAAATCGAACATCAATTGTGCAGCCTGTTATGTCCGCACTGCTTCAAAGTATGACCTTTTACATGTAACCTTTAAAGATCGTTTACATTTTTGCAGGGACGATATCCTGCTGCCAGGCAGTCTCATCTTCTAACTCTAGATAAAGATCAATTTTCTCAACTAACCGATCACACCGAAGTTCAAGTAGGTATAGGCAAGCTCAGGTCAAACAAATCTGCCTAAACTCTTATCTAATAAAAGCTGTGGGGGATTACTTGGCAGAGAACTTAAACCAACTAGATATCATTTTTCCGATCCGTAAGAAAGAAGACCGCCTTACTTGTACCAATTACAGAGAAATAAATTCCCCAAACACAATCAAAAAATGGTTGATTCTAAGTCATCTTTATCATGTTATGGCTAGTTTTGATATTTCTGTAAAACCGTATTGCCTATGTAAGTTGAGGATGGATAAAGGTCGCGGTTCCTTCAACGTCGGAAAAGATACCATTGAGAATTTCAACAACTCACTTTTGTATGTATTCTCGCAGTCGCTGAAAGTGACAACCTGTAGAAATTGTGTCACTGTAATTGAGATTTGTCACATTGCTTAATAAAAAAAAATTCTTTTATTTATTAAATATTTAAAATAATCCAACTGCCCGATGATTTGATAACATTTACAATTTTTGTATAGAATGCCGTCCGGTGGACCAGTGTATCAGCCTACAACGGTTTCATATGAAACCCGTCCTGGAGGATTACTGGGACAAACATCTGCAGTCTCTCCAATGAAAGTACTAAAGAAACCAATGCCTCAAGTGGCACTTTTGCTTTTTGCTTTGATTTCCATAGCCGCTGGTGTTGCTATGATAGCCAGTGGTGCTGCTGACTACGCCGACAGTGAGGAACATAAAGAGGAGTTAGGAATTGAAACAATTGAAACATGTGAAGGTATCGATATTGGTGTCGTTACAGGTGGTGTTTTCATGACAATAATTGGGTTTTGCCTAATTGGTGAGTTTCTTTGTAATGCAATCAAGTTTGTAATAGAAAAACAAAAATGGTGTATCTCTTCTAGGGCTCTATATTAAGGTTGCCGATTGGAGACGCAATTGGGTATGCCCCTGTTACTTTAGCAAAAAACAAAGCTTGGCTCGACAATTACAAGGAAATAGTGGGGGACAGATATTGGCATTGAATCCTTCAACGGATCCTTTAGTATCCCATACTCAGTATGCTCCAGTGTCGGAATTACCGCCAAGACTAGAGGATGAAGAGCGACGGAATTTAATGCCCGATAATAAAGAATGGTATGTTAATTTTACGAAAAGTTCAATATTTAAATTAACTGCTTCATTCAGTTTATGCTAAATACAAAATTAATAATTACTATGAGACTTGCTAAACTGATGCGCTACACCTGACCTCTAAACGCTTTATTATTTATTTTTGAAACCACCTAGATGAGGAAATACCTCAGTTCAACAAAAGCCCTCAAAATGTTATTTTTTTTTTTTTTTCAAATGCATTTCAGCCTCAGCAGTGCTGAAGAGTCTGATCGCATGCTAGACCCAGATCCAAGGATAGTACTACGTCCTATCGGTCGTGTTGAGGAAGCCTAAGCAGAGGACATATTTATTTCACATAATTAACATATTATTTTAGAAAAATCAACAACATCAGGAGCAGGAAATCAACTCATCTCGAATTTATAAATATGATGGGAGTATACAAAAGTCCAGAAAACTTAAGTTGAAAATAACTGAAAGAAAATATTGAAATTTATTTGATTGAAGTTTTTAGTTCTTAACAGGAAGAAATTATTACTTTTGGTTTAGTGCACTTCTTTAAATCTCTAAACATGTGTTTGGTTTGCTGTGCAAAATTTAAAATGTAACTGAAATGATTTATTTCCAGTGGGATTGATTCTTAATAAATTAACCAACAAAATACTTAATAGTAGTTCAATAAGAGCATTTACCATTAACAACAGATTATTTGTAAGCATTTTCCGCATATATAAAATGTTTAAATTAACTTCAAACCTTTAAAAAAATACATCTTTTAAATATTGACGTCCATTTTACTTAGAGAGATGATTTAACTCAAACAGAATAGAAACTATAAACAAAATAAAATTCCACAAGTATATGAAATACAATACAACAAGAAATTTACAGAAATCTGTCCAAAAGGTATATTTAAAAAAAAATTTTAGTGATAAATCCAGATGAATTCACACAGAAAAATCATATTTTTGCAAAGACTGTTTTTTTTTTTTTTTATATGTTAACTTATTTGTTTTGTACTTATTTTTTATATATTTTTTTTTTTTTTTGCATCACTTTTCATATATATTTGTAGTTACAAAAAATTGTATTTCTTTCTTAGAAGTTTTTTAGTTAATCTACAAAAATCGAGCGAGAATGCGCCAAATAGAAAAATTAAAAACAAAACAAAAGCCAATCAGTAACAAGAGAAAAAAGGTTATATAGTATATATTTAAATATTTGGAAGAGGGATGAAATCATAAACATTTATCTACAGAAAATAGATTCGGAGAAGGACATATTTTTGTATGAAAACAGAGGAAAACCGTTATGTATGAAACAATGCAATATTTAACAACTATAATCTAAATGTTTGTTTCTTTGTAAACCAGATGTATTCTTTGAAACATTTTTTAAATCGATATTTCGCTAATTTATGTTCACAAACACAAATCTAGAAAGAGATTGTAATCGATGCTAATAATTTTTGATGAATTAAAAAAATGTATTTCTCTTATACGTACATATACATATGATTGCATGATTTGATGTATTGTTTTGTTAGAAAAAATTCTATTCTTGACGATCGTGCAATTGTCCGCAAAAATATTTCCCCTTATTTGTTTTATTTCTTATTTTGTAAAAATACGAGTATATCAATGTTTATTCCTTTGTTCTTAATTCAGAAAGAATACATAGTAAAAACAAAAAAAAAATGAAATGCAAATGTAAAGAAATTGTAATGCAAAAAAAGTTTATTTGAGAAATAAAGTGGCCCCTTTGAAAGGTACTCATTAAGACGTTTATTTTTGATGCGAAGACGTCACTTTCGACCGGATTAAGATCCATTTACATATACCGACCAAATATTTATTTATTTTTAATTTAAATTATTATTTCCATTATTCTAAGAAAACTAATTTTTAAAGAATTTATAGCTCACTGATGCTAATACTTACTAATGATAAAGCTAATCAAAATATTCAATGAGCATTAGTGAGTATCATATCTACTTTGATCATTGAAAAGTCCTTTATGAAGTTCCACGTATTTCATAAAAAAAAAAAAATAAAATCAATGAAATTTAGTTCCCGAATTTTGTATAATTTTGTATTCATCACGGGTTTAACAGCAAGTAATAGGAATCAATATATTTGGTTTCACTTTCTAAAGGAAATAATGAAAGTCATTCACCCCCATTCCCGTTGACGTTTTTCGACAATTGACGCTTTAGCCGCGGTGCATACTTTTAGCGACGACTGCAGTAAGTTTTTGTCGTCTACAATTCTATTACATGTCTGTCGTAGCGAAGAAGCTATTCAAATGATGACTATGGGTATGTAAATGCTTAATTTCACCCGATTTTAGATATGACACAGCTATGGGAATAGAGGTGTTTAGCTTTTCACATGTTGCCACCTCAATGGTATTACAGAAAATAGATGTCACCTAGCTCGACAGTACCAACGGACAGTACGTCGCTCGATTTGGAGACTATATCTGTTGCAACAAGGAAAAACCGCTAAAGTCGACTTTAGACGAAATGAAGTTTTTGATACCATTCGATTCAGCACGCCCAAATCTTCAAGGTAAATTTTTTTCTAGCTCTTTATCTTCAAAATTGGAGCTACAATGTACAATATTTAATAGATAGTCTAGAACCATTTGTAATTTTAAACTTTTTAGCAAAACTTTAATATGCTCTCCTTAAAAATTATCAAACTCGACTTTAGCGGTTTTTCCTTGTTGCAACAGATTATCATTTCTAGCGACAGTCCTCAACTCATGTATATAGAAGCGGACATTGTGTTTCTCTTTGGTCTGTTTGGTTTCAACAAATTCAAATGTTAACAGCCCGTGAATTTTATTTATTTATTTGTCGCAAATATGCACTCAATAAACTGGTTTTTCACGATATGAACGGCAGAATAGGTTTTCCTATTTCGTCTATCTAGTGGACTATTCCTTGAGCTGCACACTGCATAGAATATACTGCGGATAAGGTCTACCGCTTTTGGTAGATATGCTGTAGTTCGAGAAACCTTGCACTCTCTCATCGCCAGGGAATTCTGCAGACATTTTTCCCTGTTTATCAAACGTAAACCGGCATAATGAACGTGTTGTCTGCAATTCTACAAGTTGGTCGTAAATGCAATTCCTTTTCAACTACAAATTTTAACCAGAAGAAACATGATTCCCACTTTCTCTGTATTGTGTTATTGAGAAATGTGTCAGTGCAGTATTGAAAAATCTAGATTAACGCCTAAAGCCTACTAAGATGTTCGAGCAAAATAAAATTTATGCTGATCTTCAAATTACCTAAGCAACAATTTTGTAGACACATTTGCGAGACTTTTTATTTATCAGATATTCAACTCTTATTTCTCTCAGTTTCAGTTTCTTTTATCGAAATGACAGAAAACGTTAACAGTTTTGCTATAATTTTATTGTCCCCTGCAATAAAATTTTGAGGCACAAAATTTTGCCTTCGAATCGCCAACACAATCTCAGGCACAAAATTTGCGTACTAGGTTTAAACCCTAAAACCCGGATGTACTTAACAGTAAAGTTTAAGTTACACAATTGGATGACAGTAGTTCCAGAATAAATAACTCTTCAGCAACACGAAGTAGACTCCTTTGTTACGGCTCATTCAGTAAAAAAATAAATTATATAAATCAATTTCGTTTTATTTTTAATAGTTTATATCTATTTTTGATATTTTTGATAGTATGCAAAAGTAAAGAATGATGTCAACTTTGATCACACAATACGAGTGACAGTAACTGATTCGTCTTAGAGAATATGGGTGGTTCATACTCCATTTATCAAATTTCATATAGCTCACCCATTTTGAGTATCTAAAGTTAAATTGAAAAATGTACAATTACGAAAAACGTAAAGCTTTGAAAAATATCACTGATTAATATTTGATAAATGAAATGAGAAGGAAAGTATTACTTGCTTTATATATCATATATGTAAGTACTTATGAATTTTCCCTATAAGAGATTGTTTTGTGTCACCTAAGCACACAAGCAAAGAGCACCGTGTGGTTCCCAGATGTCACTGTTGGCTTTCTTCAAATCCCTTTGAATCCTCCTACCGTAAGTGGTTTAAGATGGACCCATTTTTATAACTTCTTGAAATTTATTTTTGCATGACCCTAACCTTGTCAATACAAAATATAAATAAAATTAGACACTAAAATTATTTCAATATTTATTAAAGGAGCTTTACAAGTCAGCTGATAATTTATTAAAGAAATATAGTCAAGTAGGCAAATGTAATCTATTGAATATTATTTAAAATTCTGTTTCATTCGGGTTCCTTTTTTATATCTAGCTTAACTTCCTTTTCATTATCGCCCTTTTCTTTATTAATCTTCTCTTTGTCCACTTTTTCATCAGGTTTTTCCTTCTCCTTTTCCTCTTTCTTCTCTTTTTCCTCTTTCTTCTCTTTGTCCTCTTTCTTATCTTTTTCTTTCTCCTTGTCGTCCTTCTTCTCTTTCTCCTTTTCTTTGTCCTTAACACTGTCTCGATCTCGGGATCTAATATTTAAATAATTAATCAAAATAATTTTATAATAGAGAAGTATTACTTACCCATCACTTGATTTGTGGCTCTTCTCAGATCGGGTGATAAATGGTGATATTTTATCATAAACATATGCTAACGCCGAATGCTGGTCGTTATATTTGCGCTGTGATATTAAAAATATTAATAAATAATTGAGCACGGTGTACATTTATTTTTTTTCTGTAAAATCTTACATTTAAAGTGAAAAGATCTTGATCCGCGTCACTCAGTTTTCGTAGTAAACTCTTAACTTCACTCTGGAGATCTTTAGCCTTATTGCTTGTCTTACTATAGCTAGTTTGTAGTTCTATGTTCTGCTTTTTCATCTCGTTGTAAAGATGTTCTAATTCGGAATATGATTTTTCGTATCGTTTATTTTGCTCGAATAATTTTCCAACATGTACCAGCACTCCGTTGTGTGTAACCATTCCTTGAAAATAATATATATTTGAGCACAAATCTCATCATTTCACTATCCTCACTTACCATCACCACCCTCAGTTTTAGCTACGACAGCTTTAGTGCCATTCACTTCATCGTCGCTTTTAAAGACAGGCAACAATTTGGTATTACCCATCGCGATTTTTCTAAGTTCTTCCATTGAAACATCGTCATCATCTTCATTATCTTTCATGTTATTTTCAGGTTTTTCTTCTGCATCAGTCAGTTTTCTAAGGAATAATTCTCTATTAGCGCTTTCTATAAACACAATTCTTAATAAACATACCTGTAGTATAGTGCATGACGTGAAATTGTCTTCGAAAGAGCCTTTCGAATCTCTGCTCGTGACAAACTCAATCCAATGATAGCGAACAACTCATCTAAATCTTTCTCAAAAATGTATCCACAGTGGGATGTATCGAAGTAAGTAAACGAGAGCAGCAATTGTGGTTTGGCAACGTACATTTTCTTTTCAGACCTCTTCTTTCGTTCACTCGAATGGACAGAGTAGCTATCGTCTTCAGTATCATCTTCTGCTGGTCTTTTCAAAACACGACGGTCACGTGAATTCTTATCTTTCTTATCATTTTCAGTTTGTGATTTTTTTTCAGAAGATTGTTCCTGATTGTTGCTGTCCTTAGATTTGTCATCTTCATCATTAGTGGCGGATTTATTTTCATCCTTTTTCGAATTGGTTTCTTCTTTTTCTGTGACTGGTTCTTTAAACAAGTACAGCTCTTTGAAAATATTGAATCCGAAATCTCTCATAAGCATTTCATTGAAGAGTTCCGCAAATAGGGAAACCTATAAAAATTTTATAATTCGGATATTTTTTTTAACATATGATATACATATATAGTACGTATTGTACATACCTCGAAAAACCTCTCTTTAGTATCTTCGGGACGATAATCCAATAGGACTGATAATGACATTACAGTACAATCAAATTTTCCATCTTTAGCTGTTTTTGATGGATGTACTATAACGTGTGGATCTTCTGGAAGAACGTAGCGGCGTTCTAACTGCTTGCGTTCCTTTTCATCTAGTTCCTTATTTTGTTCCTGAAATTTAGATATTTATTTCACACATTGTTTATTCTTAATATTCCAATGATCAGTTAAATAATTAAACGACCAGCAAAATAAAATGGCAAAAGAAGAAAAAGAAAATAACCAGCAGTGAAATAAATAATACACTTACCCTACTAGGAGACTTTAATGCAAACAATGGAAGAGAACACCACATACAAAACACAGCAGGAAAATACTTATTGCTCGAACAAACAAATGAAAATGGACTGCGGTTATGCCAGTTTGCAAGTGAAACATCGCTGCGTAAAAAGAACTTTCTTTGATAGAAAAGATATACACAAAGGGACATGAAGGATGCCAGGTTCAGGAATAGTTAATCATATTGATCATGTTCTTATTTCCTCCAGAAAAGCGTCATCAATTATAGATGTACGTACACGTAGAGGAGCAAACTGTGCCAGCGATCACTTCTTGGTAGAAGTAAAAGCACGACAAAGAATATCTAACCTAGCAAAAGGAAGAGGTAGACGTAAAACGAAATGGGAAACAGAAGCTCTGGACATAAGCTGGAAGGAATAAACACTCAGAACGGCAACGCTGACCTAAATACAGAATGAAGTATTACAGAGACTGCAATTACACAATCAGCAAGGGAGACAATTGGCACGGAAACAATTAGAAGAAACGCAAACGGTTTGACGCAGAATGTCTTAATGCAATAAAAGATAAGAATGAAACTATATCAAAATTATTATAAATAAACACAAGAACAAACAGAGAATCATATAAAAACAAACGCTCAACTCTAGAAGAAGCAATAATAATGCAAGGAGTCATCCGCGAACTAGTAAAGCTAGCGATGATGACTGAAACAAATGCAAAAGTAATGATTCGAAGCAAGGAATCAGGTGAATTCCATATCAACAATCGTGTTAGAAAAGGCGATGCGTTATCCACAATACTCTTCAACAGACCTAGCAAATGGTAGTAGCATATTCAACAAGTCATATCAAATAATAGGGTACGCAGATGATCTAGCGATAATGGCTAATACCTATACATATCGTAGTATGGTAAAGACATTTAGTGCATTGGAATCAGAAGCAAAACAGGTTGGACTCAAAGTAAATGAAAATATAGCAAAGTATATGAGGACCAGAGAAAGAAGCCCACAAAATATAACCATCGCCTATTATAACTTCGAAGGAGTCAAACATTTTAAATATCTAGGAATACTTTTAATGAACGACAACAGTATGCCTTACTATATTTAAGACAAGATACGAGTAGGCAACGCCTGCTACTTTGCGCATAAGAATCTCATACAATCAAAACGTTTGCCCGAAAAACTCAAAACGTAACAGATGCGAAGTTTGATCATTAACTGCAACTGACGAAAGAAACCTGAGAATCTTCGAAAGAAAAATAATCAGAAAAATATACGGTGCAAGAATTGAAAAGGAAACTTTCGTGAGGCATCCTTAAAAACGAAAACGACTTGGGCATCTAACAAGAATGGATGACCTAAAAAAAACAAAACAAAAACGAGTAGCTGCGAGAAGCTAGGCCATGCCCTGTATTGAGCTGTTAGTGCCAAAATATTTATTTATTTAATTTTGTTGAATGGTATCCATTGGTTATTAATCTTTTGCAAATCGCTGTATGTGCCATGAACAAAATCATGTAAAACTAGACCTATACAACATTTTCGACAACACATTGCTTTCGGTGGCAAAATAAAGCTTTATGGTCAAATCGTATCATCTGGATACTTAACGAATAAAACTTTGTGGGCTCATTCGTAAATGCAAGAATTGCAAAGTATAACTTCGGCAATGGATACTTCCGATGATTGTGAACGAACATGTATGATAGATCTTTTCACATCGCTCGTTCACCAGATATTGGTGAAAGAGAAAGCAAATCACTCATAGGAGTGTAAATTTGAGTAAACATCTTTATTTAGTCATTTTACAAATAATTGTGCAAAAAAAACAACTAAAAGAAGAATTTCAAATTGCATCACAAAATCCTACAGATTGGTACTTTGTAGGCAGGAATACTGTCGCAGATTGATTGAGCTGTAAAGTAAATAGAACAAGTTAGCTACGTACCTTCTCTGCATTATCGGCATCTGGATTTTTGCTAGAATCATATTCATCCAATATTACAATATCGGTCATGTCTACCTCAATACCGGCATCACCATCACCATCATCATCCTTGGGACCTGTCTCATCAGCCGCATCTTCATCCTTCTTGGAGTCTTCATCATCTTTGTAGTTATCTTTCTCCTTTTCTTTTTCCATTGTCAAAGCTTTCGACAATCGAGCTGACACCTGTGGCTTTAGACCTTTTATTTTAAGCAGACTATTGTTACTATGCGTTCAATTTATTAAAGCTAATGAATTTGACTTCACCTTTAGATGATAAATTACGAGCGACTAACTCATCACGAATTTCCTGTATTTTCATACTTTTTAGATCTAATTTGGAATAATGTGTTGGTTCTTTCTTAATATCATCCTGTAATGAATAAAATGTACATAAAAAACTGTTCTCTTTGCGCCAATCCTCGTCTATTAGAGGCAGTTTCACAACTTTTACAACAAAATTCGTTTCTTTCATATCGGTATCCTCACTCTTAGTGTGGGATCATAGATAGTAAAAACCGAATTTGTGCATAATTTGGAATGATCTTGTTAATAATTAATAAACAAAAAAAATATTATTACTCATGACGCAGTATTCGCTAAGGGATTTAAATTTAGTTTCTTTTCTTTGTTTTCTATATATACGTATGTATGTTGACCGGTAACAAACTCAAGAATTCTCAAAATATTCCAAAGAAGTGTTAAAAAAGAAGAAAATCTAAATCTATGCAATTGCAAATTGTTTTTTTTTTTTTTTTTATAGAAAAATTAAAGGTAGAATGCCTTTTCATGTCCAAGTTCATCGCGTTGTTTGTCTCCGTCATCGCCACCTAAATTTGCCAACGATGTTGCAGAATCAGGAACAGTAGCTGCATCTCCTGCTCCGGCGGCTTGTGATGTTTTCCCCTCAGATGTGGCGTCAACTGTTGATTGTTGAGCAGCAGTTTTAATGCGATTCAGATGATTGGTTGCAGCAGTTTTGTATTCGACAGCAAGGGTCTCCCACTCGGATCTGGTTGGCATACAAGAATTTATATCTGGGAGATATATAACAACAGTTTCCACCCGCGACGGTATTGACTTTCCTTTGCTTGCGTAATCGGCACGATGGTAGTAGAGCTCCACGAAGCGGTACCTAAACATATGATCAACCAAGCAACCCATTTTTTGATTTTGTTTTAGCAAGTTTTCCATCAGATATAAAAATAATTATTATTTACTAATAAATTGGCTTAAGGTCTAAGGTATTTGCCTAGTATTACATTGTATATATGCAAAATCGAAAAATGTAATTAAAAGACACAAATAAAAAGAAAAATTCCAAGCAATAGCTTTCCCATGGAAATACCTTTACTTTTTAATATTGCGACAATAAAAATACATTTAAGGATATTTTGTTTGCACTTTAGTAACTTGAGAAAATCAATCAGGCGACACTGATAGACAATTTTAAGATACCCACTACCTACTCAACTCCTGGGCATGTTGGGATCCAGGGAAACGAAAACGCTGACATTGCAGCTAACTTGGCCAAAAATGCTCCGGTATATAGATTTAATATCTACACCAAGATTTGATAAGTCTCACTTATGAAGCCACAAAAACTCATATCAAAAACGACTAGAGAGACTCAACCTATATATGTATAACCCACAAACATTCCTGCAATATTACCTTCGATTTAACACATATTTTAGAAAATTGTTCTGTATTAAAGCCTATTATCAAAAATGTATTTAAAAGCAAGTCAATTTATGAAATACTTAAAAACCCTAGTCACAAATATGGAAAAGATCTCTGATTTTCTAACAAAAGCAAACATTATTATCTAACTTTAATTCATTATAGAGCCAATAGTCTCTGCACCTAGGCTCGTTAGTCTTAATATTATCATGTAATTTTAATTGTCTGTTAATAAATAATAACAATAATAACTACCTACTCAAACGATCTCTTGCCAATTTGTGTTTCATTGATCCAAGAAAGCAACAAAATCTTCTCACTCCTTAGACTCGAGTCTCTGTAAAAGGTCCTTATCATTTCAATCCTAATCTATAAGACGAATACATGAAAACTTTTTAAAGTGTAAAGTTATATTAGTAAAGATATCTCCTTTACGACACAACCGAGGGCCCCTGACTAACTGATCTAAAATACACAGGTAGGCCGCACGGCATGACTATGAACCTACCGTCGAATTTGCGAGAAAAATGAGTCTCTGGAGCCTACATATCATGGAAGAGCGACAAGTGAGAAAATTCTTTTCAACACACATTCCGCAATAAACAGAATTTCTGTAACCTAACCTATTTGCTGCTATGGTTTGGTGGGCACTCAACCCTAATGCCGATGCTGCTTGTCGAGAGCGACAGGCCACAACACATTTCGCAATAAACGGAATTTCTACACCCTAACCATTTTAATCAAAGGTGTAATTTAAGCTTTTTTTTAACATTTAAACTACGAGGTGCAATCAGGAACGACGGAGGTTATATATCCTTCCATATTTTATAATTATTTATTTTGATGTTGATTAGGTACTAGCGCGGACATCCAACAAATGACAATTCCCGATGTTTAAGTGTTAATGTGAGTGCAAGCTATTTAAACGTCCACTCCCGAGAGATTTAAAATATTATCTTTTGAGAGAAGAAGAAGACAAATGACAGCCACAGTGTCTTAAATAATTAAACAAGTTTAAAAAAAAACTACAGACTTGGAATGCGACCCTTTATGGATGTTGCAACATTTTTCAATGATCTACCTAATTTGGCAAGCAAATAGTAATGTATCAGGCAAGTAATTCCACATTTAATCAATATCGTAAGCAATACATATCATAAATGAGACTACAAAAGCGAAATTAACTTACTTGGGGTAATCTTCGGGTTCTAAATAAACTTTGAGATAAGTGCATTTTCTTAGCAAATCCCCACCAAGATTGTGCGTGCAGATTGGAGGGCTTCGTGACTCAATTGTCTGTGCATTGGACTACTGAGTGCGAGGTTCAGATTCCAATACCAGAAAACAATAAAACGGCTGGACGTATTTTCTTCAAACTTCATATCTGAGGTCTGTGAGCTAATGCCGAGAGGCGAAATCTTGTCTAATTTTGAAAAATTGCAATACTCTCGAAAACTGTTCTAAGGATTTTGATCAAAATTCATATCTGAGGTAAAATGGGCGTTTGCAACGAGACTGTAATATCCCAATCAGTTTATCGCTAAGAATTCGAATATCTTTTTTTTATGTGAGCAGACTGAACTAAAGCACAGAAACTATCATTTGTATTTTTATTGTGCAAAATTAAAATAAGCATTGTGGGAATTTGGAAGTGGGTTTTACGTTAAATTAATAAATAATACCTATTTATCAAATCTTATACTTTGTGGGAAATATAGTAAAATCATATTTTAGTGTAATTAAAAAGCGAAAACATACCATTGTGTACAATTGGACAAATCAATTCCAGTTAATGACATGCACGTCCTTATTGCCGTTCGAATTAAAACTGCTGGATCTTTGTCTGGATTTTCACCATCCAAAGATGGGCTCCATGCACCACCAATAGCCATTGGTTCATTGCGTGCTCTTGTTCCGACCAAAAAGTTTATCAAACGCGATGGATGCACACAGTTGTGGGTGTCATCATTCTCATCTTGATTGAAGCATTTCTGGTACAATTCAGAAATTGGTGGACAGCCCAATAGCATTACTTTCGCTGAAAACAAATAGTCAGCATCCTCGGGTTCTGAGACAACTTTTATTTCATTCAATGGCTCAACAGCCTTATGCATAATATGAAATGAGCATGGGCGACGCATCGGAAAGGGATTATCTGGAGTAAATGTTTCAGACCACTTAACTTGAGTGTGAAAGAAATCTGATGGAATATATAGATTAGAATAACGTCGTTTGATTTCTTGCACTCCGCCACTTTTGCTAAAAAAATAAATAAATGCATACGTTAAATTATTTTTAGAAATATTTCCTGAAAAAATAACTTACAATGTTAGCAAAGTTTTTGGAATTTGAACTACGTATCGTGGAATTGGTCGAGTTTTTCGTCTTTTCGGAGATAATCGTCTAACTGGGCTCCGTTCACGGTCTTTTTTATCAAGGCTGACTTCACGTTTATCTTGTTCGCGTCTAGTGCGTTCACGGTTTCTAGGACTCTCTTCTCGACGCCTTTTGCGATCGGTATCAAACTGCAAATAAAAACAAATTTTAATTTCATTATGAGACCTTTACTTGTGTATAAAGAATTATTATAATTCGAGAACACAAGTCTTTTATAAATACTTTTCTTTTTTGCTGATATTATTTTACAAGGGATTCAAAAGTTAACATGCGAAAAACATGAAAACACAAGCGTTTTTACACAACTTTCTTAAGTTCTGGCGATGAACCCAGGGTACTTCGTACTTCGATTGGAAGATCGTTGACGGCATGATCGTATGATGGGAAAACGTTTTTCTGCTAACTCATTCGAATGTGAGCGGAGAAATTTTCCAGACGGAATCAAAGATTGAGTCAATAGATCCTGTGGGTACTTCTTAGCTTAGTGTATACTTTAAACAGCACAGGGACAGAATATTTATTGAATTTGGTTTGTTTCGTTTTTATCTTATCTTGTTGTCCTGTCTGTTTCTTTAGGTTGGGGGATATTTTCAAAGAGGTATATTACATGTGAAAATGTATAAATCCTCGGATGGAAATAGATACATTGTGTTCATTTGTATGGAATGGGTGAGGCCTCTACAACTACAGACCACCGATGGGCACGCTCCTATTTACACGGATAATACGATTGCCAAATTTTTACACAATCTTTTCAGACATTCTTAAGTTAGACGGTCAATAAATATAATTTAAATATTTATAACCCGCCCCTACATTTTATTAGTGCCTTATTCGATTTTACCAATTTGTTGACGAAACTACACGCTTAAATATCAAAACAAACATTCAAAATTCATCAAAATTTCTTCAGTGATTTTCGATCGAGCCATGTGAAAACAAACAGACATGGAACAAAAGGTGTTCGTCTTGATCATTACAATTATGATCATATATACTCCTTTTCTCCGGATTAACGAGGAACCCAAATTAGGATACAGGTAAAACAAGGAACACTTATCGCGCAAGCCCCGACTTACACTTGACCAATTTTTTATGGATCAGTTTACACGATTTTGACTGATCTTTTGGGACTTTCCAAAATTCCGAGTCGAAAATACAATCAAAACATACACGACATTTACAATCGGTCTGGAACGGATCATACGATATCCTACCCTCTATCCCATCCCTAATAAAGTGGAGGTGGCGTTCTAAAACGTTAAATTCAAATTCAATGAAATATGCATACCATGTTTCAAGAGAAAGTGGGCGGGGCTGTTACAATTTGTTACCAAAGTTCATGTATTCTATACGGATAGGGTATAGAGAGTGGTTGCAAGAGGAAAGTTATCGACCTGAAAAATTCAAAGCAGAAAGGTCAGTTAAAAATGCCAGTGTTCTGGGATGCCGGAGGAATTATCCAGATAGAAGATAAAGGCCTCCCAACCCTATACCCAATACAAGTTCTTAAGCAAGACAGTGACAGCAAATTATTACTTTGAGGTTTTAAGAAATCAATTCAGCAATTCAGAGTTAACGAAATAAAATTTTGTTCGTTTCTCCCAACTTCCCAGATTTGGCTTCATGCGATTATTTTTATTTCCAAAACTAAAAGTGGACATCAAAGGGAAAATAAAGAAATCGATAAAGAACGCTGAATAGACTGTTTTAAGATAATTTTCGTTGAAGGATGCTGCCTTTTATAGAAAGTGTCTGGAGGTAGACGTGTTTTAAGTAGAAAAATTAAGTTCAATAAAGTTATATTGTGTATTTTATTTTATCAGGCAATTTTGATACTGATAAAAAGTCTTAACAAAATAACTTACTAATAATCCAGAAATATTGCCAGTATTTTAGGAAAAAACAAATATTCTACTTACAAACTAAATGACTTTTTAACAAAAAAAAAAAAATACGTTTTATTTAATTTGTCTATAAAAAATATTTATCTCTACTTACATCGCTGCGTTCACTTCTATCTCGACCCCTGTCAACCTCCTTACGATCTCGATTAGAATGACGATCGTTGCCAGGAGATGCGCGTCTTCTGCCACTTGGAGAAGAACGCCTCTGACTATTCAATGCCCTATATTCATTTGGTGGAGGAACAGCATTATATCCAGAAGATTTTATATTTTGTGACATCAAAGGTGGTGGTGGCGCCTGAACTTGAGGCGAAGCCTGCGATACCAGCTGAACTCTTGTTGCATTCCATTTAAATTGAGTGTTCGGACTATAGCTCGACTCAAAAAGTACACGATCTCCAACTTTGGGAACAACACCCTTGCATATGTTCTTATAAAAGAGCACTTCATCGTTTACTAGGCCACAATCATTACTAATTTTCGTGACTGTGCCCATAGAATTATAGTTTTGTCGGCTTTGATTATGCATACCCATGTTGTTCTGCTGATTTTGGCCAGAACCTGATCCGGTATTCTGAAAGGCAACCGGATTCAGTCCGGTTCTAGATGGATACGAAACACCCTGTTGAAACACTTGATTATTGGATAATTGATTTAAGTTGCTCGTTCCCATTTGATTGTATTGCATATTCTGATTTTGCTGACTCGATTGTTGATTCATGAACATTTGCGAGTTTTGATGAAAACCCATACCTGAGTTGGAGGAAGACATTGGGATTTGACCGCTTCCAACATTTTGCATATTACCTTGCATTGAGTTATTCATTGAGTTTCTTTGCCATGGAGGGTTAGATTGACCACTGAAAGACATTTTTGAATGTAAATATCTTCTTTTCACTAGATAAAATTCGCAATTAAGAAGAAAATGTTTCTGCTTTATGTAAAAACGCCGATAATTTTACTTTGACAGCAGATGGCCGCGACCGCGAATGGATGTGTTCATGCGCTTTTTTGAGTATATACACTAAGTAAATCTAGTACAATTTTTGTAAGGAAAGCATTCCATTTGTTCAGGCTTGTAGCAGGTGTGCTTTGGGCCACTTGACACACTTGTGGCGATGGCGAGTAGAATGTTGGAAATACTCCGGATGAAATCTCAACGTTCGCGACGATATACTCACAATGGCTACGAACAGAACGAGAACGAACAAGCGAAATGCTAAAGCTAAGGGTGCTAAGCTTAAAGCAAAACTAACAGTATCCAAAGTAAATGCGAATTGAAAGCGTTATATTAGCATCAGAAATGCATAATAATAGTGTATTTTTTTTATAGATAATAGGTGCGTTGTTTTGGTATACTATGTAAGCTAATAAAAAGTTAAAAAAACATGCATCTCAATGACACCTAAACTGTTTATTATAATAAAACTAGAAAAAGAAAATAGTTAGAAATATAATAATAATATAATTATTATTATTATTATTTTTATTATTATAAAATTTATAAAAATACTAATCTTATAAATAATAGCACTAGCTGCCAGGGTTATCGGTAAGAATGTATAAATTAACTGATGAACAAACAATTGTATGAGAATTTGCATATGAGGCGCTGAGAGCAACCGAACAGCCGCTGTTAAGGTAATACCTATTCCGAGGGTCAGCCGGCTGGAAATTGAATTTAACCACCGAATTGACATTACTCAGGTGTGGCTTTCAATCACTCATATAAGAATTCTAGATGGAATTTTATAGTGGATTACAGTTATATTTTTAATATTAGATTTTGAGTAACAGTTTAGTAGGTCTAAAACAGTTGTGGTGCTGAATAGTATACAAAATGTGTTTAATGGGACTTCGTTATTATTGCTTAGATGACAAGGTGGTGGTTCGCTTTTGGATATGCAGTGACTGTGTGTAATTTTCGTGTGTCCCAAGTGAAGTCATACCATTCACGCAATTTTATGGGTAAAATGCCTTTTCTCCATTCGGATTGATGGTGGATGTATTGTAAAACTCAAACCAAAAACAAACATATAATTTCAATGAAAGAAATCGTGTACCGCTGATGGTATTCAGTGATTTTTTGTCCAATTTTATTTTGAACCCTTCTTAATATGTAGTGCCGTTCTAGAAATGGCGGATGAAGTTATTTCTGACACCTCCTTGCAAGTTATCTATAAAACGTGGAAAAAACAGTATGGGCATTTTTTCTATCACAGCTAAGTGCGATATTGTCCAGGATATCTTCTTTACACCGATTTTAAAAGTATTTCTTCTTGTCTGTTCCCCCCTAAATTTCAGTTGTTAAAACATTAAAAAAAAAAAATGTCACGAAATTCTTTTCAAAGCGTTTTTTTGAGTTTATTTCAGTAACCCAACGGAAATGTTGTTGTCGTATACAATTTATTAATTAATACACGATTCTGTATATTTTTTGTCATATAATATAATTTTTATAAACGCGCATTTTATTAATTTATTTTTATTTGAAGTCTACGCCAAATAGTTCAACTAATCTGAAAAATCTGTGCAGAGGTGTTTTATTAGCTTTTATCTTTGTTATAAGCTTAGTTTTTAGCTTCGCTTAGCATCTACTACGTTCCCTGTAATTTAAACACAAGTGTTCAGTTTCTTAGCATTTCTGCTGGAACACAATTACGTCGCTGTCGTACCCGTAGTCGCGTTCGTGCGTGCTGTCAAAAGTTGAAATACACGCAAATGTATAAATGTTAATACAAGAAGTCGATGTCCTGGTCGTAATCGTATGAGTTGGGCAACTTTTATCTTTTGTCCTACAACGAGTCTAAGTAGTAGACAATGGAGAAGCAACACACTGTACAATTTATAGAAATGGTTAAAAACTTCAAATATTGTGGAATTTATAACATCCGCTTTATAAAAATGTAAAAATAAAATGCATATGAGTATAATAAAATGTATATAGATCAAATGTAAAACGACTCCATTGTGGATGAATCTTTTAAGATGATATGCGACGTCGGTGCGCGACCTCAAGTGACAGCGACGTCATTGTGTTCCAGCAGTTTAGTCTATTATATTCAGCTTATGTAGCTTCTAGTTTAACCCTTCGCATGCTCTATATTCCTGCTCTTACGCATCAAGCTGTCAAACAATATGGAGTTATATGAAAATATATAGAACGGGCAAACACGACGACTTTATGACAGGCCCGATGCTTACGACTTTGTAATGTTGGTCCAATTTCAACTTATTACACTTCCACAAGTCAGTTTTGTGCTCTCAACTGTTTGTTTCTTGGTGATGATAAAACACTAATTAAATTGGACTAAAATATATACAAAAATAGCTAATAAATCTGCAGAGTGGAGGTGCATTTAACAGCAACAAATTGTCATTAAGAACATAAAATATCGTTTGCGTCGTAGCCGCCGAGATTGCCTCCACCACCCCACGTTCAATGTCATTGACATTGCACACCGTCTGCATCGCATCCGTCGTAAGAGTTCTGATTGCCCCCAGGCATAAATTATGGTCTAAGCGCTGAATAGAATTCTTCCAAACCGATACGTTACAGCATAGTTCCGAAAAGTAGAAAATTTTTCAGCCCATATATTTTAGATAACGGAAGGCTGAACACAATGAACGCCAGAATAGACCAGATAAAATCGAGGCAAATAAATTTCTAAAGTATTTCTCGAAACAATTTTAACAACGGAGAGTCTTTCGAGAAAAATATCTATTTATGAATCCACAATAAAGAAAGCATTTGGAAAATATTCGATTATTATTATTTACATAATATATTATAAGATAAATTATTATGTCGAATCAGATCGGAAGCATTCTGTCCAGCATTTTTGCAGGAATCAAGCAGATTTTTGTCGGAAGCATTTTGTTCGGCGCTTTAATCTAGAGTTTTTAGACTTAGAAAGTTCAGAAGCTCTGAAATACATAAATAATTTATTACTAGTGATTTGAGTTACAAATGCATCTCTGCTAATGAGAGAACAACATACACATTGTTGTTTTTTTTGGGATTGCTCATCTTAACGTTACCCTCTTTATGGAAATATTTAACTTGTCAAACTTGCTGTATTTTTAAATTTTCATTTTGCGAAATAATTATATAAATTATTAAGAATTTTATTATTGTATCACGAGTCTGGATACTCTTTCAAACTGTATGTGTTACTTTAACCTCGAACTTTAATTGATTTGAAAATGTGGTGATTTAAAATTGTGGGGCCCTGTTTTTACCAAATATTTCTTCTTCATCAAGGCCTTTTAACCTTCATCAAAGCGCCACATGCTAATCTAAGGGATTCGTTTAGAACTTGATACAAAGTTTCCGTCTTTGATAAGATTTTGGGAACTAAATTAATAAGGATGTACGAATGTGTGTGTATCGTTACATACAGCCGCCATTCAATATGTTAGTTTGTAACAAACCGCAAAATAAATTTTATTTCTGCAGCAAACATATCTCTAATCTTCCCTGAAAAAACAGTATGACACCTAATGAAAGAATACTCTTCTGGATTTACCATCAAATTTCAATCTCAATTTATTCATTGCGTAGACGACGAGCTCAAACTCTTTCATATTGTTCCACCCAAATTAAAGAAAAGAAAAATACCTAATATGGTATCGAATTTATCATGAAATTTGCTTTTGCTGAATTGTATTTAAGAAATGTAAATAATTATTTTTATAGACGTACCAGAAAGACAGTTATTTGGTTAACAACAATTTCTCTCCTTAACTGCTGACGTACAATCCGTGTAGAGGTTATTCAACCTATACAATCCCATCATAATCCCATCTTTAATTTTTTTTTTCTGGACTTTTCATCTGTTGCCTATTGTTTTACTCTTGCATACGTTAAAATGTATATTTAAGATGTTAATCCTTACGCAACCCATGTTTGAAAATGGAACGCACTCCAATACGTCTTGTCAAAAATGAACAAATGAAATCAATTAACCCCCAAATCTAGTGAGCTTCTAATTTCATGTACACTGACAATTTTTCACATTTACGGAATCCGGCACCAGTGTAGACAGTTTGGATTTTTAAATTTTAAAACCGAATTAGTTTTTCTATTTCTGAACGCATTCATTATTTAATGCAAGTCTCGAACTTATGACGTAACGTGTGGAAATTAATTCTGGTTGAGGTTATGTTTTCTGTCAATTCCAAAATAATTTCCTAGTACGAGTTGGATTTTAGGTTCCGTAAATTTTAAATTAATATATCACCATGTCCGATTTCGATTCAATTGCTAGTACTGCATCAGATCAAGAGCTTCAGGAGTTCCTAATGATCGAAAAACAAAAGGCACAAGCCAATGCACAGGTAACTTCGGAATCAGTTAAGAATAAAATCTTTTCAGTTTGCATGTTTTTCTAGGTTCACGAATTCAATGAAATCTGTTGGGACAAATGTGTTGGAAAACCAGGATCAAAATTAGACAGTAGTACAGAAACATGCCTTAGCAATTGTGTTGATCGCTTCATTGACACGTCTTTATTAATAACCAAAAGATTTGCTGATATGATACAGAAAAACAGGAGCGGATTATGAAATTCTTGTTGTCGTTTGCACGAAATCGCGTCAGTTCACCGGATATACTTCTACCTTTGTTATTAGTTTAATAGAAGACCAAAAATACGAATACCGTTAATATAAAATACATGTTTGTTTTTTTTTTTTTTAGATGAAAAACCTAATTTTGATCAAGTATCAGAAGATTGTTGTTTATTCTTTTTAAGCTGTCTGTACAGATCGATAACTTTATTTTGCTCTGTCTCAATCATAACCCTTGTGGCAGCAGGTAAATCCTTGCGTTTTCCTTTCAGCTTGCCCTTGAATTGCTTTGTAGTCTTCTGCGTTTGTTTTGTAACCGACGCTTCCTTTGATTTTGGCTCCTTTTTAGGATCATTAAGGAGTGACTTCAACAGCAAATTATCTTTCCTTCCAGGCTTTGAAAAGTACGGTAAGGTAAGGTGAAATGTATGTTTAAAAATATTTATGTGAAATCTTACCCTTGGTACTGTTTCACTACGCACTGCTTTGCGAGGTAGAGTGGTTAACGCTGGAGGTGCGTGAACAACCTCTCCGAATTTGAAGACATCCCTCTTATACTCCTCTATAGTATCTTTCTTAGACTTCAAACGAATTCTTTTATTAAATGTAAGTCAGTTAAAATGGATACCTTACCTCTTCGTTATCTTCCTTGATTGCCTGTTTTATAAGTTCTTTGACTAGTTTGGGATCCATTTTTGCAGGCCCACCCTTTACAAGTGGTTTTCTCGATTTCTTCATTTTTATTAATTCATCAATTTCATTTGCTGGCTTTTTCTTGATTGAAATTGCACCAGTCTTAGAGTCTCTTACAACAGAAACACCGTACTTTGCTTCATATTCGGCTTCTTTCAGTGATTCTGTTGTCATTCTGTTTACCCTGCGTAGATAATCTTCATCGCTTTCGCTTGCAAGTTGCTTAATGGGTTTAATTTTACTAGATGTAGCATTACTCGGTGTCTTAAATTTGCCTTGTATTTTCTCTCTAGGCATGTCCTCTATACCACAGGGCAACCTTTTTATTTTCTTTCCACTCTTGGCAGCATTGGCTAGCTTAACAAATTGTGCAAATTTGCTGGACATCTTCTGGTCTCCTCCTTTAGCTGGAGGATTATTTATAACACCTTTAAGTCTGTAAATTGAGGTATATTTTTTAAATGTTTGTCTTTCATTGAAATAAGTGGGGATATAAATACTTTGCTAATTGAGTTGCTTGCTGTTTTAGAGGATCACGAATACCATGATGTTTTCTCGCAGGAATTTTCCTTTTTCTTGCCATTTTTATTGAGAATAGTAACGAAAAGTAAAAATCCGGTGTTTCTTAACTTTAATTTGATAATAAACATGTGCAAAAAGTTGTCATTTTGACATCTGGCAGTGGAATCGTTCAGGGACAGACTGAAACTAAAGTACTTATAGTAAATACATTTGAATGTCTGTTCATTTATAAAAACCTGATTGAATTTCATCAATCACAATTTTATTTTGTGCTTAATTATGACGTATAATTAATAATTGTATTATAATAATTATCATTTTGAAAGAATTCCCAAAAAACCTATTTTACCTCGCACACAAACATATTGAGCTTAAAGCTGTTATTCTTTTATTTTCACAGGTGAAGCAATTTGGCTTTATATTTTTGGCTATTATATTTTATAAATATTTAAGCCTTTTTTTCTAGATTCTATTACTTAAGAGTTTTACACTTAATTTATCTAACACCAATACAGCTACATTATGTCATTCTGAAGAAGGTTAATAATTGCATTTAAATCAAAACAAAGGATTAAATTTGAAATAAGAACAATAAAAACAATAGTAAATAATAAGCAATAATTCAAATAATAAAAAAAGAATAATTCATACAGTTTATGCAGCTGTCAAATAACCTTGTTATCATCTGAAGTGCATAATGACAACTACATTAGTTTTTTGCAGCATGTTTTTTCCTGCCCGAGAAAGTACATGTAGAAGAATTTATTTTAAATTATACAGTGTATACGCACCAGGACGCCTTAATATGTTTATCAAATAAATTTCATAAAAATCAGCAATCGGTGAGATGCGAACAATTTAAAGTGGGTCTGCAGGAATGACCTTTGAAGATATTTTACACCATCATCTTGTGATAAAGCGTGTCCAGGGACAATTGATATAGTGTCAGTTATTTGTCTTTGATTATTTTTTTTTTTTTTATAATTTGCACGTGTTAAAAGGGATATGAATACCCTTATACTAATTTTTAGAACACGTACGTTTTATGGAAAGGGGAAGAGACAGAGAGAAAGACAGAGTGGTGTGGTTTTGAAACTCAGGTGGTATTAAGTTTCTGTAAACTCCAAGGGTGGCTGTCCAGATAACTGGGGAGTATTTTGTTTGTCTTTCGCTATCATTGTCGTTGCTTATGATTCACAGTATTTTTTTCCGTCCTCCTGAGGTCATCATCACGATCAAGTTGCATTTTAGCCATATGACCACCCTACTGCTAGTGTTATGCCTTCGCAGTAGAGTTGACTTAGCTTTCGCAAGTGATCGACTTTTTATTTATTTCGTGTGAAATAAATAGATGATTCTTGACTTCAGGATTCGAACCGTGAATCAACAGCGTGACAAGCGATGATGTTACCACTGCACCACGGCCACCCTCAATGTGCGAAATAACGAGTGTAGTCAACGGGTGAATATATGTATTAGAATGGTCCTATTCAATTATAATAATATTTCCTCATGGATATTTTTATGGATAATTTTCTTATTCATAATTAAAAAGTAATATATAATCGAAGCAGAGCCATTGATAAGGTGTTCATAATCTGTAGGTTTGTCTGCAACATTTTATCCAAAGGTGTCCATTAAGTTCTAGATTTCTTTATTTGTAACAGCCCATACAGACACCCAGGCATATCTTCGCGCTACAATTCGTCCTGTGCAACACATTAATGGGAGGAACCCACAGTCTTATGCCGTTCCCAAAGTGCAATTTTTCGATTGAAAAACACTCGCCATACAATACAACTTTCGAATGTTTATCGGACGCTCCCGAGTGGTGGGAATGTGCACAAACTTTTTGGTACTTTTCGAGACTCGAACCATAGGTCTCCCGCTCAATAATTGCGCACTTAACCACTGATCCACAGCGCCCAGGCGGTAAAATGCTGGAAATAATTAGAAACATGTGTTTATTAAAATGTTATACGCTTATATTACTATATAAAATTGTTCGCTTTTCTGTTTCTTTGTTCATTCTATTCGGAATATTCTTTAAGGTATTCTGTTCGTTCTATTCCTAATTGAATAAGGAGATACACCCAAAATTTCGATTTGAGTTTTAAAAAATCTGCCCTCTTCTCCCCTAGATATCGAAACCGAAAGTATCGATGTCAAAATAATTTGATATCGAAACAAAAAGGTATTAGTATTTACTTCAATCGATTAATCACTATTTACTATTAACAACACTTTTCAAATTTAAGTAAATAATCAACATTAGCATTGGAAAGCTAGTTTCTTTCGTAGATTCTATACAAAATTTTTAGTTTAAACAATTTTTCATTATATTAAATAAAATTAAGTACTTCAAACAAACCCCAAGAACTAGTATTATGACACCACAGGCAGATGGAAGAAATGTCGAAATTAAAGCACGTGTTGGGTCAGATGCAGAATTCGACGCCCGAGTGCAAATTGCTAAAAAGTTGACAGAAAGTGAAGGAGAGCTAATTGTACAAAGGGATGTATTCTTCAATTCTTTAGCCGGTCGGTTAAAGTTGCGCTATTTAGAGAATGAAAAATCTGAATTAGTTAATTACGAACGACCTGATGTTGCAGGTCCAAAACTTTCAAGGTATAATAAAATCGAAACAGATAACCCGGAAATATTGGAGAAGATTCTAACGGCTAGCAATGGGGTAAAGGGTGTTCTGAAAAAGCGTAGATATTTGTATCTCTATAAGGGTACAAGAATCCATATGGACAAAGTTGAAAACTTGGGTAACTTCATGGAATTCGAGGTATGCCTTCGGCCAGAACAAACAATTGAAGAGGGCATAGCTGTCGCTGAAGAATTGATGAATACATTTAATATAAAAACTGAAGATCTTATGATTGGTGCCTATTTTGATGAATTAAACAAATAATTAAAAAAATAGATATCATGTTTTCCTTAAAATTCCGTTTGTAGCCAAAGTATTAACGGTGGTGGGGCAATGAATTGGACTTTGGTATATATGTACATATGTATGTATGTACATGCATAATAAGTATAATATTACATTAAACAATATAATAAAATATACAGCTTAATCTAAAAAGGATGCAGCACTATCTGCCGGGGCTGTGTTTTTTCAAACAGTGTGAATTACACATGCCATGGGAGGCGGTCGATAGCACTCTCCTCCTTGCCCCACAGGCAAGTTGTTTAACAGAACTTGCATTAAATATTATTTTCTAGTTTGAATTTAGCTAGTAAATTGTAAACATTATTAATATTTTGCTCTGAAAAAACTAATAATAGGTTTAAATGTTTTGTGTTAAACAACTCTTCACTAATCTTGCTTATTATTGTGCATTCATGTGTAAGGTGTTTTATTGATAGGATGTGACCAGGTTGACAAAGGTGGCAGGTGGGGGGTTTGTTCTTGTTTAAAAGATGGTTGTGCGTTAACTGCGTGTGCCCAAGAGGAAATCTAAGGACATTTTAGATATAGTTGTTGAATATAATACCCAGTTCGTTTCCTTTGATTCTCATATGTCCTGGTACCCATAGTACTATTAATGGTGGGCTTGGTGTAGTAACATCATCGCTTGACAAGCTGCAGGCTCACGCTTCGAATCCTGATGTCAACAATCATCTATTTATTTCGCAAGAAATATATAGAAAAAGTCGATTAATTGCGAAAGCTTATGTCAACTCTACTGCGAAGGCACAACACTGGCAGTAGGGTGGTCATATGGCTAAAATGCAACTTGAACGTGATGATGACATCAGGAGGGCTGAAAAAATACTGTGAATCATAAGCAACGACAATAAGAGCAAAACAAAAATACTCCCCAGTTATCTGGACGCCTCAATTGGAGTTCACTGAAATTTAATATTACCTGAGTTTCAAACCAACTACACCAATATGCTTTTCTCTCTGTCTCTTCGCCTTACCACAATAACGCCCGTGTCCTAAAATTAGTTTAAGGGTATTCATATCCCTTTCACACATAATGATATTGTCTCGAATTTTGTTGATGGCGGGAGAACCATGGTTTATATTCCGTATTGAGCTTAAAGCGAAGAGGCTGTCGGTGCAGATTAGCGTACTTTTTCGTGGTATCTTCACAGTTTCTGTGGCATTCAGAATCGCTAATCGCTAAATATTGTATAATCTCAAGATTTATCCTTATAGGTACTAATATTTTCGTTGAATATTTGGGAATATGTTTCTCTGGGTGTGGAATTTTTTTAAGTTTGGAGAGAGATGATAAGAATATAAGAAAAATTGGTAATTCCATAGCTATCAATATGGGAGAAATGCTCACTCGGAAACAAATTAAAGAAATAATAAAAACTTATTCATAGATAGAAATGAAGGCAGTTAAGGTCGAATCACAACGTCGCGTTGCGGTCCATAGTCAAAGGTAAGTCAAAAATCAAATTTCTTTCTAATTTGTTCTAATAGCTACTAAAAGTTGTGTAGTAGTTCAATAAGATCGCTGCAAAATTTGAATCTTTTATTTTTATTTTAATAGCCCTCGCATGGCTTTGAAAATTACACAGAATCGGAAAAAAAACCTAAGAAATAGCACGTCCCATTTTTCAAATAAACCTATCGGGTTATGAAAGTAAACGCTATTTTAAGGCTGAAAGTCGTAGGGTGACAGTCGGTGTTGAGGATATGGAAAAACCGCTTCTTCAGATTTTTAAACGGCGAGGACGACCAAAATTCAGCTATCATTCAAACATTCAACCTGGACGATGAAGCGAAGACTTGCGTCCACACGATCAAATTGAAGTTAAGATAGCAATATCAAAATTTACATAGGTCTAACAAAGTTGCTTGATTGGACGGCCTACCTGCCGAGCTATTTAATGCACCTACCTGCCGAGCTATTTAATGAGATGAGTTGGTGGAGAGCGTACACCAAA
This sequence comes from Pocota personata, assembly GCA_963082735.1. NCBI lineage: Eukaryota > Metazoa > Arthropoda > Insecta > Diptera > Syrphidae > Pocota > Pocota personata. Next base: position 43,268,656 of record OY720430.1, on the reverse strand, counting down.
AGATCTCCAAAATTTGGTCGGAGGAAAGTATGCCTGATGTATGGAACCTCAACATCGTTTGCCCGATCTACAAGAAAGGAAACCCCCCCAACTGCGCCAACTTCAGAGAAATTAGTTTTCTCAACATCGCGTACCAGATCTTATCTGCCATATTATGTGAATGCCTGAAACCATTCCTCAACAACCTAATTGGCCCCTATCACCAAACTCGTCCGCCAGTGTAGGATGACGATGGATAAAACTCGCTTCTCCATTAAGGTCGGTAACTACCTTACCGAGACCTTTGATGTCAAAAAAGGATTTAGATAAGGCGACGCGTTGTCATGTGACTTCTTTAACATCATACTTGAACGAATTGGATGAAACTCACAAGCCAACACACGAGACACGATCTTTCAAAAGTCTGTACAATTACTTGCATACACCGACGATATTGACATAATTGGTAGAAAACAGCGGGCTGTCACCGGTGCGTTTGCGAGTATAGAAACAGAAGTGGCTAAAATGGGTTTACCAGTAAATAAGGGCAAAACCAAGTATATGGTAGAGCTATAACTTTGAGCAATACACAATTTTAAACTTTTAAAAAAATTGCCTTTTCTAGCTTCGGCCACTCATCAATCACAGCATGCACCTCATTTATTGGATAGGGGCCACGTCTTTGGTCAGAGCTCGTTTAATTAATTCGATGTTAAGGTATCTTTTGATGATTTACTACGTTCGTATCGTGTGTGGACGACCAGATTGCTAACGATCTTTAATGTCGCTAGAATCCTCGAATAAATTCATGCACCGATAAACAAACAGTTGACTCATGCCTAACGGCTGCAGAGTGTTGAGAATTGGAACTTCATTCACACCATAGCAGAATCCTAACCGTTCATGTGAGGGTCTTGCTGTTTAATTCCAATTCAGACATTAATAAAATTCTAAATTTTGAAATACGCATCCTGTAAATACATATGGTTTATTTTTAAATTATTAACAAGCGATGTTCAAAGCAAAAATAAAATTTTATAGTATCAATATCTCATTTACTTTCCTTTTGGAACTTATATTCACTTTCGATTTTTGTTTTATTTTTATATGTACATACATATGAATATGTAAATACAAAAATAAGTTAACGACTTATTTTAAGGAATATTCATATTTACAAGCATTCAAAATGTGCAACACATTATCATTCTAAATCAAAATTTTTTTTTGTTTTTTTATCCTTTTAAATTAGAAGGATTAATTACTTTTTTGGAATTATATGTTTACATGTTGTTATCAGTCATAAAATTTAATTTTGGTATAAATTTTCTAAATTTGAAGATTGAACTCAGATTCGTGAAAAAACACAATTACGTTGTGTTAAAAAAAATAATAATATATAATATAAGAAAATAAATATGATTACATTTGTATTGGTAAATTTTGTGCTTTGGTCTCCAATACACACAAAACTTATGGATACACAAAAATCGAAAAATTCGCAAACATATACGCAAATATAAATTAAAATTCCTGTATATATTTTTGTAAAAAATAAACTGGGAAAAAGACTTGCAAAACTTAGTGACTAGGATATTTTGTAATGTAATAAAATCGGTTTTATATACGAATATAGGTATAGACGCACACTTAACAATACGATCCGATTAGACTAATTGAAACTGTCTCGGTCATTGGAACTGGAGCAGATATCGGTTTCCAGTACCACCAATTGTAGCTCACTAGAAAATATTTATCAGACATTACTTTCATCAATAAAATAAAATAAAACAAACTTACAAACAAATGATTGTGGCAAGCGAACAGATAATGTACGACATTTGTGGCGACATTCTGGTGTTGGCCTGAGAATTATAAAGCGCGTACCCAACGCTTGCTGAACATACATATTTGAGCATTCGGTATCTGGCAGAGTATATGATGCAGCATTTGGAGTATCCATCATGACATAGCGTTCTAATGCAATGCCGGTTTTTGGAAGACGTTCCGGTCTCACAAATAGCTGCCGAATTAATCGCGCTGGCTGCATTCGATTACAGCGCCATATGTTATGACTTTGCGTGTGATGAGTGTGATTAAAATCGTTAAACAGTTCATCAAGATTAGTAATTTCACCATTTGTAGATTGCACACGATAGGCATCACGTTGGAAGATGTTTCGATTGTTATTGTACAATTCATAAATGTCCTCAGGCTGAATGTAATCTTGTTGTATCTGCAATAAATCGAATTGATAACGATAAATTATATTAAAGGGCTACCATTTAATCGATCACTAGTAAAGGATTGTTGTCCAGTAAAATAAAACTATATAGATTTTTTTTTGATTAGCAGAAAATAAAATTTCAGCAAAAAATAATCTGAAAAAATGTTAAGATTCATTATGCAAAACGAAAATGAGAAGAAAGAAACACTGATTCAGAAAAAAACTTGTGCGATTGCGAGTTTCTGGGGAATTGTTTACTATTATTTTTTGAAATTCGCAATCGCTCAATTTCTTTCTTGAACAACTGTTATTACTTTCACCTGCAAGTATTGGTTTCATGAAAATGTTCAATTCCGAGATTTTAATTAATTCTGGTATTACTATTTGCTACGATTTCGGCCACCTATATCGTTATTGCAACGACAATAGTTTTTGCTGTACCACACGTAGACGTCTCTTGAGAGAACATGAATTTTTTTTTTTTTTTTTTTCTATGACGTATGCGAACTTGTTTAAGTTTATTTTCCTGAAATTGCAAATGTGAATTTAAAAAAAAAAATGATATCGGCAAGAAATTCAAAATAATACGTTTGTGTAACGGCTTGTGGCTGGTTTATGTAACGCTAACGGCTCATAAAATGTGTTTTTTAGCCAAATGTTTCTGCGGCAGAATAAAAAATCGAATCGCAGTGAAATTTTCGAAAGTAAAAATGAACACAATAATAAAAGCACACACCACAGCAAAAAACTGGATCCACCCTTATGACATAGTTTCATGGAAAATAAAGCACTTTCAAAGAAAAATAAAGGGTGGTTAAATTTTAAGGGCCGATGTTGAATGTGAACCACACCTAAACATCAAGTTTTTTTCTGCATTTCATTTGACATTTCTCAATTTCAGACTAACTCAATTTGAACCATGGAAAGATACACAATCGAAGAACGCGTTAAAGTTATTCAGGCTTATTATGAAAATGGGCGTTCAAATCAAAATGCATATCGTGCATTTCGTGATTTTTTCGGTTAATTTAATCGTCCAAATGTGCGTACAATCGGAAAAATCGTGCAAAAATTTGTGCAAACCGGGTCTGTAGGAGATGTGAAAACACCAGTGCATGCTCGTACAGCTCGTACTGCATAAAATATTGTTGCTGTTCGCGATAGTGTGGCTGAAGAGCCGTCCACCTCAACTCGTCGTCGTACCCAACAATTGCACCTCTCACGCTCGTCGTTGATGAACATTATGCATAAAGACTTGCATTTACGCGCTTACAAGGTGCAATTGACTCAAGAACTAAAGCCTCTTGACCATTTCAGGCGTCGTCAATGGTCACAATGGTGGCAAGAAATGGCAACAGTGGATGATCTATTTTTGAAGAAAATCATCTTCAGTGATGAGGCACATTTTCACCTCAGTGGATTCGTCAATAAGCAGAATTGCCGCATTTGGGCGAATGATAATCCAAGAGTGATGGTCAAAAAACCAATGCACCCACAAAGAGTGACTGTTTGGTGCGGTTTATGGGCTGGCGGCATCATCGGGCCGTATTTTTTCCAAAATGAGGCCGGTCAGGCAGTTACTGTGAATGGTGTTCGCTATCGTGAGATGATAACGAACTTTTTATGGCCCGAATTGGAAGATATGGATGTGGACGATATGTGGTTTCAACAGGATGGTGCCACTTGCCACACAGCTAACGAAACAATGGCTCTTTTGCGCAACAAATTCAATGGCAGTGTTATCTCACGTGGTGGCGATGTCAATTGGCCGCCAAGATCATGTGATTTGACACCGTTGGACTTGTTTCTTTGGGGTTATTTGAAAGAAAAGGTGTACGTCGATAAGCCAGCAACAATTCAAGAGCTAAAGGATGAGATAATTCGGCACATTAACGGCATAGAACCTCAATTATGCCTCAGCGTCATCGAAAATTTAGACCATCGGATGGAGGTGTGCCGCCGAGGTCGCGGCGGCCATTTGGCCGATATTTTGTTCCATACATAATTGAACCATACCAATATTATCATAATAAAAAGAAATGACAGTAATTTCCTAAATAGTTTGTGTTTTATTCAAAATCAACATCGGCCCTTAAAACTTAACCACCCTTTATATCCGAAATTGGAATGACTTTGACACTACCTTTCGAATTACAAAGTGACAATTTCCCGAAAGAAAACTGAATTGTTGCAACAAAAAGTTGTTCGATTCTCGAATATAGCAACCCGATTTACTGATTACTAAGTGCTAATCATAGGCTTTCGAATATTTTGACTTTAGAATCGAAATACAGAGTAAGGCCCCAGGAATGTAAAAAAGCACATGGCACAAGATAAAACTTGAACCCTCCCTTAATTTGCAGTAGTAAAATATACTCTTCGGCAGTGATTGCCAATAGGATTTTGTTTTTGCCTCTAGTGTTAATTCCAACATTTCTGTGTATAGAGTTCGCAAAAAAAAGCACACCTACAATCATAACAAGTCATGGGTATTGTTATTTAAAAATCATTTGACATGCCTCTCGTCTCGTTACACATAAAAAAAAAAAATAAGCCCTATAATAAGGCTTATAGATACTATTTCTGCGGGCTAAAAGGTGACTAAAAACAACTAATATTTCGATTCAGATGACTCAGTATATTTTTGTCTGTTGAAGTGTACTAATTGATCTCAGACTCTTACTTAAGTAGGTGTGGTGCGTTTAGCGATTCCTAAAAATTATATTAAAATAAATGAAAAACAATTTTTTCGGCCCATCCCATGACGGGGCTGGAACTTCTTGTCTTTAATTGCGGGCTAGAATCAGCAAAGAAAAGGAGATAAATCGAAAAATTTGCAGGCTGGATTCTAAATTTAGTTTAAAGTTCTTCTCCGACTTTGCCAATCAGAAGTGAACAGTTTTATAGTATACAAAAAATAAACGCACACAGCATGCAATCCTTATTTTAAAGCTTTGACCAGGAACTCAGACGAATATTTCAGATTTTGGTTAAAACTTGGTAGAAGTAAAAAAGCGATAGATTTGTATTACACCTGCTAGAGGACTGGAAATAAGATTTTTAAATTTTTCCGGGCTAGATTTCCGATCGCCACCCCATGCATTTAGTATATACAAGACAGGTAACCCAACTAAGCGGAAAGGAATTTGGTACCTTATCATGGAAGCGAAAGTTGTATACATAACATATTATTTATAATCAAAACGTATACAAACCTTAAACACAAAAGGCACAAACTCGGTCGTCTTCTCCATATTCGTCAAATCTAAAACATTTTTCACATTCGCACATGGATCACAATTAAGATCGTCAACTTGAAAGAAGGGATTCATCATTAGGCAAGATTCGTCATAGAGTTCCGTCAATCCGGGAAATTTCTTAATAACTGGCAGTGTCATCTTCCTCCAAACCTTCATCCCTGGATAGATGAACGTCTGTATATTGCGTAAAACAATTGTGGATGCTTCATTTTTGTACGATATGAATATACAAGCAATGGCTAGATAGAATATCCAGAATAGAATTTTACGCTTTCGGTCGATAATTTGCTTTAAGATTTCAGCTTTAATAAATGCTACATGATTGCTACTGTTATTACTCGGATTATTATTGCTGGCTGATCGATTTTGTTCGAAATACTGAAAGAGTACGTAATTATCGAATTGGAATGCACGAATACTGCATTGTTGTTCGGCAATAGATTTTAATTGACGCAAATTTTCAATGTATTTTGTTATCACTTGATGTCTAGATAGATTTGCAAAGCTTATATCAATGTTTTCCATTTTGCGGTCTTTATTTGTGGAATATTTGGAACTACCATCACAATACTTTAGTTTAAATAAGTAAAAAATAATAAATAATTGTTACCCCGTTTTCTTTCTAATACGGGGTTCGTTCTTTTTCCTTCTTTTAGTGCAATGGGGCGGAGGGTCTACTCGTATGTTTTGTTCCTTTTTGTTGTGATATTTTGGTTAATGACATTTCGAATGTCAGTGCAGTTCAGCCAACATTATGCTTGTGACACAATTTCTGGTATAAGGGTCGCTCCACACTAGTCTTCTTGCATCAGTTGTCACACCGGTGTAACAACAGTTAGCCACACATATATTTTCACATCTGTCATCACCTTTATTAGATGAATAAGATCCTACCTATGTGTGTAAATTGTTACCTCACTTTATTGCATTAAAACTGCGTCATAACGCAATGCACATATTTAGTATTTTCGTATCAGTTGTCCAAACAGTGGAAAAAACGTATGGGAAATCTTCTCAAATTTGGCGATATGTATTTAGCTTTGGTTTTTTCATGTCTTTCCTACATCGTTTTCCACTGGTTTCATTCGAGATTCCATTCCTTTTGTTTTCCAATATAACATGAAACTTGTTTATGCTCAATTCTAGAAGGGTATTGGTGAAATGCTAACAAAATATTTTCTCAAAATAAATTTCCGCTGCAGTCTTCAATTACTAAATTATTGTATATATTCTACAAAAAGAAAATTATTTAGCAAACAAATCTATTGTAAAGAAAATGTGTTCTACCTACATGTTGATATTGTTTATACATTGATCAGTATTTTTACATTTTCGTTCTGTATGTATTAGTGCTTCTTGAGTGAATTCTGAATTGAAATTCGAAATCGAAAAATTCTTCGATTTCGGAGAAGTTTCTGAAGGCGATACTGAAGTGCTAAAGGAACGCTTCAGAAAAGTTGTTTGCTTCAGAAGGAACAAATAAGGCTTCGTCCAATAAAAAATTACAGTAATGGAACAATATTAGAAAATAGTCCAATAAGAAACTTAGCTACGAATTAAAAAATTAATTAGCGGAGAATTAAAAAATGATTGAAATAACATCTATTGGGACTACAATGCAAACCATTTGAATTAGACATATTTTTTATACAATAGCATTTTTTTTTATAGATGATGTAAGTGGCAGATGTCATTCATATTTTTATTTGGAAATCTAAAGATGGGATATAATTTTCTTTAAATTTTATGTCAAGAAAGTAGAAAAAATCTATTTTTCTTCTTTGCATCGATCTTAGGGATAAATTTACCGACAAATTACATTCAAAGCGTTCTTTTTTAACTTTTGGTGATCCGAACCATTTCAGCTCAAAGAGGACGTAGGTAATATACCTATGGGTTTGTGGGTAAGTAGGGTGAGGAAAGAAGAAAGGGAATACTCATGAGGGAAAGATAAAAGTCGAAGTGAACAATCGCTTCCATTTCTAAAATATTGCATTTTATTCCAATTTGTTTAAGTACCAAAAAATATCCATCTTTGCAACGATATAAATGCAAAGACTCAGTAATGTTCATTGTTATTCATTGATAAATAAATGAATGAACTTTTCAAACCAATTTTATTAAAAATATGAGCACAAAATGCTAAAAAGAATATTGCTTTAATTGACTCTACCTCCTCCATAAACCAATTACGTGTGTACTGAATAGTGCAGTATAACATCGCAGCAGTTGTGTTTAGTACGCTTTGACAGGAGCGAATGTAATCAAGGTCTGTAACAGGCGTCGATGCAGTAGGCTAAGAAAATTAATATGGCAACATCGAAAAGTACGATTGACAGAAATTGGCGCTGACAATCGAGACTTTGAGCAGGGAGGAAGTGTAGGAAGAGAGAGAGAAAGAAAAGTGTTTTAATATTAAAAGTTTGTTTTTGAAAAGGAAGTATCTGTTTAAGAATAAAGGTTGTTAGAAAAAGTAATAATTGTTTGAAGGTCCAAAATACTTGTACTTATATTTGAATCAACTGTTTCGTCAGAAAAATTTCACTAAGTCAGGCTTTACACGATTTTTCGTTATTTCCTTTTGGACAAGAACACAGAAACTAAAATCAGCAGATACATGTATAAAAATTAATTTAATAATTCTTCCGCACGAGACGCACCCTACTATGAAAATTCTAGAATAAAAAATCAAAACGTATCAAGATGAAAGAACACAAACAATCATCTACTACGTTTATATGCATACTTGAATCCAGCTTCAACCCGGGTTGAAATTCATATAAACGCAGATCGAGTTGAAATAGGATTGACTCAACTCGACTCAGCTAACAGAGCTGGATCGAGTTGGAAAAATGCATGTATACCTGGGTTGAGGGGTTGAACTGACATGTTGTCTCTGTATGTGTGTGATTTCAGATAACGAATCTAAAACGACAGAGCACTAACACAAACAAAAGCAGAATGTCTGCTATATTTATCTGTCAGTTCAACCACGTTTGAATTTTTCAATCTTTCGACTCAGTGTGTAGAAAGACTCAGATCGAAATCTCAACTCGTTCCCAACTCGATCCCTCGATTCTGCATATAAACGTGGTAATCCGTGAGTCGACTATCCATCGGAGTCGCCCTCAGAAACACGTGTCGGCCCGAGTTTTGTTCTGCCATGTAAAAGCTAACAAAGAATGTGTTTTTATATTTCGAATTTTTTTCTGCTAAATTTTGAATTTCACTTCGGTGGAAACATCGTAATGCCGAGCATACACATCCTATATAATTGATCAACATACTACAATACTTAAAGCCGGGTACACACCACGCAATATATTTAACAATACAATTGATTGACAAATACCTCGGTTTAGGAGGTTCAATTAAAAAATATTATATTTATTACTATGCAAAATAGGTCCACTAAAAACTTTGAGTGGACCTATTTCATCTGTAGATAAGGTTTGGTCAATATTCTTCAAACAGTGTTCTGTTTTCTTCAATACTATTTTTCGCACAGCTTTATCTTATTGGGAGCATAATGTTTGGTCCATTATAACGTTGTTCAAAGATATCGTCAATTTTATTGAGCGTGTATACCAGGTCTAACAGTGGTAGTTTGACAGCATAAAGTTCACATCGAACATGTCTTGTGGTTTAATGAACAAACCTAGTACTTGACGTTTAGAAATCATCGCATACACTTGTTTTTATAAAATTCTGGATATTCGTTCGGACTGCACACTTTTCTAAATAAAGTTCGTTTAAAATAAGTGTCTCCACGAAACATAATTGATCCCAAATCCAAAACAGCTGTAATGTCACATTGTAATTAATTTTGAGGTAAATCAATCCTCAAAATCCCAACACAAGTTACATAACTTTAAGTAATGTTATAATAATAAATATCCTCTTGCAGCTATGAATTTATATAGTGGTGGCCTGAGAGATTTATTGGACAAGTGGCCCGGCAAAAAGCGTTTTGGAATTTATAGGTTTCTTCCTATATTCTTTGTTCTTGGTGCTGCTCTTGAATTTTCTATGATAAACTGGACAGTGGGCGAAACTAATTTCTGTATGTATAAAATTTCCGAATGAAGTTTTATAATTTTAATGACTCGTTTTCACTCAGATCGTACATATAAAAAACGTCAAGCGAAAAACCTTGTCGAAACAAAGCTAAGGTCAAGCATCGCAGAGCCAACTTCTTAATAGAAAAATCGAACAAAATGCCAGCTGGAGTTTCATGGGGACAGTACACAAAGTTTTTTGTCAGCGCTATGCTTTCCATGATGGCGGGATCCCAACTAGTTCACATGTACTACAAGCCATTAAAGGATATAGATGTGTATATACAAAAGGAAATGGAGACAGTAAAACCTCCGAAAGAGGCAGCCTAACACCTGCGTGCGCTTAGCATTTTGTGTTTTTTTTTAAAGTGATTTTTGAAGTAAACTGTTTATTGCTAGTCTTTTACATTTAAGTTGCTTTATTGTGTGTCTTTAAATGAGCCCGCAATGCGACCACCTGTATGAATCTCTTCCCACAGACTGTGCATTCGTGTGGCTTTTCACCTGTGTGCCGCATTTCATGATGTTTCAGCGTCTCTGCTTTGCCAAAACTTTGATCACAAAATCGACACTTGAAACGTCGAATACCCTTGTGGACAATACGATTGTGTAAGCCGAGATTAGCTGAACTATTGAATACTTGCGTACACGACGGACAGGGCCATTGCTTCTCCTTTGTATGGTAATTGATATGAATACGCAGTTCGCTCTTCGTAGTTTTTCTTAGGCCGCAATAGGGACACACGAAGTTCTTGATTCCCGCATGGCGCATCAAATGGTCGCGATATGTACGTTGCGATACATATCCCTTGCCGCACTGTTCACACTTGTATGGAAATTCTTCTCCCGTGTGTTTAAAACGATGGTCTTTAAGTGCTGATATATTCCTGAAAGTCTTACCGCATTCTTCACATATGAAGATTTTCGGTTCGTACTTCACTTCTGAGTGCTTAATGCGACAGTGGACACGGAGTGTTTGCTTGCGACGGAATACTTTGAGACATCCTTCGTGGTCGCATTTGTACTCTTCCTTGTGCTCGGTATGCACGTCATTTATGTGTACCTTTAAGTGAGAAGATTTGTTGTAGGACTTATCACACTGTTTGCATGGATATGGCTTAAGACCCTCATGCAACCGCTTGTGGGCTTCGAAACGATCTTTCTTAAAGAATTTCTTTCGACATTTCTCGCAATTGTATATTTCTGGAGTCTTTATATACGCTGGCATTGTGTAGTCTTCATCCTTCGGCTTTCTACCCCGTCGCGCTGGTGGTGGCTTGTCATTTTTCTTTTTCGCACTCTCTTCTACTCCGTCGAGTATGTTCTGTTCGGGTGTGGAATCGTAGTCTGTAGAATCATCAATAATACCGCTGAATATATCGTGGTCGATCTCCTGTTCGTCCAGGGCTGTCTCCGGCAAGCCACGTGTGTGCTCAATGTTATTGCCAATGATTTCGTCGGTTGGCGTGTTATTCTAAAGAAAATAAAATGGAAATACGGCTTCCTACTGCTTACAAGGAGTTACCCTACCTCATTTTTCTGCTCAATCGGCGGATCAACGACCAATTCCACTTTATTTGCTAGCTGAAGCCAATGCAGACTATTTAAATCACCCGACGCACCATCCAACTCGAGTCTATCGATTTCTAACTTTGGAAATGCATTTATTACTCCGTCCAGTTCGCGCATTGATTTAATGCACATAACTCGGAACTCATAAGAGGTCTGTATTTTAGAGTAGCAACTTTCACAGATGTTATTTGGATAGCCATCATTTTTCTCGTAGTCTAAATTAGTGCACACTACAAGCCATTTGGCTACGTTCGGAGTGGCATGAATGTCTAGTTCTGCACCCGGTTCTAGTTCATTTAGGCAAGTGCGACAAATTGAGTTCACATTTTCAAGAGTTACAGCCATATTTTAGTGATTAAGTAAAAATCTAGTTTTAACGAATTATCCTCGCTTATAAACTCTCAATTCAGTTTTTTTTAAAACATTAGATGAAGTAAAGGAAAATTACAATTAAGTAAAAGTCCAACAAAACTGCGGGTGGACAAATGTTTGGAAGTTTTGAAAAGTGACGCGTCAAATGTCAACTTCCGTGGAGATGTGCAAGTGCTCGATAACAGTGTCTGTGGTAGTTGATTTTCGGGAAGTGCAACCACTCTTTGAATATATCGAAGATGTAATTTCAGTGTTGAAAGAAAAGCTTTCGCGAGGTCTGTTTTGATGTTAAGGACGTAGTTGGCTGTGTTATTTGGTAATAAGAAACATCTGTTTTTTTACAAAGCATGGTTGCGAGCGTGCCTTATATAAGCTTAGACTGCTTTGCAAGTTATGGTAAAGATCGGCCGATTTTTCGTTATTCACTTTTCGACTCGTATTTTACTTTAACATGGTATGATTTTCAATGCCGATTTTTGATAATTCTGCGCTTCACTCAGTCAATTCGATTTCTGATATCTCTTTCCCACTCATAAAAATAATGACGAAACAAAATAAATCGAACACGAGAAAATCTAGCCACCTTCCTATACAACCAACTGTCGGTCTGAGATAAAAGTTCACTAAAGAAACGGACATTTGTTAAGAAACGTAGCCCTTACCATGCTTCTCATGCATAGAGTCAAGAGTTGAGTTGACAATTTCAAGTCCCAATTTTTTTACTACACTCGCATAAATTACAAACAGAATGACATAAGTAATATTCCCCGGGTTTAAGGTGCTTTTACAATTTGCAAATACTCATCTTCAGTGAGATTTTCAAAACAATTTTTTTTTTCACAATCCCTTATTCGTCAGATAATTATCGTTACTGCATTCGTTTTTATAACCATGGTAACAAAATTAATCTTTCAAGACCGACCCTGGTCACGTGACTCTTAACCAGAATAAATCCTATTTCGCAACGACAAAATATTAAAATTGTTAGGCTATTACAGCTGATATTTTACCTCGCATCTTTATAAATTGCTGTATATTATTAGTGTATTCAAACAAAATTTAAAAACCAAATTAAACCGTTCTTGGATCAAATTACGTTTGGTCTTACAATGTTAGTATTTCTTTTAATGAATTGAGTTTACTAATTGGTTACAAGCTACCAAGCAATTCATTGCTGTATTCTATATGTGCTATGATCAAATTACGTTTGGTCTTACAATGTTAGTATTTCTTAGGTTACCAATTGGTTACAAAATACCAAGTAATTCATTGCTATATTCTATATGTAATACTCTAATATTCACACAGCATTTCTTCAAACTGAGCAAATCCATTGGCAAATCAAATCTCCCTCGTCGCATTTGCTGATCTAAGAAAGCTTTGAAAAATCCGGGAGATCGATGCTATATTTATGTTATTAGTCCGTTATATCGATCGAACTACAATCCAGATAAATTTCACCAGCCGTGTAATTCACGGCTTTGTTAAAATATTTTTTGTGCGCAATGACGACTAATGTATTCTAGATTCATAATTGAGCTCTCTGAACATAGTTCCCGCATTGCCAACTTTACATAAGACAACATCTGTCATCACCCGGGTCATTTCGCTCTATCAAACACAAAAATTGTATCCTCCTCAATTTTTTCTTTTACAAAATTTTACATTCAAATTAGTTAAAAATTACTTTAGTAGAGTATCATTTTGTCAATTGTATTTGTTTATAATTGAATCGAACACTTTATCCTCAATAGTAATAATATCTTAGTTAGAATTTTTGGCGAAAATACGAGCTAGTGAAAGTGTGATGAATCCTTGTTCGATACCAACACCCTTTCCGGATAATGAGGGCGACGAAAGGTGGCTGAGCATTCATAAACGTTTTCTGTCCGAGTGCCGTGAAAAAGATCCCGATGTGATATTCTTAGGTGACTGTATATTGGAGACACTGCAGGACACTGATACTTGGAATCAGTATTTTGCTCCAATGCACTGTCTCAATTTTAGCATCCGAAACGACCGTACGGAGAATGTTCTTTGGAGAGTTGAGAACGGGGAATTGGATAATGTTAAACCTAAGGTTAGTAAAACAATCTGAAACTATTGGGTAATGTGCATATGAATTTGTTAGTAATAAATAAAACAAACTGGGTTCAAGAAACTTTATATATTCAAATATATTCGGGTTTACCTTCGCTCTTCAAAGTTATGAATAAAACGATGCACTCATGATTGCTCTTAGGGTCTTCCTATGAAAATTGAAGAACAACTTGTGTGCTGCCCGCTGTTGCCAAGGTAACGGCTATCGCACATGCCATAGGTTCTCGATTTGAGATCGTTCGGTGTTTATTCCAGAATAAGCTAAAAACGCACGCACCGATTTATAAGGCAAACCCAACAACTTATTCACTGTTCTATTAAAGACACTAAAAGGGGTGATCTAAATTAAAGAATCTAGTTGAATTCCTACAATGCGCACTGCTATGAGAAGTTGTTGCAAACTGCCTTAAATTCAATAACAAGCACTGTAAAGATATCCAGTAATAGGAACGATATTACCAGCTTAGACTTAGTCTGAGTGATTACTAACCAGACAAGAATCACAACAGAATCTTCATTCTTCTCCAAAGGGGCCCATTGTATCATTTGAGCGTTACTATTCTTATATACATGTGTAGTACACATCTCCATATGGGACTATAAAATCATGAAGAGTAGAGTCTAAGCTTGTTTTATTGATAGGTATGCAAGTAGGCTCGGTTTTGACGCAAGCTTCCTATGCTTCGGTACATAAAAATGTTATACTGATATAGGACCGTTGTTTTTATTAATATTTGAAGCGTTACTAGTATCGATCCAGAAAAAAAATTAATTTCTTCCACAACTGGCTCTAGCATCCATGACCAACAGCAACAAAGAAACAATAAGTTTTTTCAAACACATGTCGAAACAGAATGGGTCTAACGGTGGGTGCTTTCATCTATTTTACCTATTCATTTAATACTCGGCCTCCTGTATTTGTTCTGTAAGTTAAGGATTTGGTTCTCCATGTTAAGAGTTTTACGGCGGAGTAACTATCTTAATCGCGTAAAAAGCTATAATTGTGGGCAAAGTCCCTAAAAGGGCGTCCGTCTAGTAGGTAAGCCAGTGGAGATCTGTTTTGTTGTCCTTCTTTCGGAAGATTATTTTAATTTCTTTTCCCAGTCGTCCAGGAAGACCTCCGTTGTCTATAGCCTTTTTATAAGTAGGCAGAGAAAGAGCTATCTAGCTATGATTTCCTTAATTGCTCTAATAATATTCTCCCGTACAAACGTCAGCGGAGATACTTTTGTCGCGACAATCACAGTTATATTTCTCTTATTTTTACAGTACAGGGACTTTTGCTCTCTTTTACCCTCTTCATAGGCTGCTGTTGGTGCAATGTTTAACCACTCCTGCAGTTTTTTTCAAAGCCAGCACGCATAATGGATAGGGTATGTGCAGTACAGGGATCTAACTATCTAGCATATCTAGCCTAACAGATTAGTACACAAGATCATAAGTGTACTTTCCTTCCGGATTTAATATTTGTTCACTTCAATCTATTGTTACTACTATTTAATTTCTCTTATTTCAGATCGTAGTGTTACACGTTGGCACGAACAACGTAGAAAATACCTCCGAGGAGATAGCCGATGGCGTATGTGAAATAATAAAAAAAATTCGAGAAAAATTACCCGATACTTATATAGTTCTACCTGTAAGATTACCATATTTGTATAAATAAATAAGTTGTGAAACATGACTTAACTTTTACTTGCAGACAATTCTTCCACGGGGACAACTGCCAAATAGACTTCGTGATAAAAACTCCGAAGTAAATCGTCTAATCAAGGAGAAGTGCATAGGTCTAAATCGAGTACAAACCGTTTGTATAGACAAAGGGCTAATACAATCAGATGGTACTATTAGTCATCACGACATGTTCGACTACAAGAATTTAACAAATACCGGATCGAAAAAAGTTTTTGAACCCGTCTACGATTTGCTGTCACAAATTCTTAATGAAAACGAACCAGAAAAAGACCTTACACCATCAGAATAAAATAAAATTAATAAATATTAAATTATTAATGTAATGAAATTTATTTTTGATTACACGTATTCTATATAGCAGTACTAATTAAAATTTATAATAAATAAGAAAAAAAAAACACAAATTCAATGATCTGCCTTAAACCAAAAAGAAAAGAAAACAAAAAAAGAAAAGGAGAACACCACAAAATATCATAATATGTTAATTTTATAGGAAATAAGTCTAAAATCATTCCAATATTGCATTCGGCTAAAAAAAAGTTTACTTTGCTTCTACATAAAATCAATTATCATTCATTTTAGTTAGAACTAGTTGTTTAAATGCTTATTTTTCTTAAAAAAAAAAATTTAAAATAAAACAGGAGAAGCTATTAATTGCAAGTACTTCACGAATGTAGTATTTATTAATGTATTATTTAAGTGAATATTATTTATTACATAAACACTGATATTATTTATTTCAACAACGGTTTTTTTCTTATTTACTTTTGGTGTTAGATGATTTTGAAAATTTCGTTTTTCCGAAACGTGATCTCTGCTCTGCAAACTTATAAAAAAAAATACTCCTAAATGGCACTTATTAATGTACTATTATAATAATCGCGTTTCATATCCGTTTGTATTCCACATTTGTAGTTTGATTATAAAATATGAGTACCAGTTATTACTTTTTGTGATTTGTTACTTTCATAATTAAATTCGAAATAAATATGTTTAAAAATATATACTCATATTTGTGTGTAAAGTCTTGTAGTCTTAATCAGAATATCTACATGGTGTTCGGGGTCCAAAGAATCATACTGGACAATGAACAATTATAGGGGCACAGTTATTCTGCTGTTTATTCCATGACAATATCCTGTTAGAAATCATATAACTAAGCGAATCTTACTCCTGTTGAGTTGAAGTTGGCCTTCTAAATGAATTTATCATTTAAAGTTTTGGTTTATCTTGTTTTTCGATAAAATATAATAAATAGTTTTTTTTTTTTTATTTTAGCGAATTTTGCAGACTGCTTTTGGCCGTTTAGTCTTAAATTCATGAAAATAAATAAAAATAATAAAATTAAATTGAGAATTGGGCAAGATCATGAGCTATGCAAGAACATTCCGTGTAGTTTCACTGGGATCTCCAAGATAAAAAAAAAAGAAAAGAAATAAAGTTAGTCACGGTTTTGTAGTAAGTTTATGAGAGCGCGTTCCATTTTCCATTGGCTAGCTTTAGAGAATCTTTGTTGATACTTACTTTAAGTTGTCCCATAAAAATCGAGCCTTGTTTGGCATAGTACGGACACATTCTTAGCCAGTTTATTGGCTGGGCCATATCGTAAACGGGAAAACCCCTGTTGGTTGGGACGCAACACAGAGAGGCATTGTGTTCTGGCTTAAGAAGGCTTAAGGTCACTCCGAGATGTGTTTTCTAGCTTACATTTAATGATTGCGAATGAAATTATCACAGCTCAGCTGTCTAAAAGAAAATGTCGATGTCTTTTCTTGAAAATGTTATAGTAGATATCTTTGTGTCGCCCCGGTGAAAGCTAAACTACAGCTTGGAACATACTATCGCCGTTTTGAAGTTTTATTGATTGTGCAATAGCAAGATTGTTCGAAATTGTGTCCATTCAAGTTCAATTTCAATAAAGCGTCTAATGCTTAAAATGTGCCATGCAGTTCAAAGCTTTTTTTTCAATTACAATTTAAATACCGCCTTGATTTGTTTCAAAATTTCTTCTTCCTACTTTCATAGTCGCGCCACCTGCAAAATTATTAGAGCCCGGGTGTGGTGTATTTTAGGATTGTTTTTGATCGTGCCACCAAAGATGCTTTCGTTTTCTAACTTGGTATTTAAATTGCCTAGCAGCGATTAAAGCAATCTTTGACAAAGTCATATTAATGTTGGCGTATTCAAATAATATATTCGCTTACAACTAGCTTTTGTTCCGATTTTCGAGCAGACGGTCTTTTCTGGATATATAATGATTTCAATAAAATAAACATATCTTCATTGTTGTCACAGCATTATTTTTATTACACTAAAAGAAACAATGTTGTATTTTGTATATCATCAGTACATTTAAAATTGTGTGTGCTGATTATCTGCATACCATAAAACTACACCTATATGTGCACATCGCTACGAACATATTTCCATTTACAATAAATACATTTGAAAGTGTACAAACATAAATACATTAAGATACATTCGATAGTTAATTTAAAACATTTCATTGATTAATTGGTACATAATTCCATTTGTAATCGAGTGATTGTATCAACTAAATAGTTACAAAATTGGCTAATTGAGAAAAAACACTCATCTTTTTGATCCTTTAAAAAAAAAAAAAATACAAGTAAAAATAAAGAAAAACAGTTATATACCAAAAATACTGAAGTTGTAATTTTCAGGGCAAAATTCTTCTACAAAACATAATTAACGCATAAATAGTACAATAACAATATTTTTAATGAAAGCAAAGCAAACACACAATTGGCTTATTCTACTTTCTTTTTTAATTTGTTTTTCAGCAATCCAGGAAGCAACGACAAGACTGCGCATAGCGTGAGTATACCAACAGAAGTCCAAGAAAATGCTTCACTCGAGCTCGTCATCTTTTGCAGGGTTTTTCCAGTTTGTATTGCAATAACGGAAGGAGGTGCAACGCCAAAGAAAGTACCAAAAGCGAATGTATACAGCGGTACACCAATTACTGGTGACGCCAGATTGATGAACCAATTTGGCAAGAGTGGCGTCATTCGGAGGAATAGCATGTAATTGAAAAGTCTATCACGATGATTATCCACTTGGCTAGTCCATTCAGCAGTCTTCTTTGGCCAGAAATGGCAGATCAGTCGTCTTCCAACTAAATTCGATATGGTGTAGCATAATGTGGCGCCCAGCGAAGAGCAGAAACATATGAGAAACAATGCAATGGGAAATTTGTATAGGAAACCAAGCAGGATTGATAGGAATAAGGAGCCCGGAATGGCGAATGTTTGTAGGCTGTTGGTTGTTAAAAGTTTCAGTTAAGGAAAACACATTTCTGATTTAATAATAATTAGTTTTAGATATTTCATTGAGATATGTGATAGCATAATTTATGCCAACACTCAGCAAGGCCGTATATTTTGGGTCTTTCCATAAAACAAAAAAGAGCTTCGTGTATTTTTAACTTGATAAACATTCTTCAAGCAACTATTTTCTCGCCTGATGGTGGAACAGAACAATATGTTATCAGCAGAATCGATCAAGCCAAGTCTGCTGCCAACTAAACTAAACAATGTGATTAGTTAAAACACCACCCTACGATTGTCTCCTATAATGTCGATTCTGTGCTGTCACATGGGAAGTGATCTGCAAAGTGTCAACATTAGCACAAGTATGCTGCAGGCATTTGTGAATCGTATCGCTAATGAATACTTTTAATAGAGATTGGTTTAGGAAGCAGAAGGCGACACCATCTTAAGATATATGTAAGTGGTAATGGATTTTGCAGTTAACTACGCAAAATAAAGAATCCCACAGACACAGGACGGTAGTATAACGATAATTGTGGAAGAGTTTGTGAGAATTTAAGTACAATGCTAGAAATCTTACTCAATAACGCGGAGGGAAATTGCGTCGGTTGCCTTAAATAGACGCGTAAAAAAAGATTACATAGTCATTGAATGTTTTAAACTGTGATTATGTTCTATCAACCCCATCATAATACCAATACCATTCTGCGGCTAACTAATTAGAACTGCTAAAAGTATTATTAAAGCGTGGCAAGAAACCATTTATAGGCGGAATATGAAAGCAGACCTGTAACGTAAATAAGTATTTGGTACTGAAGTACAATTACCTCGTACTTATTTTTTTAAGTACAAGTACAATTCCTAGGTACTTTTACTTAAAAATTGCAAGTACCAGTACCGGGAATTGTACTTGTACTTGCAATTCCTTCGAAGCACTTGAAAAATTGGTTATATACTTAGACATTGACACAAATAGTGACGAACGTATGCAAAATAAATTTTCATTCAAACAACATAGATGTAAAAGCTAATAATACCGTTTTGCCAACTGATAAGAACATCATTAAGCAATATGTTGCAGAAATTGGTTATGTATCATACATAACCAGTTATTCAAGTGCTTTGAAGGAATTGCCGGTACTGGTACTTGCAATTTTTAAGTAAAAGTACCAAGGAATTGTACTTGTACTTAAACAAAATAAGTACGAGGCATTTGTACTTTTACTTGTATTTTTACTTGAATTTTACAGCAATGAATGAAAGTAACAATAAAAGGCTTCCATGTAAATAAAAGGCTATTTCTTATCTTAAACTTTATTCAATAAGTTATTAGCCATTTTGATCGATTACTTTTTGTCATCTTGCAGGCAACTTCATGTCAAAAAACTGATCCAAGCGACATTTTCCATTCAGATGTACATACTCGTAAATATGTAGCTTAACTTTGTCATGATGGAAAACAACACCTTTACGATTCATCAATTCGAATTAATCATTTGGTTTCTTGGAAGTAGCTCAAACAACACAAGCTTTCTTTTAAAAAACAACTTTTTATGAGCTTGTAAAGCATTTTTTTCCTTTTCGGAAGAAAAAAACAAAATGTGACGATATTAATTTTCAATTTGAAGACAACAATTTTTAGCTTTTTTTATAGTAATTTGCGGTTTAAACCAACTATATATGTACTCTCTATTACACCTAAAGTCAACTATTGGTGAGAACGGCGGTGAGTTTCTAGCCAATGAAAAACAGCATACCATAAACTTTGTAACTGTAAGCGTCTTATCTGAACACCTTATCGTTATTCAGGTAACTACTGCCTTGAAACAGATGGTAAGTTGCAAGTCAATTTAAAGATCTATCCGAATTTATCACCAATTCAGGCGTCATGAATGAGCCTTAATATGAAGAAATTAGAATAGGCCCATAAGTGGCCGCAGTGATATGGGCTTCTGCCCTACTCAACTCCAAAATCTAATCTGTGCTAACCCCGTAACTGAATCATCGTTGTTTTGTCCGAATCACAGCATGTAGGAGTTATATGTTTGGAACACATTTTCGAATTTGGGAGTTCAGAGCAAAATGAATGTTGGTGTAGATTTTATGAACACTAAGCTGAGTATCACATAATTTTCGCATACTGCACCCACCCCGGCTACTGGCACGTACAGATATCAAAACCAAGAGGAACCTGCCTTACTGTAATAATATGTATGTTCCCTTACATTAAAATTCGTACTATTTTTTACGAATTCTGGTCCAACTCCGTCCCCTAACTTAAAAAAATCGTAAAAGAGAGGCAACGAGAGAGTAAAATATTTCTCCTAAATAGAAAAACTGACGCATTTGTGTTTTAACAAATTCCGGTGGGTCAATTGCCAAATCATTCCCATGTCAACTTCAATTTCACAGAATTTGTGAAAAGTCGAGGGACGTGACAGCATATGCCGTAACACGATAGTAGTCCTATTGGGACAGAATGGAAGTGCTCTTTTTTTTTATTTATTTGGTGTTGAGAAGATTAAAACAAGTTAATAAATGTAAAAAAGAAAATAAATAAGAAAAAGAAAAAGCATACAAGAGCGTGTAAAATCGTATCCATAGACATTCCAATGTATGCCAATTGGTGTATCCTCACATAAGTTAGGAAACTTTTTTTCTTTGTAAATTTCACAACTCCTAGAAATTTGTGATTTTACGAATTTTAGTGCGAAGATTAAGGGAACATACCTAATAACTCCTGTCTATACACAAACAAAATAATAATGTTAACAAAACATTTGCTTGTATTTTTTTTTTTTTTTTTTTCAAAGAGCATGGTCATCAATTTTCTTAATTGCAAGCCGATGAACCCAGGTAAAGGTAATTAAAATTCTATTTAAAACCCCAATAAAAAGTATTCGATATATGTACATAGATAAGAGCTCAAACTCATTCATAATAGTTTAGAGCAATTCAAATTGATATAAATATGTATGTACACATGTATACCTAGACCGCAGGCAGAAAACGTGACCTTTGCATGGCTAAACACTTACCTTGTGGTATACTAACAAAATATGTATATCAACATGAATACAACTGAGAATTTTCTGAGTAGGCAAATTTATCAGTGCCCATAATTTTGCTCTCGCCATCTCTTTCACAATGACTCAATTAACTCGCATAATAAATACAGTACTACCTTGCTTAAACTAAGGTGGAGATCGTATTGGGAATAAGGGATCAACTATCCAATTAGTTTAATTAATAGTTTCGTTCTTTGAAAAGGATACAACACATAAGTTGAGACAATACCAAACATGACTTCAAAATAGTACATGTCCTTGTAGCGATCCAAAACTTTAGCTAACATTTTGGCATCTTGAATATCACGTGGTAGTTTAATGTGCTGCTTTTCTGCCCTGTTGGGATTGCATTACAATAAAATTACAAATCTCTTATATGTGCATTATTGCGTTGACTTACTCATCTAGTTCTGGGAACATCATGTAAACATAAGACATTGCCGCCAAGCTCGATACAAATATCGCTGCTAATACCATTAAAGATCTCTTTGTTGCAGTACGATCGTCGACCGACATGATTTTCTTTTGTGCATCCGCTAGTAGGAATAGCAGATAATTAAATCGTTCACAAGGGTATTGCAACATAAGCGAATACCAATTGTTTAACTTACCTTTTTTGGAATTTGTTTGTTCGAATTCCATAGTAATGTAGTTAACGTAGCTAATAGAATTTAAAAAAAAAAAATATTTTTGGTAAAAATATTAATAGCATACGAAAATCACGATATAAATCTAAGTACTTTGAGCTTTTAATAGGGTTATATCACAACACAGTTATTAATTCTAAATAATTCATAAACAGTTTAATTTTGTACAAAAAGAGAACCGAAACGCAGACAAGGGTGCGAAATTTAGATGAGAACTGTCACAAAAATCATACGATAAAATATGGGGTGGATTTAGTAAATAAACAATTTCGCCTTTTTTGTATGTGGTGTGTTCAGAGCGCAAATATGTATGAAGTTTCCCGTTTTCTCGTTTAGGTGGCTATGGCTGTTAAGCTCTAGTGTTTCTAAAACTGTAAATTTACGAGTTTTCAAAGGTTTTTCCTAGGGTAACCGAATCGTAGTGACACGGTGAAATATCAAAATAGGTGTAAATACGATCTGTTTGACCGTGCCGCCGTGTGGAAATATGAGCGCAGGAAATTTTATGACCGGGTTATTGTGTGGGAATATAGAAATTGATCGTCTAGGTATATAATTGCATTGCTGACCGCTATAGAATTGCAGAAAGGCAATTATGTTCAGCAATGCAATTCTATTCCTACACAGTTAATTTTATTCTTAGATGGTAACACGGTCAGCACTAGAGTTATATTCCTAGACGGTCAGAAGTACAATTCTATTCCTACACGGTCAGCAATGGAATTCTATTTCTACAAAATCAATTTAATTCTCACACGGTGACACGGTCAGTAAAGCAATTATATTCTTACAATGTCAACACTACTATTCCTACAATGTCAATTTTATTCATACACTGTAACACGGTCAGTAATGAAATTCAATTTGTATACTGTTAATTTTACTCTCACACGGTGACACGGTCAATTCCTTTATTCCCACGCGGCGACACGGTCAAAAAAAGCCCTGTACTCATATTTCCACTTTTTTTTAATTGTTTATTTCATTCCACTCATACACTAACATAATTTACAGTTCTAATAAACTTAACTACACTATTATAATACCCTGACACCAGTTCATCATAAAAACTAATCTAGGTGATATAAATTAAAACTACCTTAACTTAATTCTCGAGTCGGACCCTGATATGTGATTTCTGACCCGCCACTGAAAAGACCAATCAAATGAGAGTTAGACCATTCAATCAGCCATTCAGCGGTATGCCAAAAATCACATATCAGGGTCCGGCCTTGCTTTACCTAAGTGTCAGCCTCAACCCAGTCGAGCCACCATTATCTCTTCCTATTCAACCTGTCGTCGTTTACTGAATTCCGCTCAGGTATGCTTACGCAGTATCTCAAGTCAGCGTTTCCTTCTCCTGAGTCCATCGGCTTGTAGGGGATACGTTTATCTGTAGCTCTTCTAGCAAGATGGTAAATAATAGGAACGTTCAGTGAATCTGACAAATAACTATGTGCATCCAGATACAAGAATGCTTAAGGGGGTATGTAACCACTCACTTTGAAAATACACAGGGTTGGGATAAAATAAGCATGACACAAGTTCGTTTTCCGTAACGCTCGCTGACCGCGCAAAATGGTTCCTCACAAGATCTAGTCTCTTATTAGAAACGTAATGGCGAAAATCGGAATGTGCGCTTCTATCCATATGCATGCAGGCTCGAAGACATTTTCTTTCAAATAGCCTAAGTTTTTCCATATAAGATGGGCTTGTGTTCCACCAAGCGAAATATGGCCTTCACATCAGATCCAAGATAGTTGGAGTAGAAAAGGCTATTGAATTATCCATGTCCCTCAGCATTTCCGAAATGTAGATGTTGAAGAGGAGCGGTGCTGTAACTGTGCCCTGTGGCAGACCATTGATGACATTAAAAATTTTAGTCGTTGTGTATTGATTATCTGTTACAAACAATTTCTTTTTATGCACCATGTAATTATCTTTGTAAGATGATGTGGGAATTCATATCGTAGGATTTTATATAAAAGCCCGTCGATCCATACCGCGTCGAAGGCTTTATCGATATCCACTAGACAGGCAGCTGTACATCGTTAAGATGATGTGGGAATTCATATCGTAGGAGTTTATATACAAGCCCGTCGATCCATACCGCGTCGAAGGCTTTATCGATATCCACTATACAGGCAGTTGTACATCGTTTGGCGTTTAGATTCCAATTGACATCTGAAATCAGTTTCGTAACAGCATGCACCGCCGAATGATTTCTCTTGAACCCAAATTGGTTCCGCGGTATAATTTTCTTTCTTTCGGACGCGAACAAAATGGACTTACTAATAATTACTTCAAAGACCTTCTCGATATTAGGCAGGAGACTTATTGGCCTATAGTTGTAAGGATCAGAAGGATCCTTCTTCTTTTTGATTATTGGAAAAACCTTCGATATTTCTAATAACTCGGGAAGTAGCAGTTGTTTAATAAATTATTAAATATTACGCAATATTGCAGTATAATTTCGTCCGGTATATGCTTTAGTATAATGTTGACTTTTTGTTATTTATTTTCCTAAATATGTATGTCAGTTCGTCTAGTGTTGTAAAGTTATTGTCAGTCTGTTCATCTGTTAGTTGGTCAGCTTTTAGTCGCTCTGAAAATCTCAGAAGAGTTCGTGTTTCGCTATTGCGAAACCTTGATAATTCATCAATTACTTCGCCAGTTCTGCAGCTAGGGAGATCCCTAGCATGAATTGCCTCAAAATGAGAGCCGATCAGGTTTAGCTTGTCCGCCCCACTATCTATAACGAAATAATTATCGATAATGGGGCAGTGTTGGCTATTAATCTCCGCCTGAGAGAGAAGAGACTGGGAAGACAGTGGGATTTTCAGTTTCGGAATCTTGATAACGTTACGAGGCTTGAAAATCTGATTAATTTTAGGAAATATGTTCCTGGAATCAGACTTCAATATGTTTTCGGCGCGTTGCCTCCAATAATCATTGACGCTATTCCGAAACTACTGACTTAGCAGTGTCCTTATATTTCTCAGGAGAGATTTCAACCTTTGCAGCTCTAAATTGGACGATTCCTCTTGGAACTGGCGTCGTATTCGATTTATCTGAGTTACCAAAAAGCTTTTGTAAGATTGTAGAGTCTTAATGTCACTGTTTAGATAACATTCAACGCCGTCTTTAGATTTAATTTTCGGAACTGACGACTCCATTGCTTGTAAACCACCGTAGTTAAGTTCCCGATATAGGAATCGCACTCCTCATTATTAAGATTCCTATTGCTAGGGATATTAGAAGAGGACGGACAGTTCCTGTATTTTCTGATTGCGCAACGTTGAAATTTTCACCAATCAGTCTGCCTAAAATTCAATTTAGGGACTTCGTGCTGCGTTGCGAAGCTAAAAGTAGAGTCGCCAGCAAATTGCGTTGTGCTCGCTATCATACGCCAATATAGAAAGTTTATTATCGTGGACCGTTTGAATTTGCAATCGCGCGTCCGAGATGCAAAGATCGAGATATGAATTTCCAGAAGGAAAACTTGGTGCAATTGGGATGTATAATTTGATTTTATATTCGACCTGGTTTTCCTCAATAAATCGTTTTAGGAAGTTGCCTCTTCCGTTTGCCCTTGAGATCAGCCAGGCCGAGTGTCTCGCGTTAAAATCTCCCGCTAAGACGAAATAGTTTGGGGCCATCAGGACCTGACCCAACACTATTACCTACCACGTTTGCGAAGGATATCTCTCCTCGAACATGATTGTCGATCATCCTGACTTTTTGTACAATCTTGTGTTGTGCTTCCCTTTTCTGTGCCTGAAGCTGATCTGCTAATCGTTTATAGCTTTCGCATCCCCGCCATTAGGCAGGGTGACCAGGTTTCTGGCAGAGAACACAAAATAACTGACATTGAAGGACATCGTTTCTTCGAATTTTTTCAAAGGACACTAAATGCCCCTCTACGAACTTGATTTGTCTCAAGCTTTGTTCTTTGCTATCTGGAAATAGCTGTAAGGCAATGATAGGTAATTATCACATCTAGAGTGCTCCGTAGCATACCTGAATGGGCGGACGAAACTTAGTTTCTCAATATGCATATTATATAAAATGAGGACCTCGTCTGGGTTGAAGCCAACACTAAGGCTGAAAACACACCGGATAAAGCAAAACGTGTTTTTTTCTTTCGTGAAACAAGAGAACATTGTTTCTTATGAGAATACACACACAAAAGAAAACGAAACAAAACACACGTTTTTGTTTTGAAGTGTTTCGGTGGTGGTTGTCGAAAATACATGCCATTGTACACGAGCAACACACACCGAATGCAACAAAACTGTTTCGAACCAGCGTCGTTGACGATAATTGCCTACTTTCTTATGGCGCAACACACACCAAATGAAACGAAACATAAAAACCAAAGCAAAACAGAAAAACATGTTTCGTTGACGATAGCTGACCTGTTGTTTTTTGCAAAACAAAATTTTGATTCCGTTGTTTTTATTTTCTTCTTTCCTTGCACTTTACAGCTATATTTGCTTCTATGTTTACTCTGTGCGCAAATTTTAACAAATTTAATTGAAGCAAGAAGCCCTATCTATGTATAATTATAAAAGTTAAGGAACATGCCAATAAACTTGCTATTGATAAGCTGTGGATAGAAATAGCAACTGAAATAAATTGTCGCACACCAAACGAAACAAGAAAACAAAACGTTTTGTTTTGTTACATTCTGTTTCGCTTGGTGTGTGTTCAAATAAAAAACCTTTTTTTGACTATCGAATCAAAAACGATTTGTTGTTTTCAGCCGAAGACCCTTCATTAAGAATGACTGCAACTTGTCATCCTTATGTATGTAGGAGAAGTACCCCGTACCTGCTTCATTCAATAGTTCTTTGACCTTGTTGCAGTCATCCTTATCTTCTAAGCTTAAGGTTAGCTTATTACTATTTATATTCTTTATCTTAAATTTATCTGTAAATAATTCGATTTGTAATAATTTGGATAGCACTTGACTATCCTCTTTATATATTTTGATTGGTGGTGGTCTTTTTCTGGCCCCCACTCTTATTTCCACACGATGAGACAGATCGATTTTGATACTTTTCTACACGGTCACCGTGTCGGCGACCTGTACCTAGACACAGCCATATTATTATCCCCGATGATCCACATCAGGGTCCGGACTTTAAAAATCACATTACGGTAGATTGAACGAAAAAAGCGTAGTAGATCCATATTTTTTGTATTAGGTTCTAACATTAAATCGATCCCCGCCCGGTTTACCTCTTAACCTGAAATATTGTTTACAAAAACAAGAAAATATTATAATATAATAATAATATTATAATCGAATATGTTAAGAAAACTTATATTTTTGAAATAGATCATAAGAACGTTAGAATTCATGTAGAATTAAATGAAATATGTTTGGGTCCAAATGTGCAACTTTTTTTAAGAAATATAGAAACTTTTAAAAAATTGACTATTCTTCTGCTGCGAATTTTAAAACCAATATCTGAACAATTCGAAATGTTCAAGTTTTAAAAAATTGCCAGATTTTTTATTTTAAATTTTTAGCGGATTTACAAAAAAATACAATGTATCTATTTTTTTTAAATTTCAAATCCGACTACTATAAAAGCTTATTTACGAAATAAATAAAATTCTTCACTGTTCTTGCGATTTACTTGGAAAAAATTATGTTTACTTTTAGAGGTCTTCTTTCATTCGTTCCGATAATAAGCTGAAGATTCTCTTTTGCCTGAATGAGGAAGTCCTTATGAGAAGATGTAGAAGTTCCACGATTTTCTATTATTTGTAATCGTTTGGCGATATTGGGCTGTTAGTATCTTTAAGGTTATATATGAGCTTTAAGATTGCGAGGCGAATAAATCTTCCCATTGGCTTCAACTAAAACCAAGATTTGTGCGTTTTATAGTTTTACGTCTTTTATATAGAAAAGATATTCGTTTTTATTTTTAAAATCAAATGCTATGTGCATATCATATGTATAAATGTTAACGCAATAAAACTACACCCTATTTATATAGAATACATTGTAATATAAATTAATAACTAACGGTGATAAAACTTGTAACGCAAAAAACTATATACGGCTTAACAATTAATCATTATAAAAAATTATATTTCTCAATCGATCAAAACTACCTCATCCACGTCCATATGCGTGACCGAGCTTAGCGATGCAGCAGACTTCTCTGTGATCGACGTCGTTGACGTCGTTTTATTCTTTTGCAGAAAATTACTTATCAATGCGTTCTTTGATTGTGGGGAAAACTGCTTTCCAGGGGGAACTGACATCAAAAGTGCCACTCTTTTTTTAACCAATGGAGTTTTGTAAGAACATGAAGACGAGGGTGATTGAGGCTTTTCCGCAACGGGTTTTCCTGGCTTTTGTGCCGCTTTTGTTTTTGGAGATGCCTTTGATATTGCAATTTTGGGAGAATTCTTTCCCGTGGTCTTTGGAGAAGCACTAATAGCTGATTTACTTGCTGTCAGTTGGTTTTGTTTTTCCTCTTTTGTCAAGACCTTTGCGAATTTTGTTATCCCTGGACTTGTGGACTTTGTCTTTACATTTAAAGATGATTTGGGAGTTTCTGGCTTTTCCGGCTTTACAGAATCCATTTGAATATCATTAACTCCACTAGGGTCAGCCTTATCAATGTCAAACTTCGGTTGAAGCTTATAAGACCACTGATTTCGGAGTCCCAATTTCCCCAGGGAATATTTATCCAAAACATCCGCCGACACGACCCAACACAATTTCTTTTTATTCTTCTTTTTTGTACTGCTTGCTTCTATTTTGGACCACTCGGAGATTTCATCGATTTTTTCTCGGATCAGAGATTTGGTAGGTGCCAAGCACTCTCCGTTTTTAATTGTATCACATGTGTTAGACACATGCTCCATGAACTCCTTTATTAGAAAAGCTCTCGAGTGTCTATTGCAATGCACGAGACGAACCAAATCACTCATAAGCTCATCATTCATCTCGAGTCTGGGTGGTGTACTGGGTTCAGTCTCGATTGTTTCTGGGTCCTCTATCAGAGGTGGTTCACAAAACATCATTGCACGTGCATACAGGCTATCCCAAATGACGGTTGGGCAAAGGTTCGGTCGATTACCATTCTCGTCCTCCCAAATTGCACCGATGAGTCGTGGTTTTATCTTCTCAGTTTTCTTTTTCATTTCCTGAGCGAATTCTTGTTGCAGTGCTTTTAATTTGGCCTTTTGCGCTTCACGTGACGAGTCTGGGCCCAGTTCATCTTCGTTTTGCAACTCTTCGTCACTCAAGTGGCCGTGTGGTACAAACCATTCATTGTCAACTTCGTAATCTTCATCCTCTGATTCGTCCTTTTCATCTTCACTGCCATTAAGTGATTCGCCAGGTTCCTCTTCTTCCCATTCATCATCGGAATCCACTTCGTAATCAAAGAATTTCTATAAAAATATAAGAAGATTTGCGAAATTAATTAAAGCAATAACAATATAGCACTAAGAAGTAGAATAATCCTAAATATTTGTGTTCGAAATGAGAGATAAGAGCCAATACATTCAAATAGCTCATAGCTGTTACGAAGTTATGAATGACTGAAAAATAGGTAAAGACAGATCTGCCTTTGTACACACTGCAAAAAGAACATGAGAGTTTAAACTGAAATGCTTATAGCATTTTTCATTTAAGAAACGAATTGCCCTTTCTGTCGAAAAAGCACTTGTTTTGCTATGTTTCTTTGAAAAAGAGTGCAATTCTAGACCAACAGACAAATTTTCCACACGAAATAAGCGTCCCAGGTTTGTTGAAAGATTTGACCTTAACTCACTAGTACATATTAATCGTCTTGTCATTGAAAAGTAAATGTAAAGAATGAAACATTATTGGAAAATCTCACAAAGAAGAAAACACTTGATCCAATGGCAGGGATATGATTCTAGACACCAGAAGAGAAGAACACCAGCTCAGATCGAGTCAATGGAGAGGTGTTATAGCAGGAATGATTTTCGAAAGTTTTATCAGAAGGTAAAAAAAGCATGCCAAGGGGTAAAGAAGCAAATCTAGTAGTAGAGTCACAGTGGGTGCTGAGAATTTGGAATGATCACTTCTGTAGACTGTTAAACGCCGGTGAGGATCTTATCTCCGCTGTCAAGCAGAATGCTCCATTCAACTCGGATAACGACAAATAACAATTCCTTTCACTCGAACAAAGTAAAGTGAAGGTAGTATTATAATATCTAAGCTTGAATCCAAGTTATTTAAAGCAACTGGGAATGATTTGGTACGAAGCATACCTCAACTCATGTGTGAGAAATGGTCGGATGAAAGTGTGCCCGATGTATTTGTTTTGAATTCCTTTGGATGGAACAATATTTTTTATAATTGGTTTTTCTGACTATATCTGGTTCACCACATATTATATACCATATATTTCAGCTCTCAAAATCTAGCAAAACGGTTCAAAAGTTACAAACATGTTAATCCATAAATGTTCCGTTTCACCAGTTTGGTACGGAATACTAAAAAAAAATGCAAGAGATATGCAAACGAATACATACATATAGCCAGATTAGAACCACAGTAAAACAAGCTTCAACATTAACCACAGATACGGAAGTAATAATAAATATTACACTAGTGCATCTAGAAGTGAAATTATAAAGAGCAACAACACTCACATAAGATACTGGGAACATCACTACTCAAACGCGTTTCAGATAAAATGATATCACTACAAACATTCTCCGGACGTTTCAAATGCAGAATACTTGGGTCCGGTACAACGTGTTCACTCGGGACGAGTGAATAAATGTATTTACCACACCTGTTCAATCAGGAAAACCAAGGAGAGTGTCAACATTGTAGAACGGCACTCAACACAAGTCCTAAGTCGAGCCTAGTCCAGGGACAAACCTATACAACAAGCAAACTAGCGGATCTTTTGAATCCTGCTGACCTGCAATCAGTTAAAATTATTAAGAGTGCAACCGCTTATCACAACAAATTTAATTACATTTATAATAATAAACTGTGAAAACGGCATTATATGATCTTGTCACCCGAATGCCTTCTGGATAGAGTTTATAAATTGACTGTAAACTTTTCATAACATAAATAAATAAAAAGATATCTTGGAGTTCGACAACCAGACATTCCTCAATAAGCCTACAGTTTCCTGCAGTTTCATTCAAAATATAAAACAAACAGAAGTTTCGCTTACATGACATAAGTCATACAGTTAAATTACGAGTACACAGTTTAGTAGACATACCTTTTACTTAAAAAACAGCTATCAGTCAGTTAGTAATGGTAATAAAATAAGTCGCTGGAATCACATTCACCCGAAGCAGTGTAGCTTACCTTATCCGTAGCAAATGGGTTTCTTGGGGTGATCACAGTACTTTTCTTCCTCCACGTACCATAGAATGGTGGGCGACGATTTTCACGGAAGCAATAAAATTTCGCTTTATACTTTTCAATTTGTTTTGGTCTGGCTTCGTCAATTGCCTGAGCTGCTGTTTCAAGTTCATCTTCTGTAAATAAGATATGTTCCTTAACCTTGTAACTACTGTTCCATTGACTTTAAATTACCAATTATAATAACGTCATCCTCGTCGCTGTCCTTTAAAACCGTTTTTGACCCTCTCAATGGAATATGTTTTCCACTCTTAAGTTCGCCTACGTAAAGAGCCGCTTTATCGATTTGGGTGTCTTTAAGAAAAGAATCCAGCTCCTTTCGTGAACGTTCTTTGAACTCTCGACGAACTAGTGGAGCCAATTTCATGTCACCCTTCACTTGGAATGGTCTAAATGCCAGAGAATCGACGCTCTCAGCATCATCTCTGGACTCCTGATCGTCTTCAGCCGAAGGCTTCGCTGCTTTTGTTACAAAGAACTTTGTGAAAGCTTGAGCAGCTTTCTTCTTTTTATTTTCTTCCTCTTCTTTCTCAAGTTCCTTGCGGCGGCGATCCTCTTCCTTTTTGCGACGTTCTTCTTCCTTTGCTTCATCCTTCTTCCGTTTTTCTTCGTTTTTCGCTTCTATCTCAGCCAAACGCTTTCGCTCCTTATCTTCCTTTTCCTTGCGGCGTTGGTCTTCTTTTTCTTCTTTTTCACGTCGCTTCTGCTCGTCCTTCTCTTCACGTTCTTTCTTGCGTTGCAATTCTCGCTCTTCACGCTCCTTCTGTTTCTGCATTTTTTCTTCTTGCAATTTACGTTCGCGTTCTTCACGTTGTTCCTGTAGCTTTCGATCTTTCTCCTCCTTCAACTGTTGTAGTTTACGTTCCTTTTCTTCTCGTGCTTTTTTCCGCTGTTCCATTTGTTTTAGTTGTTTGGGGGTCAGCAATTTTTTACGTAAATCGTTGTTGATTGATGTATCAGCAGCGCTTAATTTGTCCGATTCAACTTCTGTTCCGGATGAAATATTCAACACAGAATTATGATTTTCTTCTTTCTTTTGCTCAGCTTCAGACTGTCTGATGGATCGCCGCGGAGACATAATATTCCTGATTGGTGTTGCGTATTCTTCTGGATCGTATTTCGAGTCTATGGCTGTACTGTCTTTTTTATCATCATTAGGTAGTGCTTTGTTTGGACTCTTTTCTTTCTTCTGACTGGTTATTAGTGGTTGAGTAGTTTCCGGTATTTTCGATTCCTTTTCTGGTATCTTTTCATTTTTTTGTTTCCTAGGCGATTCCAGAAGAACAATGTTATCATCACTTTTTGATAAAATTTCTGTTTTCGAATCTATGCTGGAAAACCTTTTTTCTTTTCGTTGTGGACCACCTATTTTGCCCTGGTCATTTATATTTCTATTTATATTTGCTTCAGCCTGTGTTTCACTTTTGACCGACTCTTCTTGCGATTCCATATCTTCGCTTTGCTCTGTATCTTCAGCAAGTTTCACTTTTTTATGTGGATTTTGGTGCTCCTCAGATACCAACTCTACATCATTTGAATCACTTATTTCACACTTTGCCGATTGAGATGCACGTTTTGATTTCCTCTTCTTTTTCTTCCCACTCAATGGGAGTTTTATTTGTACCTTAGGTGTGGTAGCACTTCCAACGCTCCGTGGTGTACTTTTGTTGGATTTTCTATTCTTTGACGTGGTAATAGGCGTCTTAGGCGATAATAAATGATCAACATCTTGTGATTCTTCATCATCAAGGACGATAATATCTTCACTTGCATCAACAGCAATAGCAGTATCTACTTTGTCTAGTATTAAATTCTCTTTACTGTCAGACTTACCAATTTTTTTTGGATTTTCAGACTCAGACTCCGTGTATGATAGTTTTCTTTTTTTTGGAGGAACTTCTATTTTATCAGAAGGAACACCCCCGCCTATTGGTGTCGGTGGCGGTGTTCCTGCGAGTATTTTGAATGGTAGTCGAGCCTGTACAAGTTTCTTTCCGCTACTGTGCTCTTTCCCATTTTTCTTTTCGCTGGCCGGTGTCTTTTTTTGAGCGCTACGCATATTTTGCTTTTATACACAATTGAAGTGAACTATTTTTTAAAATGAGTTCTGCAAAAAATTGTTTTAATACACTTTATTTACGAAAACTTTTCAGAACCCGCTTTATGAACGTCAATTTAATTGAAAACGCGCCAACTGAATCTCAGATGGAGTGAAGTTGGATATGATAGTCAAATTTTAATGGATTAGACATGTAGAGGACACTAGTATACATATAGTGTGGCAGCACTTACTCACTAACTCTTGACCACTAGGTGACGCTGTCATCGCTGAAAAGGATGGAATCAAAAAACGATTCTTATAGTGGAGACAGACTGCTGGTATTGATACTGTAATATGCGAGCTACGGCTCGAGTAGATAAAACAATTATTCTGTGAAATTATTTCTTTATTTTCTACTCTATAGAACAATTCAAGTTCACACTATACTATTCTTCGCAAATTCTTTTCTTACAATGTCTCTTTCCTCTTAAATCACTTTATCTCCTTTCAATTACTTAATTCACAAATCCAAACTAATTACTTTTTCTTGTTCACTCTCAACTTTCAATTTATCACCAAATTACAACTTCGCCCATTATCACTTTTCCAATCTCTTCGCCACGGTTCTAAACCAACTGTCCTCTTTTTTGATCGCCATCTGTCCTTATATAGCAGAAGTTTCTGATAGCCAGAAACTTCTAGCAAATTCTTCGACCACTGGAACAAGAGAAATAATTCTTGCAGTTATAATTCCCTTTTATCCCTAATATTATTCGTCTCTTTCGTTGACATGAGCTGTGGAGACTTCGTCCCCGACACGAACCTCGAATGAAGGACAGTTTGAACCAAAATTCTGCCAGAATGGAAAGTCACTTCGGAATTTGCTGCATAGACATAGGCGCGTAGTTATTATTATGCTACACTGCCCCCCTCTTAGACGTGTTCGTCCCGAACAAGTGCATCCTCATTTCGGCCATTGTATCGACTCAGTCGGTCCACATGAACCACTTTCATTTTGGCCCTTGGTCCTCGCTGGATGCGGTAGACAACATCGTTGATGCGGGTTACTATTCTGTAGGGACCTTCCCAGTTCCGCTGTAACTTAGGTGATTTCCCCTTTTGGCGATGGGGATTATACAGCCACACCAGATCTCCTTCCTGGAATCCTGACGTTGTTGCCTTGGCATCATACCTGGTCTTCATGCGGTCGCTCGTCATCTTAATCTGGCTTCTGGTCCTTTGGTGTATGTCCCTAAGCCTTTCCCTAAGGTCCGCCACGTACTCTTCTTCATTTCTGGGCTCATTGGTAGGAGATCCAAATTTCACCTCACTGGGTAAACGAGCTATTCCACCAAATAAGATTTCGAACGGCGTATGTCGAGTAGTGCTATGCACGGCACTTCTATAGGCCATCAAAAACAAGGGAATCTGCCGGTCCCAATCCCGTTGGTAGTCACCTACGACCTTCGAGAGATGTTCGTCCAAAGTCCTATTGAAACGCTCCACCATACCGTCCGACTGTGGATGAAGCGGGGTTGTCCTTGTCTTTTTGATTCCGAGTAGTTGACACATCTCTTGGAAGATTCTTGACTCGAAGTTCCGCCCTTGGTCAGAATGCAATTCCAAGGGCACACCGAATCTGCTAACCCAATTGTAGACGATCTGCTCCTGATTCAGCTCACTGGACTGGAGAATCGTCTCTCTCGCTTCCGCTGTCCAAGGTGATGGGAGAAGTTTTGGAGCATCACGTTCAGATATTGTTGCGACGGCGGTAATCGGCGTGCATTTTCCAGTCACCTCCCCTCGCCTTAGTTTGACAGTGTGTGGTCTTGCGTTCAAAACCCTCACTGGAACCATGGTGTTCTTTGGTTCGACTAACGTCTTTCCCACGATGTAGTCTTGAGAATTCTTCTCTGGGTCTGGTTCTACTATGTAGAATCGGTGGCTCCCAAGATCACCTTCCAGCTTCGTCCAAATGATTGTCTCTGAAGACGGCGGCAAAACTTCGTCTTTGCTGATGACTGTCCTGAGAGTTACGGCATTCTCATTTCCGTACACCATCGGAATCTCCACATTTCGATACCTCAGTACTTGCATCCCGATGTCCAAGATTACTTCATTTGCTTTCATGAAGTCTACCCCGATGATGCACTCGTCGCATATATCTGCCACCAGAAACGCATGGGAGAACGTCAGTCCTGCCAGAGTAATCGTAAGACGAACTTCTCCAAATACCTTCGCCATTTCCCCTGTTGCAGTCTTCAGGCAGTAGCTGTTGGTGTTGTGCAGCCAGGAGCTTTTGACGATATCTCTTCTTACAATGGAGGCAGTGGCACCTGTGTCGATGGTGGCTACGCACTTCTTCTCGTTGATTAGTGCCTCCACTGTCAGGCTCTTGTTACCCCGTTTGGTTTGCGAAACTTGAATGGTGTTCCTGGGGGCCTCGCTTCCAGTAACCAACTTCTGCCCCGCGAAGTTGGTCCTTACGCATCTCCCGACTGCTGGTTTTGGGAAGTCTGACCGACAGGATGCTTCCTCTCTGCTTCTCCTACTTCCGCAATGTGGACAATTTCCTCGTCTAGGTGCACTTCTGCACTGCCGTTGTAGGTGTCCGGTTTGGTTGCAATTCCAGCAACGGATTTGACTTCCGCGAGCTCTGTCTTCATCCATGACGGCTGTTCTCTGGCATGAGCATTCCACGACGGACATTTCCCTGACACGGTGTATTCCCTGGTATGCTTGGTCCGCAGCCTTCATTGACAAAGCGAATGCCAATGCCTCGGGGAGTGTTCGCTTTTCAGCCATCCTTACAGCCATTTGCAGTTGTCTGTCCTCTATGGCCTGAATAAAAGCTTCCACCGCCATTTCGTTGATAAGCTCCTCACCGGCTTTAGGGTATGAAAGATGGGCTAGTCGCTCTATATCCGCTTGCAACTGTTGGAGCGTTTCCCCCCTTTTCTGGACTCGACTACGCAGCTGAACCCTGTACACCTGCTGCATGTGTTCATCCCCAAACCGCATCTCGATAGCCTGAACCAGAGAATCGTAGTTCTGCTGTTTATCTTCCGGGATGGTCTGCAAGAGCTCCGCAGCTGGACCCCTCAGTGCAAGTGTGAGTGCAATGGACTTCTCTTCATCGTCCCAGCTATTGGTCATTGCGGCCGCTTCGAATTGCCTTTTATAAATTGGCCATGATGTTTGACCATCGAAGATAGGAGGCTGCATCTCCTTTCTTCTCAGACCGTCAGTGGAATATTCCCGTGCTTTCTGTCTCTTCACGTTGCTGAGCTCCTTAGCAAGATTTTCGACTTGCTTTCCTACTATCTCGAATTGCGTATCCACTTTTTCAAACTGAGTCTCTATCTTCCCGAACTGAGTTTCATGTTTCTCAAAATTTTCATCGAATCTAATTTCGACTTTTTCGAGTTGCGTCTCGACCTTCTCGATTTTCTCTTCGATCACTTCGAATTTGGATTCCAAGTTCTTGTTTTGCTCATCAAGTTTACTTTCCAGAGTATCTAGAGAATTCTTTTGTTCGTCCATTGCTTTCTTTTGTTCGTCCATTGCTTTCTTTTGTTCATCCAGCTTAAGTTCTAGAGAATTCTTTTGTTCGTCCATTGCTTTCTTTTGTTCGTCCAGCTTAAGTTCTAGAGAATTCCTTTGGTCGCCCATTGCTTTCTTTTGTTCGTCCATCGCTTTCTTTTGTTCATCCAGCTTAAGTTCTAGAGAATTCTTTTGTTCGTCCATTGCTTTCTTTTGTTCGTCCAGCTTAAGTTCTAGAGAATTCCTTTGGTCGCCCATTGCTTTCTTTTGTTCGTCCATCGCTTTCTTTTGTTCATCCAGCTTAAGTTCTAGAGAATTCTTTTGGTCATCGAGCTTATGACTTTGATCTTCTATTGCTTTCTTTTGTTCGTCCATGACTAACTTAAGTTGCAGGAGCAGACTTGTTATACCCGGGTCGGCTACTGTACTTGCTGGTTCCTCTTCCACGTCAAACTCTATGTCATGCGGATTTTCACCTTCCTGCGTTACTGCTTCTTCCAGACGAATCAGTAGGGCATCTTTTCCCCCAGTTGTGTCGAGGTTCCGCTTACTGAGTTCTGCCTTTAGTTGAGTTATAGTTAGTTTTCCCAATTTGCGACCCATTTTGCGCAACTAATTAACTCAACACAGAAATCGTTTTTTTTTTTTTTTTTTTTTTTTTGTGCAATTTCACACCACGGAAATAGTTATTCACAGAATAAGTTTTATCCCACTTCTGACACCAATGTAATATGCGAGCTACGGCTCGAGTAGATAAAACAATTATTCTGTGAAATTATTTCTTTATTTTCTACTCTATAGAACAATTCAAGTTCACACTATACTATTCTTCGCAAATTCTTTTCTTACAATGTCTCTTTCCTCTTAAATCACTTTATCTCCTTTCAATTACTTAATTCACAAATCCAAACTAATTACTTTTTCTTGTTCACTCTCAACTTTCAATTTATCACCAAATTACAACTTCGCCCATTATCACTTTTCCAATCTCTTCGCCACGGTTCTAAACCAACTGTCCTCTTTTTTGATCGCCATCTGTCCTTATATAGCAGAAGTTTCTGATAGCCAGAAACTTCTAGCAAATTCTTCGACCACTGGAACAAGAGAAATAATTCTTGCAGTTATAATTCCCTTTTATCCCTAATATTATTCGTCTCTTTCGTTGACATGAGCTGTGGAGACTTCGTCCCCGACACGAACCTCGAATGAAGGACAGTTTGAACCAAAATTCTGCCAGAATGGAAAGTCACTTCGGAATTTGCTGCATAGACATAGGCGCGTAGTTATTATTATGCTACAATACCATGGTACGAATGCCATGGTATAGTGAATACTACGACCCCTGACAGACTGCATTTCGTAGTATTCGGTGACTTTGGCGTTAAGTAGTATACTTTGACGTTTGTGTTGTATGTAATAACAAATAAAAATAGAAAATTCGAGGCAGGATGAATAAAAATGATTCACTTTTGTGCCAAATGATGAAAATAAAGAAAATTCAAATACTTAAAAGCGAAAGTGCATACCTAAGAATTGCCAAAGAAGCTACGGACACTAGCCAATAGAGAGAAATTGGCGCTGCAATCAGTAAGATGGTGGTATACCAGCAAAAAATAGCGAATCTCAATACTAGGTATATTTCATGGTATACTAGCTTATTACGTATATTGCAGTGACAGACATGTGGTATAGAACGTAGTATTGCTATACCGTGGTATCAATACCAGCAGTCTGTCTCCCACATTAGGCGACACAAGTCTGACAGATCGGTGGACTCGGAACAGGAATTAACACGCAGAGGATTGCATCATCTTAACCACACTAGAAGTGTACACATTTTTATACCACTTGATTTTGTAGTTTGCAATAAATCGTTTGAGAATATAACCGACTTTTATTTGAAACGTGGACCAAGACGTCCACATACGTATATGGGGCTGAATCTTCCCCCGTGGGGCTGATTTTTTTTTAAATGCCAAACAAAATGCTTCCGATATTTTTTGCCATACTTTTTGTAAGCGTGTGAGGGGAGGAGAAAGTGTTCGACAATTAAGATTTATTCGTTGAGTATTTTGACGTTGTCTCTTATGTTCCCTTTATTTTTATTCCGGAAATGCCAAATTATTTGCATTTGTGTTTAAACTGGCGAAGTGGAGTGGTGTTTTGTGTTTACCCACAACACTTACATATTTATCCCTTCTCACCGTATATATACTACTGAATGTCTCAATTCCAAATAGTTAATTAGTTAGTTAGTTTTTATGACTTTAATTTCATTATAAAAAGAGTCACATATAAAGAAAGAATTTTAGGTCAATTTTAGTTTGATATATTGTGCGATCTGTATCATATTGACAATTGTGTTGGCATAAGCATACATATTGTAATATGCGAGCTACGGCTCGAGTAGATAAAACAATTATTCTGTGAAATTATTTCTTTATTTTCTACTCTATAGAACAATTCAAGTTCACACTATACTATTCTTCGCAAATTCTTTTCTTACAATGTCTCTTTCCTCTTAAATCACTTTATCTCCTTTCAATTACTTAATTCACAAATCCAAACTAATTACTTTTTCTTGTTCACTCTCAACTTTCAATTTATCACCAAATTACAACTTCGCCCATTATCACTTTTCTTTTCTCTTCGCCACGGTTCTAAACCAACTGTCTTTTTTTTTGATCGCCATCTGTCCTTATATAGCAGAAGTTTCTGATAGCCAGAAACTTCTAGCAAATTCTTCGACCACTGGAACAAGAGAAATAATTCTTGCAGTTATAATTCCCTAATATTATCCCTAATATTATCCCTAATATTATTTGTCTCTTTCGTTGACATGAGCTGTGGAGACTTCGTCCCAGACACGAACCTCGAATGAAGGACAGTTTGAACCAAAAATTCTGCCAGAATGGAAAGTCACTTCGGAATTTGCTGCATAGACATAGGCGCGTAGTTATTATTATGCTACACTGCCCCCCTCTTAGACGTGTTCGTCCCGAACAAGTGCATCCTCATTTCGGCCATTGTATCGACTCAGTCGGTCCACATGAACCACTTTCATTTTGGCCCTTGGTCCTCGCTGGATGCGGTAGACAACATCGTTGATGCGGGTTACTATTCTGTAGGGACCTTCCCAGTTCCGCTGTAACTTAGGTGATTTCCCCTTTTGGCGATGGGGATTATACAGCCACACCAGATCTCCTTCCTGGAATCCTGACGTTGTTGCCTTGGCATCATACCTGGTCTTCATGCGGTCGCTCGTCATCTTAATCTGGCTTCTGGTCCTTTGGTGTATGTCCCTAAGCCTTTCCCTAAGGTCCGCCACGTACTCTTCTTCATTTCTGGGCTCATTGGTAGGAGATCCAAATTTCACCTCACTGGGTAAACGAGCTATTCCACCAAATAAGATTTCGAACGGCGTATGTCGAGTAGTGCTATGCACGGCACTTCTATAGGCCATCAAAAACAAGGGAATCTGCCGGTCCCAATCCCGTTGGTAGTCACCTACGACCTTCGAGAGATGTTCGTCCAAAGTCCTATTGAAACGCTCCACCATACCGTCCGACTGTGGATGAAGCGGGGTTGTCCTTGTCTTTTTGATTCCGAGTAGTTGACACATCTCTTGGAAGATTCTTGACTCGAAGTTCCGCCCTTGGTCAGAATGCAATTCCAAGGGCACACCGAATCTGCTAACCCAATTGTAGACGATCTGCTCCGCCACGGTTCTGGCTTCCTGGTTAGGGATCGGAAACGCTTCCGGCCACTTACTGAAGTAGTCCATCACTACGAGTATATACCGATTACCATTGTCGGTTTCCGGAAAGGGCCCTGCGATGTCAATGGCGATTCGTTCGAAAGGTGCTCCCACGTTGTATTGGTGCATCTTACCTCGAGTTTTGATTCTCGGACCCTTGCTAGCTGCACACACGTCGCATTTTCTGCACCAGTCTTCGATATCTTCCTTCGCTTTTAACCAATAAAAACGTTCTCGTACCTTTTCTAGCGTCTTATTCACTCCCAAGTGGCCTCCGGTCGCCCCGCCATGCATTTCCTGTAACACCTCCTTGACCCTCGTCCGCGGTACTACAAGCTGCATTACAAACGATTTTCCGTCGGAGGATTCCCATTTTCTTCTCAGAACACCTTCTTGGACATGGAGGGAGTCCCACTGCGCAAAATATGCCTTTAAGGTCGGGCTTCTGTGAGAGATGTCCTGATGATCCGGTTTCTCCATGTTCTCCTTCCAGGCCAGAATCGGCTCGATATCGGGGTCTTCCTTCTGAGCGTTCCGGATCTCATCTACGCTCCAGCCGGCGATAGGTTCGGCTCTCATTCTTTGGATGGAAACCAGCTCCCGTTCTTCCTGACGCGCACAATGTTTACAATCCGTTCTGCATGGTCTCCGGGACAGTGCATCCGCATTAGAGTGGAGTTTTCCTTTACGATGCTGTATTTCGTAGTCGTAGATTTGCAGCCTTTCGATCCATCTTGCGACCTGACCCTCAGGACTCTTGAACTGTAATAGCCATTTTAATGCTGCATGGTCTGTGCGAAGAACGAACTTCCTCCCGTAGAGGTATTTGTGAAAATGCTTCGTAGCCAAGATCAAAGCTAGAAGTTCCCGCCTTGTCACGCAGTAGTTCCTTTCTGGCTTAGAGAGCACCTTGCTGAAGTACGCAACCACCTTCTCTTGGCCGTCATGCACCTGGGAGAGTACGGCTCCTACCCCGACATTACTAGCATCTGCATCCACAACGAACGTTTCCCCGGGAGTGGGGTAAGCCAGTATCGGGGCATCGCATAGCCGTTGTTTAAGTGCCTTGAAGCTCTTCTCGCACTCAATTGACCATTTGAATTGTTTTCCCTTTTCCGTCAACTGGTGCAGGTTCTTTGCGATCCCGGCAAAATCCTTCACGAACCGTCTGTAGTAGGTGGCTAGGCCCAGGAAGCTCCTTAGTTGGTGTTTGTCTTTGGGGACTGGCCAGTTTTTCACCGCTTCGACCTTCTCCGGATCGGTTCTCACTCCTTTCGCTGAAATTATGTGTCCCAGGTACTTGACTTCCGCTCTAAACAGGGCGCACTTCTTGGGGTTGAGCTTCAGGTGGGCACTTCGAAGCCTTTGAAACACATCCCTTAGATTGTCTCGGTGTTGCGCAAACGTTTTTCCTACGACGATGACATCATCCAAGTATACCAAACAGGTTTTCCATGTTAACCCTTGCAGGACACATTCCATCAATCGCTCGAAAGTCGCCGGAGCATTGCACAGCCCGAATGGCATTACCGTGAATTGCCATAGCCCATTTCCTGCGGTGAAGGCGGTTTTCTCCCGGTCTTCTGGATGGATCTGTACCTGCCAGTAACCACTCTTCAAGTCGAGAGTGGAAAACCATCGGGCTCCTGATAGTGTGTCTAGCGTGTCGTCAATCCGTGGCAGAGGGTAGCTGTCTTTCTTGGTGACGTAATTGAGCTGCCGATAGTCCACGCAGAACCGCGTGCTGCCATCTTTCTTCTTAACCAGTACAACCGGTGATGCCCACGGACTTTTGGAACTTTCAATCAGACCTTCTTTCTCCATTGCCGACACCATCTCTGCAACTTCTGTCTGCTTTGCCAATGGAAGGCGCCTAGCAGGCTGACGAATTGGTCTAGTATCACCAGTGTCTATTCGATGTTGTACCAGGTGTGTTCGGCCGTATTCTCCGTCCTGTGAGGCAAATACATCAGCGTACTCATTGATAAGATTCTCTGCCATAGTTCGCTGCTCCTGATTCAGCTCACTGGACTGGAGAATCGTCTCTCTCGCTTCCGCTGTCCAAGGTGATGGGAGAAGTTTTGGAGCATCACGTTCAGATATTGTTGCGACGGCGGTAATCGGCGTGCATTTTCCAGTCACCTCCCCTCGCCTTAGTTTGACAGTGTGTGGTCTTGCGTTCAAAACCCTCACTGGAACCATGGTGTTCTTTGGTTCGACTAACGTCTTTCCCACGATGTAGTCTTGAGAATTCTTCTCTGGGTCTGGTTCTACTATGTAGAATCGGTGGCTCCCAAGATCACCTTCCAGCTTCGTCCAAATGATTGTCTCTGAAGACGGCGGCAAAACTTCGTCTTTGCTGATGACTGTCCTGAGAGTTACGGCATTCTCATTTCCGTACACCATCGGAATCTCCACATTTCGATACCTCAGTACTTGCATCCCGATGTCCAAGATTACTTCATTTGCTTTCATGAAGTCTACTCCGATGATGCACTCGTCGCATATATCTGCCACCAGAAACGCATGGGAGAACGTCAGTCCTGCCAGAGTAATCGTAAGACGAACTTCTCCAAATACCTTCGCCATTTCCCCTGTTGCAGTCTTCAGGCAGTAGCTGTTGGTGTTGTGCAGCCAGGAGCTTTTGACGATATCTCTTCTTACAATGGAGGCAGTGGCACCTGTGTCGATGGTGGCTACGCACTTCTTCTCGTTGATTAGTGCCTCCACTGTCAGGCTCTTGTTACCCCG
Organism: Pocota personata; assembly: GCA_963082735.1. Taxonomy (NCBI): domain Eukaryota; kingdom Metazoa; phylum Arthropoda; class Insecta; order Diptera; family Syrphidae; genus Pocota; species Pocota personata. The sequence goes on along the minus strand of OY720430.1, from coordinate 43,224,899 downwards.
TTTGGTTTGCGAAACTTGAATGGTGGTCCTGGGGGCCTCGATTCCAGTAACCAACTTCTGCCCCGCGAAGTTGGTCCTTACGCATCTCCCGACTGCTGGTTTTGGGAAGTCTGACCGACAGGATGCTTCCTCTCTGCTTCTCCTACTTCCGCAATGTGGACAATTTCCTCGTCTAGGTGCACTTCTGCACTGCCGTTGTAGGTGTCCGGTTTGGTTGCAATTCCAGCAACGGATTTGACTTCCGCGAGCTTTGACGGCTGTTCTCTGGCATGAGCATTCCACGACGGACATTTCCCTGACACGGTGTATTCCCTGGTATGCTTGGTCCGCAGCCTTCATTGACAAAGCGAATGCCAATGCCTCGGGGAGTGTTCGCTTTTCAGCCATCCTTACAGCCATTTGCAGTTGTCTGTCCTCTATGGCCTGAATAAAAGCTTCCACCGCCATTTCGTTGATAAGCTCCTCACCGGCTTTAGGGTATGAAAGATGGGCTAGTCGCTCTATATCCGCTTGCAACTGTTGGAGCGTTTCCCCCCTTTTCTGGACTCGACTACGCAGCTGAACCCTGTACACCTGCTGCATGTGTTCATCCCCAAACCGCATCTCGATAGCCTGAACCAGAGAGTCGTAGTTCTGCTGTTTATCTTCCGGGATGGTCTGCAAGAGCTCCGCAGCTGGACCCCTCAGTGCAAGCGTGAGTGCAATAGACTTCTCTTCATCGTCCCAGCTATTGGTCATTGCGGCCGCTTCGAATTGCCTCTTATAAATTGGCCATGATGTTTGACCATCGAAGATAGGAGGCTGCATCTCCTTTCTTCTCAGACCGTCAGTGGAATATTCCCGTGCTTTCTGTCTCTTCACGTTGCTGAGCTCCTTAGCAAGATTTTCGACTTGCTTTCCTACTATCTCGAATTGCGTATCCACTTTTTCAAACTGAGTCTCTATCTTCCCGAACTGAGTTTCATGTTTCTCAAAATTTTCGTCGAATCTAATTTCGACTTTTTCGAGTTGCGTCTCGACCTTCTCGATTTTCTCTTCGATCACTTCGAATTTGGATTCCAAGTTCTTGTTTTGCTCATCAAGTTTACTTTCCAGAGCATCTAGAGAATTCTTTTGTTCGTCCATTGCTTTCTTTTGTTCGTCCATTGCTTTCTTTTGTTCGTCCAGCTTAAGTTCTAGAGAATTCCTTTGGTCGCCCATTGCTTTCTTTTGTTCGTCCATCGCTTTCTTTTGTTCATCCAGCTTAAGTTCTAGAGAATTCTTTTGTTCGTCCAGCTTAAGTTCTAGAGAATTCCTTTGGTCGCCCATTGCTTTCTTTTGTTCGTCCATCGCTTTCTTTTGTTCATCCAGCTTAAGTTCTAGAGAATTCTTTTGGTCATCGAGCTTATGACTTTGATCTTCTATTGCTTTCTTTTGTTCGTCCATGACTAACTTAAGTTGCAGGAGCAGACTTGTTATACCCGGGTCGGCTACTGTACTTGCTGGTTCCTCTTCCACGTCAAACTCTATGTCATGCGGATTTTCACCTTCCTGCGTTACTGCTTCTTCCAGACGAATCAGTAGGGCATCTTTTCCCCCAGTTGTGTCGAGGTTCCGCTTACTGAGTTCTGCCTTTAGTTGAGTTATAGTTAGTTTTCCCAATTTGCGACCCATTTTGCGCAACTAATTAACTCAACACAGAAATCGTTTTTTTTTTTTTTTTTTTTTTTTTTGTGCAATTTCACACCACGGAAATAGTTATTCACAGAATAAGTTTTATCCCGCTTCTGACACCAATGTAATATGCGAGCTACGGCTCGAGTAGATAAAACAATTATTCTGTGAAATTATTTCTTTATTTTCTACTCTATAGAACAATTCAAGTTCACACTATACTATTCTTCGCAAATTCTTTTCTTACAATGTCTCTTTCCTCTTAAATCACTTTATCTCCTTTCAATTACTTAATTCACAAATCCAAACTAATTACTTTTTCTTGTTCACTCTCAACTTTCAATTTATCACCAAATTACAACTTCGCCCATTATCACTTTTCTTTTCTCTTCGCCACGGTTCTAAACCAACTGTCTTTTTTTTTGATCGCCATCTGTCCTTATATAGCAGAAGTTTCTGATAGCCAGAAACTTCTAGCAAATTCTTCGACCACTGGAACAAGAGAAATAATTCTTGCAGTTATAATTCCCTAATATTATCCCTAATATTATCCCTAATATTATTTGTCTCTTTCGTTGACATGAGCTGTGGAGACTTCGTCCCAGACACGAACCTCGAATGAAGGACAGTTTGAACCAAAAATTCTGCCAGAATGGAAAGTCACTTCGGAATTTGCTGCATAGACATAGGCGCGTAGTTATTATTATGCTACAATATTGTAGCATAATAATAACTACGCCCCCTAAAAATATGACGCAACAAATTCCGAAGTGACTTTCCATTCTGGCAGAATTTTGGTTCAAACTGTCCTTTCATTCGAGGTTCGTGTCTGGGACGAAGTCTCCACAGCTCATGTCAACGAAAGAGACGAATAATATTAGGGATAAAAGGAGATTATAACTGCAAGAATTATTTCTCTTGTTCCAGTGGTCGAAGAATTTGCTAGAAGTTTCTGGCTATCAGAAACTTCTGCTATATAAGGACAGATGGCGATCAAAAAAAGAGACAGTTGGTTTAGAACCGTGGCGAAGAGATTAGAAAAGTGATAATGGGCGAAGTTGTAATTTGGTGATAAATTGAAAGTTGAGAGTGAACAAGAAAAAGTAATTAGTTTGGATTTGTGAATTAAGTAATTGAAAGGAGATAAAGTGATTTGAGAGGAAAGAGACATTGTAAGAAAAGAATTTGCGAAGAATAGTATAGTGTGAACTTGAATTGTTCTATAGAGTAGAAAATAAAGAAATAATTTCACAGAATAATTGTTTTATCTACTCGAGCCGTAGCTCGCATATTACATTGGTGTCAGAAGTGGGATAAAACTTATTCTGTGAATAACTATTTCCGTGGTGTGAAATTGCACAAAAAAAAAAAAAAAAAAAACATTTCTGTGTTGAGTTAATTAGTTGCGCAAAATGGGTCGCAAATTGGGAAAACTAACTATAACTCAACTAAAGGCAGAACTCAGTAAGCGGAACCTCGACACAACTGGGGGAAAAGATGCCCTGCTGATTCGTCTGGAAGAAGCAGTAACGCAGGAAGGTGAAAATCCGCATGACATAGAGTTTGACGTGGAAGAGGAACCAGCAAGTACAGTAGCCGACCCGGGTATAACAAGTCTGCTCCTGCAACTTAAGTTAGTCATGGACGAACAAAAGAAAGCAATAGAAGATCAAAGTCATAAGCTCGATGACCAAAAGAATTCTATAGAACTTAAGCTGGATGAACAAAAGAAAGCAATGGATGAACAAAAGAAAGCGATGGACGAACAAAAGAAAGCAATGGACGAACAAAAGAAAGCAATGGACGAACAAAAGAATTCTCTAGATGCTCTGGAAAGTAAACTTGATGAGCAAAACAAGAACTTGGAATCCAAATTCGAAGTGATCGAAGAGAAAATCGAGAAGGTCGAGACGCAACTCGAAAAAGTCGAAACTAGATTCGATGAAAATTTTGAGAAACATGAAACTCAGTTCGGGAAGATAGAGACTCAGTTTGAAAAAGTAGAAAAGCAAGTCGAAAGTCTTGCTAAGGAGCTCAGCAACGTGAAGAGACAGAAAGCACGGGAATATTCCACTGACGGTCTGAGAAGAAAGGAGATGCAGCCTCCTATCTTCGATGGTCAAACATCATGGCCAATTTATAAGAGGCAATTCGAAGCGGCCGCAATGACCAATAGCTGGGACGATGAAGAGAAGTCTATTGCACTCACGCTTGCACTGAGGGGTCCAGCTGCGGAGCTCTTGCAGACCATCCCGGAAGATAAACAGCAGAACTACGACTCTCTGGTTCAGGCTATCGAGATGCGGTTTGGGGATGAACACATGCAGCAGGTGTACAGGGTTCAGCTGCGTAGTCGAGTCCAGAAAAGGGGGGAAACGCTCCAACAGTTGCAAGCGGATATAGAGCGACTAGCCCATCTTTCATACCCTAAAGCCGGTGAGGAGCTTATCAACGAAATGGCGGTGGAAGCTTTTATTCAGGCCATAGAGGACAGACAACTGCAAATGGCTGTAAGGATGGCTGAAAAGCGAACACTCCCCGAGGCATTGGCATTCGCTTTGTCAATGAAGGCTGCGGACCAAGCATACCAGGGAATACACCGTGTCAGGGAAATGTCCGTCGTGGAATGCTCATGCCAGAGAACAGCCGTCATGGATGAAGACAGAGCTCGCGGAAGTCAAATCCGTTGCTGGAATTGCAACCAAACCGGACACCTACAACGGCAGTGCAGAAGTGCACCTAGACGAGGAAATTGTCCACATTGCGGAAGTAGGAGAAGCAGAGAGGAAGCATCCTGTCGGTCAGACTTCCCAAAACCAGCAGTCGGGGGATGCGTAAGGACCAACTTCGCGGGGCAGAAGTTGGTTACTGGAATCGAGGCCCCCAGGACCACCATTCAAGTTTCGCAAACCAAACGGGGTAACAAGAGCCTGACAGTGGAGGCACTAATCAACAAGAAGAAGTGCGTAGCCACCATCGACACAGGTGCCACCGCCTCCATTGTAAGAAGAGATATCGTCAAAGGCTCCTGGCTGCACAACACCAACAGCTACTGCCTGAAGACTGCAATAGGGGAAATGGCGAAGGTATTTGGAGAAGTTCGTCTTACGATTACTCTGGCAGGACTGACGTTCGCCCATGCGTTTCTGGTGGCAGATATATGCGACGAGTGCATCATCGGAATAGACTTCATGAAAGCAAATGAAGTAATCTTGGACATCGGGATGCAAGTACTGAGGTATCGAAATGTGGAGATTCCGATGGTGTACGGAAATGAGAATGCCGTAACTCTCAGGACAGTCATCAGCAAAGACGAAGTTTTGCCGCCGTCTTCAGAGACAATCATTTGGACGAAGCTGGAAGGTGATCTTGGGAGCCACCGATTCTACATAGTAGAACCAGACCCAGAGAAGAATTCTCAAGACTACATCGTGGGAAAGACGTTAGTCGAACCAAAGAACACCATGGTTCCAGTGAGAGTTTTGAACGCAAGACCACACACTGTCAAACTAAGGCGAGGGGAGGTGACTGGAAAATGCACGCCGATTACCGCCGTCGCAACAATATCTGAACGTGATGCTCCAAAACCTCTCCCATCACCTAGGACAGCGGAAACGAGAGAGACGATTCTCCAGTCCAGTGAGCTGAATCAGGAGCAGCGAACTATGGCAGAGAATCTTATCAATGAGTACGCTGATGTATTTGCCTCACAGGACGGAGAATACGGCCGAACACACCTGGTACAACATCGAATAGACACTGGTGATACTAGACAAATTCGTCAGCCTGCTAGGCGCCTTCCATTGGCAAAGCAGACAGAAGTTGCAGAGATGGTGTCGGCAATGGAGAAAGAAGGTGTGATTGAAAGTTCCAAAAGTCCGTGGGCATCACCGGTTGTACTGGTTAAGAAGAAAGATGGCAGCACGCGGTTCTGCGTGGACTATCGGCAGCTCAATTACGTCACCAAGAAAGACAGCTACCCTCTGCCACGGATTGACGACACGCTAGACACACTATCAGGAGCCCGATGGTTTTCCACTCTCGACTTGAAGAGTGGCTACTGGCAGGTACAGATCCATCCAGAAGACCGGGAGAAAACCGCCTTCACCGCAGGAAATGGGCTATGGCAATTCACGGTAATGCCATTCGGGCTGTGCAATGCTCCGGCGACTTTCGAGCGATTGATGGAATGTGTCCTGCAAGGGTTAACATGGAAAACCTGTTTGGTATACTTGGATGATGTCATCGTCGTAGGAAAAACGTTTGCGCAACACCGAGACAATCTAAGGGATGTGTTTCAAAGGCTTCGAAGTGCCCACCTGAAGCTCAACCCCAAGAAGTGCGCCCTGTTTAGAGCGGAAGTCAAGTACCTGGGACACATAATTTCAGCGAAAGGAGTGAGAACCGATCCGGAGAAGGTCGAAGCGGTGAAAAACTGGCCAGTCCCCAAAGACAAACACCAACTAAGGAGCTTCCTGGATGCAGATGCTAGTAATGTCGGAGTAGGAGCCGTACTCTCCCAGGTGCATGACGGCCAAGAGAAGGTGGTTGCGTACTTCAGCAAGGTGCTCTCTAAGCCAGAAAGGAACTACTGCGTGACAAGGCGGGAACTTCTAGCTTTGATCTTGGCTACGAAGCATTTTCACAAATACCTCTACGGGAGGAAGTTCGTTCTTCGCACAGACCATGCAGCATTAAAATGGCTATTACAGTTCAAGAGTCCTGAGGGTCAGGTCGCAAGATGGATCGAAAGGCTGCAAATCTACGACTACGAAATACAGCATCGTAAAGGAAAACTCCACTCTAATGCGGATGCACTGTCCCGGAGACCATGCAGAACGGATTGTAAACATTGTGCGCGTCAGGAAGAACGGGAGCTGGTTTCCATCCAAAGAATGAGAGCCGAACCTATCGCCGGCTGGAGCGTAGATGAGATCCGGAACGCTCAGAAGGAAGACCCGGATATCGAGCCGATTCTGGCCTGGAAGGAGAACATGGAGAAACCGGATCATCAGGACATCTCTCACAGAAGCCCGACCTTAAAGGCATATTTTGCGCAGTGGGACTCCCTCCATGTCCAAGAAGGTGTTCTGAGAAGAAAATGGGAATCCTCCGACGGAAAATCGTTTGTAATGCAGCTTGTCGTACCGCGGACGAGGGTCAAGGAGGTGTTACAGGAAATGCATGGCGGGGCGACCGGAGGCCACTTGGGAGTGAATAAGACGCTAGAAAAGGTACGAGAACGTTTTTATTGGTTAAAAGCGAAGGAAGATATCGAAGACTGGTGCAGAAAATGCGACGTGTGTGCAGCTAGCAAGGGTCCGAGAATCAAAACTCGAGGTAAGATGCACCAATACAACGTGGGAGCACATTTCGAACGAATCGCCATTGACATCGCAGGGCCCTTTCCGGAAACCGACAATGGTAATCGGTATATACTCGTAGTGATGGACTACTTCAGTAAGTGGCCGGAAGCGTTTCCGATCCCTAACCAGGAAGCCAGAACCGTGGCGGAGCAGATCGTCTACAATTGGGTTAGCAGATTCGGTGTGCCCTTGGAATTGCATTCTGACCAAGGGCGGAACTTCGAGTCAAGAATCTTCCAAGAGATGTGTCAACTACTCGGAATCAAAAAGACAAGGACAACCCCGCTTCATCCACAGTCGGACGGTATGGTGGAGCGTTTCAATAGGACTTTGGACGAACATCTCTCGAAGGTCGTAGGTGACTACCAACGGGATTGGGACCGGCAGATTCCCTTGTTTTTGATGGCCTATAGAAGTGCCGTGCATAGCACTACTCGACATACGCCGTTCGAAATCTTATTTGGTGGAATAGCTCGTTTACCCAGTGAGGTGAAATTTGGATCTCCTACCAATGAGCCCAGAAATGAAGAAGAGTACGTGGCGGACCTTAGGGAAAGGCTTAGGGACATACACCAAAGGACCAGAAGCCAGATTAAGACGACGAGCGACCGCATGAAGACCAGGTATGATGCCAAGGCAACAACGTCAGGATTCCAGGAAGGAGATCTGGTGTGGCTGTATAATCCCCATCGCCAAAAGGGGAAATCACCTAAATTACAGCGGAACTGGGAAGGTCCCTACAGAATAGTAACCCGCATCAACGATGTTGTCTACCGCATCCAGCGAGGACCAAGGGCCAAAATGAAAGTGGTTCATGTGGACCGACTGAGTCGATACAATGGCCGAAATGAGGATGCACTTGTTCGGGACGAACACGTCTAAGAGGGGGGCAGTGTAGCATAATAATAACTACGCCCCCTAAAAATATGACGCAACAAATTCCGAAGTGACTTTCCATTCTGGCAGAATTTTGGTTCAAACTGTCCTTTCATTCGAGGTTCGTGTCTGGGACGAAGTCTCCACAGCTCATGTCAACGAAAGAGACGAATAATATTAGGGATAAAAGGAGATTATAACTGCAAGAATTATTTCTCTTGTTCCAGTGGTCGAAGAATTTGCTAGAAGTTTCTGGCTATCAGAAACTTCTGCTATATAAGGACAGATGGCGATCAAAAAAAGAGACAGTTGGTTTAGAACCGTGGCGAAGAGATTAGAAAAGTGATAATGGGCGAAGTTGTAATTTGGTGATAAATTGAAAGTTGAGAGTGAACAAGAAAAAGTAATTAGTTTGGATTTGTGAATTAAGTAATTGAAAGGAGATAAAGTGATTTGAGAGGAAAGAGACATTGTAAGAAAAGAATTTGCGAAGAATAGTATAGTGTGAACTTGAATTGTTCTATAGAGTAGAAAATAAAGAAATAATTTCACAGAATAATTGTTTTATCTACTCGAGCCGTAGCTCGCATATTACAATATGCTTAATTTAAATAAGAAAATTAAATGTATATGAAGTTTAAGAATCTCCCTCGATGATACGACTTCTGAAGGGAAGAGATTTGATGCTATATTTCTATAAATGATCCCCTTGCTGTCCGTTCAAAATATTATTTGCTTCATCTATATCCGGGACCTCCGCTCTGAAGTATCTTTTATGGAACTCCTTTAGAATTGAATATAGCGCAAGGAAGTGAAACACATCCTCTCTTACATTCAGATTATAGTGACTGCACACAATTGTAGTTCAGGTTGGTGTGGTATGAAGTTTAGTTAGTTAGTTAAAAAATCCTTTGGAAATGAATCAAGTATAATTCCGACAAGAAAAAGACAACCCGACGTTTTCTATGGAAATGAAGCATGAGAAAACAGCTTCGTGAAAATTGTGAACTAAAGTGTGGAGTAAAAATGAACATATGTGAACTAAAGGAATGAAATTTATTTGAAGTAATTTTTTATGCATGCAATAAATGCAAATAGTGGAAGAATCTATTTATTTTAATCGCATTCACGATTATAAGTTCTAGTAACTAGGGAAAATGTAAAATGATTTCAGCAAGCTCTGAAATCTATTGAAAAACTTGCAGATGTTAGTTGCTGCCACTGCTTACATTGCAGAATTTACTTGCGAGTAAAGCACTTTTTAAAATTAACCCCATTTCAGTTTCGGACTCCTTTTCTTTTCATCAGCAACTATCTAACTTGAAATTTCGATATAACAAAATCAAATTTATACATAAAATATATATATTCAACATTATAAAAAGATTGGTTTGACGCACATTCGTGTATGGGTAACTTGAAATTTTTAAGTGGCTCTTAATACAACAATTCATGCTAAAAACATCTGTAACTCATACGAATACTTAGTGAAATGATTAGCTTTAACATTTTTAATAAAAAAAAAAAAAAAAAAATTTTAACGAAATGTTTCTTTCTTAAACAACTTTAAACTTATAATGGGGTTATACCAAGTAGGCGAATATGACTTTAAAAAATGTTGTTGTTCTGATTCCACCAACTAATAGTAAATTTATAGATTATGCCTTCCGACCTATCCGGCAAGGTTGAACAACTTCTTTTTCAATCCGATCCGTTTATTATGTACAGCTTCTCGCAAGTCATATAAAATACAGGTAGAGTCAATATTTCAACACCCGGAGACATAGGACTCGATCACATCAAAAGCGCACTATTAGACATATACTATATTTAATTAAAATAATGCTCTCAATCCGATTTTTTTTATTTTACTTTTTATGTGGTAGTTCTCTAAAAGTTGAAATCTTTATTCAATCTTTTCTTCAAAATTATTGAAAGTCCTTATAACTGAAAACAAATATGAGCCTACCTTACCGTACAAAGAATGGGCCATTCCACACGGTTTTTAGGCAAGTCGTATGAAAGGCAAGGGGAAATCTCTACAAAAGTGAAGCACTTTATGGAGATATTGCAGCTGAAATAAATCCTATTTCTCGTGTTGTCACGCACTATCCTATAATGAAACGGATTGAGATAGCAATGTATACACATTTGTTCGCCCTTGTTCATTTAATGCAGGTAATGACTGATACGAGAATATCAGTGTGAAAGCTCTTACTGTTGTTAAATCGGTGTTACAACTGATGCAAGAATATTCCACAATGGCCCATGAAATCCAACCAAAGTATGTGAATGATTGAAGAAACTTTTAAGCACGTTGCAGACGATCAATATTTTCCCCGAAATAATTGAATGGGTCAAAATGTGTACTCAGTTATGACGTTGGACAATCATTCTGGAGAAAAGATTTAGAAATTCAAACTGACATCTTTCGTATCCATCTGCTTTGAAGAAAAAATTTAAAAGATCAGAATTTAGTTTTATTATTTCGTCTATACGTAGTAGTATCTAGTTAACTAAAGATTATTTTTTCAAATTTGCATTCTGCAAAATTTTCAAACAAACAGTTTTTTTTTAATTTGACAGTTTTCTCTGGAAAAGTTGATGCATAAATTTATAGGTTTGACAGAAAAGAGGAAAAAACAAAAAAAATTTTACGGGCAGGGCAGCTTCCCAAGATTTGCCTGCAGTTGTAATAGTTCTAAAAATTTTGACGAAAAGAAAAACACCAACAACATTCAACTGATCAATTATTATTAATGCGTTCAATAAATTGGGATTAAACATTGCATTCTGTGATTTCTACAAATCGGTATTAGGCAGTCTTATTATTTATACTCATATACAACCTAGGGATACACATACTGAAAGATGTCGAAAAACAAGTTGAACCTTACCTTGCCACCAGGATCAGTAGATTCGACAGCGCAGCAGGTGGTTCCAACTCCACCATTTAAAACTCCATCAGGCACAGAGTAAATATTCCTGCTTTTTAACATTCAAAATTTATTTTTTTTTGTTTCCTTTTTTATTTTTGCTTTCGGCGTTTTGTGTGTTCTTTTGCTTTTGGTTTTTTCCTTCGTGAATTCACTTAAACTAATTAAAGAAAACATAGTTTGCTGGGGAAGCCAAAGACAAGCATTGAGGCCCTAACCGAAACACTCGAAGAACTGGAAATGGATGATACCGCACGGAAGCGCATTAAGGTGTTTCTCAGTCAAAAGGAGAAAATCGGAGAGCTGAGCGATGAAGATTTGGAGAAATTAGGCGAACTGGGGTCCGGAAATGGAGGTGTCGTCATGAAAGTCAGACACATTCCGACACAACTGATAATGGCACGTAAATTGATTCATCTCGAAGTGAAACCAGCTATTAAAAAGCAAATCATTAGAGAATTGAAAGTACTGCACGAATGCAACTTTCCCCATATAGTGGGCTTCTATGGAGCTTTCTATAGCGATGGTGAAATAAGTATTTGCATGGAATATATGGACGGTGGATCGCTTGATCTCATATTAAAACGAGCCGGCCGAATTCCGGAGTCTATTTTGGGAAAAATCACATTAGCAGTGCTGAAGGGTTTAAGCTATCTGCGGGATAAACATGCCATAATGCACAGAGATGTGAAACCCAGTAATATCCTTGTGAATAGCAGCGGTGAAATAAAAATCTGTGATTTCGGAGTTTCTGGCCAGTTGATTGATTCTATGGCGAATTCGTTTGTAGGCACACGAAGTTATATGTCGGTAAGTCCAAATCCAGATGCTTCTTGGTATTTATAAATCTTTTTATTTCGATTTTAAGTCATCGTTATGGTGTAGATATTTATCCGATATAAATACATACAAATATACATAGATATAAAATTGTATCGAAATCGTTAGACCCGTTTCGAGTAAATTGCTCCTCGTGCTGTGTGACACACGAATGATAAACCTATATGCCGTTTCCTTCCTTTTCTTCGATCAAGACAAGCTTTTCATGGCAACTTTAATCTCGGGTGTTTATCAGGCGTTCTCGAGAGACCATGAAAAACTTGTTGGTGTGTTATGGGACTCGAAGCTTGAGTCTCCCGCAGAATGATTGCGCATTTAAAAACTGACCCACAGAGTCCACTTACATAGCGTACAATTGTATTACCATATTTTTAGTCATCTTCATTCACCCTCCTCGCAGACAGGATCAAATATCCGACAAAGCATTTTTCCTTGAAAGAGACTATTAACTTCGTTTTCCTGTATATATATGTAGGTAATCTAGCTCTCAGTAACTCATAACAGAACTGGAAGGATCATCGATTTGTAGGAAATCCATTTCGTTGTAAAGGTTATTAGATTCCGGCAGTCCATTTCGTGAGATAGGGTGTAATTTGTAGACGTAGGTTTTATGTATCTATTTGGTTTTGTCTTTATTTACTACAACTCTTCAATTTCCGCAAATGCCTCTATGAGGGCTAGTTGGAAGTGTGAAATTATATCTATACCATCTGCGTATTCCAGCAGCTCAATAGAATTGCTAAACAAAGCATGTTGATGTGTGCCCAGCGCATTACATTCTCCAGGACGAGATTGAAGTATGAATGTAATCTCAAGAAATCGCTTGTCGATTTCTGATGCTTCAGCGTTATGCAATAAAATATGGCATTAAACTCCAAGAATACGAAAATTTAGCCTTCAGAAGCCGCTAAAATATCCTCTTACCCATGACGCTATCTCCAAGTGCCTTACATCCGTTTACGACGTGTTCAACTATAAATGGAGATAGTCATATTGGTGTGTTGAAGTAGCATTATTTATATTGAAATAATTTCAAAGTACTAGATGGGTTTTGTCAGTTGTTTCTTGTTTGCACTCATATTAGATTTGCGTGCAATTCTTTATATTTTTATTTTATTTTACAGCCGGAGCGGTTACAAGGCACTCATTATTCTGTACAGTCAGACATCTGGTCATTGGGTCTGTCACTAGTTGAAATGGCAATTGGTATGTACCCGATTCCTCCGCCAGATGCTAAGACTCTCGAAGCTATATTCGATGAAAACACTGAAAACACTGAAACAACAGTCGAACCTAAAAATATGGCCATTTTTGAATTACTAGACTACATTGTAAATGAGCCTCCGCCTAAATTGGAGCATAATATTTTCACCGACGATTTTAAGGACTTTGTGGATATTTGCCTTAAGAAAAATCCCGATGAAAGGGCTGATCTCAAAACGCTCTTGGTGAGTTTTGCAAACTAAATTTGTTCAAATGGACGTTTTAATTAAAAAAAAAACTTTTTTTTTTTAGAATCACGCATGGATACGAAAGGCTGAAGTGGAAGAAGTCGATATTGCCGGTTGGGTATGCAAGACTATGGACTTACCGCCATCAACACCAAAGAGGAACACATCGCCCAATTAGTCAAGTTCAATGTTGCTATAATGTGTTTTCCTTAATTTTAATTTTTATTTCTTACTCCACATTTTGCCCTTTCGATTCTCAGTCAGCATTTTAGTGTTTTTTTTTTATTTAAAATATTTGTTACTTTAAATTTTTGGCAAGATACACTCATTGTATTGGAAATATTAACTTAAGAAATCTAAACTTTGTTTTTTTCTTTCTTCAATCACGCTAAGTAGGCGTCTGAAATAATACTCACTTTGCTAAATCAAAAATGGAAGAAGTTTGGTTCTTTTTCAAGTGTCTCGAAACAATATTAGGCGTCGTTTGCATGGTCTTTCACATTCAAGGATTTTTGGACGATCGGCAACCTCTGCCACATCATATGTATTTTTGTGGTACATTTTTTGGGTTCACAATAATTGCAATATTTGGAAATATAGGCATCAGTTTGGGTGTTAAAACATCAATTCTGGTCGAAGCGATTGTAAGTGCAGTTGGAGCGTTCTTCTTTATTTTGTCCTCAATATTTTCAATGTACCATGCGGAGAAAGACTTTCACTTGATGTACCTATCGGATTATGAGGAATCTGTGCATCCGTTCTTTGCCATCAGTAAAAAGCAGAGCATTGCAGCTCTCATTTGTGGACTTTTATATACGTTACATTCTGTTTTCGCTTTCGATGAACTTATAATAACTGAAGAGAAAGTTTACGATGAATCATTCGTATTGGCTGGTATAGCAAAGGCAGATTTAGAATGTTATCAACCGATTAAACTATACGTCGGTGGGAAGTGGCTTCACGAAACATTGCATGAACAGTTATGGTTTCATAAGCTTACGGGTAAAGATTTGAGAGGTGCACAAGATGTTGAAGTGAAAGAAAAGATAATGAGGGAAGTGAAATACTTGCGGAAAACTTAAACTTAATATCATGTTAAAATGTTTTGGGAAATAAACGCATATGGAGAATAAATGCTTTTAATTTATTTGTAGTAGTAGGAGTATTTAATTTCATTTGGATCGAAGGGTGTACAAAATTCCCTGGCGACCAGTGTTGTTATAACATTTTTTCGGACCGTAAGATTTCGAGTTTTTCCAAATTGTATTTTATCGTAAATAAAGCCAGTGAAATAAACGAACAAACTTTATGCAAAAGAAGTTACAAATTAAAGGCATTATTTAGCTAATCTAAATGTAAAGAGCTATTTTGTTTGGAGAATTGCATAGACAAACAAGATACTATTTGATCCAAGTGCGGGGAAAGATCTTGCGATAGATATTGTTTAAGTTACCATACCAACGCTCTACCAGACCCACGACCTTGAGGGTAAAGCATAATTGGTATAGCGTCAACCATCTCGGCCACGGTGGTGTTGGTCTGTATGTCAAAAGTCATACTTGTCCGCTCTGCAGACATGCAATACAAAGTCCGCTTATAATACACATGTGTTGGTACTAAGCACAAGATTTTCACTCCTACAACCCGAATAACAAAAAGCACATATGACAGCAATTGTGATATTTTAGAATTGACCGATTAACGGCATCAAGGGATAGTTAATAGAGCCGTTGGTGGCTAAGCCATATTTACTTGCCCTTGGATAAAATGTTTTCTCCTTTGTGAAATAATAAAAAAATAAAAATACTGTTCTGGTTTTGGTTAAGAACTTACGATTTTTGAAAGAATATGTACATACATATGAATGGGTACAATTGAATCGACCATTTTGAAAATCGATTATCTGATATTTTTGCATAAATTGACTTTTTCGTAACAATGTTTTTCCTGAGCGTTACATTTCTGAGTATTACCACAAATGATTACTTAGGCATCTATTTCAGGTACAATCTCCTTTAAAGGTAAACAAAATGTTTGCCTTAACTCTTCCGCAAATATATGGCGTCTTTGGATAAGTGGTCAGCCGACAACTACTTTGATTGCATGATAATTATTATCCTGTTAATAAGATGTAGAAATATTGTATAGCATGTTTCTAGGGAATTTTCCACGAAATAAAATCATCATTAGAAAAAAAAATTTAGATGAAATTTCGAGAAAATCGTTGTTGAACAAAATAGATCACATAATAACTCTAGCTTCAAATGGCCGTAGCGGCTAAGGGAGGTGGAGTAATAGGAAATGATCCCCGCCCGGTTGACCTCTTAACCTGAGACCTGTATAGTTACGCACTTTTTGTGTGAAATTTGGAAAAACGTAGCTGACTTCTTTTCAAAATGACCGATAAAACACAGATAGTTGACGTCATTCTTAGTAAACTTTGATTTCTTACAGTTGAGGAGTTCTTACGGCCACGTTTTTTTTTTTGATTTTATTGTTGATGCTCGTTCTTTTTCAAATCTGTACCAATTCCAATAATATTAAAATAAAAATTATATAGAGTTTAAGATTCTGGAATCTAAAACATTATAACCAAATTATATGGACAAATATCGGAAGATCGTATTTACCTTTCCAAATCGTGGAAAATGCGATTGCATAATAATTCTGGTCGATAATGAAATGAATTTAACGATAGCAGCGCCATCGATTAGCAAATAGCGGGCATTTATGGTTTCTATATTGGATAATTACAGTTTGATAATTACGGGTTGTGTCAGTTTCAGAAATCACAAACCAGTTGCTCTCAATGTTTTTCACTTTAAGTAACACTTTTAAGCGTCGAAAAGACTGCTTTCTATCAGATCCGTTACGGTAGTTTCCGGAAAATGAACGGATTTGATCGGATAGATCGACCTTTGCCGGAGCCGGATAGGTAGGTAGACATAACCTATAAATTGGCTACAGCATTCAGGACACTTTGAGCAACTAAAGACTTTGATGAGAAAATAAATTGCATTTGGAAGTCCACAGTAAAAGAGTTGAGGTTGTGTTCACACATAACAAACACATAATCTCTATTAATGAATTGTTTTTGTTTGTGTAAGAACATTGCCACAAGGTTTAATTATTCATTTTCCATATACAATTTTGCTCTTTTCCTCCTATAGCCGTGTTTCTTTGTGGAAATTATCATTCAAAGTTCAGAAAAAGCGAATGGCAAACAAGAACAACATTTAACTGGGTATACAGTTTCAGTAACTTTAAATGTTATCGACAGTAGCTGAGTATAGCACACTTCGACTATCGACCAACAGATGGCGCAATACGGTGTTTTGTTCAAGACTGTTGCCAGGCAAGAAGGAAACGTATTTCATATTGTAGCATAACAATAACTACGCGCCTATGTCTATGCAGCAAATTCCGAAGTGACTTTCCATTCTGGCAGAATTTTGGTTCAAACTGTCCTTCATTCGAGGTTCGTGTCGGGGACGAAGTCTCCACAGCTCATGTCAACGAAAGAGACGAATAATATTAGGGATAAAAGGGAATTATAACTGCAAGAATTATTTCTCTTGTTCCAGTGGTCGAAGAATTTGCTAGAAGTTTCTGGCTATCAGAAACTTCTGCTATATAAGGACAGATGGCGATCAAAAAAAAAGACAGTTGGTTTAGAACCGTGGCGAAGAGATTAGAAAAGTGATAATGTGCGAAGTTGTAATTTGGTGATAAATTGAAAGTTGAGAGTGAACAAGAAAAAGTAATTAGTTTGGATTTGTGAATTAAGTAATTGAAAGGAGATAAAGTGATTTGAGAGGAAAGAGACATTGTAAGAAAAGAATTTGCGAAGAATAGTATAGTGTGAACTTGAATTGTTCTATAGAGTAGAAAATAAAGAAATAATTTCACAGAATAATTGTTTTATCTACTCGAGCCGTAGCTCGCATATTACATTGGTGTCAGAAGCGGGATAAAACTTATTCTGTGAATAACTATTTCCGTGGTGTGAAATTGCACAAAAAAAAAAAAAAAACCATTTCTGTGTTGAGTTAATTAGTTGCGCAAAATGGGTCGCAAATTGGGAAAACTAACTATAACTCAACTAAAGGCAGAACTCAGTAAGCGGAACCTCGACACAACTGGGGGAAAAGATGCCCTGCTGATTCGTCTGGAAGAAGCAGTAACGCAGGAAGGTGAAAATCCGCATGACATAGAGTTTGACGTGGAAGAGGAACCAGCAAGTACAGTAGCCGACCCGGGTATAACAAGTCTGCTCCTGCAACTTAAGTTAGTCATGGACGAACAAAAGAAAGCAATAGAAGATCAAAGTCATAAGCTCGATGACCAAAAGAATTCTATAGAACTTAAGCTGGATGAACAAAAGAAAGCAATGGACGAACAAAAGAATTCTCTAGATGCTCTGGAAAGTAAACTTGATGAGCAAAACAAGAACTTGGAATCCAAATTCGAAGTGATCGAAGAGAAAATCGAGAAGGTCGAGACGCAACTCGAAAAAGTCGAAACTAGATTCGATGAAAATTTTGAGAAACATGAAACTCAGTTCGGGAAGATAGAGACTCAGTTTGAAAAAGTAGAAAAGCAAGTCGAAAGTCTTGCTAAGGAGCTCAGCAACGTGAAGAGACAGAAAGCACGGGAATATTCCACTGACGGTCTGAGAAGAAAGGAGATGCAGCCTCCTATCTTCGATGGTCAAACATCATTGCCAATTTATAAGAGGCAATTCGAAGCGGCCGCAATGACCAATAGCTGGGACGATGAAGAGAAGTCTATTGTACTCACGCTTGCACTGAGGGGTCCAGCTGCGGAGCTCTTGCAGACCATCCCGGAAGATAAACAGCAGAACTACGACTCTCTGGTTCAGGCTATCGAGATGCGGTTTGGGGATGAACACATGCAGCAGGTGTACAGGGTTCAGCTGCGTAGTCGAGTCCAGAAAAGGGGGGAAACGCTCCAACAGTTGCAAGCGGATATAGAGCGACTAGCCCATCTTTCATACCCTAAAGCCGGTGAGGAGCTTATCAACGAAATGGCGGTGGAAGCTTTTATTCAGGCCATAGAGGACAGACAACTGCAAATGGCTGTAAGGATGGCTGAAAAGCGAACACTCCCCGAGGCATTGGCATTCGCTTTGTCAATGAAGGCTGCGGAGCAAGCATACCAGGGAATACACCGTGTCAGGGAAATGTCCGTCGTGGAATGCTCATGCCAGAGAACAGCCGTCATGGATGAAGACAGAGCTCGCGGAAGTCAAATCCGTTGCTGGAATTGCAACCAAACCGGACACCTACAACGGCAGTGCAGAAGTGCACCTAGACGAGGAAATTGTCCACATTGCGGAAGTAGGAGAAGCAGAGAGGAAGCATCCTGTCGGTCAGACTTCCCAAAACCAGCAGTCGGGGGATGCGTAAGGACCAACTTCGCGGGGCAGAAGTTGGTTACTGGAATCGAGGCCCCCAGGACCACCATTCAAGTTTCGCAAACCAAACGGGGTAACAAGAGCCTGACAGTGGAGGCACTAATCAACAAGAAGAAGTGCGTAGCCACCATCGACACAGGTGCCACCGCCTCCATTGTAAGAAGAGATATCGTCAAAGGCTCCTGGCTGCACAACACCAACAGCTACTGCCTGAAGACTGCAACAGGGGAAATGGCGAAGGTATTTGGAGAAGTTCGTCTTACGATTACTCTGGCAGGACTGACGTTCGCCCATGCGTTTCTGGTGGCAGATATATGCGACGAGTGCATCATCGGAATAGACTTCATGAAAGCAAATGAAGTAATCTTGGACATCGGGATGCAAGTACTGAGGTATCGAAATGTGGAGATTCCGATGGTGTACGGAAATGAGAATGCCGTAACTCTCAGGACAGTCATCAGCAAAGACGAAGTTTTGCCGCCGTCTTCAGAGACAATCATTTGGACGAAGCTGGAAGGTGATCTTGGGAGCCACCGATTCTACATAGTAGAACCAGACCCAGAGAAGAATTCTCAAGACTACATCGTGGGAAAGACGTTAGTCGAACCAAAGAACACCATGGTTCCAGTGAGAGTTTTGAACGCAAGACCACACACTGTCAAACTAAGGCGAGGGGAGGTGACTGGAAAATGCACGCCGATTACCGCCGTCGCAACAATATCTGAACGTGATGCTCCAAAACCTCTCCCATCACCTTGGACAGCAGAAACGAGAGAGACGATTCTCCAGTCCAGTGAGCTGAATCAGGAGCAGCGAACTATGGCAGAGAATCTTATCAATGAGTACGCTGATGTATTTGCCGCACAGGACGGAGAATACGGCCGAACACACCTGGTACAACATCGAATAGACACTGGTGATACTAGACCAATTCGTCAGCCTGCTAGGCGCCTTCCATTGGCAAAGCAGACAGAAGTTGCAGAGATGGTGTCGGCAATGGAGAAAGAAGGTGTGATTGAAAGTTCCAAAAGTCCGTGGGCATCACCGGTTGTACTGGTTAAGAAGAAAGATGGCAGCACGCGGTTCTGCGTGGACTATCGGCAGCTCAATTACGTCACCAAGAAAGACAGCTACCCTCTGCCACGGATTGACGACACGCTAGACACACTATCAGGAGCCCGATGGTTTTCCACTCTCGACTTGAAGAGTGGCTACTGGCAGGTACAGATCCATCCAGAAGACCGGGAGAAAACCGCCTTCACCGCAGGAAATGGGCTATGGCAATTCACGGTAATGCCATTCGGGCTGTGCAATGCTCCGGCGACTTTCGAGCGATTGATGGAATGTGTCCTGCAAGGGTTAACATGGAAAACCTGTTTGGTATACTTGGATGATGTCATCGTCGTAGGAAAATCATTTGCGCAACACCGAGACAATCTAAGGGATGTGTTTCAAAGGCTTCGAAGTGCCCACCTGAAGCTCAACCCCAAGAAGTGCGCCCTGTTTAGAGCGGAAGTCAAGTACTTGGGGCACATAATTTCAGCGAAAGGAGTGAGAACCGATCCAGAGAAGGTCGAAGCGGTGAAAAACTGGCCAGTCCCCAGGATAAACACCAACTAAGGAGCTTCCTGGGCCTAGCCACCTACTACAGACGGTTCGTGAAGGATTTTGCCGGGATCGCAAAGAACCTGCACCAGTTGACGGAAAAGGGAAAACAATTCAAATGGACAATTGAGTGCGAGAAGAGCTTCAAGGCACTTAAACAACGGCTATGCGATGCCCCGATACTGGCTTACCCCACTCCCGGGGAAACGTTCATTGTGGATGCAGATGCTAGTAATGTTGGGGTAGGAGCCGTACTCTCCCAGGTGCATGACGGCCAAGAGAAGGTGGTTGCGTACTTCAGCAAGGTGCTCTCTAAGCCAGAAAGGAACTACTGCGTGACAAGGAGAGAACTTCTAGCTTTGATCTTGGCTACGAAGCATTTTCACAAATACCTCTACGGGAGGAAGTTCGTTCTTCGCACAGACCATGCAGCCTTAAAATGGCTATTACAGTTCAAGAGTCCTGAGGGTCAGGTCGCAAGATGGATCGAAAGGCTGCAAATCTACGACTACGAAATACAGCATCGTAAAGGGAAACTCCACTCTAATGCGGATGCACTGTCCCGGAGACCATGCAGAACGGATTGTAAACATTGTGCGCGTCAGGAAGAACGGGAGCTGGTTTCCATCCAAAGAATGAGAGCCGAACCTATCGCCGGCTGGAGCGTAGATGAGATCCGGAACGCTCAGAAGGAAGACCCGGATATCGAGCCGATTCTGGCCTGGAAGGAGAACATGGAGAAACCGGATCATCAGGACATCTCTCACAGAAGCCCGACCTTAAAGGCATATTTTGCGCAGTGGGACTCCCTCCATGTCCAAGAAGGTGTTCTGAGAAGAAAATGGGAATCCTCCGACGGAAAGTCGTTTGTAATGCAGCTTGTAGTACCGCGGACGAGGGTCAAGGAGGTGTTACAGGAAATGCATGGCGGGGCGTCCGGAGGCCACTTGGGAGTGAATAAGACGCTAGAAAAGGTACGAGAACGTTTTTATTGGTTAAAAGCGAAGGAAGATATCGAAGACTGGTGCAGAAAATGCGACGTGTGTGCAGCTAGCAAGGGTCCGAGAATCAAAACTCGAGGCAAGATGCACCAATACAACGTGGGAGCACCTTTCGAACGAATCGCCATTGACATCGCAGGGCCCTTTCCGGAAACCGACAATGGTAATCGGTATATACTCGTAGTGATGGACTACTTCAGTAAGTGGCCGGAAGCGTTTCCGATCCCTAACCAGGAAAGCAGAACCGTGGCGGAGCAGATCGTCTACAATTGGGTTAGCAGATTCGGTGTGCCCTTGGAATTGCATTCTGACCAAGGGCGGAACTTCGAGTCAAGAATCTTCCAAGAGATGTGTGAACTACTCGGAATCAAAAAGACAAGGACAACCCCGCTTCATCCACAGTCGGACGGTATGGTGGAGCGTTTCAATAGGACTTTGGACGAACATCTCTCGAAGGTCGTAGGTGACTACCAACGGGATTGGGACCGGCAGATTCCCTTGTTTTTGATGGCCTATAGAAGTGCCGTGCATAGCACTACTCGACATGCGCCGTTCGAAATCTTATTTGGTGGAATAGCTCGTTTACCCAGTGAGGTGAAATTTGGATCTCCTACCAATGAGCCCAGAAATGAAGAAGAGTACGTGGCGGACCTTAGGGAAAGGCTTAGGGACATACACCAAAGGACCAGAAGCCAGATTAAGATGACGAGCGACCGCATGAAGACCAGGTATGATGCCAAGGCAACAACGTCAGGATTCCAGGAAGGAGATCTGGTGTGGCTGTATAATCCCCATCGCCAAAAGGGGAAATCACCTAAGTTACAGCGGAACTGGGAAGGTCCCTACAGAATAGTAACCCGCATCAACGATGTTGTCTACCGCATCCAGCGAGGACCAAGGGCCAAAATGAAAGTGGTTCATGTGGACCGACTGAGTCGATACAATGGCCGAAATGAGGATGCACTTGTTCGGGACGAACACGTCTAAGAGGGGGGCAGTGTAGCATAATACTAACTACGCGCCTATGTCTATGCAGCAAATTCCGAAGTGACTTTCCATTCTGGCAGAATTTTGGTTCAAACTGTCCTTCATTCGAGGTTCGTGTCGGGGACGAAGTCTCCACAGCTCATGTCAACGAAAGAGACGAATAATATTAGGGATAAAAGGGAATTATAACTGCAAGAATTATTTCTCTTGTTCCAGTGGTCGAAGAATTTGCTAGAAGTTTCTGGCTATCAGAAACTTCTGCTATATAAGGACAGATGGCGATCAAAAAAAAAGACAGTTGGTTTAGAACCGTGGCGAAGAGATTAGAAAAGTGATAATGGGCGAAGTTGTAATTTGGTGATAAATTGAAAGTTGAGAGTGAACAAGAAAAAGTAATTAGTTTGGATTTGTGAATTAAGTAATTGAAAGGAGATAAAGTGATTTGAGAGGAAAGAGACATTGTAAGAAAAGAATTTGCGAAGAATAGTATAGTGTGAACTTGAATTGTTCTATAGAGTAGAAAATAAAGAAATAATTTCACAGAATAATTGTTTTATCTACTCGAGCCGTAGCTCGCATATTACAATATTATCAATTTAATATTCTATTCGATGTAAATCAATTGAATGAATGTTTTAAAAAGGGAAACAAGGGACGGTGGAGAAACACTAATTTTCCTTGCGCTTCAATCCGCAAATAAATCAATAGTGCCTAATTACATAATACAAAGTAGAATATAGTTTTTTTTGTGAAACTTAACTGAACTCTATATAAAGTTATAAAGAAACACGGCTTATTCTGAGTATTAACTAAATGGCGAAACACTAAGTGACGGATCGGATCGGAACCATTGTGCGCAGGGATCTGTTCCGTTCAATACGGATACGGAAGCATGTTTGGCTGGTGGGAATACTATGGTAAAGCTAAAGCGCAGGCTGAAAATGAAGCAAAAGAAAAAAATACACGGAAAATTAAAAAAACAATAAATTATCTAAATAGGTTCTTGATTTTTATGGATTTCTCAAAAAAAAAATAAAATCATTACGTCAACAAAATCCTTTTTCGTATTTTGAAGGTCAGGGAGTAAGTATACTCGCTACTTGTTATTCGTTTTTTGAGCACTATCAAGCGTGTTACAGTAGAGGGTTCTAATGCTGAGGGCAATCTCGTTGCTCATGATGCACGAGATGCAGACTGTTTGAAATGCCAATGGAGTTCAGCATGCTATGACGGAAGCAACCTCGACAGTTAAGCACTTGGGAAGATGCGGACATGTTATAAAAAATGAAAGATTTAACATTGTACCTATTTACTTTATTTATGAACATTCCTGATAATCACAATATTTGAGGTATTTTTAAAACAAAACAATCGAAAAATTCAGTGAAAAATTACTAAGTCGTCCAAAAAAATTAAAAAAAACTAATTTATAAAGTTACTAAACTAACAAAATTAAACCATTTGAAAGAGAAAATCACATAAAATCACTGAAAGGTGTGTTTAAATTTAAGTTTCGTTCGGTGTTCGAGTATTCGTTCGTTTATGCTAATCAATATGAACGAACCTTCGTCTGCGTTCCTTCCCTTCGTGTCAGATTGAAAAAAAAAATCTTTTTCATCATTGACCCGCAAAAATAAAGTCGATGTTCCATTGCATTTCCTATCGTGCCAAATTTAAAGGGAAAAAATATAATTTAAATCATTTTACCCATAAAAAATAAAAATAGCAGCCGAGATTTCCTAAACCAATTGAGAATTCGTTCGCTACCCACTTTTGCTGAATTCACAATGACCACGTACTTTTTCTCAGGATTCGTCGATATTCCGCCTCACTCAACACGAACGGTTTCGCTCGCTTGTGTTCTGTTCGCCATGCAAATTGTGCGAGCAGGAAAGGAAGTTGATATATACTATATACTTTATATGATTATCCGGAAAGCCACACACATGAACGGATGAGATCGGAAAAGTCGAAGGCATGACCTATAAATTCGATATACATATATTGTAGAATAATTTGAACAACGGAAGAATTTGTGAGAAAATTAAATTGCATTTTGGAAATACACAATAAAAAAAATTGAGGTTATTTTTACACCAAACAAACATTCCATCTTCATAATGCATTGTTTTTGTTTGCTTGTGCACACAATATGTAGTATAAATGTTCAAAAACACTTGAAAAAGGTCCAAATGTTAGTTTTTCATTTATATTTTTTCTGTTTTTCATCTATTTCCATTAACGTCAAATGCCTGATCGGATTTGAATTATTACATTCAGGTTTACAGCCCGTAGTGAGTTTCTGTCTAGATAGATTGGCCTTCCATCTTCAATCCTAACAATAATTTTACTTCCATGGTCGCTGATTTTGGCATCGTATTTCGCTTCTTTCGTTCTATATAAATTTTGACCAATATATTTCAATAAATTACAATGATTCTTTTTGGAGAATGTTTACCGGAACAAGCACTCGAGCCTTGTTGATTTACGCGCGCCAAAGGGGATATGAATACCCTTATACTATTACAGGGCACGGGCGTTGTGCAGATAGGCAGAGAGAGAGAGAGAAAGAAAGAAAGATTTGGAGTAGTGGCTTGAAACTCAAGTGGTATTATGTTTCCGTAAACTCCAAGGGTAGCGTCCGGAAAACTGGGGAGCAGTTTTGTTTTGCTTTTATTGTCGTTGCTCATGATTCACTGTATTTTTTTCGGTCCTCCTGGTGTCATCATCACGATCAAGTTGCATTTGTAGTCATATGACCACCCTACTGCCAGTGTTATGCCTTCGCAGTAGAGTTGACTTAGCTTTCGCAATTGATCGACTTTTTTATTTATTTCATGCGAAATAAATAGATGATTCTTGACATCAGGATTTGAACCGTGAACCAATAACGTGACAAGCGATGATGTTACCACTATACCACGGCCACCCTCATGTGCGAAATCTTTTTGCAAACCGTTAACCTTAACTCAATACGTGTTGATTTTAGATCTGTTAATATTTCTTTTCGGGATATCGAACCGTTCATACATATATTGGTTTGAAAAATGATTCACTCTTTTTCCAAAAACTCGTCAAACACGACAGTCTTCTATCAGCCCGAAGATGTTTTAAAACTGTAACTATTATTTCATACGAAAAGCAAACAGGGCCTTCTGTTGTTGAATTTTTTTTGTTGGTTAGAGGATTTTCTTGACTAGCATCGAGACGGACTTCCTTTTTCGGGTGCTTCTTCAGGACGCGTAGGGAAGCAGTATGATATCTCGAAAATTAATAAGAGTATCGTAATCAGACTTATTTGTCGTTATAGACCCGAAGATATTCCATTACTACGATCTTTTTCAAGTCTTTGGATCACTTACTTTAAAAATACCAGGGTTGGGGGCACTCATTTTTCGCAAA
This sequence comes from Pocota personata, assembly GCA_963082735.1. Taxonomy (NCBI): domain Eukaryota; kingdom Metazoa; phylum Arthropoda; class Insecta; order Diptera; family Syrphidae; genus Pocota; species Pocota personata. The sequence goes on along the minus strand of OY720430.1, from coordinate 43,199,345 downwards.
TATATGTATAGGTATATGCTTCCTTTTTGAGCGCAAAATTAAAATTTAAAATTTTCAACGACATGTCTTGCCTATATATGAATAACGATTTTGTTTGTGTAATGCATAATTTGTGTAAAAATCGTGCGTATAGCTTTTTTAGTTAAGGATGTAGAAGCTGGTGACAGACTATATCCTGAACCCTGAAAATGATTTTGTAACATGAAAGTCATGTACTTCATACCGATATATTTAAATTAAAAACGATAATTTTTTTATTCAGTGAATTATAATTTAAAGAGTTAATCATTATCCTGTACATATTTTTTTTTTTAATTTTACCGTCTTTAATTTTTAAAAATTTCATTGACAAAAATTACGAAAAATAAAAGACAAACATTAAATAAACATTTTTTTCTTTGTAAAATTTCTCCAAAAAAAAAAAAAAAAAATTGGACCTTGTCCTTTTCTGAACTTTTTGATTTTTTCTATACAAAAATAACATTAAATATTTTTTATTGTGTTTCCTTGTTTTCATTTTTTTGAACATTGCCCCTGCTGTTCTTATTTGTTTCGTTTCATTTTAGTTCCTTTCCTTTCGTATCACAATAATAATTTTCATTGCAAAATACAAATTCATTTATCTACGTTTTTTTTATTTATTTTTTTGTTCACAAATAAAACTAAAAACTTATGTCGTTTTAATGAAATATATGTAATTTGAATCGAGAAAATCTACAACTATGTGTTTTCATGTGGTGTGCTTTTATTAGGCTAATTTATGTGCTCCCTAACAAATAAAAAAAAAAAAAAAAAAAAATGCAAGAAATTAACACTCATTGGTTGTTGGCCATTACACCTTCATCACAATTGCCACTTCCATGGAATTATCATTACTTTCATTGCGATTGTAATAAATGTGTACTTTGCTATTATATGAGAATGGTTTGTAATAAAATTCAATTATATAATTGCAATAAAATTCAAAGCCCGACCTGGTGATTTATTTTAAAATATATGCATGAACCTATATATATAGTTTATATAAGTAAATATCTCAATAGTAAGGCAGATTATGTGAACTGATGATTCTTTAGTAGTAATTAATAAGTTTTGTCGGAAACCAGTCAGAATTAAAATGAGACTAACAGAAAAAAATGATGTTAACAAAAAACTCTAAATTAAGTACATTTGCTTTTACAAAATTAAGGTTAAAAAATAAAAAATTATTGAAATAATAACAATAAACTGCAACAAGTATGGGGAGTAAAATTTAAATAATACTTTACTCGTGCACATATATTGCTGTTGCTCAGTTCAAATGCCTCTTACAGTTCAATTGTACCGAGGCTATCTTCGTATGTCATTGAACTCAGATCGGCTAAATGCGATCTCGCGTCAAGGAAGAAGCAGGGGCTTAAAGTACGCCCTACAGTAGATTGTTGCCGTCGATGGTGGTAAATCTTGATTGCGGTAGTACATGTTACATTCCTTCTCCGTTAGTTTGTCAAAGATCGCAGCATACTCGCGATGGAATGTAGCCAAGTCAACGTTCGAACGACCTATAGCTGTAAGAGCTAAGAAAAGAATATCCCTGTAGATCGAGTGCGTTCGATCGACACCACTATTCTTAAGCTTATGGCGTTCATTTGCTAAGCGTTTAACAGGTGTGAGTAAATCATTACAGCGGATTGCTGAGATAATTTGTTGAATAGCACTGAAAAGAAACCGGTGGTGTTTTAAATATGTTTTATGGTTTAATACATTATTCAGATGTAAATACGTTTTGTTCAAGTAAGTCTGATCCGTCAGTAGCGCCTTCAGTAATGGGCTAGCCGGTTGATTTTGTTTCCACAAAATGTACATTGGTGGACCCGCTTCAGCATGCAAACGTAGATTATCCCACATGCATTGAATTTTAACTGTTTTCAATTTACTTAGTGGATCAATCTCAGCATCAGGCTAAAAATTGAAGAATTTGAATTTGATACAACAATAAACTAAAAACGGAAAATATTATTTTTGCGGTTAGTTCCCACATAAACATGGAAGTAAACATTTTTTTTCATAAACCGATATTAAATTGTGGTTACAATCGATTTTCTTTCAATATTGTGGCTGGCTTGTGCGGTCTTGCTAACATTTTTCTCTTATATTTCCGACCCTCATCTAGTTGAACAACCGCTATTTAATAAACTGTTTGATTGTGGCAAAATAGCTGTAAAGTTTCTTTGTCGTTACCCATAAAGTTGATCATATACCTATACATACATAGATAAGACGACTTATCATCTGCGCACACTGTCTGCCAGCTTTGGGACGAGGACTACATTCTGGTGCATTCCACGACGAGCCGTTGTGATAAAGTAAGCTTCTTATGACTTTCTCATGATAGTGGTAGTCCAGACTCTAGGTGAGTTGTTTCTCATCTCCCCTTGCAAAGGCTCTGTTCACTATGTTTGCAGCGGACATTATGATGATGTCTTTGGCCTCGTTCGTTGGATCGTCGTTTCGCGATGGATTTTCTTCCCTCTCGTCAGTAGGGCTTTATCATGGAATTCATTGAGGGATTCGCGTGGATCAGTGGTTGCGTATTGAGTTTGAGGAGCTCACAGGCTGAGATTCGAGTCTGGCATACACTACCTTAATGTCCATTCAGAATTTTTCCGAAATGAGTGTCATTTCCAAAGAGAAAATCCTTTAAGTAAGTGCTCTGAGGTTTTTTTTGATCTAGGTACGATGACGCTTTGCTCCGACATAAAGTCGGTTAACTTAAGCTCCATTACCTTACGCTGCATTGTTAAAGATGTCCTTCTTTCTTTTTCGCATTCATAGCAGTCGCAGTCGTACGTGTCATAGCTTTTATCCTTCACTTGCCATCGAACTCCATGGATGGTAATTCTCTTTGTAGTAGTTTAGACCTACCGTTAAGTCTTGACAAATCACAACAAATCCTGGTTATCCATTGTAGTGTTAATAATTGCTCAATTATTAACACATAGGAGTGATATTTTTGCTCCCATACTCAAGTTATTTCTATTCTTAACACATTAGTAAATTTATTTTATTAATAAGAGGGTTAATGTGCAGATCCGAAGATCATTCTCCATATTTCGTTCGCTTGAGTCGTAAACAGTAATGCACACAAATATTTTCGGAATATATTTGCACCCGTGTAAACTATAATAATAAATCTTTTTTTCTGGCTTCAAACGGTTTTTCTTTTTAGAAATATATCAAATACAAAGTTTTTTTTTTTTAAAAAAAAAAACATATTTCACTCACCTGCTTAGGAAGACATAATTCAGGCAAATGTGTATGGCTTTCGATTCGCTCCATTATCCAAATTAGATTCCAATAGATAATCGGATGTTCTTCAACGAAGTTAAGCTTCAACAGTGCAGAATCTCCTTCTTGTGTTAAAATATTTTCCAGTTCTTTACGCAGTACCAGCGGGTTCAAATACGGTATACTAAGGCTATCGGATTGCTTGACATCCTTAAGGGAATCATCGACAATAATTTGCACACTGAGGAATGGCACAGTCAGTTTATTGCACGCATGGCAAGCTGTATTTAAATTCGAGTCCTCAGCTGTCCATCCGGACATAATTTCCTCATCGTACAGTAAGACAGAACAATTGTGGCATTGTGAGCACGAAGTTAGTTGAATAAGAATATCGCACTCGGGACTATCAACAACCTATCATTAAAAAAACAAAAACAAATATTAGACGTTTAAACGAATCCACATAATTTTTTCATTTGTTTACATCAGCCACTGCACTGTATAGATTTTCGGGTAGGCTGGGGAAAGCATTCAGATTAGTTGTTGAGGTGTTTTCACCTAGCGGTACCAAATTGTTGTAGCTAGATTTTCTAGATTCACTTAGACGACCCCACGGATCCAAGTCACCAGAAACACGTCGCATCTTCGATGACGGATCATCATGATGCATATCATCGTCAGCTATGCTATCGTTTGTATTACCCGAAGTTTTCACTGGAGTGGAATTGGCAGATATAGCTTCTTTTATCTCATCGAATTTTCGAGCTACAGAAGTAGCTGCGTACTTGATGCTGCTCAAACTGCCTTGTATGATTTCATTGGACTTTTTACCTGTCAAACTTGGACTGCAAGAAGGAAATAGATGGGGAAATAAAAATTAAGCTAAATTACTAATTCACGCGTACATCTAAAAATCATTCCAAAGAAGAAAATAAACGTTAAAAGTAAAATGTATGTACAAATGAGTTAGTAAAAGAAGTATGTATACATAAACATTAAAAAGATCATCTATATATAAATTTATTGTAATTGTATTAAAAAAAAGTAAAGAACCCCAAAGGGAAACGTTACAAACTAACTACAAGTGTTCCAAGAGTCGTGACTTTGATTGTTTTTATCAAAGTTTTCTGGGTTCGTAATGCCTGATACACGATTTATCCGCGGGCTGTGTATCTTTAAATGCGATTTTCTATAAACAAGAATATCAAATGTGTGGCTTTGGCGTACTTAAGTAAAACAAATTAGATTTTAACTCTTGGAACACACAACGTAATAAGCTAATAAATAGAAAATAATTTTAGTATTTACAATTTAAATTCGTAAGCCAAGCAAGCAAAGCATATTTTAAATTAATTGTGAGAGTCAATATACATAGGTAGGCAGAGAGCGGCGATTTCTTCTTCGCTACTATATGCTATATGGATAAAACAATTAGTGATTTAAATATTTAACTATCAGGACTAAATCCATCCAAATTAAGCACTAAATAACTCGTTTTGATTTAATGGTAACCTTAGTAATGATTGCGACTTTGATTGTGGCTGTAAAAAAAACTCGTTGATTACTATTTAGGAGTCAGCTCCCAAATATAGACAAAGCCGTGAGGAACTCAAGGCGAGAAGGAAACAATTCAAAACCACACGAGAAATGTTGTTTTTAAGTTGAATTGCTAAGAATGTTAAAATTATTACTGCTCTCTGGAAGCATTAGGGTAAATGACATATTTCTACCCAACATTTAATTAATTTATTGCATTAAACATCCACAAAAGAGATTTTATTAGATCGATTACCATAAAAGTTCAGATTCACCATGTACTACTATACAAACCTCCACCAAAAACCAAGAACCAAGAAGTAAGAAGCTCCAGCAATTAAGGGTAAATAACAAAAGAAAATAATACGAAGCCCGAAAGAAAATCATTGCGGCTATGTGGCTATCGCACTTACCTTATGCTCGAAATATTTTCTATTAGATTGGTGGGCAATTTCAAGTCTTTCTTAAAAGACAATCGTGCAGGTGAATAGCGTCTACATCGAGAACGATATTGATGGGAATAAATAAATCAAAAAAGTAATACGACCATGCAGATAATTTAAACAAAAACAAAAATAAAATAAAAAATCGGTTTAACTCAAGAAAGTTTCGTGCGAAGATGGTTTAATAAAAACTGCTTGTTTACCCGAAATTGAATTTCAACGAAGATCCGAAGTTCGCTAAGCTTGTGGTGACACTAGATCCGGGCATTGTCTCCGAACGGTGCATGCTCTTGTTTAGATGAGTGGATTCATCAAAAGTTGCACTGCGTTGGCCTTTGAAGAGGATCGGTTGATCCGTGTACATGGTATTGTTACTCAAAAGGGGCTTATGGTCCGAACCCGGAACGTTGTTATTCGGCATGTTGAGAACTTCATCAGCTTCCTCGTTCAGCGCTCCTAATGGATCGTTTTGTGTTACCGGTGTGCGAGGTGAAATTCTAAAAAAAAAAAAAAAATAATTAAATAAATAATAAAACTACCTTGACAGATGAAACTTCTATTTTTACTTTGTAGGACTGTTGATGCATTGGGATCGATCGGTTCCTTCATAGTCCAATTCCTCCTGTGAACTGGCGATTTCATTCAAACACTCCGTGGACTCTTCGTCTTCCATATTCATAATGTTGAAACGCTGTTGCAAAGAATTTACATCTTTACTCGACATGGATTGTTGCCTTTGTAACTTATCCAGAATCTTGGTGTCTCCACCGAAACTATCGGTCTTAGTTAGCTTACGTGTTGTTAGGTCACAGTTCGGGCTGGACGGTGGCAATTTCGAGGCCGGCTGTGGGCTGTCACTTTTCGTATCACCTGATATTAACAAACCGGCGCTGCTAATGACATCTGAAGATTCCTGCGGGCCTGATTGTTTCACGATGCTTCCCAATTTACCGCGTAACTTATCAAATGCGGTGAAGTCAACTAATGTACTATTCGAGGCTGGTGGATGTTCAACTTGTGATGAGTTTGTTGATTCTAAACTTGTTCGAGATGTACCGTCAACAGTCTCCAAGGTACTTAAATTGTTTTCACATGATCCAGAAAGAGGTTTGGCGGTTGCACGTTTCTTTCCGGCTCGACGAAAGTGAGCAGCTCCAAGAACCACGTTTTTTATGCGATTCCATCTTAATTGACTAAGAGTTGTGCTGTCAGATGGCCATTCTGACTCTAGAACACAACGGTTGTAGAAACCGTATGTTAGTGCATTAGGCTGAACGCCGGATCGTTTCATCAGGTAATGCAGCCGCACAGCCAACACTGGTAAATTATGAATGCCGCACAGTTGCATCATAATCCTGTAGCAAAACTCATCGCAATTTATTTTGAGTTTGCTTGCGCGCACAAGCAAATCGTAAGCAGCACGCAGGATTGCATGTTCCTTACCATGAGCGTCCAGGATCATGCTAGGCAAAATCAAAAAATATAGCGAATAGCACGTAGCAAGCAGATATTTTGACCATGCTTCTGGATGCATCTGACAGCGACGAGCTAACTTTTGAGCTAATTTTATTTCATGCTTAGTGCGACGAGCTATTGGTGAACCAGGTGCTGCACTAAGATGTTGCTGCTGCAGAAAATTTTTTATTAGAGTTTTTTTCGCAGGCCTTAAAAGGCTTGGATTCAAAGTAAATGATTCGTAGATGTAGCCTGTTGTAGTTTCTGTAACGGAGTTTTTTTTTCAATATTTAGTAGCTTCGATATCTTAAAACTGACAAAGATTATAAATTATACCAACCATTTCCAGTTGCAATGCTGTCTGGAGGGAAAATATATTTTGTTCTTTCACTACTGTGTCCCGTCTCCCAATCCACCAATCGCACATCGGACGGAGTTTCATCATAGGAACTCACTTTCTCTGCACATTCATCGAAAAACGTTAAACCATGATCATTGTCTGATACAAAAGATCGCTCTTCAATGAATCGAATAAACATTTGGGTTTTCATAAGAAGCTGGAAAAACTTGTGATGAGACTGAAAAAAGTGAAGATTTAACATACAATTTTTGATTCGAAAGCTTGTTCTTTCTTTATAACATACCTTATCTCTAGAACGCAAAAATGCATTGAGTTGGAATAAAGCGTTGGGATCAGTGGCTCCAACTGAGGGTGCTTTGGAAATTGGTACTAAGTAGTCCCTGTACCCGCGAAGAATAGATGTCATAAAGAGCAAAAAGGCCTCTTGAATTCGTTGTTCGAGATTTTGCTAAAACCAACAAATGTTAAATCATACAATTTTGTACAGAAATATGTTTATAAATCTTACTTCACGTTTTTTTCGTTTGAAATCCCTATCTAGACTATTGGTCGATTCTGGTGGACAGGTTTGTTTTAAGTTCTCCAAATAGTTGAGTGTTTGCTTTAAAATTCGTGCTGCTCGTTTCGGCAGAAGTTTTGGTGTTAAATGCTTCTGCGATTCACATAGCTGTAAAAAGTAAGCAAATGTTGTTTTTTTTTTATTCTAATGTACACTTTCGGACCATGTTTATGTTCGGTTTTAACTCACACTGATAGTGTTGGTGTCCAAATCGATACACGTAACATCAGTGGGAGGTTCATAAAGATCGAAAAATCTGGAATCTACACCAATTAGGTATGGAAGTGGAGCATGTAGAACCTCTGCTAGACCCAGCGGACACAATGGAATGTATGGGCACTGCCATTTGAATGGAAACAGCAATGATACAACAGCTTCGGCGACTGCAGTCAATGTTGCGGGTCTGTAAGAAAAATGGTTTACTTTGACAACGTTTTTACTATTCAAGATCTATTCTCGAAAGAAACGAAGTTTAAAAAAATTGTTTTATGGGTTATGTAACAATAGATAAAATCAATCCCACGGCTAAGTTTGACCTAAAATCCCATATTCACCAGGATATATCTACATGCTTTATAAAACAAACGCATTCTCTTCTCCCCAATGATTGCGAATGAATTAAATTGAATACACTGTAAAACATGAAGATGACGGACAGGGGAAAAAATTAGTTTACATTTTTCGGCGGAGCCAATGAACCCAGCGCTGTTTTCTGCAGCACATCTAATCTCCTATTAAATAGGGCTACAGTCCGCAGTGAACCTAGATCTTATCAACGAGCCGCCCAGCCAGGTCGATCCTTAGCGTACGCCTAATTGGTTGAAATCCATCTCCACTTGCACACGACACGATATTGAAGATAAAGTCTTCCTCTCCGAGTTGTCCCTCTGGCATGAATTGGAAAGCTCTTCGAGCCGGAGCATTGCTGTACATCCGCTCCAACACCTTAGGCGCTGAATACGTATTTTCTTTACCAGTTCACTGTATCGCCCATACTCATACAGTTCGTGATTGAATCATCTCCATAGCTTCTCACAGTCATTTGTGCTAAGCGATACTAGGTACCTATAGTTTAATGTGTTTCCGAAGGACACATTTTTTAGTTGAGAATTTTACTCCCAGATGTTTGTCAGACGTTCGTGAGAGACTGGACAGTGAAAAAACTTTTCGGATTTGAACCTGTGATCCACGCACCTTACCACTGAGCCCATCTCTCATATATGTACATAACTATATTTTTGCTAAAGTTCTAAACTTTTTCATTTATATTTAAGGAGCTAGTTGCTCATAATAAGATCATTCTCTCGTCTTCTTCAATACACATGATAGTATTGAAGAAGACGAGTTTGCGAATAGACTTGCCAGACGAGGCTCACAATTTGTTTATATTGACCTTGAAGGAGTTGAACTAAACTCGGGTTTGCGTATACCAATTGATGTAGCAGTACAGTATTTGTATTTAGTTAACATTTGCTGAAGAAGAGTGTCAACAGCTGGGAGCATTTGTCGCAGAGTTAAGAATAGAGTAATTAAAAAAAGTATCAGAAAGATCCTAGAGTCTCTTAGAAAGTAGGAGTAAAGGTATATCTACCTATGCAAACTCAATCTGTATTGGACAGCTTAAAAAACCTCAATCCATATTAAGACGTTAATAACATCTAGACCACGTTCTTACCTTAGCGAGTGAATAAGAATTTTTTGTTCAGTTAAAGCCAGCAGTAAAACGTGTAAACAATTTTCTGTTCCAAGATTTGATAACAATAATTGAAAACCAGCCCCACTTCGCGGCAATGGGGAATCTTCCGGTTGAGTGAGTAGAATACGTTCATTACTCTCACCAGACAGCTAGAAAATATGATGATGAGAATTTGAAAAAGAATTTGAGAATTGACAAAACTTACCTGTAAGTGAATACTCGGAGATGGGAATGGGACTTCATCGATTAGTTGAGTTATATACCTTTCTATTGGAATTGGTAACGGCTGTCTTATTGATGCCATACTCTGAAATTAAAAACAATTAACCATATCTCTTGTCTCATCTCTATGGTGTAAAATAAAACATACATGTAAATACTTTAACCACTTATCGAATGTATCACCAAAAGGATGATGTGAAAGCAAACATATTGCTTTAATGATGTGAAGTGAATGACGATTCTTAAATTCTTCATCGTCATATCGTAACAGTTCTCTTTGCTTTTCTGTAAGATTTTTCTCACTACGAAAATAAAAGTATTTAGCAAACAAGACACTCAAATATAGAGAATTCCATGCAACTTACTCAAAATCTTCATAAAAAGTTAAAGCTGATCCATAAACCTTATAAGTTCCATCGTTTACTGTCAAAACAAACGTACTAAATACTGGATTGATAGCATCTCGCTTTGTCTAGAATTATTCGCATAAATTAATTAATGTTTATTTACGTTGTACGAATCGAATAGTTACCGATTCATCTACATGCGGCCAAGCTTCAAGAGAAGCTCCCATGGGTAAACAAAATAGAGGCACACTCGGACATAGGTTTAAAGGGAAATCATTATGATCGACCGTTGGGTAGCGCAAAAGGATTTCCGGTTGGTAGCTGATTAACTTTGGACGGTTCATTGATTTCTTATAACAGAGATATACATCGCTGCTCATGTATGCTTTGTTGAGGCTTTTATGTATCAAACAGAACGCATGAGGTGGTCGCTCTCCTGAAAGAGAAAATTATATGCTATTTTATTGTCCTTAACATACAATATTTGTTTTACTCTGTTTATGCGTTATGTCAAATGGCCATAACTAGTAGCGTATATTGTCACTTTCAAAACACTGGTACAATGCTTCCCCATCTAAACTCTAAAAAACACTTAACACAAGCTGTGACCTCTTCTGTGTGTACACTGTTCTCTCTTACATCTGCATGCAGCTTCTTCTAATTTTCAGCAAAATTGACAATGCAATTTAATTTGTCACGAAATTGCCTTAAATTTCTACTCTTTGGGTTTGACATTTGCATCTAATACCTGTATGCGTAGCTGTCACGCTCGCTCTAAATTGTTTCCACTCTTCCATCGGTCTCCATACTGCTACAGTACGAAGGCGGATTTACATATGCTACCATGAGTGGGTGAATTTACTTTTATTCCCGGTTCGGCTTATCGTTTGTTTTGTAAATTTTTAAACTAGCGACTATCATCATAATTTCGATGACCATTCCCAGGTAGCTTCAAGGCAACATTTGTACTTACTCGTATATCTGATGCGGCAAGGCGATTGATGCTGCAGTAATTCGGAAATTTTATAAGTTTTCCTGATCTTCTTCAGTTACTGGTTGGACGATTCGTATGATGGAATTGAAACACTTTCTCTTATTGGAAGTGCAGGGTGGGCCATATAAACCATTCATCTGGCAACCCTATAACTTTGACATCTGTTTTCAGATCGGCTTATGACAGCCCGCGTTCGAAGCGTCATTCCAAGCGAATTCGTACCATGGAACAGTACACTCCACCACAACGCGCCGTTATCGTGCAGTTTTACATTCAAAACATGTTCTCAATTGTGAAAACGCAACGTGCGTATCGTTCAAAATATCGACTGAGGGAAGCGCTTTCAGACCACGCCATCAGGCGTTTAAACCAAAAATGTATCGCCACCGGTAATCTTGGTAATGCCAATCATTAAGGCCGACGTCGTCCGAGGCGATCTGATGAGAACATTGAGGCTGTAAGAATCATTGGACCGTTCTTTTCGAAGACGATGCTGGAACAGCCGTCAATGGAGAGCGTTATCGGGCCCTGGTAGCGGATTTTTTTATACCAATTCTGGCTGATAACGCCATTGACAACTTTTAGTTCCAACAGGACGGCGCCACAGCTCATGCGCCCTTTGTTCATCGGACGCCTAATTTCGAAATATGGTGGTTTTGACTGGACTCCGCGATCACCCGACTTAACGCCTCCAGACTTCTTCCTGTGGGGTTTTTTGAAGTCCAAAGTTTATGTCAACAAGCCACGGACCCTAGAAGCCTTGAAAGACAATATACGACAGTAATGGAAAATCTCGAAAAAAGGTGGCGACCATTTACGCGATATCATATTCAAAAAGTGATCAGAATAAATTTGCAAGGTTCAAAATAAACGAAAAATGATTTCACAGCAAATAATTTGTGTTTTTTTTTTTAAAATTATTACCAAAAAACATCCCGAAGGTTCAAATGTCTCCCACCTTGTAGATCTGGGGATTTTCTTTACCAAAGTCAACCTAAGGTCCCCAAATTCCAGAATTTTTTGTTTGCCAAGATACTATGTATAACCAAAAGCAATAAACTTGCGATCATTTCTTATCTGAGGCATTGTTTGCTGTTTCTACGACAAGTTGTATCGGCTCATGTTAGCATCTTGAAAACTGACTGACTGACGGGACGCATTTTCTACACAAACATGAAGTAGGCAAAGTTAAATAAAAGAAGATTTGACATTCACAATCCCTTTCTTTTTTCTTAATGAAAAATGATTGGGTGATCAATTAATACATAACTCAACTTTTTTCTATGTTTCATAAAAATTTAGAAATTATAATCTCACCTTTCGACCACACTATGACACACAAATCAGTCACGACAAGTTCATTGCACGGCATATCGGGTTTTGCACGACGGAATGTTAAGAACGTTTTGGCCGACGAATTATTTACATTCGCAACCCGTCCGCCGGGAGTTTCGGCCACCATCTCAGCGTCTGGCATAATTCTTTCATGACCTTCATAGAGAACACCTGCAATACAAAGAAATGTAAGAATAATGAATGAACTAAAAAAATATAATAATTTTACTCTTACCAATATCAACCAATGGTGGACTATCTTTTCCGCGACGAAAATATATATAACACTCTGTTGTTCGGACAGATCCATAATTAAGATTGGCGGGCAATCCTGTTGGTGTTTTATCGAGAATCTCATATCCTTCTGGAACCTCCTCACCAAGCAGTGGAAAAAATACTCCAATATCTGTTATCGGATCAATACTATTGCATGCTCTTAAATGACCGGAATCATTGAATATACTCTCCTGAAGTAGCTGTGGATTTTCTGGCATACCAGCCACAACAAAATAATCAGCAATTCTCTTCTCATCCATTGCTATACATTACTGAAAAAGTTAAATTGCAAAATTGATTGTTGCATTCAATTCGAATCTATACGATGAGTAAATGTGATTTTCCAATAACTGGTATATTTCCTCGAATATACATATTTTCCTATTAAATGTATAAATTTTCCCATTGACCTTTTGCGTATACTGTTTTATTTGTTAAATATGTACGAAACAGATAAGGAAATTGCAATGAATGACGGTAGATAATTCAATTTTACAGTGTTATGTACCTTATCTCAGCGCTAAAATTTAATGAATCGTTTCGATTGATGAGCGAACGCAATGACAAACTTTGTCTAGATAAGAAGGAACTTGATTCTAACTAAGATTATTTACAATATACCACACCTGTCGCAGGGTAGTGTGGCAGACATGCTTTTGATATCAGCACACCTAACATGCCTTCATATCAGCACCGTTTTTAAGAACATCACTTGTATGATACTTCAAGTGCTACATGGTGTAGATTGTCAGAGTAATTTTCAAAAGATCAAAGTGGAGATTCCAGCTATAGGCATATCATAAGTTAAAAATAAAGCAAATGGATGAAGCCATTAACGTCACGTAAGCAACATCTTTGCGGTTGTCTCACAAGTTTGCAAAAAGGGCGTTGTTCACCCCAGCTGCTCGGGCTACATCCATATCCTATTACAGCTCATAGTATATTGTTATATCTTCTCCTCAATTCATCGCACGAAGATTTTTTTTCTCTTTTTTCCTATTTTTTGCCAAGTACTTGGAACCATTTAATAAAATTGGGGGGGATTATTGACCATCAGTTTTGTTTTATCAGATTTATGTTATATGATGATTCCAGTTGTCAACAATGATGTATACATATGTATATCGTCGATACGAGGGTGGGTCAATAAGTCCCTGAAAATTAACACAAATTGTGTCGTCACCTTAAATTTAAGTTTTTTGTCAAGAATCATCTTTCAAAAAAACGCACCCAAATTTTCAGACAGATCTGTCAAATAGTTTTGTTTTGGCAGCTATTTTATATAGACGCCTACTAGCATTTTCGTTAAAATGGAAAAAAAGTGAATTTCGAGTGCTCATTAAACACTATTTTATGCGAGAAAAAACTATCACGCAAACCAAACAAAAGCTTGACAAATATTATGGTTTATTCAATTTCGGTGCGGTCGTTCAAGCACAAGTGACGCCGAACGTTCTGGTCGCCCAATTGAGGTCACCACACCAGAAATGGTCGACAAAATCCATGGTTTGATAATGGACGATCAGCGAGTGAGAGTGCGCGAGCTTGAAGCGGCCACAGGCTTATCACATGGCTCAGTGATTTCGATTTTACATAAATATTTGGACATGAAAAAACTTTCCGCAAGATGGGTGCCGCGTTTGCTCACAATCGACAACAAACGCATTCGTTTGACAACTTCAAAGGTGTGTTTGGCGATGTTCCAGAAAAATTCGGCTGAGTTTTTGCGCCGTTTCGAAACCGTGGATGAAACCTGGTTTCACCATAACACACCAGAAACCAAGGAACAGTCAAAACAATGGACTTCTCCTGGTGAATCGAAGCAGAAGAAGGCCAAGGCGGGTTTGTCAGCAAACAAGGTCATGGCGACAGTTTTTTGCGATGCGCGCGGTGTTATTCACATCGATTACCTTGAAAAGAGTAAAACGATCACCGGCGCATATTACTCAGAGCTGCTGGATCGATTCCAAGCCGATTTGAAGCAAAAACGGCCGCATTTGGCGAAGGAAAAAGTTCTTTTTCACCAGGACAACGCACCGGCGGACAAGTCCGCAGTCGCAATGGCAAAATTGCATGAGTTAGGCTACGAACTCCTCCCTCGTCCAGCATATTCCCCAGATTTAGCCCCCTGCGACTATTTCTTGTTTCCAAACATAAAGAAATGGCTCGGAGGTAAGAGATTTGGGTCGAATGAAGAGGTCATCGCTGAAACAGACGCTTATTTTGAGGTGCTCGAGAAATTGTATTATTTGGAGGGCATCAACAAATTTGAGAAATGTTGGATAAAATCTATAGAGCTGAAAGGAGACTATGTTGAAAAATAAAATGTTTTTATACCGAAAAGAGTGTTCCTTATTTCATTTTTCAGGGACTTATTGACCCACCTCGTAGATCCTAAAACGAAATTAGATTCAGCACAAATAATCGCATATCAAATCACCCAAGAACTTGTAGGCTTTGATACCCTTCCTCGTGACCGCATTAGTAATTCTCTGAACACCACAGGCCAACGTTATTTGTTATTAATTTTTGAATGTAGCAATATATTAAAGAATATTGCGCAGCGGACGTCATAATATTGCTATGAAGGTCGTCAGTTGTTACATTAGTTAACTTTTCGTAATTTCGCAGTTATAGAACAAAATTTTAAAAAAAGAGAAACATGTGGTAATTCGATAAAGCAAGAAGGATATGCTTTAAGCCACATCTACACTATGTACTTTAAAAAAAATATTTCGCGTTCACTCTTTGTCATTCAGTCGAGAAAATGTACGTCGGTAATTCCATTCTGTAACCAAAGCGCTTCTGAATGACATCTGCAGTCACCCTGTACGCTATTCTTTTCTTTTATGGAGACCGACAACAGTCGGTTTGTATTCGGCATGATAATCGGCAAAACTCAAATGCACGTTTTTCCTGAATTCATAAGTAAAATCAAAGCTGTCAAGCGCTGTCGCGAATAGATAAACATTTTTGGTTTGCAACACTAAGTTAAACTAATTTGCAAGGAAAGAATCGACAAAAGCTGATCAAACACTCAAATCTCGCCTCTGCTACATCAAGGAGAAAGAACAAACATCTTATTGGATAGAGCTATTTGTGTCTAATTTCGGTTGCGTATTTTGCTCATGACGGGTTATATTCCTTGAGGTAGATGGCATTTGTGGCTAGTTTAGTCATACCGAATAAATTTTACATTAGGATTCACTGTAAGCTCTGGCTTTTACAGACGTTCAATGTTGTTTCTTTTTCTCGCAACTATTTCTCTTCAATTAGCAAATCAATCGACATTGATTTGGCCGTTTGACTATATGGCGACAAACTTGCCTCAGGCTGCAACTTCGCAGTGCAAGGGTCATTTTCTCAGCTTCCACGAAATTTCTCAAGTGAAAAATCCATGACTGCTTCGTCATACCGTCATTGCTCATCAGTTTCAGCTTAAGCTGGTCTGAAAGTTAAAATATTCTCAGGTAAAAATTGCAAATGTACAATGGTTTTCCTAATTCAATCACTTCCATCTACAATTATTCAAAGACAAATCTTTCCGTTTTTATATACTAAATTCTACCACTAATTGACGATGCCGAACTAGAAGAGAAAACTTATTGCAGTTTAGTTGAGTCAAGTCTTAGACAAATAAAATAGACGACGGTTCACCAAGGCCAAGGTTGGCTCAAAGATGGACGAGTGATCTACCGGCAGATAGACAAGCATTAATGTTGGGTATTTATGTATCCAGTTAACATCGAATTGTGGCCGATCGTCTCAAAATTACAAAGCTTTGTACTTCATGTTCTCATGAAATTCAATAATGGAAAATCCAAGCCACCATTTCAATTGCACGAGATGACGAGACCTGAGATCTATTAACACGTCTTTCCCTCAAATTCTCAGAGCAACTTATATGTAGGTCTTCCGACTTAACTCCAAAGATCTCGTTCCGTTAACAGAAGAATGATGGACGTATTTTATAAAAAGATGAGTTTAGCGAAATCAGTTATGTTTGAACATCAGCGCCCACTGCCAAGTGGTATGCGGAACAATGTCTTCCTCATTTGATGGAAGACCTCACAAATCTGCGGCAAGGGAATGCAATACACTCGTGCAGTTACACCACTATAATACACCAGCACTGGCAGGTCTTTTACATCACCCTCCATGCATCCCAAATCTAGCTCATTGTATCTTTTGTGTAATTCCTTACATTAAAACGCACCTGAAAGTCCGTCACATTGCCATCGAAGAGGAGCTAGTTGGGAAATTTTTCGAGGAGTGTGATTCAATACCGTAGCAATGGGAATTTTGGTTTGATTATTCGTTTCTACCTGTGGAAAAGAGTATTCCCAAAAATGGTGACTACTTTGAAAAATTCCAAATGAAATAAGCCAAAACGACAAAAATAATGGAACACCCTATTTAGCTTGTTTTTTTTACCTAAAGGGGAAAATATTGGTTTCCTGGAAATGTTCAAACTCTCAATTCCGTCTGTCTGCTTGTATGTATAACCGAATGCAGCGTAACGACTGGACGGATTTTCTTTAAACATTCATATCTGGGATCTATAGTTCACAATATCGATGTGAAATTTTCATTCTAATCCCGAAATTAACGGTATTTTACTTATTGAACGGTTTTTGAAAATTTGAAAATTGGCTTGTTCTCAAATATTTAATAATATTTAAACAATATTTGACATATGTACATAGACAAAATATTTTTTCGAATAAAAAAAAAAAAAAAATATTAACGATTTTGTTTAAATTTTAAATCTAAGTACGTGCGATCCAGTCGTGCACTTTATTTCTTATGCAGGACGAACTGTAGAAAGACCTAGGGGTATCCATTAAAGAACCAGCTGCTAGCTCTCCGACATTCACTAACCATTGCATCATCAGGAGCAAATTCCAGCAAACTGAATGAGCAAACACTTAATCATTGTGCCATTTAATTAGTTAATTTGCACATTTTTTTCTTCTGATCCAGTCTGCGGATACCCCTAATTCAGAGTATGTATACTAAGCAACTGCTCTTTGCATATTGCGTGGCACCGAGCAAATTATCAGCCGATAATAAATACAAGTGGCCGGATGTCATCATAACTATTTCATTATCTAATCCACAAAGTAAACACAGCGGAAAGAAGAAAGAGTTTTGGTTTCTATATCGGAATGCCTAACCGCACAGTAGTCCTATGGGAATACACTGTAATAGTTCCACAGAGATAACGATTAATATTATTCATGAGTTTCTTAAAGTAAGCAACTTAGTTTGAAAGACAAAGGTCAATTCACCTTTGTAACCCGACTATATTAAAAATACTTACCTTGCTTAATAGATACTGCAAAGCTGCTGAACTCACACTTTAAGTATATACTACTTGAATGAACTGCAAAATAGATTTTTAATTAAATGTAACAAATGCTACAAAACACACCACATACCACTGATTTCCGGGCTAGCCAAAGGCAGAAATAAATTTGTATTATGCTTAATAGCGTAAAAACAAGAATACAACTGTTTTTGGAGAAAATATGCCTTCAATTACAGACAATTTCCAGCAAAACACTCTCCACTCCAGTTAATTGTGGAGTTCAATGAAATGTCCTTGAGTATGGGGCGGCGATGATTCAAACATTTCTTGATGTCGTCTCTCACTCGATTGGTATTTTTTTTCATGAAACTACAGAGCACAGTACAATTGGTAGAGAATGAACTTTTTTTTTTATATATTTTTAAAAGTAATAACCGGCGTTCTGATTAGTGGTTGATATTTTTATTTTTCAATTTTAAGTATAAGTCCCCTCATTGAAGTACACAATTTCTTTGATAAAAGAAAAGCAACAACGGAAGTGGGAAAAAAAATGAAAACACAAATGTGATTTTTGCGAACTTTTTTTGAGTATTTCGTGCGGTTCCCGTAATCTATTTAATGCGTATTGTGTGCGTTCACTATTGAGTTATAGAATAGTGGTATTTATTTGTATTAAATTCGTTGAAATTGCTTTTAAAATATATTTTTCTTAACTGGCTGTTTGGTGTTATGTCAATATTTTACGCCATTATTGAAAAAATTGCAATTGTCAAAAAACAGGTTTGGCAAAATGTCAGTTACGTTTGCCAAGTTTCGCTTGACTTTGGGCGACATCTTTGGTTGGGAGCAAAGATGTTTTGGAGATGAGCTAATTTGACTGAGAGACGAATTCACGATAATGATATTTATTTTTTACTTTAATTTCTTCAACCATTTTATTATTAAAACCAAAATTCACTTTAAAATAGGTCAAATAAACTTAAAAAATTGCAAATTTAAACTATAAGCAAACATATGATATACGAACACAAAAAGACTACACTTAAAAAATAGATCCACTTAAAAAAAAATTATTAAATAAATAAACAGACTTTAAAAATATTTCTTGCACTAAGAGCAGTATTTACCAAGGTATAATAAACCGCTCTTAAGTTTATGAAACTCTCAATTTTGAATCGTGCCAAGCTATAAAATTTGGATATGCGAAAAATAAATTTACAAAGTTCTAAATGCCGTCTTTCCATTTTCAATTGTAGCATAATTCGAAATTTTTTAGGAACATTTTGAGGCATATAGTAGTAAATAATAAGTATTACGTAATAGAGGTAAAAATGTTCAATTAAATATTGTAGTAGTGAGTAATGAGTGACTCATTGACAAATTGTAGATATTAAAGAAATTTATGAAAACGAATGCAAAATCCAAACTTCTCGGTGGCGAAAAACTCTTGTACATATTTTGATTCTAATGACAACCCAGTTTATCAAATCAACAATATAAATAAATAAATCAAATTATTTCTTCTCAAATAATATGCCCCTTCGAAGTGACAGTTCACAGCTGATTTGAGTTTTTGAAAATCTTAAAATATTATCTGTCTTAATTTTGAGAGAGATTGAGACCACTCATAAGTCTAAGAAAGCTCATAAATCGACACTCTTATTGGTTGGTGAATAGGTTTATGAAGCTAAAGTTAAAGATTGTTCGGTGAATACCATTCTAATTTAAAGTAGCACATTCCCATTTGGAATGTTTGCATTATCCGCAAACACTACGGATAATGCAGCGCAGCAGTTTGACAGAAACTGAAGCTTTGTAGAGAATGTGTTGGTTCAAGTCTGTGATATGAAATTTCACCGGAAGTGAAAGACAAGGCTGCCATTTAGATTAGTGATAGTGCCGAATTACAGATGGCGCGGTCGTATGTTTTGAAGCAATTAGAGATTCGTTTCAATAATTGTGCGGAACTATAGATGGCGCAGTCGTTAGTTTTGAAGCAACTGAACACTGGTGTTGCCGGAAGTGGCAGTGCCATACAAGTTAAATATTGTAATATGCGAGCTACGGCTCGAGTAGATAAAACAATTATTCTGTGAAATTATTTCTTTATTTTCTACTCTATAGAACAATTCAAGTTCACACTATACTATTCTTCGCAATTTCTTTTCTTACAAGGTCTCTTTCCTCTCAAATCACTTTATCTCCTTTCAATTACTTAATTCACAAATTCAAACTAATTACTTTTTCTTGTTTACTCTCAACTTTCAATTTATCACCAAATTACAACTTCGCCCATTATCACTTTTCCAATCTCTTCGCCACGGTTCTAAAACCAACTGTCTTTTTTTTTGATCGCCATCTGTCCTTATATAGCAGAAGTTTCTGATAGCCAGAAACTTCTAGCAAATTCTTCGACCACTGGAACAAGAGAAATAATTCTTGCAGTTATAATTCCCTAATATTATCCCTAATATTATCCCTAATATTATTTGTCTCTTTCGTTGACATGAGCTGTGGAGACTTCGTCCCAGACACGAACCTCGAATGAAGGACAGTTTGAACCAAAAATTCTGCCAGAATGGAAAGTCACTTCGGAATTTGCTGCATAGACATAGGCGCGTAGTTATTATTATGCTACACTGCCCCCCTCTTAGACGTGTTCGTCCCGAACAAGTGCATCCTCATTTCGGCCATTGTATCGACTCAGTCGGTCCACATGAACCACTTTCATTTTGGCCCTTGGTCCTCGCTGGATGCGGTAGACAACATCGTTGATGCGGGTTACTATTCTGTAGGGACCTTCCCAGTTCCGCTGTAACTTAGGTGATTTCCCCTTTTGGCGATGGGGATTATACAGCCACACCAGATCTCCTTCCTGGAATCCTGACGTTGTTGCCTTGGCATCATACCTGGTCTTCATGCGGTCGCTCGTCATCTTAATCTGGCTTCTGGTCCTTTGGTGTATGTCCCTAAGCCTTTCCCTAAGGTCCGCCACGTACTCTTCTTCATTTCTGGGCTCATTGGTAGGAGATCCAAATTTCACCTCACTGGGTAAACGAGCTATTCCACCAAATAAGATTTCGAACGGCGTATGTCGAGTAGTGCTATGCACGGCACTTCTATAGGCCATCAAAAACAAGGGAATCTGCCGGTCCCAATCCCGTTGGTAGTCACCTACGACCTTCGAGAGATGTTCGTCCAAAGTCCTATTGAAACGCTCCACCATACCGTCCGACTGTGGATGAAGCGGGGTTGTCCTTGTCTTTTTGATTCCGAGTAGTTGACACATCTCTTGGAAGATTCTTGACTCGAAGTTCCGCCCTTGGTCAGAATGCAATTCCAAGGGCACACCGAATCTGCTAACCCAATTGTAGACGATCTGCTCCGCCACGGTTCTGGCTTCCTGGTTAGGGATCGGAAACGCTTCCGGCCACTTACTGAAGTAGTCCATCACTACGAGTATATACCGATTACCATTGTCGGTTTCCGGAAAGGGCCCTGCGATGTCAATGGCGATTCGTTCGAAAGGTGCTCCCACGTTGTATTGGTGCATCTTACCTCGAGTTTTGATTCTCGGACCCTTGCTAGCTGCACACACGTCGCATTTTCTGCACCAGTCTTCGATATCTTCCTTCGCTTTTAACCAATAAAAACGTTCTCGTACCTTTTCTAGCGTCTTATTCACTCCCAAGTGGCCTCCGGTCGCCCCGCCATGCATTTCCTGTAACACCTCCTTGACCCTCGTCCGCGGTACTACAAGCTGCATTACAAACGATTTTCCGTCGGAGGATTCCCATTTTCTTCTCAGAACACCTTCTTGGACATGGAGGGAGTCCCACTGCGCAAAATATGCCTTTAAGGTCGGGCTTCTGTGAGAGATGTCCTGATGATCCGGTTTCTCCATGTTCTCCTTCCAGGCCAGAATCGGCTCGATATCGGGGTCTTCCTTCTGAGCGTTCCGGATCTCATCTACGCTCCAGCCGGCGATAGGTTCGGCTCTCATTCTTTGGATGGAAACCAGCTCCCGTTCTTCCTGACGCGCACAATGTTTACAATCCGTTCTGCATGGTCTCCGGGACAGTGCATCCGCATTAGAGTGGAGTTTTCCTTTACGATGCTGTATTTCGTAGTCGTAGATTTGCAGCCTTTCGATCCATCTTGCGACCTGACCCTCAGGACTCTTGAACTGTAATAGCCATTTTAAGGCTGCATGGTCTGTGCGAAGAACGAACTTCCTCCCGTAGAGGTATTTGTGAAAATGCTTCGTAGCCAAGATCAAAGCTAGAAGTTCCCGCCTTGTCACGCAGTAGTTCCTTTCTGGCTTAGAGAGCACCTTGCTGAAGTACGCAACCACCTTCTCTTGGCCGTCATGCACCTGGGAGAGTACGGCTCCTACCCCGACATTACTAGCATCTGCATCCACAACGAACGTTTCCCCGGGAGTGGGGTAAGCCAGTATCGGGGCATCGCATAGCCGTTGTTTAAGTGCCTTGAAGCTCTTCTCGCACTCAATTGACCATTTGAATTGTTTTCCCTTTTCCGTCAACTGGTGCAGGTTCTTTGCGATCCCGGCAAAATCCTTCACGAACCGTCTGTAGTAGGTGGCTAGGCCCAGGAAGCTCCTTAGTTGGTGTTTGTCTTTGGGGACTGGCCAGTTTTTCACCGCTTCGACCTTCTCCGGATCGGTTCTCACTCCTTTCGCTGAAATTATGTGTCCCAGGTACTTGACTTCCGCTCTAAACAGGGCGCACTTCTTGGGGTTGAGCTTCAGGTGGGCACTTCGAAGCCTTTGAAACACATCCCTTAGATTGTCTCGGTGTTGCGCAAACGTTTTTCCTACGACGATGACATCATCCAAGTATACCAAACAGGTTTTCCATGTTAACCCTTGCAGGACACATTCCATCAATCGCTCGAAAGTCGCCGGAGCATTGCACAGCCCGAATGGCATTACCGTGAATTGCCATAGCCCATTTCCTGTGGTGAAGGCGGTTTTCTCCCGGTCTTCTGGATGGATCTGTACCTGCCAGTAGCCACTCTTCAAGTCGAGAGTGGAAAACCATCGGGCTCCTGATAGTGTGTCTAGCGTGTCATCAATCCGTGGCAGAGGATAGCTGTCTTTCTTGGTGACGTAATTGAGCTGCCGATAGTCCACGCAGAACCGCGTGCTGCCATCTTTCTTCTTAACCAGTACAACCGGTGATGCCCACGGACTTTTGGAACTTTCAATCAGACCTTCTTTCTCCATTGCCGACACCATCTCTGCAACTTCTGTCTGCTTTGCCAATGGAAGGCGCCTAGCAGGCTGACGAATTGGTCTAGTATCACCAGTGTCTATTCGATGTTGTACCAGGTGTGTTCGGCCGTATTCTCCGTCCTGTGAGGCAAATACATCAGCGTACTCATTGATAAGATTCTCTGCCATAGTTCGCTGCTCCTGATTCAGCTCACTGGACTGGAGAATCGTCTCTCTCGTTTCCGCTGTCCAAGGTGATGGGAGAGGTTTTGGAGCATCACGTTCAGATATTGTTGCGACGGCGGTAATCGGCGTGCATTTTCCAGTCACATCCCCTCGCCTTAGTTTTACAGTGTGTGGTCTTGCGTTCAAAACCCTCACTGGAACCATGGTGTTCTTTGGTTCGACTAACGTCTTTCCCACGATGTAGTCTTGAGAATTCTTCTCTGGGTCTGGTTCTACTATGTAGAATCGGTGGCTCCCAAGATCACCTTCCAGCTTTGTCCAAATGATTGTCTCTGAAGACGGCGGCAAAACTTCGTCTTTGCTGATGACTGTCCTGAGAGTTACGGCATTCTCATTTCCGTACACCATCGGAATCTCCACATTTCGATACCTCAGTACTTGCATCCCGATGTCCAAGATTACTTCATTTGCTTTCATGAAGTCTACTCCGATGATGCACTCGTCGCATATATCTGCCACCAGAAACGCATGGGAGAACGTCAGTCCTGCCAGAGTAATCGTAAGACGAACTTCTCCAAATACCTTCGCCATTTCCCCTGTTGCAGTCTTCAGGCAGTAGCTGTTGGTGTTGTGCAGCCAGGAGCTTTTGACGATATCTCTTCTTACAATGGAGGCAGTGGCACCTGTGTCGATGGTGGCTACGCACTTCTTCTCGTTGATTAGTGCCTCCACTGTCAGGCTCTTGTTACCCCGTTTGGTTTGCGAAACTTGAATGGTGGTCCTGGGGGCCTCGATTCCAGTAACCAACTTCTGCCCCGCGAAGTTGGTCCTTACGCATCTCCCGACTACTGGTTTTGGGAAGTCTGACCGACAGGATGCTTCCTCTCTGCTTCTCCTACTTCCGCAATGTGGACAATTTCCTCGTCTAGGTGCACTTCTGCACTGCCGTTGTAGGTGTCCGGTTTGGTTGCAATTCCAGCAACGGATTTGACTTCCGCGAGCTTTGACGGCTGTTCTCTGGCATGAGCATTCCACGACGGACATTTCCCTGACACGGTGTATTCCCTGGTATGCTTGGTCCGCAGCCTTCATTGACAAAGCGAATGCCAATGCCTCGGGGAGTGTTCGCTTTTCAGCCATCCTTACAGCCATTTGCAGTTGTCTGTCCTCTATGGCCTGAATAAAAGCTTCCACCGCCATTTCGTTGATAAGCTCCTCACCGGCTTTAGGGTATGAAAGATGGGCTAGTCGCTCTATATCCGCTTGCAACTGTTGGAGCGTTTCCCCCCTTTTCTGGACTCGACTACGCAGCTGAACCCTGTACACCTGCTGCATGTGTTCATCCCCAAACCGCATCTCGATAGTCTGAACCAGAGAGTCGTAGTTCTGCTGTTTATCTTCCGGGATGGTCTGCAAGAGCTCCGCAGCTGGACCCCTCAGTGCAAGTGTGAGTGCAATGGACTTCTCTTCATCGTCCCAGCTATTGGTCATTGCGGCCGCTTCGAATTGCCTTTTATAAATTGGCCATGATGTTTGACCATCGAAGATAGGAGGCTGCATCTCCTTTCTTCTCAGACCGTCAGTGGAATATTCCCGTGCTTTCTGTCTCTTCACGTTGCTGAGCTCCTTAGCAAGATTTTCGACTTGCTTTCCTACTATCTCGAATTGCGTATCCACTTTTTCAAACTGAGTCTCTATCTTCCCGAACTGAGTTTCATGTTTCTCAAAATTTTCATCGAATCTAGTTTCGACTTTTTCGAGTTGCGTCTCGACCTTCTCGATTTTCTCTTCGATCACTTCGAATTTGGATTCCAAGTTCTTGTTTTGCTCATCAAGTTTACTTTCCAGAGCATCTAGAGAATTCTTTTGTTCGTCCATTGCTTTCTTTTGTTCGTCCATTGCTTTCTTTTGTTCGTCCATCGCTTTCTTTTGTTCATCCAGCTTAAGTTCTAGAGAATTCTTTTGTTCATCCAGCTTAAGTTCTAGAGAATTCTTTTGGTCATCGAGCTTATGACTTTGATCTTCTATTGCTTTCTTTTGTTCGTCCATGACTAACTTAAGTTGCAGGAGCAGACTTGTTATACCCGGGTCGGCTACTGTACTTGCTGGTTCCTCTTCCACGTCAAACTCTATGTCATGCGGATTTTCACCTTCCTGCGTTACTGCTTCTTCCAGACGAATCAGTAGGGCATCTTTTCCCCAAGTTGTGTCGAGGTTCCGCTTACTGAGTTCTGCCTTTAGTTGAGTTATAGTTAGTTTTCCCAATTTGCGACCCATTTTGCGCAACTAATTAACTCAACACAGAAATCGTTTTTTTTTTTTTTTTTTTTGTGCAATTTCACACCACGGAAATAGTTATTCACAGAATAAGTTTTATCCCGCTTCTGACACCAATGTAATATGCGAGCTACGGCTCGAGTAGATAAAACAATTATTCTGTGAAATTATTTCTTTATTTTCTACTCTATAGAACAATTCAAGTTCACACTATACTATTCTTCGCAATTTCTTTTCTTACAAGGTCTCTTTCCTCTCAAATCACTTTATCTCCTTTCAATTACTTAATTCACAAATTCAAACTAATTACTTTTTCTTGTTTACTCTCAACTTTCAATTTATCACCAAATTACAACTTCGCCCATTATCACTTTTCCAATCTCTTCGCCACGGTTCTAAAACCAACTGTCTTTTTTTTTGATCGCCATCTGTCCTTATATAGCAGAAGTTTCTGATAGCCAGAAACTTCTAGCAAATTCTTCGACCACTGGAACAAGAGAAATAATTCTTGCAGTTATAATTCCCTAATATTATCCCTAATATTATCCCTAATATTATTTGTCTCTTTCGTTGACATGAGCTGTGGAGACTTCGTCCCAGACACGAACCTCGAATGAAGGACAGTTTGAACCAAAAATTCTGCCAGAATGGAAAGTCACTTCGGAATTTGCTGCATAGACATAGGCGCGTAGTTATTATTATGCTACAATATGTATATGATGTATTGTGTAATCATCATTATACCGTTCGGTATTTTGATTGATTGATTTCACTGAATGCTAGCATGTTAAACGGACGCATCTCTCATCATGACAGTTTCTTCATGTTCCAGGCCCTGTGGAATATTTTCATCCAGTCCTCTTTCCGGTGGTGCTGCTCAGCTTAAGCTTAAGGCTTGAGCGTAAGGTTTATGTCAGAAAAGGAACCGCTGCTAATGTTTGGAAACTAATTAACGTTCTGAACGGGGCCTTAAAGGTTCAGTATTAGGATTTTAGTTCACTTAAAGAACTAACTAAAAAGAGATTTCCGCTTGTCAAGGCTAATAAGTTTATCGTCCGTGACAGTAACAGTAGAAGCCTCAAGGTTGACGCGATGTTATGGTTTCAAGGGAATTTAAGAAGTACTCAGTTTGGCGAGTCGGATCCTATGGGCCGATGAAGAAGGATCTCACCTAGCCATGTTAGTACACGTGGAATATTTTCACACATTGGGTTCAATTAGGTCTTCGGTGGCGAGTGTATAATGTATTTATAAAAAAAAGTTACAACTTTATTTTTCAAGCCTATTTTTTCAAAAAAACTTTCAAAACTTAACATTATACAAAACAAAAGTTTCACGAATATTTTAATCTAATTACTGTAAATTGCATATAAAAATACTAACAACTCCTTCATAGCTTAATTTTTGCTACATTACAGCTCATCTTTGAGTTGATGAGCTGGTATGTGTGGTTTAAGTTT
The DNA here is from genome assembly GCA_963082735.1 of Pocota personata. NCBI lineage: Eukaryota > Metazoa > Arthropoda > Insecta > Diptera > Syrphidae > Pocota > Pocota personata. Next base: position 43,172,384 of record OY720430.1, on the reverse strand, counting down.
ACTCCAAAAATCAACTCGTTCCTGGAACATATTTTCTTCGAATTCAAGTAGTTTCCAGTTTTCTTGATCCTGATTGCCGATTCGAATATAATTTACAGGATACTTTTCGGTTGGTTTCCATTTTGGTAGACCAGATGAAAGTGGAGTGGGGTCACTGTATCGAGCAAAATTAACCCACATAGTTTGAAGAGTGTTGCGTATTTTAAGATCTTCCTTAGTTGGGGCAGCTGTGACAAACAACGCTTTTCCAATGGGGAATAGGTATTGAAGTTCTTCCGCATGGCATACACCTTAAAAGTAAACAAAAAAGAGTTCATGACACATGTCATCTTCATTCTTAGATTTATAAGGGGCTCCTACCATAATAATCTTCTTTTCCACCCTCGAATATCTCTGTGAAACTAGCAGCGCCCTTATGGTCAAACTGGTACACATAAGTTGGTCCAACAGATGTTTTCCTCGTGGTTAAAGCATCCAAGCGCAATCGCAGATATTCGTCAAGCCCTCCCGAGAACCATCCATCTGTCATGAGCTAGAGAAATTCAAGTTTTGATTACCTGCAAATTTTGTTAGATATTTACTCTGCCTTACATTCGTCAAGTTCTGATGATTTTTTTTGTTCCACCCATGCTCATAATTGAAATAGAATTTATCTATCCTATCGGTGATGCGCTTTTGTATTTCCTTCGAATGATGATCATAATTGAGGATTATTGGAAGAACATCATAGAATTTCTCCTTAAAGTCGTCTAGTAATCCAGGGAGATTTAAAAGAGCGGCTGTCTTCAAAGCTCCTTCTTCAGACGTGACTCCTGCCATCCATGGCAATTTAAAGCCATGTGGAAGTTTTTCATTTCTCGGTAGAGTGGTTATAAAAGCTTCTGGAGTATCAGGTTCCACCACTGGTGGAAAGGGAATCATTGGATCGTAATCCCATTCCTAATAATGAAAATATCAGATTATAAATTCATTACCGTAAATAGCTACCAGCAAGGACTTACGAAAAATTCATAAACTGTTGCTGTAATATCTACAGCTGATTTTTGTCTAAGGCAATTTAAAGCTTCTAACCAAGTGAGATCATCGCATTTAAGCATCTTAGCTAAACGCCTGGCGCGAGATGCAGCTACACCCTTATGTGCTGGCTGTGCCCATGGATTGAAATAAGTTCCTGACTGCGAGATGCCTTTGTGGAATAAGCCCTTTGACTTTTCAGACATCATATGGTATGTGACACTTGCACCTCCTGCACTTTCTCCAAAAATAGTCACACTGTTTGGATCACCTCCAAATGCAGCGATATTTGTCTGCACCCATTTCAACATTTCTAACTGATCTTTAAGGCCATTATTACCAGGACAATCTTCTGTCTCTGTACTTAAGAATCCAAGTGGACCCAGACGGAAGTTACCACTGACATAGACTATATCATGGTCCATCAGAAAATCTGGTCCATAAAATGCACTAATGCCGGATCCACACTCCCAACCACCTCCGTGGAAGAAAATCATCACCGGCAGCGGGCCAGTGTGTCGGGGTTCCTGAAGTATGAAATTTATGTTATTTTTTGATACTTAAATATTGAAGGTGAGACTCACCTCAGGAACGTATACATTTAGGTACAGACAATCCTCACTGCCTTCGATCAACTCATCGCGTCGGAATGGATCTCTTTGAATGCATATCGGCGAGTCTTGAATGACTAATTTTTCTCCTGACCATGGTGATTTTGGAACCGGAGCCTAGAAGGGAGAAGATAATCATGTTATAGCACTATGTTATGAAGGTAGCATTGATTACAGGATATTTATTAATTGAATAAAATATGATTCATGGTAGAATTGAAAACAGACAAATGCAAATTCCAAAGTAAAATACCAAGAAAAGTGGCATTCGGCTCTGCACAATCTTCGTACTTTATTTCCCAAGAATTTACTGAATAAACGTCACAAACGAGATTGTCACGATAAGTTTGAAGAGGCTCTTGACTCCCTGAACTAAATTCATATTTTGGTACTTACTTCATTTTAGATGGCTTCTGCAACCAGCTCGATTCTTAACTAGCTGTTTATTCAGTTTGCAAAATTTGCTGACAATTGAGCGAAAAATATCATAATTCATTCATTCAATCAATTGGTGATCTTGGCAAAAGGGTGACGACACGAGTATGTGTACATGTCTTTTTTTTTTTTTATATTCTGCGCGCGCCGAAGGGGATATGAATACCCTTAAACTGTATCAGGATACGTGCGTTAGGAAAAGGGGGACGAGGAACAGAGGAGGAGCCTGTGCACATTGGCTTTGAATGTTTGAAGGTTATAGTGATGGGGAAATATAGAGCCTGGTAAATCATTCCACATTCGTATCGTTCGGCTTATAAACGAATCCCTATATTTGACAGTACGACCGAAATTGGGCTTAAGGGTGAACTGCTGTGCATTCGAAGCATGACGCGTATTGCGGGTGAAATTTTGAAGGGTAGGAATGTAACTGGATATTTCGCTGGAGTATTTTTTATAAAAAAAAAAAACGATAAAATAGGGAGGTACATGAGACATTTCTGCGATGTTCAAGTGAATGTATGGAATTCATAATGTCTCTATCACCCATAAGTTTTAACGCGCGATGCTGTACCCTATCAAGAATGTGCAGAACGGTCTTGGCTGCACCAGACCAGATATGGGCGTTATATTCCAGCTTTGGACAGATGAATGCCTCATAAATTGAGGCCAGATCAGACGGAGTAAAATTTTTCTTGCAGCGTTTAAGGAATCCTAGACATTTTGCAGCATTTTTGGCGACCTCGAATATGTGATCGTTCTATCGAAGATGGTTGTTAATACAAATACCGAGAATGGCAAGTCTTTCGGTTTCAATAATGCAAGTACCATCCATGGATAATGGTTGAGGGTTTTGGTTTCGCTTGAGAGACAGAAGACAGCATTATGCTTTGGAAGCATTAAATTCCACTCTGTTGGTTGAATCCCATTTAATTAGTCTGTCCAGGTCGGAATTTAATGTGTTTAACATATTTTGATGTTCTCCTTCTACGGCCGAAGAGCAAGGATGTGAGTTAGGGAACGAATATGAAAAACTAAGGGTACTGTCATCAGCGAAGGAATGGATTAGATTAGAAGTTGCAGACAAGAGATCATTTATAAAAATAAGAAAGAGAGTCGGAGGCAAAACAGAGCCTTGGGGGACACCAGCATTTATTTGGTGGATTGCAGACTTGAAGCCGTCCAAGGCAACTTGTATTGAACGCCCCGAAAGGTAACTTCTAATCCTTTGAAGAAGAGACTCATCGACGCCATATGCACGCATTTTCGTCTGTTTCAAAACACGTGCCTAGAGACTGGCACGGTGAGGATTCAGAGTATGTCTTACGCATTTGATTTTACTCATACTGAAAAATCATGTAGATCTTTGATTGTGATATTTATATTTATTTGGTCTCATATAAACAGATAGACATGTACATACTCGTACATATACACATTTATCTAATATGATACCATGTCATTATTGTACTGTAGAGTACATACATAATACATGCCATTTGTTTTAAAAATTTCTTATATTTTGTACAGATAGCTTTCCTACAAGACACTTCTTATCAGCAAAAACGGCTATGTTTGAGATTTTTGTTATTTTTTTATTGTCTATTTATTAATTAGGAAAATTGATTTTTTTTCTTTTAACCCAGTGTTCCAAGTTGAAGAAGATAAATTCAATAAATTTATTTATAGAGTAAGCTCATATTATACTATAACGCTAAAAAGTCATATTGGTTGCAGCTAGTTTTCTATTCACATCTCTTCAAATCAAAGGGCATCTCAAAATTCTAAAAAACTTCATGCCTCTAGAAGGCATAGTCGAACAACAAAAAAGATCTTGTCTGGTCGCAGTGTTAAGAGACTCTTTGTCTATATTCCCAATAATAGCTAATAATAATAATAATAATAATAAATAGTTTTCTATGTACTTTTACCGTAAATATGTACCTGCTTATTGAATCCTATCGACTGCCCTGAACAATACAAGGAATTGCGTGAGTTAGTTTTCTTAACCAACTAATAGAAATATCTCGTACAGGTTAGGCACGTATAGGTATGGAACCAAAATTATTACTGTAACAAATAGTAATTAAATTTGTTAACACATTTTCTAATTCACGACTCGTCTGCTGGCTTTTTATTAACTCACTTAACACTACAACTACCGGAGAGGTCATGACTACAATAAAGGTCACTCATAAAATTTCTTTCATTTGATGAAATTTCTGGTAATTCTAGTGTTAAAACAGTAAGTATAGTGTACGCCAATAGATCATATCCGGACTGCAAGAATAACTAAACAAAGACAATTTTTTTTGACACTGTCTATATTGACAGCTAGACACATACTAAGGCCACAATATCAGTCGGATTAAATGGTATTATGCTCGAATGTGCTATCTCACTTAATGAAAATGTGAATGAATTTGGTTGAGGGAGTTCAATCTAAATTTGTTTCTCTTATCTTTGTAAGAATTCAAATCAGTGACCTGAATTAATTAAAATTCATATCTGACACTGGGACGTACGTATATTATCATCTTATGGTGAAAGCCATGATTTTTCAGCAGGACTTCAGTTAACTGCAATCAGTGTTGTCATGGACCTTCAGTGAAAAAACTAAGAGTTTTAAAATAAAAACCGGAAAAAACTGGCTATCACTAGGTCTAGGATATGGGGGACCAATAGCGAGATCCATTCTTTCATGATATATCAAGGCTTGGAAAAATTGAGAATTTAATTTTTTTATTTCTTTACAGTTATTTTTATACGTTTTATAAGAATGTGAAAATTCATGAGGTTACTCAGAAATCTTTTGAGACACAGTTTTTGAATGAAATTGGAAGATGTGGGGTATTAAATCAGTCCGCCATATATAACCCCGTTTCCATCTGATGTAAATTCTATAATACTTAACTCAAAACACAACTTTCATTCAAATCCGTTGATCAGTTTTTGAGATTTTCGAAATACCAGCCCAAAATTTCAAATCAAATTTTCCAATTTTTCTGATTTTAACACAAAACTTATAAACAAAATTGGAAAAAACGGGGCCCAAGAATACACAAATTATTACATTTCTTATGCTAGGGATTAACAAGGAAGTAAAATTAGAAAAAAAAAAAAATGAAAAATATGGTACGGAATATTAATGGCGCAAAGCCCTACATGCCGCAGTGGAATATAATATTCCACTAGTCGATTTTTGAAAAAAAAAATTGGCATGTACAAAAAAAATATATTCCCTTCACATTAGGTGTAACATTGTTATTTTCTGTTGAGTTTAAACATGTCAATCGTTTATTTTAGAAACGTTGAGTTCCGGAATAACTCTTCTACGTCCAAGCACTTATCAGTAGTTAAGTGTATGAACCACTAAGCGGGTTCGAGTCTTAGAAACATCAAAAAGTGTTTTTATGGTCCCACCTTTCTCAACTTTTGACAAATATCCAAAATTAAAACTGGCGTGAAAAAGCTTTTCAAATATGTGCACTTCAGAAACGACAATAAATTGTTCTTCATCTGTAATGAAGGATAAGGAAGTTCACAGATTGTGTGTTTTTTCTCAGCAACTCTCACTTCGAAATCCAAGCAAAATTTGAATGTTTAGTTGGTGGGACTGTGAGTGTTAAATTCATGCGCCAAATGTCCACTCAGCATTTTTACTTGCACCTATAACGGCAAGTATTGGTTTCCTGAAAATTTTCGATCTCGAGATTGAGAAACTCAATAAATTGGATCTCTTAATTCTGTCTGTCTGTACTCACGACTGCAGCCTAAATGCCTTGACAGATTTTCTCGAACTTCACATCTGGGACTTTGGGGTCACAATTCGAAGTGAAATCAGAATTTTAATTCTAATCCCAAAATTAACGGCACTTTACTAATGGCCGATTTTGATAAAAATAGATTTTCTCGAAAATGGTTCCAACGATTTTGATTAAATTCGATATTTGGATTATGGTGGACGTACTCGTATGCTATTAGATGGCGTACCACGTTATCGTCAGAAATATGTATAACGGTACTTTACTCGTTGACTGGTTCTTAAAAATCTACTATTTCTCTGTTATGACTCTACCGATTTTGTTCGAAATTAATATGTAAACATTATCTGATATATACAAGGTCATGATTTTTTTTTTTCAATTTTAACGGATTAAAAAAAATTCTAATCTGAGTTCAAAAGTAACAAGCCTATGACAGACTTACGGATAGACCCAGTGTTCCTTTTGTAAGTATTCCGATTTACCATTATAATATAGATTACGGAACACTAAAAATGAGATTGGAGTTGTAATTCGGGTCATGGAAAACTTGGTTAAGTTCAGCGCTAGCCCCCTAAAGAGAAATAATAAATGTTTGATTATCTGAAAAAATTGGAAATATGTACTAGTATAATATCATACATAAAATGATGAGAATGTTAGGGGAATAATACAAAAAATCTCTTGGTGCAGGAAGACGTAGGGTTAAAAAACGCTGTTATACACAATATGCTCCTAGGGGCCCGATCGGCGATCACCCGACTCCAGAGCACGTAAAACCTCTCATACCGATTGCTTTAAATCTGAAAAAGCATTTAAGAATTTTCATTATGCTTTTTGTCAAAATCAAAATTTGATATAAAAAAAAGTAAATTAGTTTAGCATCGTAGTTTTATCCAAGCAGTGGGAAATGAAGAAATGCAGGAAAAAAAAAAAAATTGTTTGATTTTTATACAACACGAGTCAAAGTCTATTAAAGTTTTGGAAATTAGCTTACACTATTCTTCATTTAAATTTTGGGCAGTACGGCATTTACATGTCTTTACAATTACATGCAGATTTACGTCTGATAAGAAGTATTGCATCTCTGCGAGTTTATACTTCACGTTTCACTTATACAATTCACCAAATTAGCCATTTTTTCTAGGGAAATTAAGAAGGGAAACAATTCTCGAGGTCACCCAAATATCTTGAGAAACGAGAACAATTATTTAAATGGGAATGCTCTAGAAGTTGAGAAAATAAATTCTTCAACACTAATTCTTGCCACTACGCATACGAGTATGTGACGCCAAACATATAATAAGGTACCTGTTTATTGTCTTTGATGATATCATTTAATTAATTCACCTACCTAAGGAAGCTGCTTATAAGAAATTTAAACGAAATGATACAATACAGAATGAATTTCGATTAAATTGATCTGAATCTATTTTTTTTCATTAACCAATGCATAATTAGCATTTTAAATTTGTTTAGCGACGATTTTTTGTACATTAATCCCGAGCGTCGCAATAAAGTTTTTTTTTCATTGGGGTTCGATAAATAATTTTTTTTGCTATTTTCAATTTATTATTCAAAACTACCAATCAAAGTTTAGACATATTGTTGATTTTTCACGAAGGTAAGGGTATTGGCTTGAAGGCTCAGTGGTTAATTAAAACACAAAAAAAAAAAGTTTTCTCATGGTCCCATCTCTTGCGAATGCCTGACAAACGTCCGAGAGTAAAGTTGCCATGACAAGCTTTTCTTAATAAAAAAAGAAAAATGGTCCTTAAAAATCGGCATAAAACTGTTCGTGCGCACAGCACGAGTGACTGCGAGAAGCTAGACCATGACCTATATGGGTTGTTAGCGCCAAAATATTTATTTATTTAAGGGTATTAGCTTATTCATTCAATTGTAAATTAAAACATTCAGAGAGATTTAACTCTTTTTCAAAGCATTTCTTGACAATGGCACCCATTTAACAACAACCGTTTTTTTTTTTGTAGACTAAGTTTCAAATGTTTTTAGTTGAACAAAGAAATTTCATTTTCGACTCAAATTATAAAAGTGAATGTTGGAAATATTATTCTCAATTCACTTGTTTTGCATAATCTGTTCATAATACCGTTAAAGCTTTTGATATTAAAAAAATTAATAAATTAACACATTTATACAATTTTACTACTTTTCCTTAAGTCGTAGATAATTATTTAACACTAACACTATTTTCGAGTAATCCGGTAATTTTTATATTTTTTTTGGTATTTTCCATGACTTTGGGGAAATATGGAAGTTACTGACAACCACAACCGAATTAACATCGCTTCGAAGAACTTACTTTGAATCTCAATTCACCAAGTGGGGGTTCCGCGTAGGGTATTCCCATAAATGCGCGTACATGACGGCCATTATGAGAGGTTAAATGGCGTCCGACCAAAATTCCACCATGAGATAGTTCAACTTTTAGTATGTCCGATGTTCGTGCTAGTACTTGTTCAGTGTAAAGGCACAAAAGACAGGTTGTGGCTAGTAAAGCCACAAAAATCCGCGACGAAAACGTTTTTATCGAACACATTCTAGACGATGTATAAGCGTCAACTGAGCTGCATACTTTAAGACTCAGATTATTTGAAGTTCTTTAGGCGAGACCTCCAATAGATACAAGTTTCACTTTTTTTTTTTTGTTGTCTGCTTCTGTATCTGGTTATCTGTGTATAGGCCAAAAACAAGTGTTCATTCTATTAGCATTTACTTTCGCTGAAGCTTGCGAAAACATAACGCTCGGGGAACAAAAATCTTGGTTTTCTGCTATACATATTCAGCAAAGAAAGAAACATCTCGATCGGATTGGTGGGGGTAGTATAAAAGAAGTGATCTCCTGAGATAAGCTTTCAGAGAACAAATAACGTTGTGAACGGTGAGGAAAGAATATGCATTATTCTTTTCATCACCTTGAGGTAAATGAGCATGATTTCAAGAATACTTTGGTTTTGTGGTATAGTCAAATGAAATAATAGAAGTAATTTATGGGAAGAATAGTGAAGAGAAATTTTGAGTGCTTTTAATAGTAAATTACTTGTATTATACGAGTACTCATACTGCTAAGTGTTGGTGTATCTTTTTCACTGCACTCTAATTTGTAGGTAGAATGAGTTTTATAACAAGTGAGTTTTTGGATAATTTATAAATGAATTGGATAATTTATAAGTGATCAGGTTTTTTAATTGAGAGTCATTTATTTAGCATGGAGTATACAATTTGATTTACTAAGTTGTTTAGATGAGGTTGTCAACATTGTATTTGTAGATACTTCCTGACCAGGTAAGTTGTTGGGATGGAAGCGAGGTACGAATATATGTATATTGTGTTGCCTCATTTGTTGGATCCATTGTAGTTTTCTTTGCAGAAAAAAATAAGCCTAGTAGAAGGAAAGAGAAGATTTAGTTTTGGAATTGTATTCAAGAAGCCTCCCTGAACTATCCTGAGCTTGGTATGAATTTGAATGAATGAAATCCATCCATCCATCTATACAATTATTATTCGACAAGAAATTATAACTCCTTTATAAATAAACCAAAGTATATTTCGCTTTGTGAAAGTGAAGTCAAGCCAAATTTTAACGTGAAAGTGAAATAAGGCCAATTTGGCATTATTTCACTTTCCATTGTTTTTAATTTTGCTTAATAAATTAAAATTCGATGTGAATCAAACAGTACCCAAAAAAAAAAATTCTATGGACATCTCTTCGACTCATACACCAGACGGCCTTCGGCCTCACGTGCAGGTGTTCAGAGCACCGCTAAGTGGAGTGTAGTTCAGTAAACGCTTTTAACTACTTTAAAGATTTCATCATGAAAGACTTTAGCATTTGGGCTCATTTCACTTTGGATTAGTGAATTCGCTTAGCCTTAGGATTTGGATTTTCTTTAAAATTCCAATTTAGCATCAAAATTAACGGTGTGGTTTAAATTTAATATTTCGGTTAAGTTAGACACATTTTACTAATTGGAGTAGGTACTTCGAAAAGAGTCATATAACGGAACTTCAGTTTTTACAAAATTTTTAATTCTTGGGTATGACTCCAACGATTTTATTTCAAATCGACATCTAAGCAATATTTGGTATACGCAATTGCATGGTATACCCAATTTTATAGGATTGTCAAAATACGTTTTTCGAGTTTTAACGCATTTAAAGAAATATACATTTTACCAACTTCTTCGAAATTTCAAATCGAAATATTTTTTAAATGAACATTTGTAGGTGTACTTGCAACGAAATTGCTAAAATGTACGATCTTGCACTTGATTTGAAGTTAGGTGATCAGCTACAACGATATACTACATACGAGTATTATCAAGATAATGATAATTTGCTAATTATAGGTCGCATGTTAGCAACCTGCTGTCTGCGCTATTGGGTACACTAGAAAGCTGATTATAAAATAGCTAATAGATCATTTAGGGATCATGCGTTTTAATAATTAACGGGAACCTTAGTGCAGCTCTGTTGCCAAATTTGTACTTTACTAATTTCCTAGAAATTATTTACGGTAAGCATATTTATATATCCTGTTAAGTAATGCACTAAGTTGTAGTATAGATCTCTTGAAACAATCAAATAGCTGAGGTTTTTAAAAACTTTCAGCAGCTACATATGAGTATTGCGCCTCCTCGTCCTGCAGTCTATATCTGGAGTGGGTGTAGAAGGGCCAATCTCTTTCGGGTATCTAGTAGGACCCCGGCAGCTTATTCTTTTGTACATCAGAGTTATTCAGATTTTAAGAAGACGATCTGAAGTTTTCCCGCATCGCTGCAGAATCCTTTAGCCATACGGGCAGCCGCCTCCCAATTACCAGGTTGTAGGCTTTCTCGTTACCCTATTTTAATAATATCACAACACAGTAATATTGTTAATTTATTGTATACTGTTGAGTTATGATTAAGTAAGAGCTCAGTACTTTAATGGCATCATCACGTCCACGACGAAGCATTGAAGAGAGAGTCCCGTTCTTTAAACCCAATTTACATAGCCTTACATAATGCTAAATATTTGACCTTCCTTTTTGGGTCGAGCCAGCTAGTAATAATTACGGACATCTAGTTCCCATAAATCTTCTATTATTTGATCTCCATACCATCATATAAAAAGTAGGGTTGCACTACAGCATGTTGATCACGTCTGGTTGGAGTATCTGCTGACATACGCTTGCCACGTCTAAGATATCAAGTAAATAGAACATATAAGTGATGGAGAACTATCAGAGGTTTATAAAAATGTTTGAATGAAATTAGTAAGAAATATTTTGATTAATGTGAGAAAACATAAACAACACGACGGAGTTTCAGATGACGACATGAATAGAGCGACACACAGAACTGTGGTACCCATTTTTTAAGGTCCTCTACTGTACTTATATACTATAAGCAAATTGACCAAAATATTGATATCGAACATTTTCACAAAATCAACACCTACCTTTATATTAAGTTGATCAGCTCCCAAGCACATTTAAAAGTTACAAGAATTAGTCACTACTCCAACCAGAGCCAGTAAAATAACAAGTGTACAGATAAAGTTATACGTTCTCACTTGTAGATTACGTAATTAAAACCAAGTTTTGTAATTGCTGATTTGTTTTCTTTGAAATATAGTTGTTCATTTAATTACTCGTATGTAAGTATTTCTAGGATGGGAACAAAATAATTACACGCCTACTGAACTTCGCACGCGACAAAACCCTATTATCTTGAAGTCATTAACATTTTGATTAGAATCATAATGCATTTAAAATTTAGCTTTTTTCCGCAAAATATTAAAAATGTAATAGGCTTAGTAAGCTAAGAATAGTATTAGCAACCGGTTTAAGATAGTCTTCCTATGTAATATGGAAATCGTTAAAACTAGTTTATATTCGTCATACAAAGTGGAACTTAGAGTTTCAAGAATGCCGGTTAAATGCTAAAATGGTTCATACAAAAGACAGTAACATATGGAAGGTCTACAATATGTTTGGCGGAGACCGTAACCAGAGACTATATAATACTATAAGATTTCGGCATTTTGGTTCCACTTTTTTTGTTCTTCAACATTTCGTGTTGACGAAACATTTTATTAGGAGCAAAATGATTCGAATTATTGTTGCTTTTCTACGTAGCATATACATTAAAATGTGTTAAAGACACTTTAGTGCTGTGCTGAGTCGGCACATTGATTCTATATAGGGATGTGTCTGTACCCTATAGAGGGATGTGTCTGTTCGGTGCAACTGTCGGGAGAAACAAAGCCTTTTAGATTAAGAAAGCTATTATGACTTTGAATTGGTGAATGATTTGGCTTTGTCCGTATTAATTCTTGGCTCCACTTTACTTGCTTCGACTTCAAAATACTGGACCATCTAGGATATGTTAAACTAGCGTGTTGGCTCTGCTCATATTTAGATCAACCAACGGTAAGGTTCATTGTAATATACCTACCGGGTTTTCCAACACAGGGAAACTTGTATGATCAGATACGAATCTGTTGACTTTGTAGATGTCAAGTCTGAAGTAATCGCTTAAGTCTTCAAAGAAGTATTCACAAAGGGTTTGCTGTCCTAAAGTTGATAGAACAGGGCATGTGTGCAAAGGATGAGTGATATTCTCTTCCTCTTTCTCGGAATACACAAACTTTGGTCTGTCTATTAGGCATTGAATCATAAAGTCTCCAATTACAAAGCTTAAGCTGTTCCTTTTATTTGAAAGCACTTTCATCGTTTACCTCAAACCCAGCTGTACTGTATAAAGGATGATGATTTCCAGAAAGAACGAAGCAGTTATTTGACTTTTAATTGGTACACAAATAATAGGAATATTTTAATAAAAGCGGAGGTTTATAACACAAAATGAAAATGACACCCTTTAATGGAACACCTTGTACAGTAGTCCGCGATCTTTAGAAAATTCATCTAATCGTTTCTACTTGCGATACTAGTTTTGTATTTGACCGCAAAGTGGAATGGTGAACTCCATTTTTATTGAGATGCAAATAGTACTATGTATTTCCTAACAAAATCCATGTGTTGAATGCAGATACGTTGCCCTAGAGGCTATATGTATATGTTTCCCAAGTGAAACATTGCCTTCAGTGGAGCGATGATATGTGGATATTTGCTATCAGATGGCGTTCAAGGTTCTGGGCAAAAAATACGAATAACAGTACTTTACTTATTAACTGGCTCTTAAAAATTGGCTATTTTTGGACTATGAAGTGCGTGTGACCCAGTCGTACACTTTATTTTTTTTTTTTTAGTGGAAATGCATGATAAGCTTTAAATTAATTTGTGTAATGCTGTATAGGGCCATCCTTCCTGATGAGCTTTTAAATATTCAAGCTTCAACTGAGGTTTCTGTAAAGAATAACTCTCTACCTATTGTAGTTTACGAATCGCTTTCATTTGAACACTCTCATTGAGTTTGATAATTTCCAGTCGGGGTGAAAAATACCTGGCATCTGGCATATTCTTGCAAAAAGTTACTAATTCAGTCTTGATGGAATGACATCTTGACCATTTTTTTACGAGCTCATTTGGTGCAAATTCATTATTCTATGCGAAATTAATTAAACCCCATTAGCGTCCATTCACATACAATCATTGTTGTGGTGCAATTAAATAATTTACAAGTTAAATCACATACTTGCTTTTACAGAAACTTACAATACGAGTATTTCTTAAACTTCAACCAACGCCACTCAGGCAGTTCAGTCGCAATGACAAAGATATTTCAATTAAGATTTTTCGTTAGACATATTGCTGGAAAATGCTGCTGGCCATGAAGTGGTCGTCTGGACTGCTTAGCCTATTCATGCATTTCATTAGACTCAGTGTTTGAGCACATGGCATATTAGATAGTTCGGATGATCGGTTTTAATGGATATTATGAGCCTACACATGCATAAAATAGAAGTTGCAGGTGTTTGAATTTTGTGTTGATACTAGTACCATGTGTATTAATTGTGTACAGATTTATTTTATTGTCGTATTTGGTGTGGATATGAATCGTATGATACCCTACATATCCTCATTATTTTAATATTGTAAGGAGGTCGTGCATTTGGGATGGTCATGGCATTAAGAATGTTTCATTTCAATTAAGTGACCCTTTTTGAGAAAAGATGTTTAAAGTAATCAAATATAGACCTTTAAATAATATTTGCTTAAGAAAACTTCCCGAAGAAGTTGTCGTAGACGAAGGGGAAGCCAACGCGTCTCGTTTTTCAATTTTTGTTTCGAGTAGTCGATATTTTTTAAAATGCCAGCATTAGCGGTAAAGGTTTTTCAACAAGCAAATTTAAATTATCTGCTTAGCAATTTAATAGTTACTTAATCATAAGAAACATTTTTTTGATCTGCAAAAATATACAAAAACAAAAAAAAAAAAAAACACCTGGAAAATAAATGATCATGAAAAATAATAATTATTTCATCAGCAGAATATAATTTTTTGATAAGCAGATAAAACAGAAAATAAGCATATGTATATGTGCAAAGGTAAATTATTTGATCAGCAGAACATATTTTGTTCGATAATAAAAATTCAGCAAAAATGTCAAAAATTCATATGCAAAAAAAAATAAACTGAAAGAAAGGAACAGTTATTCAATGAACAACTTGATAAATAGTTTTTGAAAGCAACTTACTTTTTCTGCGAATTTGTTTTTTTTTTTTTATTTTCTGCTGGTCAAAAGTTACTTTTGACCAGCTCTTTTGTTGATTGGGAAAAGATTTTTTTTTTCTGGTAAAATATGTTTTTTGTTAGTATATTTTGCTGGTCTTTAAATTTTTAAGCTGATTAGTAATAGTACTAACATTTTTAAATTAACCAAATTCCAGAATTGTAAATAAAATTAAATTAGGTATAAAGAAATAAGTAAACTATGGGAAGCAAGTTGTCTATCGAAAATGGCAATCGATCGCAAATATTATCATGGTCAAATTAACTATGGAGAATAAGTTTGGTTTGCCTATTTAATATAATTAATGGAAATCGTGAAGAAATGGGCGCCATTCGGAAGGATTGTAGGAAGAAATACTTTTAAAGAAGATTCAATAAACTTTTTTCTATCCGCTGAGTCTAACGAAGGCAGCTCATAGAAAACCATTCAAGCAAAAGTCCCATAATGTGCTTTAACATAAAATAAGTGGCAACATATATTAACTACAACATTTGCGATTAGTAAAACTAGTGATCTTGCATAAACATTTGCACTAAGTTTAAGCTTGTCTAACTGGTCTGTATTAAAATGAAATGTTAACGAGCCAATCCAAAAAATAAAAAGTGATGGCAGCTTCACTTTCTTTAATTCCGATGGGGTCCGTTATACTGCTTTGAACTATCTACTGGAGGTTAGGCTCAAAATGTACAAGTACACTGCCTCATATTATGCTGCTTCCTTTTAAAGCTGCATGAAACTGCAAATTATTAGCAGTCCTTTGTCTTTAGAGACAGCTTTGCTCAGTGAATTGACAACACTGCATAGACCATGTTGTCACGTTATCGTCCATGGGAAGGTCTAAATATGCCTGTGGGGAATCTGAGGACAATAGAAATCGTCACCAAAGATATACCATCACGAGGATACTAGGTATGACAATTATTCATTCAGCCTTATTCAAGCATGCGGGAATCCATAATATGTGAATGGAGACTGAGGAGGCTTATAGGAGATGCTTCAGCGCGGGAGAGACTGGAACTGACAAACTATACATGAGATGTCAAATTATTCAGTCTTCCATAAAATACTTCATTGCAAAAATAACTTTTCCTCTGATGTAAAACCTAAACCACAACACACAGTCAAAATAAAAACGCTACATATTTTTTTGAATGCCCGGGATTTCATTACTATAGAAAGTAGCAATCCTGTGATAGTCGTCTCACTAGCAAACTTTCCACCATTGGTGACTCGTGACATATGCTATAGAGGGCTCCTAATTAGCACAAAAAAAGACGTTCAAATTCTTTGGAGTTCGACATTGGAACGGAAAACAAAACATCAATAGAAAATAAAAGAACACACAAAAAGATTTTTCTTTATTCTACGAGTAAATCTAAATATCTCGAAAACGGTGCATTACGCAAAAAAATAATAACTACCGAAAATGAAGATTTTTAAATTTCCCGTAAGGAGGATGTGGAATTTTAGAAAATTTTCATAGTGCGACGATTTTCATTAACTGCTACGGAAATATCCACTCACAAAAATTTCTGTCCATACTTAACATTGGCGAATCTCGCTACGACAGAGAAATAATATTTCTATAGGAAAACTTAAGAAACGCTGCAATTTTCCACTGTTCAAGCGAACTATGTAGGTACTCGTATATTATGGGAATTGTGTTTTAGGCACACTTTCGTTTTGCACAGTTGTTTCCATATAAACGCACCGAAGCTATCCAATATACATACATGATGGCAGACACACATGCATTCCATGTTAACCTTAAGCATAGACGAGCACGTGCTATTTTAGTTATTCCAGTCAATTGGTGGTAGAAGGTTTCGCGATTTTTGTTCATTCGCTTGCAATATTTGTTCTGCAACAATGTTAGTAAAAAAAGGCATTCTTGCCAATATTTGGTAAATGAAAATAAATACATTATGGAAGAGTATTTTAAAAATATTCAGACTGTATAAATATAATGTTTACGTGCGAACGAGATTGGGGGTTCATGTGCTCCTATGGGTGAGCCGTCACTAATTTACAACTTCTGGTAAAATATATTATATAAAATATTATTTCTAAATGACGGTAAAATAGATTTTTCAGAGTTATTTGAAAGCTCCCTCGTCTACCTTTATTGGTAACATAAATCTTGGGGACAATCTTAACCTTGAAAATCCTATTGCTTTTCGGAGAGTGAAGCCGTATTCATTTCTACGAGGATACTGTACTTCTAGAAACTCCCCTTTTGTTTAGTAAACCAACCAAAATTATTAGTTAATTAATTATTATATTAATCAATTATTATATTAATTAATTATTATATTAATTAATTATTCTATTAATTAAATATTATATTAATTAATTATTATATTAATTAATTATTATATTAATTAATTATTATATTAATTAATATGTTTTTATATTTTACGCTATATATGTACAAATAAAGTATTAAAAATTAGTATGTGAACAATGAAGTATAGCAATACTCCTCTTCTATTTCAGAAAGGCAGAGATTAAGTTTTATTCTCTAAAAGTGTAGTTCATTTGTTAAGATTGTAGTCAAGCGGCAGCGCTGGAATCAATGCAATAAAATCAGTTTAAACTTCGGATGTCTGCTATGTTAAGGTGCAACCTTAATGATAACCTTGCGGCTTCTATATTATGTGGTTAACAAGACAAACCTTCAAATACTAACTTACGTAAGCAATTGCTATCAGCTAACCACATAATAACATTGAGGTATTGAATTATTTGGCGTAAAGCAATTAAAGCGGCAATTTTTACATACATTAGTATAGGTGTAAGTACACGAATTCTGAAATGCATTTGCGGCTGTCTTTTTTATTTATACATATATACATATATAATCGATTAGCAAGCAACATTGGTAGTGTAAATGTAGTATTGGTAGTGTAAATGTTCTTTGGAATTTAACTAAGAAAACTGTGGTTCTGCTTAATCATCTCAGTTGCGTATATTATTAAATTAGGTTATTCAGTACAAAATAAAGTGTACGGCTGGATTCGTACTTGCACCTATGTATGTGCTGTTCACTTGCAAATAACTCCGATTTGAAATTAGCGAAAAATACTTTAAAAAGCAAAAAAAAACTATTTTAACAATTTTCCAAAACTTCATATATGTATGTGAAATATTGCTTAGGCGTTTATTTAAAAAAATCGTTAAAACTTATTTATGTCCAAACTAACTCAAAAATTAGATTTAACCAACAGAGTTAGAGCTGTTTTGGAGAAAATCTATTTTTTTTTTAAATTCGCCCACGGGAAGTAATTTTAATTTTGGGATTAGAATAAAAATTCCGATTTCGTCTCGAATTGTGACCCCACAAACCCCAGGTATGAATTTAGACTGCAGTCGTCCATACTCAGAAGGACAGACATACAGCAGACAAACTTTTCCGAATTCCTATATACCAGTAATGCCAGCATTTATCAAAGTCTCGAGATCGACAATTTTCCACAAGACCAATACTTACCCCATAGGTGCAGTAAAATGAATGTACTTCCCTAACCTTGAGCCTTCCTAAATTTATTCGGACGGAAATATGCAATATATTATTCACTGCAAGTGGGTTGCATCGTAATTAAATTGATCATTGATAATGGAAAAAAAAAACACATACTAGTATGACACTATTTAAATCTACTCGGACAGCAATTTAAATCTGCAGTTTTACGATCAACGATATCGCGTGTGGAAATTACTCAAAGATAAATGTAAATTGTGTACAAATCCCATTCTTACAAGTTACTGCTTACAGGTTATCAAATAACTGACGTTAGCAGTGACAAGGAATACACGAGGTCGTTAATTAACGTAAACAAAAACAAACTAGTTCCAGTGAATTCCCCACCACCTGACTTAATGACTGAATCTTGGCGGGTTGTTTTAATAAGTTCAAAAGTGGCTTAGATGAATACCATCATTAGATTACGCAATACAAATACAACGCAATATCTTACATTAACGCAATAAGTACGAATGGTCGGTTAGATTGTAATCAATAAACCGGTTGTCATAAACGGCATGAATGTGTCTACATATTTCATCCCTTCTTGAATTAAAAGTTTTCATTGATCTTAATGCAATAAATTCAATAGCACGTGATGTACTTAAGCCATGATATGTGAAAATTATATAAACAATTTTATACATCAGTTTGTCAGTTTGAAATTTTTTCTTTTAAAAGTGCTAAAATATGATTAAATTGTTGTTAATTATTCAATTTCAATTGGCTTGTAAGAAATAGACTGATTTAATGGAAATAATTATTTACAGTTTCCATTTGTCTTATATGTTATAAAGATATAACAATGTCGTTGCTCACTACAGAGAAGTGATTAGCACTGCAAAGTGTTTTACTGATCTAATATCAGTAGATACATATATTCTGAGCTAGACTTGAATGCATTGTAGCTTGTAGATATCTACATTTGTTTTCTTCACAGAATTTGCTAAAGATTCTTTAGTTGTGGTAATGAATAATGGTAATTTGTCAAGTGGTCTTTACCTGTTCAGCCTTAATCCTCTAAGCAAGTTAGGAAGATGTTCAACTTTGGATTTTCGTTGAACACAGAAGCTGGCCAGCTTACAGCTTAGGTACTATTAACTATCATGTACCTGAACGACTTGAAGTCTTACACACTTGCTTGGGCGTATATAATATTTTGGAGTGAAAATTTGGTTTATTACACTCGACAAATAACCTTTTTACCAAAAGACCAATGGCATTTTATCTAGTTAAATTGTTAATCTCCCAACTTAAGCTACCGTAAGGTAAATGCCAAAATCAGCATACTATCATATATATTAAGCCTGCGTAAATTATTTTTTTTTCTTTTTCATAAATGTCAATTCACAGTCACACAAAAAAACAATTTCACCAAATAAACCAAACACAAATGGAACAGAAAGTATGTAGTAAAGTAGTTATGAAAAATTAACACAAAATGTTGGTTTCAAACCACAGTTCATTTGTCAGGATGCTCAGCTGAGTGTCACATATTGATTGGTGAGAGTAATATATAGATTACTATCATACTCTTTGAAAAATTGAAATTGGTGTATCGAAGACACAAACCTTCTTTAAGGCTATGTAAATGCTTAACTTTTTCCGGCGCGAAAATTTGCTAAGAAAATTGACCCATGCGTCACAAAAAAATATAAATTTAGATTTTTAAAAAAAGTACTCATATTCTTAAATATACTATCAAAACTGGTGGGTTAAATTTTGAACCAGTGGACTGCAAGGGTCAGCTTATTTTTTATGGTTGGAAACATGATAACTTTGCAAATGGAACAAATCCAATTTGTCCTTACTTCGTTCTTAATCGTGCTGCAGATGGAACATCTTCGACGGGTACTGCGTTCCGGCTGATGGGCGGCCAATGTTGTACGTATTTCCAAGGGAACGAAAGGCTTACAAGCTTTTTTAGCAATAACGGGCGATGATCTTTCCGACGGGCGTTTCTCTTCAACTAGATTTTTCGCCAATAAACCATTTATAACTGAGCGTCTAAATGTCTTCATGTCCATTTGCGGGAGGTTGAGCATTTTTTACAAGCAAAACGAATTTACAACTGCTGCATCTAGAAAAAAGAAAAATATCCGGTGCCACCATTTAATGTTTTTTCTGTCTAATTTATAAAGGTCAAATTCTGGTCGAACTTGTCTACGTAGTTCATATGTTTATTGTAGTCAATAACGATATGTAATTTAACAAGTTCGTATAGGCGTTTTAATGAATTCCAATGAATGAGGATGTTAGCTTAAAATTTTGTAGGTAATAGTGTGTGCAACTCACCTAATTTATTTTTTCAAATCTCCTTAAGATATAGGTACTCAAAATAAAATTAAAAAATTCACAAAAATCTGATCAGAATTTAATTGGTTATTACAGCAAATAAGCAGAAAAATATAAACAAATTCTATTTGCTAGTAAACTGCTAAAGTAAATCGAGGGATAATAAAGGTTCAACAACATTTCCTAGGTCTTGAACCTGAATTTCAGAATTTCAAAATTCGAAATTGCGAGCAAAACACTAATACATATACATATATGTAGGTATAAACAAATTCAATTTCTTCGTAGATAAATGAAGTAAATCACAGGACAATGTCAGTCAAAAGGTTTTTGGGATTTTAAAATTTAAAATTACAATAAAACGATTTTGCTAATGTCGACATCGTTTAGTCCTCATTTACTCGTACGTATATATGTATGTATTATTAAGTTCATTGACCATAGATTTGAATTCCGACATTGTTTATTTTATTTATTTTTCATTTTATTTTCAGCAATAAACAAATACAAGACGTGTAACGAAATTTTGAGCAACATAAAATCACCTATCGATGGCCTTTACTTGTAGGTATGCCTTGTGTTATCGAACTGCCGGCCAAAAGCCACATACAAAACCAGTCTGGCGACCGAGAACTGCGTAGGTAGCCCCGGCAGACACACGGCTATCCTCATGGGACCGGGCCATGTGAAACCTTTGATTTCATGCTCCACTTCGAAGAATTCGTCGCCCAGCAGAAACCGGTGTATGTACATATGTACATCGGAAGTAACTGTTACGAGAACGTGTCGATTAATGTAGTGCTAAATGGCGCCGTTCACAAAGTACTTTAGAATCTTGTTTGCTTACAGCACTTTTACACGTGGAGACTCGAAATGAAAGACTCTTCGCTATTCTCTTTTAGTGTCGTGTGTTACTTTTAGACGTCGAGATTCTATCGATTAGGATTTTCATATTCTGTTTCTCGCTTCATTCGTATTTTACTGTGTTCAGTGGTGGTCGCTGCACACACACGAAACACACTCATACCAAAACCGAACCCACACGAAACACACGCACACCAAAAATTCTTCCGCACGATACGCACTCGACGCTGAGAAAAAAAGAATGAAGCAGATCAAAACAACTACGAACACGGCAAAAGAAAAAGCACAAAAGTCTTTCAGGTTATTCTACCCAGCCGACAAGCACTACCCCTTCTACTTCCCACCTCCCTTTCCTAAAAATTTGGTGTGTTTCATTTCGAGTCTCCGCGTGTAAAAGTGCTCATAGCACTGGTAAGCTTCTGTAACTCTTGAAAGACATGTGATCGTTTCATTTTGAAGCATATAAAGCTGATATTCCAGTCATCGCACATGCTTGCGATGTTTGGTGCATACGAATACTATATACCCTATCAAAGACTCGCGTCTGAATTTGAAAGGATTCAATGGAAAGGCATCCAACAAGTGCAGACTGTCGACCTCTTTGAAATGGGAGACTTCTCCGGCTCTCTTTCTTCTCTCGTTGTTCGTATTTGTGGTGGTGGTTGGATGTGAATTCTGCAACGTCTTTAGTGATGATGTGACACTGATCGTTTCTCTCTACGAGTATGGTTGATGGTGACAAATAGGAGAGTCTTTCGCTTATTCGCTAACTTAAGTCTCTAGCTATTCCAAGTGTGCTTAGGTGTCCAATTTATATATGTGTCTCGAGTTTCTGCAGAAATGATTAGTCGGAAGCCGTTGTCTCTTGTGTCGTGGAGGCTCTATGCTCCGATTCGACTAGAGCACTAAAAACTTACCTCTTTAGCAATTATATGAAGTTAGCAATAGTTATGAAGTTAGAACAGGCTTTGCGAGCTTCGTGCAGAAACTCATAAAATTCCTCACTGATATACTCTTCAGCCTCTTTGGGTTTGGCAAATAAAAATTAGTTAGGTTAGTGAGTTTATGAAGTGTATTTTTTTTCTTATAATACCAAAGCTCATTGTGGTGCTTAAAAAAATACGGAGTCTATCCCTAGGGCCTAGGTATAGAGTGCATTAATTAGTTCCTAGCTAATATCTAATCTACGACCATGTTGTATTTGAAAATGTATTATCATCAGGCAATTTTCGCTTCGTAGTGATGGGATTGATGAACGTGTTTAACTTAACTTTGAGGACAGTTCCTTACTGTACCAATACAACTTATTAGTATTTAGCTAAATATTTAACTAACACTGATCCAGATTAAGGTTTTTATTGTTTAGTCGTTCTATTTACAAATTGGCTTAAAACTAGACTTATTACTATAAATTTAATGTTGGCTCAACAATAGGGGCCCAACGTATATCTACTGGCTAGTTTGCTAAGGTTTTTTTTTTTTTAAAAAACCTATATTAATGGCTACTTAATCTATTACATGAATATTTTATATAAGAGAATATATTTGGAAAGTTTTTTTTTTTTTTGTTAAATAAAGAAATATGTTATTAAGGGGACTATCCCCGGTAATAGGCATTGTCTGCAAGCTGGTAGAACGGTGTTTCTTCGTTGTTCATTATGTCTTCAAATCTTGAATCGATGATTGCTCGTGCACTCAGGTATCGGTGGCTTGGATCGATCTGCTGTCGGATGTAGTCTTGTATTTCCTCGTTAGGGTGGTCAACAAGATTTTGCAGGAGTCTACTTGAAAGTTGAATCATATACTGGTCGATTGGGCTCACACCGGCGTTCTCGTAAAGAAAAGCCTTAGGGTGGTACTTCCTTGTGATTGGGTTTCGCCACAGTCCTGTACAGATTCGAAGGACCTTCCGTTCGAATATTTGAATCTTCTTCATGGTGGTGGGCGATATGGTGAACCATATGGGGCAGCCATATGTGATAACTGGTCTTATCAGCTGCTTGTATACGAGCAGTTTAGTCTTCTTGCTGAGCCCATTTCTCTTTCTGAGTAATGGGTGGACTAAATGCAACGCATAATTGGCCCTCCTTAGGATGATTTCAGCGTGAGGATTAAACTTAAACCTCTCGCTGAAATTGATTCCAAGATATTTGGTGGTTTGCTTGGTTCGCACCTCGGTGTTATCTGGAAGAGAAATCCGTATGTTGTGGCAGCGAGTTGCGAACGAACACTGACAATGACTTTTTCCCTTTTGTATAAGTTAGTTGGTATTGATATGCACCTGTTGTTCGCTGGATTTGGATTCAGCTTATAATTTTGTTTACAGCTTTCTTGAAATGTTAAAGGAGAACGATATATTAAGATTGTGGTAAAGATAAAAACTGAAGTTGTTTAGTAATAAAATTTTTTTTTTTTTTACAAAAAGGGTCCAAGAGTCGCAAAAAATTAAAGACAAAAATATAAAAATTGGCAATTTTGAGTCATAGTTCGTGGGAGTTTAAAGTCATATTGCTAGAAGAGAGAGGAAGAATTTGGAGATGGGTATGGGAGTACGGCCATTGGTCTGGTAAGTCTTCATCTACCACCATAAATTTCGTTGAGAAGCCTCACTCAGTCTTTAGGTAGTAATATGTTAAATTAGACCAAACAAGATCCCTTAGAATTTAATAAAACCTTATTATCTTTAAATATTTATTTATAGTAAATATATAAATAAACCTTAGTAAAAAATGTCACTTCAACACATCTGTCAGAATTACAAAATTAATTATCAACACTGGCAAAATACATTCCAATTCAAATTGAAAATCGTAGTAAAAAATAACCGCAGATTCACACACATGAAAATTACCTGTCGTCTTCAGATTCTCCTAGCATCATCAATTTAATGAGTTATTCAAAATGTTTAAGGATATGTAAAAAAAATCCTTTACGAATGTCTGTCAACTGCATACATTAATCAGAGTTTCCTAATTTAATATACCTATTCAATTTTTGTACGAATAAAAAACGAAGATAATTCATGATGTTCACTTTAGAGGTTTTGCATGTGCAATTTCGAAACACAAAGACGTACCTGCTAACGACTTTCAGCGAATTGATTTTAAATATAATGCCAGATTTGGTTTTCCCTTTTTTTTGCTGAAGGACAATGGGGTGAGAGAAGCTAAATAATTTTCCACAGAAAATTTTACTTTTGTCTGGAAAGTTTCTTGTTTTTTTTTTGTTTTTTTTTTTTTACCAGAGCCAAGTTTGTTGACCTACTACAACGAGTGCCAAGATTATCAAAAAAGGAAGATCTATATACCGAAGTATACATAGGAATGTAGTTTATTTTTTGAGCAACATTTAAAAAAAACCAAAGCAACTACCAAAGCTGTCCGTTCAAAAGTCCATCATCATTCATCCCTTCTCTTATGTACTGGAAAAAGTGTGGGCGTCAATGAAAACGCGCGAGAGCCAAAATTCAGTAAACATCTGGATACTGGTTGTATTGTCCTTTCAGACGGTCGAGCGAGAGGGTGGTTACCCTTGGAGACCATGCGCACATTTTATCTATTTCCTTGATTCCCGTCGGCTCCTCACAATCGGAGGACGTAAACTTTCCGTCAGTTCAGTCCAGAAACGGGCAAGTGGAACGTAGTCTCGTGTGTAGACCTGAAAAAGAATATGCATTTGCGTGCTTATAGCTTAAGTTGTTGTTTTGTACGACAAGGGTGGTGTTGAATTGTCAGCCGGCGACGCATTGTGGCGCTGGCGGGTGGGGTGGTTGGTGGATTGGATTGAACTACCTTTCAACTCCAAATGACAACGGTGATTTGTTGGCATTTTCGAAGAGTGTGTTCCTTTTGTGAATTAAATACGATTTTACGTTTTCACACTTCTTTTGGGGTTTTTTCTGGTTACGGGTGAGTATGACTTATGAGGGGTGCTAGAGCCTGGGTGAGAGGATATCAAAAGAAAATTACACCTTGTTTTGATTAAGATCGTTTTTTGGATGCTTTCTGTCGGTCGGATGTATAAGGGGGAAATGTGTGTATGGGAATTTGTGGGTGGTGTGTGCAATTGACAGGTTAAACCAAAAATACTTTTTTACTTAAGATTTATGAGTTTTAGTTTGAAAAAAAAGATGATTCCAGGAAAGAAAAGTGGGTTAAGCATCAGGATCAGGTATATTCAATGGAGAAAGGGAGATGATTAGCCATTTTCTTATACATACTACGACTCCATAAAAAAACAAATGAGGAATTCATCGATTGCTCTAGGTCGCCCTCGACTCTACTCTCTGTCTTCATCTCCTCCGGTTGAAGTAGCAAGTTTTGTTACAAATGCTCGACAGATGTTTGTTAATTGCTGCAACCGCGAGCTTGTTTGGAAAGTACTAATAGACCTACTTACTATATTGTAATATGCAGGCTACGGCTCGAGTAGATAAAACAATTATTCTGTGAAATTATTTCTTTATTTTCTACTCTATAGAACAATTCAAGTTCACACTATACTATTCTTCGCAAATTCTTTTCTTACAATGTCTCTTTCCTCTCAAATCACTTTATCTCCTTTCAATTACTTAATTCACAAATCCAAACTAATTACTTTTTCTTGTTTACTCTCAACTTTCAATTTATCACCAAATTACAACTTCGCCCATTATCACTTTTTCCAATCTCTTCGCCACGGTTCTAAACCAACTGTGTCTTTTTTTTGATCGCCATCTGTCCTTATATAGCAGAAGTTTCTGATAGCCAGAAACTTCTAGCAAATTCTTCGACCACTGGAACAAGAGAAATAATTCTTGCAGTTATAATTCCCTTTTATCCCTGATATTATTCGTCTCTTTCGTTGACATGAGCTGTGGAGACTTCGTCCCAGACACGAACCTCGAATGAAAGGACAGTTCGAACCAAAATTCTGCCAGAATGAAGTCACTTCGGAATTTGTTGCGTCATATTTTTAGGGGGCGTAGTTATTATTATGCTACACTGCCCCCCTCTTAGACATGTTCGTCCCGAACAAGTGCATCCTCATTTCGGCCATTGTATCGACTCAGTCGGTCCACATGAACCACTTTCATTTTGGCCCTCGGTCCTCGCTGGATGCGGTAGACAACATCGTTGATGCGGGTTACTATTCTGTAGGGACCTTCCCAGTTCCGCTGTAATTTAGGTGATTTCCCCTTTTGGCGATGGGGATTATACAGCCACACCAGATCTCCTTCCTGGAATCCTGACGTTGTTGCCTTGGCATCATACCTGGTCTTCATGCGGTCGCTCGTCATCTTAATCTGGCTTCTGGTCCTTTGGTGTATGTCCCTAAGCCTTTCCCTAAGGTCCGCCACGTACTCTTCTTCATTTCTGGGCTCATTGGTAGGAGATCCAAATTTCACCTCACTGGGTAAACGAGCTATTCCACCAAATAAGATTTCGAACGGCGTATGTCGAGTAGTGCTATGCACGGCACTTCTATAGGCCATCAAAAACAAGGGAATCTGCCGGTCCCAATCCCGTTGGTAGTCACCTACGACCTTCGAGAGATGTTCGTCCAAAGTCCTATTGAAACGCTCCACCATACCGTCCGACTGTGGATGAAGCGGGGTTGTCCTTGTCTTTTTGATTCCGAGTAGTTGACACATCTCTTGGAAGATTCTTGACTCGAAGTTCCGCCCTTGGTCAGAATGCAATTCCAAGGGCACACCGAATCTGCTAACCCAATTGTAGACGATCTGCTCCGCCACGGTTCTGGCTTCCTGGTTAGGGATCGGAAATGCTTCCGGCCACTTACTGAAGTAGTCCATCACTACGAGGATATACCGATTACCATTGTCGGTTTCCGGAAAGGGTCCTGCGATGTCAATGGCGATTCGTTCAAAAGGTGCTCCCACGTTGTATTGGTGCATCTTACCTCGAGTTTTGATTCTCGGACCCTTGCTAGCTGCACACACGTCGCATTTTCTGCACCAGTCTTCGATATCTTCCTTCGCTTTTAACCAATAAAAACGTTCTCGTACCTTTTCTAGCGTCTTATTCACTCCCAAGTGGCCTCCGGTCGCCCCGCCATGCATTTCCTGTAACACCTCCTTGACCCTCGTCCGCGGTACGACAAGCTGCATTACAAACGACTTTCCGTCGGAGGATTCCCATTTTCTTCTCAGAACACCTTCTTGGACATGGAGGGAGTCCCACTGCGCAAAATATGCCTTTAAGGTCGGGCTTCTGTGAGAGATGTCCTGATGATCCGGTTTCTCCATGTTCTCCTTCCAGGCCAGAATCGGCTCGATATCCGGGTCTTCCTTCTGAGCGTTCCGGATCTCATCTACGCTCCAGCCGGCGATAGGTTCGGCTCTCATTCTTTGGATGGAAACCAGCTCCCGTTCTTCCTGACGCGCACAATGTTTACAATCCATTCTGCATGGTCTCCGGGACAGTGCATCCGCATTAGAGTGGAGTTTTCCTTTACGATGCTGTATTTCGTAGTCGTAGATTTGCAGCCTTTCGATCCATCTTGCGACCTGACCCTCAGGACTCTTGAACTGTAATAGCCATTTTAAGGCTGCATGGTCTGTGCGAAGAACGAACTTCCTCCCGTAGAGGTATTTGTGAAAATGCTTCGTAGCCAAGATCAAAGCTAGAAGTTCCCGCCTTGTCACGCAGTAGTTCCTTTCTGGCTTAGAGAGCACCTTGCTGAAGTACGCAACCACCTTCTCTTGGCCGTCATGCACCTGGGAGAGTACGGCTCCTACCCCGACATTACTAGCATCTGCATCCACAACGAACGTTTCCCCGGGAGTGGGGTAAGCCAGTATCGGGGCATCGCATAGCCGTTGTTTAAGTGCCTTGAAGCTCTTCTCGCACTCAATTGACCATTTGAATTGTTTTCCCTTTTCCGTCAACTGGTGCAGGTTCTTTGCGATCCCGGCAAAATCCTTCACGAACCGTCTGTAGTAGGTGGCTAGGCCCAGGAAGCTCCTTAGTTGGTGTTTGTCTTTGGGGACTGGCCAGTTTTTCACCGCTTCGACCTTCTCCGGATCGGTTCTCACTCCTTTCGCTGAAATTATGTGTCCCAGGTACTTGACTTCCGCTCTAAACAGGGCGCACTTCTTGGGGTTGAGCTTCAGGTGGGCACTTCGAAGCCTTTGAAACACATCCCTTAGATTGTCTCGGTGTTGCGCAAACGTTTTTCCTACGACGATGACATCATCCAAGTATACCAAACAGGTTTTCCATGTTAACCCTTGCAGGACACATTCCATCAATCGCTCGAAAGTCGCCGGAGCATTGCACAGCCCGAATGGCATTACCGTGAATTGCCATAGCCCATTTCCTGCGGTGAAGGCGGTTTTCTCCCGGTCTTCTGGATGGATCTGTACCTGCCAGTAGCCACTCTTCAAGTCGAGAGTGGAAAACCATCGGGCTCCTGATAGTGTGTCTAGCGTGTCGTCAATCCGTGGCAGAGGGTAGCTGTCTTTCTTGGTGACGTAATTGAGCTGCCGGTAGTCCACGCAGAACCGCGTGCTGCCATCTTTCTTCTTAACCAGTACAACCGGTGATGCCCACGGACTTTTGGAACTTTCAATCAGACCTTCTTTCTCCATTGCCGACACCATCTCTGCAACTTCTGTCTGCTTTGCCAATGGAAGGCGCCTAGCAGGCTGACGAATTGGTCTAGTATCACCAGTGTCTATTCGATGTTGTACCAGGTGTGTTCGGCCGTATTCTCCGTCCTGTGAGGCAAATACATCAGCGTACTCATTGATAAGATTCTCTGCCATAGTTCGCTGCTCCTGATTCAGCTCACTGGACTGGAGAATCGTCTCTCTCGCTTCCGCTGTCCAAGGTGATGGGAGAAGTTTTGGAGCATCACGTTCAGATATTGTTGCGACGGCGGTAATCGGCGTGCATTTTCCAGTCACCTCCCCTCGCCTTAGTTTGACAGTGTGTGGTCTTGCGTTCAAAACCCTCACTGGAACCATGGTGTTCTTTGGTTCGACTAACGTCTTTCCCACGATGTAGTCTTGAGAATTCTTCTCTGGGTCTGGTTCTACTATGTAGAATCGGTGGCTCCCAAGATCACCTTCCAGCTTCGTCCAAATGATTGTCTCTGAAGACGGCGGCAAAACTTCGTCTTTGCTGATGACTGTCCTGAGAGTTACGGCATTCTCATTTCCGTACACCATCGGAATCTCCACATTTCGATACCTCAGTACTTGCATCCCGATGTCCAAGATTACTTCATTTGCTTTCATGAAGTCTACTCCGATGATGCACTTGTCGCATATATCTGCCACCAGAAACGCATGGGAGAACGTCAGTCCTGCCAGAGTAATCGTAAGACGAACTTCTCCAAATACCTTCGCCATTTCCCCTGTTGCAGTCTTCAGGCAGTAGCTGTTGGTGTTGTGCAGCCAGGAGCTTTTGACGATATCTCTTCTTACAATGGAGGCAGTGGCACCTGTGTCGATGGTGGCTACGCACTTCTTCTCGTTGATTAGTGCCTCCACTGTCAGGCTCTTGTTACCCCGTTTGGTTTGCGAAACTTGAATGGTGGTCCTGGGGGCCTCGATTCCAGTAACCAACTTCTGCCCCGCGAAGTTGGTCCTTACGCATTTCCCGACTGCTGGTTTTGGGAAGTCTGACCGACAGGATGCTTCCTCTCTGCTTCTCCTACTTCCGCAATGTGAACAATTTCCTCGTCTAGGTGCACTCCTGCACTGCCGTTGTAGGTGTCCGGTTTGGTTGCAATTCCAGCAACGGATTTGACTTCCGCGAGCTCTGTCTTCATCCATGACGGCTGTTCTCTGGCATGAGCATTCCACGACGGACATTTCCCTGACACGGTGTATTCCCTGGTATGCTTGGTCCGCAGCCTTCATTGACAAAGCGAATGCCAATGCCTCGGGGAGTGTTCGCTTTTCAGCCATCCTTACAGCCATTTGCAGTTGTCTGTCCTCTATGGCCTGAATAAAAGCTTCCACCGCCATTTCGTTGATAAGCTCCTCACCGGCTTTAGGGTATGAAAGATGGGCTAGTCGCTCTATATCCGCTTGCAACTGTTGGAGCGTTTCCCCCCTTTTCTGGACTCGACTACGCAGCTGAACCCTGTACACCTGCTGCATGTGTTCATCCCCAAACCGCATCTCGATAGCCTGAACCAGAGAGTCGTAGTTCTGCTGTTTATCTTCCGGGATGGTCTGCAAGAGCTCCGCAGCTGGACCCCTCAGTGCAAGCGTGAGTGCAATAGACTTCTCTTCATCGTCCCAGCTATTGGTCATTGCGGCCGCTTCGAATTGCCTCTTATAAATTGGCCATGATGTGTGACCATCGAAGATAGGAGGCTGCACCTCCTTTCTTCTCAGACCGTCAGTGGAATATTCCCGTGCTTTCTGTCTCTTCACGTTGCTGAGCTCCTTAGCAAGATTTTCGACTTGCTTTTCTACTTTTTCAAACTGAGTCTCTATCTTCCCGAACTGAGTTTCATGTTTCTCAAAATTTTCATCGAATCTAGTTTCGACTTTTTCGAGTTGCGTCTCGACCTTCTCGATTTTCTCTTCGATCACTTCGAATTTGGATTCCAAGTTCTTGTTTTGCTCATCAAGTTTACTTTCCAGAGCATCTAGAGAATTCTTTTGTTCGTCTATAGCTTTCTTTTGTTCGTCCATTGCTTTCTTTTGTTCGTCCAGCTTAAGTTCTAGAGAATTCCTCTGGTCGTCCATTGCTTTCTTTTGTTCGTCCATCTTAAGTTCTAGAGAGTTCTTTTGGTCGTCCATTGCTTTCTTTTGGTCGTCCATTGCTTTCTTTTGGTCGTCCATTGCTTTCTTTTGGTCGTCCATTGCTTTCTTTTGTTCGTCCAGCTTAAGTTCTATAGAATTCCTTTGGTCTTCTATTGCTTTCTTTTGTTCGTCCATGACTAACTTAAGTTGCAGGAGCAGACTTGTTATACCCGGGTCGGCTGCTGTACTTGCTGGTTCCTCTTCCACGTCAAACTCTACGTCGTGCGGATTTTCACCTTCCTGCGTTACTGCTTCTTCCAGACGAATCAGCAGGGCATCTTTTCCCCCAGTTGTGTCGAGGTTCCGCTTACTGAGTTCTGCCTTTAGTTGAGTTATAGTTAGTTTTCCCAATTTGCGACCCATTTTGCGCAACTAATTAACTCAGCACAGAAATCGTTTTTTTTTTTTTTTTTTTTTTGTGCAATTTCACACCACGGAAATAGTTATTCACAGAATAAGTTTTATCCCGCTTCTGACACCAATGTAATATGCAGGCTACGGCTCGAGTAGATAAAACAATTATTCTGTGAAATTATTTCTTTATTTTCTACTCTATAGAACAATTCAAGTTCACACTATACTATTCTTCGCAAATTCTTTTCTTACAATGTCTCTTTCCTCTCAAATCACTTTATCTCCTTTCAATTACTTAATTCACAAATCCAAACTAATTACTTTTTCTTGTTTACTCTCAACTTTCAATTTATCACCAAATTACAACTTCGCCCATTATCACTTTTTCCAATCTCTTCGCCACGGTTCTAAACCAACTGTGTCTTTTTTTTGATCGCCATCTGTCCTTATATAGCAGAAGTTTCTGATAGCCAGAAACTTCTAGCAAATTCTTCGACCACTGGAACAAGAGAAATAATTCTTGCAGTTATAATTCCCTTTTATCCCTGATATTATTCGTCTCTTTCGTTGACATGAGCTGTGGAGACTTCGTCCCAGACACGAACCTCGAATGAAAGGACAGTTCGAACCAAAATTCTGCCAGAATGAAGTCACTTCGGAATTTGTTGCGTCATATTTTTAGGGGGCGTAGTTATTATTATGCTACAATATTTTGATTTTGTTAGAGAGAGATGACAAATCATCGATGAAACCTAACAAATTGTAGGGTACTCAGTGTGGTATTGGCATCAATTGATATATTTACCATATTAATTTGGTTGCATATCAATTGATTATAACTAAAAAAAGAAGCGTGAATCTACTAGCTTGGTATACCTTCAATACAATACTACATATTCAACTTGATAAAGTCTTCTGAAGATCAGCATTAGTTTTTTTCTCCGAAGGACAATTGACATATCAGTATTATAACAGAATATACAAATATGTACATCGGGCTTGTCCAAATTTGTATGGAAATTCTGAATGTCAAAATTTGTTCTGTCTCAACCGTTTCTAATGGCCAAAAAATGATTCGCTAAACATCTCACCAAATTCGGAAAATATTTAGAGGTTACGCAAGAAGTTTGAAATTCACGAATATTTAACTGAAAAAAAAAAAAAAATAGTAATGCTGCCGGTGTTGTAAGGAAATAGAAGTATAGTCATCGTGTCAACTGATTATGTCTGGGTCTGAATTAAGATCCGATTCTTAATGCACTATATTCCAAATATAAAGAAAATTCGTATAGTGGCTGCACGAGTGCCTGTCTGTCTCCTGTCACTTACAACATTGTCTTTCGCCATTTTGTTCATGTTTCAATATAACTTACATACATACACCAATTTAAATGATTCTTTTCCTGTCCCAAGAAAAATATAAAATGGTTCTTAAGTAAAATGTACTGTTTTTGAGCTATAACGGGACTTTTTAACTAATTTTTGTCTTTTAAGGTATTTTGCCAACGATCCTTGTTAATCCCTTGTAGTCTCGCCAAATCGGAAACGTTTAATTCCGGGACAAAGTCTTAAAATTCCACGAATTTAGGGCTTTCGCTTAGATATAAAAAAAATATCTACCTAGTGATAACATGGCGGTTAATTTTGCAAATATTCTAAAAACGTAATTGAAAGCACATCCCAAAATCCTACCTACGATTTTGAGGACCTTCTATATACCAGGAGAAATTTAGAAATCAAATCTCATTAAAACTCGTTTAGTGGGCTATGAGCTAGGTGAGTAGTAAGCGAGAATTTTGAAACCCCACCCCACACTCAGTGGCAATGCAAAGGTGTAAAAAAAATGTAACTAATTGGGACAAGATTTTAGCGTGACTTATTTTTTGCCGCAAAGTTGACAATCATTAGAGAAATAAATTAATTGAACATTTCGATACTTTTGAAATGTGGACCACCGTGTTTGAAACGCGTAGTTATTTTTTATACTAGAATCAAATTAGAAAATCTGTTCAGCATGTCAAGATATTTGTCACGGTCACTTAGGGCAATGAAAATCCATAACACCTACCCGTACATGCCAATCATGAAATGATAAATTACGAACCTGCTGCATAAATTTTGAAATTCAAAGTGGCGGATCCAATATGGAGGAAGAGAATATAAAAATAAATTATATCTCTATTAAACCTAGCTTTAGCAAAAGTTACTCGATTTGTTAAATAAACATTTTATGCATAAACAAATGTGTTTACTTCGATGAATAATTAAGTTAGTTAATTACCAATTTATAATAAAACATACAGTAAAGCTACAATCCGTCTAGAACAAATCGCATGATACCCCCATCTTCTAACACCCCTAAAAAAGTGAACGTGGTGGTGCGATATTTTGAAACAGATGAAATAATATTTTTTTATACAGAAGATATTTCTGAGATTTTAAAGAAATATTATCACAAAACTGTTGTTACAACTCTTTCTTAGCAGAAAGTGGGCGCCCCTAAATTTGTAACCGAAGTTCACGGATTCTGAAGAGATATTCACAATAAGACTTAACCATCACCGTAAACAGCTTTGAAAAGGCAATATATGTTTTTTTATATAAAGCACCTTCAAAAAGTGAGCTTGGCCATGTATAATGTATGAATAAAATGTAAAGATAGATAAGGTCTACATATCTTACCTAGACAATATTTTTCAGTTTCTAGGAAAAATTTGAGAAAAGCTAATTTTTTTTAAAAAGTGAGCGTGACTGTGGGCGAATTTTATACATTTTCACACTTGTACTGTTTTGTATCGGACGCACGGATATGGCTAGACCGATATCAATTTTAATCTGATCACAAATACATATACTTTTGGATGTCAATCGTTATTATTTCTCTATGTTACAAACTATGATATGTATAAAACTTAGTATACCCTGGATAGGATATAAATATTTCCACACGTTAAGAAATAATGATCAATAATTAGCTATTAGTAAATTAATGAGGCATTGCAGTCACACCACAATGATAAATGATAGTTCTATGGATTTTAATTAAATTGATTGGCATGTACATATTACCTTTAATCCAGAAATGCGGTCTAATAAAAATGTGTTATTCCCTTTGTCAATCAATTTTTTTTAATACTATTGTATATCTACGAGTAGTGCTCGAAGTGATCAT
The DNA here is from genome assembly GCA_963082735.1 of Pocota personata. Classification (NCBI taxonomy): domain Eukaryota; kingdom Metazoa; phylum Arthropoda; class Insecta; order Diptera; family Syrphidae; genus Pocota; species Pocota personata. The sequence goes on along the minus strand of OY720430.1, from coordinate 43,137,883 downwards.
GATATGGTAATTAAGTGATCTAGAATGGAGACGAAACTCAAGAGCGTTATCACAAATTAAAAGAAAAACGAGTTTCAATTGCAACTACTGGTCAACCAGTTTTAATGTAAATCATTAGAGGAAACCTAAACTTAATGTTGATATTTGCAATCACCTATAAAAAATCGAAATATTATTGTTTCTAAGAAGAACCTGTCTAAATGTCATCGAATCTTAAATTGGGAGTTATATGACAAAGAAAACAAGCTTTCTGAAAAATAAATCTGTAAGATATTTACATAGCACGCCAAGATAAGCAGTAAAAATAATTTGAATATTGTCTATAGAATTGATATGTATCTTTGTACTGCATAGAAGATCTGGTTCATTAAGAGTGAATATGAATGTACTTTGCTCATGCAGTCAAGGCCCAAGGCTTTAAAGATATTTCGAAAATCAGTCACGCGAATGAAACGTTAGAAATTTGCAGCAAAGAAAATAGTGTAACTTGTCCTCAGAAACTTAAAGTCCTACACCTTAAAAAGAAGGCGTATGAATTGTCAAGGAGTAATGAGTAACGTTTGTTGGGATCTGGCTACCCTTGCAACTAAGCACGTAGCCAGGAATTTTATTATTTAATTACTACCTTCTATACATATTACATATATGGGTAATTAAAGCTTAAGTAGTATTATAATTAATTTACTTCACGATTCACTCGAGGGCCGAGATGACTATTGGTCAGAAAACTGCTAACTGCTCAAATAAATATTTGGGCCCGTTGTATAACAACCAATTTCGAACCAATTGCTTTTATTCTGTGGAACGGGATTCTAGGACCTTGGGTAAGTTCATTATTTGTCTATTCACCTTTAACGATATGAGCAGGCATACTGAAATTTTATAATTTCTTACGTCGAGTCGAGGGCTCTGTAAAAGGGGCGTAAATACAACAACAATATCTTGTAGTTCGATATGACCTTAAACTGATCACTTATGGCTTTGACAGCGGCCTGAATATCTACTTATATAGCAAGGTATAGCTAGGGAATTGAGCCGTATTTGAATGTGCCACAAACTCAGCGAATTGGCAGTAGTTCCGGTTGGAATACAAAGACAGAGTCCTGAAGGTAATAGGAGATTAATATATGTATTTAGTGACAACGACCCCATATTATGTCTCTGAACCATCGTTGACTATATCAAGAGTAGACACGTTGTTTTTCCATTCATCTACTAAAGGGGAAATCCACAAGAAATCCTATAGTTCAGTTTATAGCTGAGGCAGTCAGTAGGAGACTTAGCCAGTTCTCGTTGTAATAAGTAAGAAGTTTGCACATCACAATTCGAGGCCTTTAATCACCCTTATTCTCTACTCGTGTGACCTGGAAAATAAGGCGACAATTTCTTTTCAATTAGTCGATTGAGGCCACAAAAATGTTGTTCCCGTATTGAAAGTTAATATAAAATAAAATAAGATGGCAATATGATAATATGAACAGATTAAAGGGTATAAGGTGTAAAAGCACACTTAGCACATCTGTCGAACATGACCACAGGACTCCTATAGTAATAATGTTTAATCAGCTCGGTCCACCAGACTAATGAATTGTATGTAAGAATTGGATGCACTAAGGCTGTGTGCAATTATAGAGTTACTATTTGGTTGAAGCACCACATTTGCAGTCTATGCATGCTTCCTTAACTCCACTTAGTATATAGTCAAATTCTGATCAAGAATAGTATGCACTCTGGGCGATTACGATAGTGGTTGTACTTTCAATCGGAGAGGGGTAAAGACAGGAATTTTGGTTTGGTTAATGAAGAATATGAGTTCTATTTTTCCTGATTCACAACCTGTGTGTCATGTACCTATTTAATTGACATATCATCGGCTGAGAATTTAATTTAATTTAAAGTTAAAAGCTGAGTAAAAAAAGAAGGTAGACCTTTGGACACCTCCCCTGGCTTCGTGCCTCCTTGTAACAGCTTTGCGGGATATTCGTGCATATTTATTTTAGCGATGGTTTGACAACCATTTTGCGCGACATCTTACTCACAATTAAAAATTGATTCAATACCTTCCTTCCAATGTAATTTAAAAGACAAATATATACATATATTTTTTTTTCGTGAAATGCATAGGCTTCGGTATGCAACAAACTTTGAAAAGTTGTTTCAAGAATAGTTTAAAATTAAAAAAAAAAAACTTAGTTCTCGTTTGTATCATTGCATTGCCTGTCACATTATGATCAAAAATGTTATTAAGTTTTGTTCATTAACGAGTCGAGATCAAACCGAAGGTGGTGAAGCGTGGCGCTGATCAGTGCAGCATGACATTAAATCGGTTACACTTTTGATTGATGATACCAGTTTGCACTTGTAATGCACAGTGCACAAAGCACAACATAATATGATGTAATTTTATGGGTTTTTTTAGTTTATGGGTTATAAAATGTCAAATTCGTTATGCACTGTCAATAAACAATTTTGTAAAAGTAAACTATTTGTAGTCTAACGGCAACGTTGTGTAGAGTTGTTAACATATAACTGCACTTGTCGTTAAGTTGATTGACACTTACCTAATAAAATTATCTACATCAATGCAAACATGTTTTCAATGAAAAAATATGTTCGCACGAGTATCAATCGATAGCCATAATAGTCCAGTCAAGTTAGGCAATTAAAATAAGAGAATGGGACCTTTTGAATGCTTCGGGACCTATTCGAAATGTGCTATTTATGAAAATCCCTAAAAATCAAGTTGCACACTTGCCGGACATTTGCAAAATATTTTTTTAAATATTTATTGCCCGTTAACAGAACGCATTGGTTGCTATACCTACTGCTATACTTTTATTATTGCAGAGTAAAAGTAGATTCTCTCTGACCTAAACATCTTTATAATGATTAAAAAACAAATCGGGTAAAAATCAGTTTGCCTGAATTGAGATGGCACGCATTCCTAGGCATTTTAGCTTCATCTAGTAAAGTCAACGCTTATGTCAAATACTACTATTTATTGCCTAGGGCGACCTTGAAAGGATCCGGGTCCCAAGTAGCATTGCTCAAAGCGTCATCAAAGTGACTTCCTCTGGATGCATTTTAGTCCTAGTACGACAGGCATACCTTATCTCAGGGCTATTCTTTTCCCCGATCTTGCGGGGCGGTTTATGGTACCGTTGTGAAAAATAGATTCATTGGTTTTAGAGAATGATCTTTCCAAATTTTTCATCCAAATGTTTCATCCGATCCGTTAGTGCACGTCAACTTTATGCACACCTGGCAACAGCGAGAACTAGAACTAGTAATTTTTGAAATTCACGCCCAGCAGGCATATTCCTAAAAGCTTTTAATTTTGACCTATTCATGAGCAGAATCAACAGACAATCATCGAGCACCCCAGGGTGTTTTCCCAGCTTTATAGATTCGCCTCTTCTAAGAAGAGACTATAAAAACAGAATGTCATAGTCAAAGCGACATATTGCCATCTTATTTTATTTTAGGTTGCAACATTATATAGGGTCATCCAACAAGAGGTGTCATTTTAAATTTCGCATCATTGTTGAACTGTCAACATTGCGATGACTTTTGATAAGTAAAAATTAGGAGGTTATTAAATATGGATCGATACACACTCGCACAACGTGTTGAAATAGTGAAAATTCACTGCAAAAACGGTGAAAATATTTCGGAACCGTTTCATAAAGTTCCCACTGCTTTTGGTCATCATCAAGCGCCTTTTCGCACAGCTATAGTGAATTGAATAAATAAATTCGAACTTCTTGGACAGATTAGTGATGTGAAGATTCCAACTCGTGTTCGTCCGCCAAGGTCAGCTGAAACTATTGCCGTCGTAGCTGAGAGTGTGACTGAAAACCCAGGTGTGTCCATATCAAGACGATCACAGGAATTGGGCCTATCCGCAAACACTTTGCACTGCATTTTACATAAAGGTCTTGGCCTACATGCTTACAAGGTCCAGTTGGCGCAATAATTGAAGCCAGCAGACCAACCACAACACCATACTTTCGCTGATTGGGTGTTGGAAATGAATGAACAAGATCATGATTTTTTACACAAAATTATTCTGAGTAGTGAACCTCATTTCCATTTGTCTGGGTACGTTAACAAACAAAACTCTGGGGCTCCGAAAACCCAAGAGAAATAGTGGAACAACCTCTCCATCCACAACGAGTGACAGTTTGGTGCAGTTTTTGGGCTGGCGATGTCATTGGGCCATATTTTTTCGTAAATGAATCTGTCAACGATGTTGACTGACGTTTTTTTGCCTGAAATTGATGCTAAAGACGTGGGCGACGTTTATTTTCAGCAGGACGGCGCCATACGCCACACAGCTGGTGAAACAATGGCTCTATTGCGTGACAAATTTCCTGGACGTGTGATTTCTCGAAACAGACACTTCAATTGGTGGCCTAATTCTCCTACTGACTGCCTCAGCTCTAGACTGAACTACAGGATTTCTTGGGGATTTCCCCACTAGGAGATGTTTGGATTGAGAGTGATTGTGAGACATCGAAGTATATATAATACTTTATATTTTCGTTGTTAGTCAGGCCGCTATCAAATATATCGAACAAAACATAGCGAACAGTTAAAATATTAATAAAATGTCGAATGAGGGACTGCCCATCTAGGTATATTGCGTAGAACAATTTTAGCCCCTTTTTTCACCCTCTCGATAGTTTAAGGTGAACAGACAAATAATGAACTTAACACAGGTCCTGGAATCCCTTTCCAACACAATGCAAGCAATCGGTTCGAAATTGGTTGTTTTGCCACGGACCCAAATATTTATTTGAGCAGTTAGTATAATAGTTAGGTGTTTAAACAAAAATTCACAAAAAAAATCGTACGTAGTAAGTTCCTCAACCCCCAACTGCCCAAATAAGAAAGTGTAGGAATTTGTTTGGGCCCTCCCACCGCCCACCCCATCAAAATTCCTGGCTACGAGTACATGCCTGAATCTGATGTAAACAGTTCCGTATCAAAGAAATTTCCCGTCAGCCTTTCATCATTCTTAATAAAAGTCTTAGTAAAGCGAATGAAAGTGCAACTGTTCAAAAATAGTTTATATAAATTTATCCTATTTCTGATGCGATTAAGTAGACTAAAATAGTTTTTTTTTTTATATATTCCAAGAACTTTTTTTTTTATTTCTATACAAGAAAGGAATTGACCTTTGCCAATTAATGACTGTCACGTCAAAAGTACCATAATTAATTCCATTCATTGATTCACAACGATATGCCAATGTAAATTTATGAATTCCAATCATAAACTGCTCCATGCTCTCGCTGCATTGGTGTGTTTTTGATGACACTCTGCCGTTGGAAAATTGATGTCCAACAATTTGTATTCGTCGTAATCTATGTGACAAATGACCACAACTGGTAAGTGGTTGACAAATTGGCATGTAGATCATGGTATAAGGTCGCCAATACGAGTACTTCCGTACGACACGGACACACTTACATACATACGTTTGCCGACAACCAAGCGCGGGACGGAAGAAGAAATCCCATCGAATCGGTACCACATGCTGTTTCCAAATGGAGTCATGATTTGCAAATGTTTGCTATGTTCCTTTACCCCTTTTTGGACGTTCTTGGTCAAAAGCAGTGAATTATTAATGGCTTAGGAATAGGGAAAACAAACAGGGGTATGAAGCTATAACACTTTGATTGATTTTAAACGGCATCGGGTTTCGAATATTCATGGACGAGGTGTCCGACATAATGTAAATAAATGTTTTGCATTCCGATTGCCCTGTGTATATGTACATCCGTTTGTCAATAACATTTGGTTTTACAACTGATTGTTTGGGGTAATTTTTGCAAAGAAGGGTTCGCAAATAGAACCAATTTTGTGGTTATTCCCACGACGTTTAACATCCGTGTGAGGGGGATTTACAAACTTCTAGGGGACATTCCCAAGTACTTAGTAATGAATTGTTAATGAATTATAAGTGGATGATTATCATCTATTGGCAATTTGAATACGAAAACTATTTAATAATATACATTAAAAAATAATATACCACAAGAACGTTTAAAGACTGCCTGAGTGGCGACTCGTGCCATATAGGCTCGGAGGTTCACATTACAAAAAAAAAAATCTTTTAGAATATTGGCACTGCAAAGCATTTCCACAATATTCTGAGTATAGTCGGAAATTTTGGATGATTTCGAACGATTTAGGAAAACACAAAAAATTCCGTAACGACCTTCAAGAAAAATCTAAAATTTGGATCTCAATAACATTTTTTCGCAGGACGCAAAGTTTGCGAAATATTCACACTCAAAAACGATTCAATCTTCTAGAGAATTTTAAAACCTAGAATTCCGACTGTATTTTTTTCGTAAATATGTAGAAAGCACTGTTTGCAAGACATTCGCACATTCGGCATTCACTTAAATTGCAGAAAATTTCAAAACTTAAAATTTTTATTCGCAGTTAAAATCGATTTCCATTAACTGTAATCCGAAGAAACGGCAGCGAAAAAACTGTATATGTATTTAGTATCTATGCAATATACAAATTCGACAGGCACACACGTTCTTGAGAACATTATGCAAATTAAAATAATTTTGATGGGATAGTGTTTTAAAAGTATTTAGAATTTAGAAATTTAATGTTTACGTATGAGTTTTTGAAACGAAATTGGGGATTCACATGCTCATGTGCTTCTATAGACAAGCTAATATTGAAAGACTGAAAGGCTGACAAAAAAGTGTCAGGCTTAGTTTTTGAATGACAAATAAATAGTTCAATTGACTGCGTTATTAAAATAAATTTTATTTTATTTAAACAATTGACCACAAAGCCGACCAACGTTTCGGCGCGAGTTGTATTCAAACAGTTCGAGTAATTCATTATTACATACTTGTACTCATCTGCACTCTTTTTTTTCGATAGCTCTTCTAGTGTAAAATATAGAATAAAAAAAAACCCTCAATCAAAATCCCTAATAATTTTCCACTGATCCCCAGATTCAGCAACCGAGAATCGAAAAGTGCCCCAAAAATTTGGTTGTAGTACCACCGAACTACTGCGTCCAAGGCAAAACAAAAACCTCAGCAATTAAAAAGTTGTAATTAGTTGTAGATTGCTAAGACGCCATAAATTTTATTAAATTGTAATGTTTACCACCCCCAACATGTTACACATACAAACGTTGTAACATTGGCTGGGTGAGTAGACACTTACGATACTTAATATTTTGAACCAAATACCGTATGCAGTATATCTATAAGTGTTTTCAGTTTCAGGTTCCGGAAAGCAAGGCTCAACCATATAGTGTACAACAAATCACATTGGCTTTGTGTTAGATACCAAATAACATAATGGGATGTAGCTCTTGCGAAAAGTTAGTTCCACTTTCCATTCAGCCCAAGTTGAGTCACCACTACAGCCATTTTCTGTAGAGTGAAGTTCATATAAGGTGTTTTACACTTTCTTGTTGTACGTTGGATACATAGCGACGCTGATATTCCAGAAGCAACGTAATGTTAAAAGGCCATGACACAAAAGATACCTCACACATCTATTGGATACAAAATAATTTTTGGATAAAATTTACAGTCGAACGAGCGTGATCAAAATACCTACTACCTCCTCCTTGTTGCATTCATTTGATGTTACGATATTCGAGAGGGTATGTTTATACAGTTGAGGTAATTTTCTTATGTTCATCTAGATTTCATGCTTGAAGTGAACGCTTTTCGATTAGTTTTAAAATTTTTGCTTTTATTTTGAACTTTTAATTGCTAATACCTCTTAGAATAGATTTATTTGATTTATTTGATATCTAATCTTGGTATACCCTTGGTCAACCTGCGTACTTGTTATAATACCATGGTCCGATTAGAGTAGACCTACAAAGTTGAAATATGAAATATTGAAAATGTACAACAATATATTTTTAGAAAGCAAGAGCGTCAATTCAGAATTCAATCGTAAACAAGGAAATCTTAAATATCAGAAAGCAACTTTCGACATTACGGACAACTGAGATACCAACGGCATAAGGTAGGGAGGGACGTATGAAACATTGAGCCAAAAGTCACTCTTGTCAATCGCTGTTTCTTTGAGCTAAAGAAGTAATTGAGTAGCATACTCTCACGGGAAACTTATGACGGAGTATGAATGACAGGATGCAACACCGAACTCTACAGAAATATTGACCTAATCAGAAAATTTCTAATTCCTGATCTAAGATGGCAAATGTGGGACAATTTCACTCCAGTCTGGAAAGCTTTATTATTATTGGTGACAGAGGTCAAGGAAGATTTGATTAACAGAAAATTTGATTAAAGTCACAGGGGCGTTGCTCTTGGCTATATCAGAAGTCATAGCTGTATTCGTTCGTGACGTATTATGTATATTTTTCTAAACGACCTTTAGATTTGATTGTATTGCCGCTTCTGAACGATATGATTGAGAGCGTTGTTATGAGAATTGTATTCTCGGAGAATTGTGTGACATTTGCGAGGGGTGAGAAATAGTGATTACAGATTAATAGTCCAACACACTAACCACCACTGAGTCACGACGTATTGTAATAGCAACGACAGAGTCCGATTATAAATTGAATTTTCACTGCATAGTTACACCATTGAAAAATAAATACAAAAAAAAACCAAATTACTGTTTAGCTACATAGTTGCAATTGCTATGCCTCAATTACTTCCACTGGCATTTACTGCATAGCTACATATAGCTCCAATTGCTATGCTTAAATCACTTCCACTGTCATTTTTTAAAACAGCAGCTACACTTAACGTATCACGGATAGTAGAACTAACTGTGAAAAATAGCCATTGTAGTTATTTGTGTGAAATGAAAATAAGAGAACCAGCTGTGAAGAATAGCCATTATTGTTATTCCTAAATAGGTATTTTAGACATTTTTATTGGGAATATAATTGCAATTTCTACATATGTACCCGTAGGTATACAGGCAGCTGAAATACTATGCTTTAACGGCTTATACTGAACTTTTCTAATACATCAAAGGTGTAATGTAAATAGGAAAATTGGTGAAGAAAAAAACTATCTATCTATCTAACTATCCTTTATATGATATTTTGCTGTATAAAATTAATCTTTGTAGTGGACAAATGTTAGTATTTGCCACGTTCATTAAAGAACAAAGATCTACGTAGTGTACAAAAACTCTACCTCTCTCATTAGAAAGAAAAGGGTAAAAGATTGATAAGAAACTGTCAATTCATAGAAGCCGATACTAACCACTATACCAAAACAGGTGGTAGACACCTTGTCGCCCGGTATTTTGCAAATGCATCTTGCTACAGGCCCCTTGAAGAAGTCGTGATTACAGGTATCTCGATTCCCGGTTACTGCGTTAAAACGTTCGTCTATATTAAGAGGTTATAATTTTTTTTTTTTTTATGAAAGTTAGTCTATTGAGATATTTTCTTTGTTCCAAATTGTAATATCCTTTTTTGCTCTTACTAAAAAAGTCTCTGACAATTGGTTGTAAATTATCGTATATAAAATTGAATATGACTAGTTTCATTCCCGAATATTGCACTTCAAAAACAAATCCAGAATAGAATGCTTTTCAAAATAAACCTTAATCATTGAATAGGACAAAAGTAACTTCGCTTACTGTATAAGCATGCAGGCGACAAGAAGCTCCATTCTTATCTACACCCTATGTGTGTAAGTTTATCGCGAATATTCTTTTTATGCGATTTTTATTTTTACTGAAGAACAAACAATAGTTCAATAAATTTATTGGTTTTACTACCAGCTTCAGAGATTCCCAAGGACCTAATTGATGGCATGGATGATTTATTTATTTTCTGCATGTTCGCCAGAAAAATGTCGACTTGAAGCGAATATAAATGTTTATTATCCCGAGATGTTATTAAGTGATTTTGAATTGCTGGCACACTCGACTTAAAATGCGTTCATATTTTTCATCTACCATCGGTTGTTGGCTTGTCCATAAATTATAACACAATTGACCGACGGACGCTGCCGCTGCTGTCATATGAGGGTAAATAAATTTTCTAAAAGCATCCAGAACACTGGTCGCCCATAGAGTCACCCCGCAACAGAGTTTTCGTTTAATCTAGTTGAGTGGCGATTTGTCACCGACCAAAAGTTAGTTGTTGTCCGCTAGTTGGTGAAACTTTCGTCATAACTAATCTATCCACTAGCTTAATAAATGCTTTTTTTTTTTTTTTTTTAGAAAGGACGAAATTTAGCAAGGAACACACCACATTCGGGATAACAAAAAGTATGGTCCACCTAGAACTGAGAGGGGGCACTTTGCGGGTGAAATATATTTGTTATGAGAAACTTCAGTTGTATTCAAATTAATAAATTACAGGAGAGTTTTTGATGAATTGAAAATTTCTCTTCCAGTGTATTTTCAAATTTTCGAAAGTAAATATTGAATGTTGTTCTTTCGTGTGTTTGTTAGCTAAGAAAACTTGATTAAAATAAAAAACGTTTGCATTTGTTATATCAGTTTCAGATATTTAGATTAATTAAACAAAATATTTTTCTAATATCCTTGAGTTCTATTATAAACAATAATATGAAGTTGGAAAACAGAAAAAGTTTATATGGGAAAGTTATGCAATGGGATGAACAGTGTATGAGCACAATGAAAAAAGGAACCTACTTACATATACATAAAAACATTGTGTCTAAAAAAATACATACATAACACAATTTCATTATTAAAGGGAATCTTAACATTTAATCGACCCGAAAGAAATATGAAATCATTTCATGACTTTCGCATTTGGGGCACACCATCATCCCCTCGCATATACAACAAATGGCGTGCTAATTTAGTTAATTGCTGCAATTATCTAAATGAGTCAGAGAGAAAAATCAGAGCAATATTTATAAGCATTTCATTGTAAGCTCCCTTTATCCTTCTATACCCCCATCAAAACAGAAACCGGATTTCTTTGTACAAAAGAAAAGAAATATTACAGCAGTTCTCAACCCTCTTTGTTCTTGCAAATGCCCAGAGGAAACCAGTGTGACATGTCGTCCTAATGAAGCGAAAAAAAAGAAAACAATTTCCATCGTTTGTATGAATTAATTAAAAATGAGAAAGCAGAGTGCGTCGGCATAGAGCCAAAAAAAAGGAGGCAGAACTTGGAGTCGGGTGACACAAATAATCCTGCCAGATGATTGCAGGAACATTTGTCGTTTTATACTTTGGTGGAGTTCCATATTTGACATAACAAAATGTCTTGACGTAAAGTGGAAAAGAACCAATATTTTTTTTAGAACTGCAGTTGCTTTCCATATTGAAATCAAGAACTTGATGTTTTCACAAATTAGACAAAAAAAGGCAAATAGAAGAATAGATTAATAAAAAATAGTCTATGCATAAGGAATATATTCTCGATAGGGGTAGAAATAAATATTATATCTGAAAAGTTTCCACCTGCTAGGTGTGCTTCATCGATTTTTTGGGTTGAGAAACTACCCGCAGCAGATTTGTCATTCAAACGCTTCATCATACGATCAAATTGTGAGATACCATCATACTTTCTATTAATTTTTCCTAAATAAATAGTTCGCGTGTTATCATGTATATATCTTACTACATGCATATACGTATGTACATACGTATATAATTTTCGTGCAGTGGAAGAGCGAATCAGACAAGGGTTTAAAGCGCTCAACGATAAAGAACTTTAAACCTCTTCTTGCTTTAATCTTTGGAGCGCTTCATCCTACGTTAAAATCAAATGGGCTGTTTAGGTTAGCAATTTATTCGCGAATATTTATATTGTCGAAAAAAATGTTTCTCGTACCTCAGTGTAATCTGAGAAAATAAATACTCAGGATTTCTTTCTCTATACGAATAAAACAACACGGGTGTCGTGAATAAACTGTCGCATCTGTTTACACTCTATTAAATACTTTTTAGAAATAATTGCAGACGAGTTTAGATTAACCGACATAGATTATGTGAAATTTCTACTTGAATAAAACTGAAAAAAGTGTCGTGAATAAAATGTCCTGTCTAATTTCCAAGTAACTTGCTGACCAGCAACAGGAAGACTTCCACCCCATACAGGGACTGGGTTATAGATATGTACATTCCAACTACTTAAAAAAAAATAAATTCAGGTGTTATTTTATCTACCCTTTTACAAAAGGAAAACAGAACATTATACCGTTCCTAATAAGAATAAGTAAAAGAAGCCCTGAATCACTTCAATGTATAGCAAGTTTCTGGAGGAGACCGAATGTAGTTTTCATTTTAGAAATGAGCAAGAAAGGCGCCATTCATTCGAAGTCATTTAGATAGGTACACGGGTGCACTACCTCTTCACCAATTTCAGTACTTCCACGTTAATTATACGAACAAACTAACGTAACTCTAGATTTGTTTTCATTAATTTACGAGTATACGTAACAATTATATATAATTAAATATACGAGTATATTAACAATTTTCTTCAATCATTGAATCTTGAATGTAAAGAATGTGTTTTCCTTTGTTCAATTCTCCGAACAAAATCATTCCTTACATGTAAAAATTTAACACAATGTTAGGACAATTCCAGGTAGCTTACTAGTTTAAGCATGATGGATTGCGCATAAGAGCTGTAACGTAAAAATGGGAACTTAAGCTTTCTCATGGGATCTAACAATTGACAAGATATTGAAAAGGACAAACTTTATGCGGAAATTAAGTTAATTATCAAGATGTTCTACACTTGAACGACTTGAGGTCCTTCATTAGAGTAAAAACTTAGGTCGAGCCTTAACGGGGGAGGGTCGGCATACATTCTTGTGCTTAGAACGGTAGAAATGTGAATTCTGTACTGTACTCCTGTTCTTCCTTGAATTTGGGTTGACCATTATATTGCCTCTTTTCTCCATTTTTATTTATTCATTGCTTTCATAACAAGGTTAGGTTAGGTTAGGTTGGAGGGAAGTGCACTTAAGTGCTTATCACGGAGGTCATACGGTCCATTGTGTTTCCCTTTTTGTTCTGTGGGACCTATATTTAAAACCTTTGTCTTGCGGTGGTTTCTGTTCCAAACCAGCCTGCGCTCTTTATGAAGCCTATCATGTTCCTAAGTGGAACTTGTACGTGATCCCCTAGTTCGTCAAAAAGCCTGTTTCCCATATGACGGAGGCCGTTTTGAAGATTTGGGCAATCACATAAAAAGTGTTTAATAGTTTCTGTTTCCTCTATATCTTGACAGCTCTTGCAGTGGTCGTGTGTGTTGATGCCTAGCCTAGTCTGGCAGCCATTTCCCCTATCTCTCAGTGTCCTGTTAGCGCGCCTATTAAGATTCAAATTGCTTTGATTTATCGCCAAAAGGCTTTTTGTTCTGTTTTCATCCATTGTCGGCCATAAGCTGCGAGATATGACACAGTCGCTTCTGACGGACCATGCGGAGTTAATCAGTCTTGCCTTTAGGTCTATTTTCCTTTTTAGTTCACCTATGTTTAGTTCGAGTATGTTGAAAATCTAATGCTGATCCCTTGTTAGCTAGTTCATCTGCTGTCTCGTTTCCTTTTATATTGCTATGTCCAGGAACCCAGCAGAGAGTTACGTCATGGGTGTTGCATATTCTGTTCAACGTATTACGGCATCTGGAAAGTGTTTTCGATCTGGCTTCTTCGCAGTCTAGTGCTTTGATTGATATGTATAGTCTGTGCAGCCCTATCAATGGTGAAAACCTCAGCTTGAAAGATGCTACAATCATCCGGGAGTTTGTACGAGTGGTTGATTTTAAGTGACTCGCAAAAAACTACAGAGCCATTTCCGACATCCACTTTAGTGTAGAGCTGAATGTCCTCCACATTAATTAATGTGTTGTAAGTCCCACTCTTGTCTTTCGGGAATAAAAGTGGAGTAGTTCTTGTCGAAATCCATGTAGGGTATGATATAATCTGTTGTTCTGTCGAGATCGGTTATAGTATACCTGTTGAGTACAGATCCGTGTCCATAGGTGCTTTGCTTCCATGCGCCCGATTGTTTGAGACGAATCACACTTTTGGCAGCTGTTTATCTAGGGGAGGGATATTTAGCATCATCTCTTAGCCCACTTGTGGTGTTAACAAACTTAGTGTACATTTTTATACAGTTACTGATGAAGGTTAAAGTAAATATAATCATGACAGTTCTCTGGAACATACACTATATGACCTTATGGTGCATGCATCTACTTTTCAAAATCAAACTGAATACTTCTTGTTTCCGGAATATGCGTATTTCGAGTGATTATATGAATTGTACTTGAAATAAAATTTAAGTATTTTTAAGGATTTTAGGACTAACGCATAGCAAAGCGACTCTTGGTTGAAAGCAATTAAAATAAAATATGCCGTTCCGCGACTTTGTTGTGCGTTGGGCCTTCAACGAGAGTTCCGTACCTTCTTGATATATTTATTTATTGACTATGGCTTATATTGTATCCAGTTGGGACAGCACTTGAAGCTTATTTGCTTTTTGAAGCTTTCTTAGCAGATTCGTTAGAGGTGATTATTGAAATCCAAAGTTATATGCATAATTGTTCGGCTTACTGAAAAACAAGCGGGTGATTGTTAATTGTGCTTTTTATTACCAGGAATTGAAGATATGGTGACAGAAGTAGTGAAGTACTGTGTAATCTAAATGTTTTAGTACCAAAAGAAATTGGAGTCGGGGATGGATTGCCACGTTACTATGATATTTTTGCGCATTTCTTACACTACATCATGATACTGTAATCGGCTTTTGTATCGTTATTTCAGCTATTCGGCCATCTTACCTGCTTTTTCCCAATTAGCTTGAATCGTCACAACCACAAGAAAAGAATTAGTAATCCAAAGTTGTACACGAGATGGCTTAATAAAACGAACGTGACCATTGAATCCAATGAAGCCCAATTCAAAGTCCTTTGCACGTGGTAATAAAATCATCTGAGTTGAATATCCAACCTGTAGGTGATTCCACTGAACCACTAAGAGGGTTGAAAGGATACTGAAATGAATTTGATAAACCTTCTGGGATTTCCCTTCTTTCTTTTTTTGTTTTAAAATGTTTGCCCACTTTGGAATGCGACTAGAATAAGCAATGAGTTCAGTTGTGGGAATGGGCTGTCTTTTTGGTTACCTGTTCCTATTTTGGTCATTGAGATGTATTCTTGGAAAAACAACTTGGAATACTAATGCCATTAGTTGAAGAAAATCCGACAGAGAATAGTGAACATCCAAAAAGGATTGATTTGATGAAGACAGTTGGTTCACTTTAATGAGGTGTTGATGTCAGTGAAGGAATTACGCTGTCTTAAAGTGTACTCATGAAAATCTTTCCTTACATCCCCTATTTTGGTGGATAAATCTGATGGGTGAGCAGATGAAGGGAGCGAAATTAAATATGTATGCGTCTTTTACTAGAGGATAATTCGTGTTCTTGTTTGCCAAAGTCTGGGCGACTATTTGCGAAGATGTTAGCAGAACGGAGCATATGCATAGTTTGCTAGTTTCCTATGTGTTCATTATGAAAATGGATATTTGCTCTTCGAAATATTATATTGGATTATGTTCTGGTAATCTGCATGCGGGTTTATTAAATATCTTTTGACATTTGGACGGGTTCCGACATGGAAGTTGAAAAATCCAATTCTGAGATGAATTAATTTTCATAAGAATCAAATAATACAGATTATACCCCGTCCAGAAAATAACAGGTAAAAACCTTAAAAAATATTTGTCAGGAAGGATAAAACAAAATATACGCTAAACTGTAAATGGCTTATACTCGTACTTAACCATATAAATTATCTCCAGAACATGGTTGAAACATCCAATACCATGAAATAGCATCTGTGTTCAAAAATAAATCTCTACCAAAGCTAGTGCTACTCTCATACCTTCGAAGTCAAGCAAAAGCCTTTCCACTGCACCCTTCTTTAATTCGAAAATTTCCTTTCTGCCTTTTTTATGGGCAAATTGCAAAAAGTTCCAACACTTCTTTGTTATTTAACTATGTGCCTTACATTTTATCTTCGAACATTTTAAACACAAGAGACTAAGATGAATACTGCAGAAGGAGTAGTGGTTGCTGTGGCAGTCAGTGGTCCATTGTACCATCATTACTCATTATTACGGCGCGTTAGAATTCATGTCCCGACCACGAAGAGATTAACTTTTAAAAAATTTATGGTTTTCAACAACGCATTAGGTATGTTTTATGCTTTTATAATAAAACCGAGGGATGAATTTATGTTGTTTTAGACATCTTAAAATATTTTTTTAATGTCCTGCTGAGTGAGAGAGAATGTAGTATAGATCTAAAGGAAAGGCCATTGGACAACA
The DNA here is from genome assembly GCA_963082735.1 of Pocota personata. Classification (NCBI taxonomy): domain Eukaryota; kingdom Metazoa; phylum Arthropoda; class Insecta; order Diptera; family Syrphidae; genus Pocota; species Pocota personata. Next base: position 43,121,558 of record OY720430.1, on the reverse strand, counting down.
AGGTGGAGGTTTTAAGTACCCAGTGGAGAAGTTTTGCGGTGTTAGAGGCCGCTGGAACAGAGGTGTTAAACATTTATTTTTTTTATATTTTATGTTTAAGTATGTGCATTAGTTAGCTATTCTAAGAAAAGTGGAGAGTATAATGACCTCTTTAAGAGTACTTTTACGGTCGTAATCTGAGGTAGCTAATTAGAGCTGAGAGTTGTAAACATATTTTGTAGAATTTTGAGGGCTCTGAATTCTTTACGTAAATGCAGAAGAGTAAGAGTACTAATTATGCTTTGGCTTAGATGGTAGAAGGTAGTCGGTCGACCAGTTCTTCTGGTATGCTGGGATACAGCGTTCTATTGTATTACATAATTAACTATACAAATATCGCGCGCCAATCCGATGTCACTTGATTCTCGTCTTTCGATAAAGGTACTCGAGTTACGATTTGCCAGAATACGGTTTGGTCCTAAAATATTCTGAAGATATCAAATGCTAATAATTTCAGAATCATTTGTCCATTGTCTCAATGATTTATTGTCAATTAAATGGTCAATTGAAGTATGTTTTATTACCGTTTATATTGTAACATGCGCGCTACGGCTCGAGTAGATAAAACAATTATTCTGTGAAATTTATTTCTTTATTTTCTAGTCTATAGAACAATTCAAGTTCACACTATACTATTCTTCGCCTTATTCTTTTCTTACAAGGTCTCTTTCCTCTCAAATCACTTTATCTCCTTTCAATTTCTTAATTCACAAATCCAAACTAATTACTTTTTCTTGTTCACTCTCAACTTTCAATTTATCACCAAATTACAACTTCGCCCATTATCACTTTTCCAATCTCTTCGCCACGGTTCTAAACCAACTGTGTTTTTTTTGATCGCCATCTGTCCTTATATAGCAGAAGTTTCTGATAGCCAGAAACTTCTAGCAAATTCTTCGACCACTGGAACAAGAGAAATAATTCTTGCAGTTATAATTCCCTTTTATCCCTGATATTATTCGTCTCTTTCGTTGACATGAGCTGTGGAGACTTCGTCCCAGACACGAACCTCGAATGAAAGGACAGTACGAACCAAAATTCTGCCAGAATGAAGTCACTTCGGAATTTGTTGCGTCATATTTTTAGGGGGCGTAGTTATTATTATGCTACACTGCCCCCCTCTTAGACATGTTCGTCCCGAACAAGTGCATCCTCATTTCGGCCATTGTATCGACTCAGTCGGTCCACATGAACCACTTTCATTTTGGCCCTCGGTCCTCGCTGGATGCGGTAGACAACATCGTTGATGCGGGTTATTATTCTGTAGGGACCTTCCCAGTTCCGCTGTAATTTAGGTGATTTCCCCTTTTGGCGATGGGGATTATACAGCCACACCAGATCTCCTTCCTGGAATCCTGACGTTGTTGCCTTGGCATCATACCTGGCCTTCATGCGGTCGCTCGTCATCTTAATCTGGCTTCTGGTCCTTTGGTGTATGTCCCTAAGCCTTTCCCTAAGGTCCGCCACGTACTCTTCTTCATTTCTGGGCTCATTGGTAGGAGATCCAAATTTCACCTCACTGGGTAAACGAGCTATTCCACCAAATAAGATTTCGAACGGCGTATGTCGAGTAGTGCTATGCACGGCACTTCTATAGGCCATCAAAAACAAGGGAATCTGCCGGTCCCAATCCCGTTGGTAGTCACCTACGACCTTCGAGAGATGTACGTCCAAAGTCCTATTGAAACGCTCCACCATACCGTCCGACTGTGGATGAAGCGGGGTTGTCCTTGTCTTTTTGATTCCGAGTAGTTGACACATCTCTTGGAAGATTCTTGACTCGAAGTTCCGCCCTTGGTCAGAATGCAATTCCAAGGGCACACCGAATCTGCTAACCCAATTGTAGACGATCTGCTCCGCCACGGTTCTGGCTTCCTGGTTAGGGATCGGAAACGCTTCCGGCCACTTACTGAAGTAGTCCATCACTACGAGTATATACCGATTACCATTGTCGGTTTCCGGAAAGGGCCCTGCGATGTCAATGGCGATTCGTTCGAAAGGTGCTCCCACGTTGTATTGGTGCATCTTACCTCGAGTTTTGATTCTCGGACCCTTGCTAGCTGCACACACGTCGCATTTTCTGCACCAGTCTTCGATATCTTCCTTCGCTTTTAACCAATAAAAACGTTCTCGTACCTTTTCTAACGTCTTATTCACTCCCAAGTGGCCTCCGGTCGCCCCGCCATGCATTTCCTGTAACACCTCCTTGACCCTCGTCCGTGGTACGACAAGCTGCATTACAAACGACTTTCCGTCGGAGGATTCCCATTTTCTTCTCAGAACACCTTCTTGGACATGGAGGGAGTCCCAATGCGCAAAATATGCCTTTAAGGTCGGGCTTCTGTGAGAGATGTCCTGATGATCCGGTTTCTCCATGTTCTCCTTCCAGGCCAGAATCGGCTCGATATCCGGGTCTTCCTTCTGAGCGTTCCGGATCTCATCTACGCTCCAGCCGGCGATAGGTTCGGCTCTCATTCTTTGGATGGAAACCAGCTCCCGTTCTTCTTGACGCGCACAATGTTTACAATCCGTTCTGCATGGTCTCCGGGACAGTGCATCCGCATTAGAGTGGAGTTTTCCTTTACGATGCTGTATTTCGTAGTCGTAGATTTGCAGCCTTTCGATCCATCTTGCGACCTGACCCTCAGGACTCTTGAACTGTAATAGCCATTTTAAGGCTGCATGGTCTGTGCGAAGAACGAACTTCCTCCCGTAGAGGTATTTGTGAAAATGCTTCGTAGCCAAGATCAAAGCTAGAAGTTCCCGCCTTGTCACGCAGTAGTTCCTTTCTGGCTTAGAGAGCACCTTGCTGAAGTACGCAACCACCTTCTCTTGGCCGTCATGCACCTGGGAGAGTACGGCTCCTACCCCGACATTACTAGCATCTGCATCCACAACGAACGTTTCCCCGGGAGTGGGGTAAGCCAGTATCGGGGCATCGCATAGCCGTTGTTTAAGTGCCTTGAAGCTCTTCTCGCACTCAATTGACCATTTGAATTGTTTTCCCTTTTCCGTCAACTGGTGCAGGTTCTTTGCGATCCCGGCAAAATCCTTCACGAACCGTCTGTAGTAGGTGGCTAGGCCCAGGAAGCTCCTTAGTTGGTGTTTGTCTTTGGGGACTGGCCAGTTTTTCACCGCTTCGACCTTCTCCGGATCGGTTCTCACTCCTTTCGCTGAAATTATGTGTCCCAGGTACTTGACTTCCGCTCTAAACAGGGCGCACTTCTTGGGGTTGAGCTTCAGGTGGGCACTTCGAAGCCTTTGAAACACATCCCTTAGATTGTCTCGGTGTTGCGCAAACGTTTTTCCTACGACGATGACATCATCCAAGTATACCAAGCAGGTTTTCCATGTTAACCCTTGCAGGACACATTCCATCAATCGCTCGAAAGTCGCCGGAGCATTGCACAGCCCGAATGGCATTACCGTGAATTGCCATAGCCCATTTCCTGCGGTGAAGGCGGTTTTCTCCCGGTCTTCTGGATGGATCTGTACCTGCCAGTAGCCACTCTTCAAGTCGAGAGTGGAAAACCATCGGGCTTCTGATAGTGTGTCTAGCGTGTCGTCAATCCGTGGCAGAGGGTAGCTGTCTTTCTTGGTGACGTAATTGAGCTGCCGATAGTCCACGCAGAACCGCGTGCTGCCATCTTTCTTCTTAACCAGTACAACCGGTGATGCCCACGGACTTTTGGAACTTTCAATCAGACCTTCTTTCTCCATTGCCGACACCATCTCTGCAACTTCTGTCTGCTTTGCCAATGGAAGGCGCCTAGCAGGCTGACGAATTGGTCTAGTATCACCAGTGTCTATTCGATGTTGTACCAGGTGTGTTCGGCCGTATTCACCGTCCTGTGAGGCAAATACATCAGCGTACTCATTGATAAGATTCTCTGCCATAGTTCGCTGCTCCTGATTCAGCTCACTGGACTGGAGAATCGTCTCTCTCGTTTCCGCTGTCCAAGGTGATGGGAGAGGTTTTGGAGCATCACGTTCAGATATTGTTGCGACGGCGGTAATCGGCGTGCATTTTCCAGTCACCTCCCCTCGCCTTAGTTTGACAGTGTGTGGTCTTGCGTTCAAAACTCTTACTGGAACCATGGTGTTCTTTGGTTCGACTAACGTCTTTCCCACGATGTAGTCGTGAGAATTCTTCTCTGGGTCTGGTTCTACTATGTAGAATCGGTGGCTCCCAAGATCACCTTCCAGCTTCGTCCAAATGATTGTCTCTGAAGACGGCGGCAAAACTTCGTCTTTGCTGATGACTGTCCTGAGAGTTACGGCATTCTCATTTCCGTACACCATCGGAATCTCCACATTTCGATACCTCAGTACTTGCATCCCGATGTCCAAGATTACTTCATTTGCTTTCATGAAGTCTACCCCGATGATGCACTCGTCGCATATATCTGCCACCAGAAACGCATGGGAGAACGTCAGTCCTGCCAGAGTAATCGTAAGACGAACTTCTCCAAATACCTTCGCCATTTCCCCTGTTGCAGTCTTCAGGCAGTAGCTGTTGGTGTTGTGCAGCCAGGAGCTTCTGACGATATCTCTTCTTACAATGGAGGCGGTGGCACCTGTGTCGATGGTGGCTACGCACTTCTTCTTGTTGATTAGTGCCTCCACTGTCAGGCTCTTGTTACCCCGTTTGGTTTGCGAAACTTGAATGGTGTTCCTGGGGGCCTCGCTTCCAGTAACCAACTTCTGCCCCGCGAAGTTGGTCCTTACGCATCTCCCGACTGCTGGTTTTGGGAAGTCTGACCGACAGGATGCTTCCTCTCTGCTTCTCCTACTTCCGCAATGTGGACAATTTCCTCGTCTAGGTGCACTTCTGCACTGCCGTTGTAGGTGTCCGGTTTGGTTGCAATTCCAGCAACGGATTTGACTTCCGCGAGCTCTGTCTTCATCCATGACGGCTGTTCTCTGGCATGAGCATTCCACGACGGACATTTCCCTGACACGGTGTATTCCCTGGTATGCTTGGTCCGCAGCCTTCATTGACAAAGCGAATGCCAATGCCTCGGGGAGTGTTCGCTTTTCAGCCATCCTTACAGCCATTTGCAGTTGTCTGTCCTCTATGGCCTGAATAAAAGCTTCCACCGCCATTTCGTTGATAAGCTCCTCACCGGCTTTAGGGTATGAAAGATGGGCTAGTCGCTCTATATCCGCTTGCAACTGTTGGAGCGTTTCCCCCCTTTTCTGGACTCGACTACGCAGCTGAACCCTGTACACCCGCTGCATGTGTTCATCCCCAAACCGCATCTCGATAGCCTGAACCAGAGAATCGTAGTTCTGCTGTTTATCTTCCGGGATGGTCTGCAAGAGCTCCGCAGCTGGACCCCTCAGTGCAAGTGTGAGTGCAATGGACTTCTCTTCATCGTCCCAGCTATTGGTCATTGCGGCCGCTTCGAATTGCCTTTTATAAATTGGCCATGATGTTTGACCATCGAAGATAGGAGGCTGCATCTCCTTTCTTCTCAGACCGTCAGTGGAATATTCCCGTGCTTTCTGTCTCTTCACGTTGCTGAGCTCCTTAGCAAGATTTTCGACTTGCTTTCCTACTATCTCGAATTTCGTATCCACTTTTTCAAACTGAGTCTCTATCTTCCCGAACTGAGTTTCATGTTTCTCAAAATTTTCATCGAATCTAATTTCGACTTTTTCGAGTTGCGTCTCGACCTTCTCGATTTTCTCTTCGATCACTTCGAATTTGGATTCCAAGTTCTTGTTTTGCTCATCAAGTTTACTTTCCAGAGCATCTAGAGAATTCTTTTGTTCGTCCATTGCTTTCTTTTGTTCGTCCATTGCTTTCTTTTGTTCGTCCAGCTTAAGTTCTAGCGAATTCCTTTGGTCGCCCATTGCTTTCTTTTGTTCGTCCATCGCTTTCTTTTGTTCATCCAGCTTAAGTTCTAGAGAATTCTTTTGTTCGTCCATTGCTTTCTTTTGTTCGTCCAGCTTAAGTTCTATAGAATTCCTTTGGTCTTCTATTGCTTTCTTTTGTTCGTCCATGACTAACTTAAGTTGCAGGAGCAGACTTGTTATACCCGGGTCGGCTGCTGTACTTGCTGGTTCCTCTTCCACGTCAAACTCTACGTCGTGCGGATTTTCACCTTCCTGCGTTACTGCTTCTTCCAGACGAATCAGCAGGGCATCTTTTCCCCCAGTTGTGTCGAGGTTCCGCTTACTGAGTTCTGCCTTTAGTTGAGTTATAGTTAGTTTTCCCAATTTGCGACCCATTTTGCGCAACTAATTAACTCAACACAGAAATCGTTTTTTTTTTTTTTTTTTTTTTTTGTGCAATTTCACGCCACGGAAATAGTTATTCACAGAATAAGTTTTATCCCAGCTTCTGACACCAATGTAACATGCGCGCTACGGCTCGAGTAGATAAAACAATTATTCTGTGAAATTTATTTCTTTATTTTCTAGTCTATAGAACAATTCAAGTTCACACTATACTATTCTTCGCCTTATTCTTTTCTTACAAGGTCTCTTTCCTCTCAAATCACTTTATCTCCTTTCAATTTCTTAATTCACAAATCCAAACTAATTACTTTTTCTTGTTCACTCTCAACTTTCAATTTATCACCAAATTACAACTTCGCCCATTATCACTTTTCCAATCTCTTCGCCACGGTTCTAAACCAACTGTGTTTTTTTTGATCGCCATCTGTCCTTATATAGCAGAAGTTTCTGATAGCCAGAAACTTCTAGCAAATTCTTCGACCACTGGAACAAGAGAAATAATTCTTGCAGTTATAATTCCCTTTTATCCCTGATATTATTCGTCTCTTTCGTTGACATGAGCTGTGGAGACTTCGTCCCAGACACGAACCTCGAATGAAAGGACAGTACGAACCAAAATTCTGCCAGAATGAAGTCACTTCGGAATTTGTTGCGTCATATTTTTAGGGGGCGTAGTTATTATTATGCTACAATATCTTCAATGCAAACCAGTTTTAATGAAAGCTTCGCGAACTTATTCAAGTAAAGAATAAACCTTCCCATGCAAGGAATCTGTTTTAGCTATAATCACGTTCTTCTTGTACTTAACATATGTATTCAAGACACCAAACCATTTCGTTGAATGTGTTCACATTAAGTAAGACATAGTGTTTAATTGAAATAGTAATCACCGAAATTGCAAGACACCATTATGAAGAGTTTTGTTATCTCACCACCTTTAAAACACAGTAAAACGCTTCTGTCAAGTGTCAATTATTTATAAATAATTCACTGGAAAAATTAACAGCAATGTGTAATGTAAATGGGCGAATTAGCTATAAGAAGTTGTCATTATTGCTGTTCTTAAATAGCTGATTTAGCCATTTTTTTTTGAAATTAATACAAAAAAAAGGAGGACTCAAATCGGACGAAGTCGAACTTACGGTTGTTGGAGTAACTATCACCACTATGAAGGCGTTGCTCTTGGCTACATAAGAAGTCATACCTTAATTCCATAAAGGGAACAACTATCTTCAGCCGTCCAGAGAAGAAGAAATGCTCAGGAAATTCGTTCCCCAAAGTTCACTAACAATGCTTAAGGCCAGCTTCTTGTGAAAGACGACAAAATTCTCTACAGATGTCGACAGTACTGTGAAAGACTTCTGAACGAACAGTTTCCCCGGGTATACTTTCCAAGAGCCGCTCCTAACCATGACGAAGTATCCGGCATTACTGTCGAAGAAGTTAGGAAGGCGGTTAAATTCCAAAAAAAAGAAAAGAAAAGAAAAGCGGTTGGGCCAGACGAGATATCCTCTGAGTTCTGGAAAAAGATGGGAGACATCGGGTCCAGATGGCTCATGATACTTATCTCCAAACTTATGAGCGGTGATCCAATGCCTAATCGGTGGAGGGAAAGTTATCTTCTTCCTTTGCACAAAGGAAAGGGCGATACGCGAAACTGCGATAACTACCGTTCTATCAAGCTGATGTCCCACAGCATGAAGATCGTTGATCGGGTATTAGATGGCCGACTGCGGAAAATAATACGGCTATCTGATGACCAGTGCGGGTTTGTTTCGCGTAAATCAGCAATCAGTAAAGTATAAGGATCATAATGGAAAAACATCGTGATTGCTTAAAGGACTTGCATATGGTGTTGGTTGATTTTGAAAAAGCATTTGATAGACATCCAAGAGATCTCTTATAGGTGCCGCTAAGACAATGAGGAGTTCCAGAAACCTACGTGCGCATGATCATGGACATGTATGAGGGAGCAAGGACAAGAGTAAGATGTCCCGCAGGAGTCACCGAAGAGTTCCCAATCAAAGTCGATGTACACCAGGGAAGCGTCCTCAGTCCTTTGCTATTTTTTGCAGTAAATGATTATCTGCTTGAAGGAAAAGTGACGGACCCCAAAGTGCATCAGTTATTCTTTGCTGACGATGGAGGTATCATAAGTGAAGATCAAACGTCTCTGCAATGAGCACCTGATGTATGGGTGTATGTTTTGGAGGAAAAGGGTACCGTATTAGTTCAAAAAAGACAGAGTATCTGTGCTGCCCGTTGTCTGATCCACACCGGCCTATTCCAGACATTTACTTGAATGGAAAAGTGCTTCCCAAGTGCGAAAAGTTCAAATATCTGGGATCTATGATCAATAGCGAAGCAACTTGTGATGATGACATCAATCATCGTAGGGTGGATGAAGTGGCGGGAAAACTCTGCTATCTTCTGTGATCGAAAAATGCCCCCTAAGCTGAAAGAAAGGCTCTACACCGCAGTTGTATGTCCGGCCCAATGCTGGACAATGTACAAAACGTATGAGAGCAAATTAACGGCCACTGAGATGAAGATGCTTCGCATGACAGCAGGAGTAACAAAGCTTGATAGAATAAAAAATTCGAAGATTAGAGGAAGCCTTCATGTAAAAGAACCCATCACACGCACGAATGAGCACGATCGGCTCAGTTGGTATTGTCATGTTCAAAGGAGAGAACCATGTCAATCGCGCAGAGAAGGCAGACCAGAAAAAACTGGATCACACAAATGCAAAAACACCGGCATTTGATTGGCCTCAGTTACGAAGTGATCCGAAACTGGGAAGCCTTCCTGAGGTCAAACTGACAAACCCCACAGACGGACCAGTAGGGATGCAGTAAAGTGGGAGGGTTGTGATCCTTCTACTCCGGATTATAACCTCGCCGTAAGGAAAAGAAGAAGATACCTGTATTCCTTCCTGATGTGAATTGTTATTTTCCGCGTGTACTTACGGTTTTATTGGCATTCCGATTGGAATTGAGAAGCTCCTAAATGACGCAACTTTAGTCGTGGAGCTGAAAAACTTAAGAAACTTTTGCAGCGTTATTCATAAACCATAATCAAAGTTCCTAGTTTAGTTAACGATAAATGCAAACTTCAGTATCTATTAAATTTTTGTCGGACATATACGTAGTCAAAGTTGATTTGATGAAGATGGACAGTTTTTCGAGCTGCACTAAACATGCAGACATGCTAAATAATTTCAATAATTCAATGCGTTCAAAGAAATATGCTGAACAGTGATTAAACTTTATTTAACTTTACAATTTTATTCATTCTTATATTCAATTGCAATTTTTATTCTTATTTTCTTACGCTGCTATCGGTACAAAAAATTGCGCAAAGCCAACAGGGGGCCTCAGCTATTTCATGCTAAATATTTTGCAACACTAGAAATATTATATTAAACAACAGAAACACTATATAAATATATGCTTTATTAACATTCACAGATGCAGCCATATCCTAAGTTGTTATGTTTTAGACTGAAATGAGTGGAAGAGAAGTTTTTCAGTGTACTTTATAAATAAAAATCTACTTATGTAAATATTCATTAAGGAACTGATAAATTTTCGTATATTTTGTTACTATTGACAAATAAATTTATCTTCGAAATAAATATTTATTTCATAATTGGTTTATGATTTTTTGTTTCTTTAAATTTTGTCAATTATAAACCTAGAATTCAAAAAAATGTACGCAAGATTTCGTCTTTCCCATTATCCAGCTCTGTTTACTGGAGCAGATGAGTAACTTGTAGGGCATTTATTTTTAGACCACGACTTTCATCTTTCTGCCCAAAATTTGAGTTTATTTGATGGAGAGTAAAAGTAAAAGTCGTCAACGTAAGACAGGTGTATGGATCTGAAGTTCCATTGGTAAACTGCATAATGATAATAGTTGATACCTCTTTGGTTAAAATAATAATAATAGCATTTTGGCTCTAACAGCCCTATACAGGACCTGTCCTGGCTTCTCGCAGCCATTCGTGCTATGCCCCGCACGAGTGGTTGGGACCTATAGTTCTATGCCGTTTCCGAAGGTCAATTTTTTCGATTGAGAAAAGCTTCTCATGATAAATTTTACTCTCGGATGTTTCTCAAACGTTCGCGAGAGGTGAAACCGTGAGAAATTTTTTTCGTTTTCTTGGATTCGAAACTTAAACCCCCCGCTCAGTGATAGCGCACTTAACCACTGAGCCATGGCGCCCACTTTGATCAAAAGCAATAATGTTGAAACTGTTAAAGCCTTTTTGAAACACATGAACAGTCATCGATATTAGAGGTAGCAATATCAATATGCCTTATTGGTTGAGAACCACTGGTCCACAGGTATAAAGGGAAAATCATATGTTATGTGCAGGATGGTCCTTAATTGTTGGGTCACAGAATTATCCCCTCGTCTATGGAAGTTATACCGTGGTAGTAATATCAGAAAGTATTTGTTATAGTTGGTTGTTCTTTATGGTCAGTGATACTGTTAAGAAAGTCTGTGGTCACAATCGTGCTTCGTTCCCCGTACGAATAATCTTGCTAAAGAAGGACGAAGTCTGTTGTCACCCACATTTATACTGACTTTTTGTTACTTTTGTCAAGAATTCAGTGCCATGGCCGAGGGGTCTCTAAAATAAGGATTTTTTCCGTGCTATTGGTGCTAGCCAGTGCTATCGTTGTGCGGCTAAGGTCGCAATTTGCAACAAATTGGTCAAATTTCCTCCATTTTCGTAAGTTTTGCGCTCTTTTACGATTTGTAAAATAATTTACTAATAGGATTCACTTACATTAGAATTTTGAATTTTTTCCATATTATTTGTCACTCTTCTTAATTGTAAAGTATGAAAATCCGGTTAGGTGCGAAGCTTGTTATTTATAAATAAAAAAATGGTCTAGTAACTAATAGTTTTTCAAAGTTATGACCCCTCTCCGACCCCTTTTCTGATTTATATAAATGTCACTTACAATTAAATCCATTCTTTCATCGATGACAGCATTACTGACTTCTCTTATTCTTTGAAAATTCCATAGCGGGTATACCAAACAGTGGAAGCCTTATAGCCGCAATTTTTTATTGTCACTTGGGGTACGAAAAATGGAGTTGAGCTTAATGCTCTGAAGAGTAATACTAAGGCAGTAAAAACAAAAATGGAATTGAAGAGGAATTAATACTTGGCATGTTCGAATATATTAGAACAGAACTTCCTTGGAATCATCCAATTCCTAATGCCGCAAATGGTGGTTCTAACGCTTCGGATTTCCCAAAAGACTTTGCTTTATTCTTTCACCATTAAAGGACGGCGTGAGGGACTTAATGGACTTAACTTTACTTTATTTTCAGGTAGCTAACAAGAAGAATTTGGTGACCACAATGCAATATTCAGTTTTAACTTATTAACTACAAACAGCTCAAAATTCTGGAGAATTTTATGTGGGAGACTTAAGGTCCCCCATGCGTCTTTTAATAGAATTTTACTCCGTCCTTTAAGGGTTGAGGCTTATATTCGCCTGGAAATTGAATGTTATATGAATATATGGTAGCATGGGACTCAGAACTAGCGTGTATCACCTCGTCAATATTTTTCCTTTCCTGACCAATATTCTTGTACTCTTTACTTGCGCCTGTAAAGGCATTTCCTGAAAATGTTCGATCTCGAGATTTTGATCAAACTTGACATTACTATGATAGAGGAACTCAATAAAGTGGGTCTCTCAATTCTGTCTGCCTGGTTGTGTGTACGCACGAGTGAAGTCTAAACGGCTGCCCCTTTACATCCTTTTTCTGCGACTTTTCAGAATGCAATATTTTGGACAATCATTAGTTACAAAAGCAGTAGAGTAGCTGTAATAGACACCGTTTGTTACAAAGCTAAGATGATCATTGATTTTAGCTTGCGTGTTCGAAACGAGAATGAAATTTAAATCCCATTTTCAAAAGTTAAGCGATGTCGTATATCAGAAATATTAAAGCATTTAAATGATGCTCAGATAATGGAAATGAAGAAAACTATTGATAACATTATATTGACAAAACAAAAGTACGCATTTCTTTATGCGTGAAATGGAGCCATAGGACTTCGGAAGATACCAAGAATAGGATTCCGATTTCCGAATTCGGCGATATTGTTCCACTTCCTATAAGAATCTAAGTATACGACTCATGGACAGAATCCATCATTTGAGTGGGTAAACCACACAGAGCATAACAGAAAGATGTCCAGTGCCAAGCAAAAAAGTGAACTAATTCACAATTCTTTTATAAACTTTTCTAAATCATAGATGAAATCAGAAAATGATTGTCATTGGAATGACTGAGACCGCCTATAAACATTTGTATAACATACACTTCAACAGTGTTATGAATACAAAAAAGTTTACACTATAGTCGATGACACAATGAATGCCGAGACCCATCCGTTCTGGCTCTCCAGGAGCGGCTATGCTATGCAGCGCCTAAAAACAAAAAGGTTCTATACGCTCAATAGTTAGAACAATCACCGGGTTACAAATGGCAAGCTGATTTCAACTTGTAGAAGCTGCGAAGATGAGGAAGATTCAGCTTCAACTATTCCATTCCCCCGCCCTAGAATGATGTCAAGCTGCACTAGGATCTAAAATTTTTGTAAGCTTGGCATCAAAAACAGGATCTTAGACATCCAATATGCTGAAGTGTATAATGAGCGTAAACTTGTTTACAAGCCAACTGAAGGAATTCATAACGGCCCTTAAGGTTTTAGAGTAGAAGTGATGCGTGTCTAATTAATACATACTTCTGTCTTAAATTAACGAACTCTAAGTGATCAAAATAGAACAGCTATAACTTAAGTCATCAAGCCAATTCAATTCAATGAATCGTCCCCACTTGAGCACTAAAATTTTGCAATTTTCCGTAAAATTCTATTATTAAATTTTCCTTGTATTTCCCATGTGTCATGTTTACTCCTCTTTCCATGAATTTTTAACAATTCCACTGCAACAACAATTCCCAAAACTTCGCCACTAATAATCTACCGACATCAATAAAGGACGCTTTCTCCCACTCGCTGATGTGCACCTTTGTAGCTTAGAAAAATTCTGGAAAATTATGAAAATTGCATTTTCACCTTCACTCCCACTGCGAACATCACGGCTTCTTCTTCTCATTCGACCGCCCATTCACCCTAAAAACAATAAAATTGTAACCATAACTTAAACAATGATTTGTTTTTATTGTTTTAGCATGCTGTGACTCCGTGAGTCTCTAAAGCCCTTTAATTTTGTTCCGCTGCTCTTTTCTTTGCCCCAACTCTAGGAAGCTGTTTTTTTTTCTCATTTTTTTTTTGTGGTAGAAGTCCTTTATATTTTTATTACCTACCCGCATCCAACTTCAATCAGGAGTTTAGCTAACGTTGTCGCTGTCGTCGTCATCGTCGTCGTGAGTCGCACAGTGTAGTCCGCGGGGGAAACCTTTAATCTGTGGCCGAAGTCTCGAATTGCTCATTTATAAATTTTTTATTAGACATCCTGCAAGGACCAGCCGCGAAATCAACCATCCAACCAACCAACCGACCGACCACCCGACCCCTATAGAGCGTGAGCTCAGATGCTTGATGCTCGTCCCAGAGTCACAATATCCTCAGGATCGTTATGAATTTCGAGGGCTTTCGAGCAAAGTGGTTTTTTTTATATGACCTTTTTTCTTCAGATACATTTTTTCCGGTCTTCTGTTGCATTCTCATTCACCCTTGGAATCCACGGTATATTTTCATTTTTTTATTCATCCAGACTTTGAAGTAAGAAAAAATTAGAAAGGAAAAAATTCAACAGAGTCCTGAAAATTGCTCATTTTTTACGATACCCAGTTGTAGTGGTGGAGAATTTGCCTCGATTTTTAAGATTCCGCAGGCAGGACCGAATGGGAACGAATGTGAGACTAAGGTATGACTAAGGTTGAACCTGGTTTTGAAATGTTTACAATTCCAAATATTTTCACTGAGCAAGGAAGTTGAGAAAGGAAAAAAATAAGTGAGGATTTTTTTTATTCTGATTGTAGCAGGAAAAGGTAATCACTCTCTTATATCCTCGGTGTACAATGGAGAAATGAAGAAATTATTTTTGATTGGCATTTTGCTAATAAAAGAAGATCGTTAAGTTGAAAAGTTATGAATTGTTTTGATGTTGAGACTTGGTATTTGTGGAAACCTCGTGCTTCCGATTTGTGTTTTTTTTTTTTTTTTTGTGAAGAGTGCAACAGTGAGGGGGAAGAGGAACCAAGGACTGATATTCCTAATTTGCATATTCTTTCTTACTTCAGACAACTCAAAAGAATAACAAAGTTTGAGAAAGATATTTAATTAAACGGTACTGCTTGATATCATGGGAATACTTGTGAGAGTGCTGTTCCAGAAATACGTTTTTAAAATGTTGGGGGAATTTTGTGACGATAGTAATGCATTTGAAATTAATAGAAACTGTAAAACGTAATAAATATCACCCAGTTTGGCTTCAGCTACTGATTGGTTATCGTGGAGTGGTGTATGAAAGAAAATCGTATTGCTGCAATAGTGCTGCATAAGAGATGGAACAATGCTAACCAAATTTGTGAATTCCTAACACCGCTGGTAATATCAACACTGTTTTTATACGGGAGCGAATTCAAAGAAATCGTATTGGAAACCATAAAAAATCTCGTGAGTGGATATATCCACCAGATGCATGTCAAAGCTCATTCGGGATGATTTCAACATGAAAGCCCTTCGTCGGTCAACTGGGCATCTATTGACGTCTAGTTTTAATGTAACTAGGCTTGAAAGATGCAAGCGACTCTTGCACTGACATGCGGACAACCGCCACGAAAACATCCTTTCTACGGACGAAAAGATTTTCACCGTCGAGGAATATATAATAATATATAATAATAAAAAAAAATATAATAATTTTAATAAACAAAACAATACAAATTTATGCAAGGACATCTAAAGAAGCAAAAAATATAGTTCCTACGGTTCAGCGCGGCCATCATCTTACTTCGGTAATGGTTTGGTGGGGGGTATCCCATCAAGGAGTTACTGCTCTCCGTTTTTGTGAAAATGGAGTCAAAACTGGCGTAAAGGTTTACCAAGAAGATGCCCTAGAAGACGTCGTTAAGGGTTTGACGAATAGCTTTTTTAATGGAGCAAGATAGGTTTTAGAACAAGACTCTGCTCTGTACATGAAGTCAAAAAGAACTCAGTAGTAGCTTAGAAACAATATTCCTGTTTTTATTGAGGATTGGCCTTCAGGAAGCCAGATTCTAATTATCATTTGGATTATTGTTTGTGAACAGTATTGGAAAGTATAGCCTGCAAGATACCCCACCGAAAAAAGGTGGTCACTTTGAATAAACTTCCTTTTTTTTTAAAAAAAATGCTTACTCTTTAAGAAAATACATTTTATAAATATTAGTCCAAAAAGTGTTGTTGTTTAATTTTTATTTCGCTTAACAGAACTTATGACTAACTAGGTACTCTGAATGACTTACATACATGGTATCTTATATTTTATAATTTATATCTTATTCCTTGTATCTTATATTTTATACATATAGAAAAAAAAAAAAAAAAAAAAATAAACAATTTTTAGCAAAAGTTTCTTTAATCTATGACTTGCAACAGCTGAGTAATCAGCAACCACCTAATGAGGTTCAGCCTTGTCGTGAATAAAAACTCCCTCAGGATTTTTCCCACGTTCGAAATACTCCTATCGTGAATGATGTTCGAATGGCGGAAAAAAATTCCCTGGAAAAAAATAGCGATCGTGAATGAGAATACAGGGAAATTTTCAATGGATTTTCCCTCGGATATTTACGCCATTATTTAGTTGGAGTACATATTTCTGAGAAGCAACACGCAATTTGGTTACTTTTTGCTTGAAAAGCGAAAAATTTAAATTAAATGCAATGTCTAATACAACAAATAAACAGCAATTAGATGTTTTAATTAATTTGATGGAAGCTAGTCCAGACATTGCCAGAGGATTTCATAAAAAAAGGTAAAGATGATATTGCCCGATTCTGGAAAATGGTTGAGAGTGAACTTAAGAGTGTAGAGCCGCCATCAAAATCCATTTTTGAATGGAAAAAGGTAATTTATTGTATGTATGATTTTTCATTGTATTATACTATTATAAGAGTTTAAATTTAGGTTTGGAATGATCAAAAAAAAAAAATACGGGCGGAAAAAGGCCGCTACAAACTTGCAGATGAGAAATGGTATTGGAGGAGGTCCAAACAAAGAGTAAAAGTTTTCTCCAATAGAAGAAGCAATTTTCAAACTAATCGGAACGAAAGAAGCGGTAGGAGGAATACCCAAAGCAATTCCATTCGGATTACCTTCCTCAAAAGTAAGTACAGTTGGAGACGCACACAAAGAAAATCATGAGCCGAACCTTGAAGCAGATCTATCCATGTTATGCGATGAAGAAACTGAGAAAAACTGAAGTAGAGTCCAATCTTGAAAAGAATAGCTGTCTATTAGAAATAGAAGATATGAAAATGCAATAACTTTAACCTATATAAACATTCAAGTTTAATTATGTGCCTTAAAGTGTGATTTTTTATTTTGAAATGATTTTTTTTTTATACAGAAAATTTGTGTTTTTTATTATGTTTTACAGATATTTTTTTTTGGTTTTAAATGAATGGAATTTGTTTGTTTTTTTAATAAAGAAATATTTATTTCTGTTTTGTTTGTTCTTAAAGATTATGTTTTATAGACAGTTTCCAATATCTTCTCTAATCTGCTGAGCTACTCTTGTATACTGATGCTTGGGTATGGAAAGGTTATCATCGATTATCTCCGCGTCGCTTTCTGGTTGGATTTAAAGCAATGGAACTTCAGTATGGACTTTATAATGAATACAAATATTGTGCAACGAGCAGCATACATTTATTATTTTTGCAGCTTTTTCAGGAGCATAATACAGCTCTCTGGCGCCAAGCAAACATCTCCATTTGTTTTTTAGTACGCCGTTGACACGTTCAATAACATTTCAACAACGTGTATGTACCTCATTAAACTTATTCGCACTTGAACCTTCTCCTGGTGTTCTCTGGGGGGGTTAAAAGCCACGGCTCTAGTGGATACCCAGCGTCTCCTAGTAAAGAATTTATTCGGTTTAAAAACATTCTTATGTCATTTTAAGAGCACACCTAAGAGCCAAAAATTGTTCATCCCACTTAAATGATCTTGCTCCATGCTCACCCTAATTTGGCTCACATTCCAAATAAAAGAATCGTGGCAGGCTCCAGGATGTGTTGCATAAACGTAACGAATTTTCATATCATTATCACATACCTAAAATAAAATTCAATTTACCATGATAACAAATTTAAGACTAAAAACAACCACTCACAAGCAGAACATTAAGGCTGTAAAATCCCTTTCTGTTGTAATATAAATGTTTGTTTGCGGAGGGAGCAACGATTCTCACATGTTTTCCATCTATGCATCCTACAACACCAGGTATCCTGTGTTTTTCATAGAAGGATAATGCAGCTTTTCTTTTCTCTTCCAATGTTGTGTGCATAGTTATCCATATTGGGCACAATTATGTCTCAAAAATGGTTAAGACTTCTGAAAGGACTTCACTAAAACTTGATTGTGGCAAGCCAACATCGTTGTCTTTCCCAACTTCTTTTTGATAGCCGCCTTCAGCAAAAAAGCGTAAGCATGCGTTTAATTTCACTATGGGAGAAGTTTCAAAGGCTTTCTTAGGCTGTGGCGAAGAAGCTGTTAACACATTAAGTAGATATTTGAATGCTGGTTTATTTACCCTGAAATATTTTTAAAACCTAAAAACGACATAACTAATTCCTTAAAAAATTAGAAAATTCCATTTTTACATACAATGATTGTGGTAGTTCCATCGGATTTGAACAATCTCTTAAGCTTCTTCTGATTGACCGTTGCCGCTTTACTTCCATCTCAGCCACAACTCTTAATGCTATGCTATGCATTATCTATAATAAAAATACTTCTTTCACAAATAAACTGATTTCTTTTTATATTTCTGATTTCAACCAAAATATACTCGTAGCTGTCAAAATCTTCGACATTAATTTCGAATTCAGGTTTTTACCCTTTCAATGTGGCACTTCTGTTTCCGAGGGAAATCCAATTCGAGGGAAATTGGCGATAGGGGGATTTTATTCCTGGGAACAGATGAATTCGAGGGAAAGAAATATTCCCTCGGAATTCACGATAGGGCTGATTATCCCACTGCTCCGACGTTTAGTACTTTTCCTTTGAAATGGAGGAGAAATACTGTTCAAACAAAATGCGTACATATGCCTAATATTTAGGGTTAATCCGACATTCCACTTGTGCACATATTCTGTATAATAAGCTGAAAGTATTAATTCGCATGATTGTAATGTGTTAAAACGTTTATATTAAGATTAAAAAAAGGCGACGTTGTGAGGCTCAGTCAGTATCTAATATTACTACAAATCGACCGTAATTTGGTGTTAATTTTATTAGGATTGATATGCACATTTGAAAGGAAGTTACTACTGAATTTGAATTAATTCTGGAATATAATAAATTTCTGAATTTCTAGGTCACCTCATGCATCTTAGAGAGTCAACCATGCCTACGAGCACTGCATAGTCAGCTTAGTCTCTAGCTAGTTCCTAGCAGAGACTTCTCTTCGAGCACCACACGACAATTCACTTGTCGTCCATATGATATTATATTTTTTACAGCTCCGGGATTCGGAATCAATCAATTCATAGGTGTGATATATGCTCTTCGATCCATCGCAGTAGTTACTGGCCATCCCATTTTTTTAATTAACTTGACCCTGAAGATTGGCTGACACTGCTACCTGAAAGTTCTTTTGTGTCACGGGTACAATTACCCAAGGATATGTACCATCTCCCTAAGGAGGGTAATCTTGTCCTTAATAGAGTAGTTTGTGAATTCTTCGAGAGTGAGTATCTCTTTTGAGAAGATACGCCTTCTTAACCAGATAAGTGCCGTACATTCGCAGAGAATGTGCTGAGATGTTTCCTCCTCTTCTAGGGAGAGGATTTATCCAATTTTTCAACACTATACGAAATAGATCCATATTAAATGAGTCTTTTCCGATTTTTCAAAACTCGAGTGCTGATATGTGATTATTGTTCAATGCCATATTACTATCGGAACTTTAAGTTTAAAAAATCAGTTTAAATAAAGTCAAACTCGAACTCATAAACATTATTCGTGAACCATTCTCAGGAAAATCTATCGAACCGCATCAACACAACGTCTGAGACTTTTGCAGCACATCCTAATTTTTACGTGCGATAAGCCTTCTTCTGTCTACCTTCTAACCTCTCACAGAAAATTCCTTAAATTTTCCCAAAAATGCACAAAGACAAGATGGGGTTTCGAAAATAAATTTTTCCGCTTAGCTAGAGAAATTTTCACGGCACCTTGTTCTGGAGTAAAGGATGCTGGGCGTGATGGTGGTAGAAATTAATGTTATTACTTTTGTACCCGTGCGCCTTCAGACACCACACTTACTCGTATAGTCCTTGTACATAAATAAGAAGATTACGTTGTGGAAACTTGTAAATACTGCCACTGACTACGTAGGCAATTTCCGTGCACAAACAGCCCTGATAACATGTTACTTCTATATCGCAATACCTACCTACTTACAATTGTATGTGTGTTGTTCGGTTTGCCAAAGACTCGTTAATTTCCGCTCTGCATTCGCAAAAAAAAAAGAATCCAAAAATCTATCCTTTGCATTTTCCGCAAGACTATTTCCACTGCCACAACTCCTACAGCCTGTCACTCTTGCTCTCTGCTGTGGCTTATAAAATTCTAAAAAGGATTGGCCCACATTAGCCGCCTTATGTTGGGGTGGTATTTGGTGAGTGGTGTTCTCATACAGTGTTTGGGTGTCGATTTTGCTTGTAAGACATTTTGACAGTGCAAAAATTTGAGTCAATTTGAAAGCTCCGGAAGGGGTAGGATGTTCCGAAAGGATTTATTCTTGATGGAAAATTCATTTTTCATTTGTGGTGGTGGTAAATTATACCGTGTTTTCGACGCGCGATGTTTGCATAAAATATTTGCATGTCTGCAGTATTTTTGCTGTTCATTAGGAAATACTACTTTGCTTTGAGGTTTTATTTACTTATATTGTGGGGAAGTAGAATTGCGTACCTACTTGCAGTACCAGTCGAATGGATATACAAAAAATGCAAGCTTCTATCATATATTGTCGATTTAAATTTATAATATCAATTTGTAAATATATTAACTTTGTATTTATATCTCTTCTTGAGTGCATAGTGCAATAAAGAAGTTGTTGCATTATGCAGTTTTAGAAAACGATCATTATTTTGTATCTACACCTGGAGAACTGTTCGAAGTCGGTTTCAGTCAAGACTCATTAGAATCCATTAGCGACAAAATTTAAAAAAAGCAATACGAGTAGTTTTCTTACAATTCAAAGAAGCAAAACTCTAAAGCGAAGAGGATCATTTCAACGAACTAAATGCAAAAAAGTGCAGATCAAGAAAAACATAATCACTTCTTCAATGCAAAACACAGACCCAAGACATGAAAATTTGAAGGAAATTTGTTCATTCCGAGGTACAGATAGGCAAGCTGACTGATAGTCAGATGGACATTGTAAGACCCACTTTTTGTGTTTTTCTATGGCACTTTACTGCCAAGATTGATCAAAATCTCGGAATTTTAACGAAAATAATACTTTAGCAAGTAAAAATACTGCGTAGAAAAAAGCAAACCGGCGAAGTTTCTCAGTTTCCAACACAAGAAATTCGAGACTGAAACAACATCCGGGTAATTGTTAACAAAACCGAGCGTTGCTTGATTAGTAGTTATTAACTTATGAGTATTGACTCTCACAAAATTAACGTGGAAAATGTTTTCATTTTGGGGGTTTAGCGACTAGAACCGTGGCATAAAATATCAATTTTTAATTAAATTTGAGATAGAAATGGGCTGAATTTCAATTGCCGGAGCTGCGAATTTCCGTTTGCATGTTCAGTTCAAAATTGTGCGGCCTCAAAATCAACATGGATTTGTAATGCACTATGTTCTTAAGAAATCATTTTGATTTTAAGGCATTCGGTCTCGAATTCTATTTGGTATGGATGAGGTCTTTACTCTTTATTTACTTTTATTGCCGATGGCACTACAGCTAGCACTATCATTTATATGCGGCTTTCAATTGCAGATGTACGACTTAACCATTTTAAGTGCTGAAAACGTGAGGTAAAGTCGAACTTGTCTCTTTTTTTTACTAATATTAAGACCAATTTAGATACATAGTTAGATTAAATGTAATATAACCTTAACTTAACCACTGGTATATATTATTAATTGCAACACTGATCCAATTGATTCCATAGCCAAGACTTAAATCTTTCTGAAGATTTTTTCATAGTCAACGCGGTCATTACATGCAAAAGAATGCCCACCAAATAATCTGACAGGGCAACTTTTACAAATTTTCATCATATATAATTGAACTTTAATTCAATACAGTGGCAGCCATAATAATTGAACCGAAAACATAAGTACTTAGAAATTTGTTAACTATTGGGAATAAATCCATCCATCTTCAAAAAAGAGTGAATTATTTTGACGCTCGCAAATTTAAGAGGAAATGCACACGAGTCCGAGCAAACCGATCAATTCCATTTATTGTAGAATATGCATGGGTAAATAATCGACTCGCCAGTCGCTTTTGACAGACGTACAACTGTGTAAAACTCGTATTTTTATGACCACACAAAATCATTGCCAAAAGTGCTGTCTTGCAAATAATTTTCTCAACCTCAAGATGTGTCTTATCACAGACAAGATGTGCTTGACTGCTAGACTTCGGTTAACCGTCATGTTCTTTTGTGTAACACCTGCATGGCATCTTGAAAATGACTTCTAATTGCTAACTTCGCAGCTCTATAATGTTAGTCTGCCCACTTTTGTTTTGAATTCGTGATAAGTCCTGTGAGCTTTTAGATAATGTCTCGCGCTCCCAAATAGTGTATGGCAGTTAACATATTTTAATTTCAAAAATGCCAGCTATTTCGATGTCCACCACTGTAGGTTTTACTCTCAATCAGCTTTCACCGTATTGTCTTTTTGCATGTCTAGGAAAATTCTATACAGAACAAAAAAAAAAAAAAATAAATGGCTACATCGGAAACAATGCAACAATAGATATCCTAAATGGTAACAGTTCTAACGGAAGCCGACATACTTGTTTCAATTTTAAATAAAATATTGTTACCAGGAAAAAAGCGATCCTTTGTTGCAAAAGGGATGTTTTGTCCGTAAAGTAGAACAAAACCAAGCACAGCAAAAGCCAAACATCCTTTTGAATCCTCTTTTAGTAGCCACATACGAATATGTGGAGGACATTGTTTTATCCTCAACAAAAGCAGATTTTTTTTTTGTATTATTATTGCATGCATGGAATAAGAAACTTTGTATTTCCACTTCCACATTACAATGACCAAGGAAATGTAAAAAAAATTTAGTTAATCCTTTGATTAATATACAAATAAATATGTGTAAACTAATTAAGCAAAATGGATATTACGGAAAATTTCGAAAATTTCCAATTTTGATGAACTCAAAATTTTCGGAATTTTAAATTTTTACTATGAAACATTTCTGTCTATGAGGAAGGATATTCGAAAGGGATGAAACATAGAAAAGGGTTAAGTATCGACCCATGGAATAAAAATCCAAAAAACATTCTCATTCATTTACCCACCCGTCAACAAGCTTTCAGCCGGCGCGCGGTAAGGAATAAAGTAGAAAACCTTATTTTAATTTTTAATATAAAAATCCTTTCTACAAGATAATAAAACTCATTAACGCAAAAGGGTCTGGTCCCATGGCATTGATTTGCATAGGGGTAAATTAAGAATGCTTGAAAAGATGTGAGCATATACATATACCTTTGTGCATAGATACATATTCAACTGTGTAGTTGATGAAGTGCCGGAGAGGAGATATAGATTTACGTTCGTTGATCCTTTCCCAAAAACAAATTAAATTTAAAGTGCTTCGGTGAAATTTTAACTCGAAGTGCGTTCTTGGTGTAGTATTACATATTTCTGGAAATTTTGTGTAAGCACATTCATAATTTTGTGTATAAGATAAACATTTAGTAGGTACTGTAAGAAGGACAAATAAAACTTATGACAGAATTTGTTCTTTTAGTCCGATCTTTTGGCCTGCTTGGATGGATTCAAATTGAAGGAGGAAACTCAACAGATATGTGCTGTATCAAGATGTGAATATTAGTGCATGCTTTAGAAAGAAGATTCTTCAAAGACTAAACCTCCTTCACCAGTTCAAACACCTTCTCTGAACGGTATTCCATTAGATAGGTATTAAATAAAACAAACAATATTTCTTTTTTTTTAATATTTAATATGCATAGGTATTTATTATATACATATATATATATTCACTTTGAAGTTGGCAAAAATGGACGCACAACAATGGGAATATCTTTTGTTTTTATTATATTTGTAAGGACCGGGGGCACTTGTAGGAGCGGTGGCTGACCTGCAGAATTTGGGTTTACCACTTTAGACGATCCCAAAACAGTCAGAAGGGCAAAAACGAAAACCAAAACACTGAACCTTAAATTCATGATTGACTATAGAACAAAACTGTACTGAACCTTTGAAAAGTTGTTCAAGCTTTTATACTCAGGAAGTCTACATAACTAAGCCCACTGTACAAAGAAACATTTGCACATGTTTTTTTTTTTTTTTTTATTTTTTTTTGTTGGGAATTTTGTGTTTCAAATTTTTGGGGAATCTAGTAAGTTTAAACGTTCGACAGAAACCAACTAATATTTGTTCAAGTGTCGCATGGGCATTTTTGTTTTGAGTGTTTGAGTAAAAAATATAATCATTTGACGTCTTAATCGTTGTAAAAATAGAAGAATAGAATAGTTATTTGATGAAGCTGGGGTTGAAAACTATAAAAAGTTAGCAAGTAGATCGCAGTTCATCTTGCACGATTTCTCTATTCAAAAAATCTCTTTGCAGCCTTCAAAAGTATCCCACTAGAGTATTAAATAAATAGTTCTCCCTATTACATTCAACGTCGAATATTTTGAAATATTTTGCAAGAACCAAAAACTTAAAATTTCAGGAAAGCGATTGTCATACATTTTAAATACGTACAATTTTTAATTTTTCTTTTTCATAAAATGCGATAAGTCACTTAATAATTAAAAAAGCGTCTTGTTGTATTTGGATCATTTGGATAACTCAACAATATCCGAACATTCCTATTGACTGAAACTGTGAACGGCATTGTAGATTTTATCTGATATAATTTTTCCGCTCCATCAAAAGAAGCAGCGCAGTTTTCCAAACCTTTAGCTTTCCACCAACATTTAATAGAGGTTTAAATACTAGCTAAAATAGATGTACCGTGGCTCACCACGTGAAGGTGTCTTAACAGATTGTGCATGTTAACTCATCGAATGGCACTCATCCATTCAATCAATTCTTAAATTATGTAATGTTTTCAAGAAACCATTTTTCAAGTTTTATCATTTAATGTACCCCACTCAATTTGTGTATGAAATCAGTGACCGAAATTAATTAAGTTAAAAAAACGTGCAATAAACAAAATTAACTACAAGTCCAATTGTATTATAGTAACAAAGAATCACTTGAGCCCTTGAAAATTTAATGCTTATAGCACTTAAATGTAGTCAAATAAAATTTTAAGACCAACTTTGTTCTTTGTAATCTACGCTCTAATTAGCTAAACAAACTGGATTAATTTAAGGGATAAAAGAAATTTTTTAACTTAAAAAAATAGTTAGCTGCACGGCTAATCCTTCTGAAAAGGATCGAACATTGTGGTCACCTTTACATTTGTTTAACATTGGTGAACTGGGCTGTTCTCTCTGCGTTTATGAACTACCGTACATACATACATTCAAATAAATCCTCTACGTCTTCGATAAACAGTTTTATTTATAAGTTTATATTGATTTATAAGGATGATATTTTTTGCCAGTGCGGTATTCGTATTCGAGACGGAATAGCTACGAAACTTGTTATTAACTGATGATAGTAACTGTACTGGTAAAAGTGGACAATTGTCTTTACTTTAGATGGCGCTGTAGTCTGGGACGGATCTAGGCCTCAACCAACAAGCGTCTCCAACCTGCACGTTCGGACCACTCTTCTGCCTGTCTGTGTGAGTGGATTCCACTGAATGGCATATTTTGCAATGGAGTTGTCTTCGCGCCGTAAGGTGTAACCGATCCATTTCCAATTTTTTCTCCTAATGGTGATATCTGTAGGTTCTGGACCGTTCTTTGATAAAGCTGTTTGTCAGAGAAATGGTTCGGTCAAAAAATCCTCAAGATGATACGTAGACACCTGTTTACGATGATTTGCAGCAGCTGTGAGAGTATACAGTCGTGTCATACACTACTTTGGACTAGCCTTTATAACAGCTATGAGGTTTTCTGGGGTGCTTCTCCCGCGCAAGACCAACCATATAGCATCTCGATTCAATCTACTGAAAGCCTTCTTGCAGTCGATAAACAATATATGCAAGGGAGACCTGTACTCGACTCATTGTTATTTGATGATCGGCAAGGTGTTAATATGGTATAACGCAGTGGAATCCGGCGAGAAAGCCTGCCTGTTTGACATCGAGAGTTGAATTTATATGCATATACTTCTCCAGTAACTGTACTCCATAAGGTTACTTTTTTTCGGGAGCTTGATAATCATCCCTTTCTTTCATTCATCGAGGGATTGCTCATTTTTTCATGCTCCACAAATGAACGGCTGAAGTAGTTCTGCCGATGTATTTGACGCCATTTGAAAAAGTTCGGCAGGACTACCATCCATGCCTACTGATTTGTTTTTATGAAGGAATTTAATCACTGTTACTATCTCCAAGCTATTGGGAGGTGTGGCAAGTATTCGGGTATTTATAAGCAATTTATTGGAATTTCGGATCATAATGCTGTCATCTAAGTCGTTGAACACTGGTGCAAAATGTTCTCCCAATCTCATGAGCTGATTCTCACCCGAGAACAGTAGGTTGTCGTTTAAGTTCTTCACGGGTGTTACTTGGAGCTCAGACTACAAGCACGTTTATGTACGTTTGTCACGTCTCACGCTACGCTACACTGTACGGTCTCTCTACCGCCCAGGGTGCTGCAATCCGAGCATTGAGTAACATGTGCTGCTGAAAATCATTTTTCACAGCGGTCCAGTGGTCATTCATTTTCCCCTTTGCTTTTACGGCAAGATGATCCTCGGATTGTTGGCGCACTATAGTATCCCGAAGCTCGTCGGTATTGTACCTGTGTATTTTTATCAAGTTGCTTTTGACGGATGCAGTACGAAGGCGTATATGAGCAAGCCATCTTCACCTAAGGCGGACCTCATAAGTGGAATTAAGTGGCAGGAATTCTTTAGGTCAAACAAAAAAAAAAACCGAATTATGGGGAAAAAAAACCCCTAAGTCCGTAAAGTAGAACAAAATCGGATCTAAAGGTGCCACGCTATAACCCTTAAAAGGTTACAGATATAATGTGGTTTGTTTTAGCAATTTTGGAAAAATAATTATAATAATAATAATTAAAATGTCAGGTAGTGCATGTCTTTGGAAATTGTCAAACCGTTCGTAAGCTAGAGCGGGTCAAATTTAAACAATAAAGTAAATTTTGTTCCCTAATTTTT
Organism: Pocota personata; assembly: GCA_963082735.1. NCBI lineage: Eukaryota > Metazoa > Arthropoda > Insecta > Diptera > Syrphidae > Pocota > Pocota personata. The sequence goes on along the minus strand of OY720430.1, from coordinate 43,094,525 downwards.
TATTTAAAATTGATTACCTTAAAAAGTTTCCCTAATTTTGTTTGTATCGAAGAAGGAATTTTCATTCCCAAAAAATCTATACAAACTTTTTTAGCTCCGAATAACGGGAAAGTGCTTAGAATCATTATTTCTTAACATGAATTTAAAAAAGCCTCAAATTCAAAGAAAAAAGAAAGAAAGACCAATTTTTACAGGACTGCGACATTTTATATCTTTATTTTCTTTATTTTCATTTGTATCTTACAGATCCAACTAAGTGTATCTGCGCCATTTAATACAAAATTAAATAATAAAAAAAAATTGTATCCAAGGCTGGAATAACAGAGTTTTGGGAAGCATGAGCATGGGAAGTATGAGCAACTGTCAAAATGTTCGCGAAAAGTGCAATTTAAGTATTATAGTACTCGTATAAGTGAGCTCCTCCTCAAGCTTTGGACTCCTCGTCTACATTATGTATGTTAGAATCATGAAAAAAAAAAACACTGGAAATGATGCCATACACTTATTTCCTTAATTAGGTAGAACCGATCACTCAGCGATTTGTATGTGTTCATGAAATGAACGCGCTCAATGTGGAATTTTTATTTTTGAGTTTTGGTGATGATTTTCTGAATATAAATTGAGTTTTTTAATAATGGGGTATGAGTTGCCGGAGCTAGAATGCTGAAACTAAGATTTTTTGATTAGATTTGTCCGAAAGAGCTATACCTACTATACATAGGTCCAAGCACTCTCTCCCTCCCTAATAATATATTTTTATTTTAAGGCGATCTATCAGTCAAAAGTTTGATTGTCTGAAATGGAATCATAAGGAACGATGCATACAACTGTGTGAACTATGAAGCTTATAGGTTTCTCACAATTTTAACTTTCATTTTACGAAAAAAATGTAATAAAGATCAAGTAGAGAATTTCGAAGAATAAAGATTATCATCTATGTTTCGTAAAATTAACATTTGACTACATTTTCGCTTAAACAATCATTTAGACGTTTTTTCCCATAAATTAACTTTGTATGTTTATTTTTATTTGATATTGTTCCGTGAGTGTTGGTTATTTTTTAAGAGATTTCAAAGCCTGATAAGGGTTCACGGCCATTGCTTTAGGACATCTTTACTTACAAAATTAACTTTCTAATATATGTAGTTTTGCGTTAGTAATCTGAACGTGTTAGAATGAGCAGAATTTCCATCATTCCTGAATTATGAAATAAAAATCAGTCATTTCCGTCGAAAACTGAAATTTTTATTAATTTTGAAATAATGGGCTCAATTTACTTTTTTAAACGTTTATTAAAAAAAGTATTTCCAAGTGCGCAAACCGGCATTCAAGACGGTTTGCGTAAAATTCGTTAGTGCTCGGAAAAATTTGAGTAAAGATTTGAAATAAGTATTACACCTTTACTTATCATTCAAGCAAGCAATTATAATTTTTGGAAAAAGTGTGTTCCCTAGTGTAGTTTATTATATTTCTACCCTCATTGTGAAAAATATCTTCTACCGTCAAGATAAATCCATCTTTGATGTCTTAGTGACATCTTTAGAGGTTGTAATCGCGCTCTTAGCCTTTTAAGACACATTATAATTCGAGTACTAGTCATTTGCTACAACAAAACTTTCACCAGTATAATCTACGCAGATTTTGTACATTTTTATAATTCAAGTGTACCCTAGAATTGAAGAAATACACACATCTTTACCTTTACAAGTTGATTGTACTAATTACCCTACGTGCCGCTTTCTATTTATTGTTATCTCATTCAAAACTACTTCTAACTTATTATTTCTATAAATTACACTTTCAGCCAAATGCACAGCTTGAGCCTTAAGATCCCTTTCACATACCAACACTACACCATCGTAATTTCACTATGCGATTGGAATTATTTGAGAAATGTTCGCATTGAAGTTCCTTCCACTGGTAGTTCTATTGTGAAAATGCCAAAAAGCTGGTGTAGTGTCATTATCCTGAATTACATTCACAGACATTTACACACGTTTGTACTGTCATACGTAGAGGTTGAGTGGTAAGATGGAGTTACCCTTCCCCCGTTTTGGAAAAGAAAATATGGTATTTCTGTGAAAGCGCCATAAATTACACCGTTTGTGCGATTTTCTAAATTCAAAACGGCATAAAGTATTCAGATAGCGTTTTGACAGGAGTCCTTGTGATTAGCATTCTATAATGGGTTTAGATTGTGGCTTTTATTGTTGTTGCTGTTGTCTTCGATGCGGGGAGCTTGAGGTGTGAGCAATCTCTTTGTTATTGATGCATATGAAAAGGGTTCACTTCTGCCAAACGTAATTGCTTGAGAGGGTAATTTAAAGTGTTTAGAGAGTTATCAAGAACGGCATGGAAAAGTAATAATTTCACAATTTAAAATGTATCCACTCACTACTAATGGAGTCTATTTGAATAGAAAATTTGAATTTAAAAGCTGACGTTTCACGTTAAAAAAATTATCAATTTTATTAACAGTTTTTTTTTGTGTAAAAGCCATATTTTAAAAGTTACACGAGCTTAACGAAAACCTCTAAAGGCGATACTTCGGCTATTTTTAATTGTTTTCTTATTTTTGCTTTTCACCCATTTTGTCCTCAATAGAGGAGGGAAATGTAAAGTTGCAACATTCCAGCACCCAAGAGCTTCTAGAAATCGTGAAAGGACACCCACACATTGCTCAGCGTGTAAAGTTTCAAGTATATAGAAACAAGTAGCTCATGTAGATTGTCTTATAAGTTTACAGGGATTTATAAATTGAATAAGTGCCTATTTCAAAGATTTACTAGATTAAAGTAATTTTGGATTGTACTCCAAGTCTTTTTTTTTGCCGATATCTCATAAACGGCTGGATTTTTCTATGTTCTACACACTGGTGTTTTGCTTATATCTTTTAAACCAAGAACATTTAAGGACAGTCAGGGTCACCACGCTTTCCCTACTGATTTTTATAACTTTGTGTTCTCCTCCCATCTCTAAGCGTTTTCAAGCAAAATAAATAAAAAAAAAAATCATGTAGGTATGTGGATATTATGCCCAATAAAGCTTCATGGCATTACAAACTGAAATCCTACCAACATCTAGTACCTGGAAGTATGCTACCGAATGCGATGAATTTCAATTTTATTGCATATCACTTGGCTTTTTTGTTAGCTTTAACTTATGAGTAGAGCTAACGAGGTTCGTTTTATCACATATAAAAAAAAAGATCTACAAGAAAGAACAAAAGACCGAGATTAGAAACTTGATTAATACAAAGGGTATTTAATAAATAAATAAATATTTTGGCGCTAATAGCCCATACAGGGCCTGGCCTAGCTTCTCGTAGCCACTCGTGCTATGAGCCGGGACCTACAGTTTAGTGCTGTTTTCGAAGGCAATTTTTTCAATTGAGAGAAGTTTCTTATGACAATTGACCGTGAGAATGCTTTTGTTTTGTTTGTATTTTCTAGTGTTAGAACCACTGAGTTGCGGCGTCCGCAAAGAGTATTTGTTGGCTGTAAATAGAATATGCGGTTTGTTAAAGTACGTCGTAGTAAAGAGGATACGTGTAAGAATATAGAGTAAGTAATGTTATTGTAGTTCTTTTTTTTGTAGGGTATATTTTGGTATGTTAAGATGTTATATGAGATAGTGAGGAGTTCGGTGGTTTGTTAAGGATTATTATGTTATTTTATGATATGTTTGTATAGGTACATAAAGGTATGTGGTGGTCTATAAAGTCTTAAATTAGTATTGAATAGTAGTAAATACAACCCTATTTAGTAAATACAAAATTTACCATAGTCCTTGTTAATTTCTAACCTTCGACAATATTCGCATGTTATAATTATTTTTTGTCATTTGCAACAAGGACGACAAGTCTCCTTCTACTTTCTTTCCTGTCCCCATAATTAATAGCTTCTATGTAGCTCTACAGAGTTAAATCCTCACTGAGTTTCAGTTAGCGACAAAAAATGCAAGGGAGCTCTACATAGATGAGCGCTTCCCTACTGTCGCGAACTTGCCGATGCATAAAATTAATAACTCGGTTCTTGCATACATTTCATCCCTGAGTAAATCCACTTTTGCGAGTTTTCCATATCTCCTCTTGCACTCGGTAAGCTCCGACAAAGTCAACCACCACACAGATATGAACATTTTTGCGCAATATTTTCGTGAGAGATACTTTTTCCTGTTTACTTATTTCTGCAGTGAATTCCTGCAGAGGATGCATTTACCAGGTAAACATTGTGCTCCATCCTCGTACTCTTAATTACCTAATTAAAGTTAAATTACATTGCGTGCTTAGACACATTAAAATTTCACAATGTATGAGCATGAGTAGCTACAGCAATAAATTATGTTTGCCATGCTTCCCCAGCAAACAAACAGTAAGTGAAGGAGCACATAGCACACAGCAAGGACTTTTGTGCTGTGCGAACGCTATATCCTATGCTAAGATGTCTCATCTACTTGTCTACTGGTTAATAACAGTTTTCTTCGATTAAATTAGTGGAAACGAAGGTACCAACGTTTCTCCTTTCCCTTAGCCCTGCTACCTCTAATGATTGTCTGTGTCGTATAGGATATACCCCGGGTATGATTTAGTGTCACGGATGAGCTACCCTTTTTCGGAAGTCATTGCACTCATCACCTGTGTAGGCGGTGAAGGTGGTGATGTTGTTAAGGGGGAGCCGAGGCTCTGAAGCCATACATTCTTGTCAGCACAAATTTATTTTCGGAGAATTTTATTAGACAAATAACTACCGTGTTCCACTGTGACAAGGTTCCATCGTGTGACGACAGTGGTTTCTGTCTCTCAGCGTATCACCCTGGCAGACTTTGTGATAAATATGAAAGCATTGTACTTTGGCTTTGTCTCGGGCAATTATTATTACAATTAGCTAAACGGGCTGGAGGCTGATAATAATGTGTCTTCTTAACCCCGGAGAGTATGTCTCTCTTGGTTAAGAATTATGGGACGAGGTTGACACAAAATGAATTTGCGCGGTAATTAATCAAATGAGTGGTGCCTTGGTGGTGTAGGGGTTACCTTTCTTTGGAGAGCGATTACGGGTTAAGGAGGTCTTTTTTTCGGTCTTCTCTGTGGTTCTGTCTAAGTGATTTTAATTGGCCCTGTGGAAGTAATTATGGATTTATCTTAAGTGATAGATTGAATGCTTTTTTATACTTTCAAATTATGTAAAGGGGATGGGCTCTAGTGACTTGCCTATTAGGGCAGTAAAATGTCGTTTTTTTGGTATCACTCCATTGAGATTTTTGGAACATCTGCCATTGTAGTTTTTATAGTAGTGGTATAAGTCTGCTACCAGCCTTGATGAGCCAACGATCAGATTTTAGTCCGAAGTCTTCTATGTACGGAGAACTGGTCGCCTCTCTATGCTGTCGAGTAGATGAAGAGATTTAATGCTACGTGAAAACAAAACTCAAGATTAGGTCTAGCTTTAAATTAGTAAATGGGAAGTATTTCTGCCATAAACAGGTAGCCAAACTTCATGGACGTTAATTTCGAAATTTTGGATATGTGTTCGTGCCATGTTATACCAAGGTTGACTGCGAAGATGCATGATTTCTTTGCGTTTGATGTTTTGGTTGTCCATTTGAAGTTGTACACTAGATGTGTTCTTTGCAAAAAGGAATTTGGTTTTTCTTCGCTTTGAAGTGAAATATGCAGATAACTTTCCTTTTCCCCACTTCAAGAATTTCTGCAGTTATTCTTTTAATGAGAAATTTTGTCGCATATCTAACAATGTGAGGGATGTGGTATGTTGTTTGAGCAAAACTATAGATCCCGTTTTTTGTCCACTCCAGTAGATCATTGATATGGAGTGGAAATGGTGAGAATTCTGGGGTTCATTTCTCAATTTGAATTTTAATAAGCTAATTTCTTATAGAATGGAAAATTTTCATTTCAAAACTCGAGCAACCATCAAATTTTTGGTTACGCTGAAGTGCGATAGTCGTTGGTGCCTTAAAAAAAAGTTTACGGGGATCGATCGCCAAATCGTACAGGCAGGGAGAAGGTAAAAGATGATCAACGCTCATGAAGATCATCAACGTTGATCAACGTATTCGAATGTTCAAGAAATGTTGGATTAGAATCGATGATTTTCTGTCACGGAAATGGCGTGTAGCTTAGGCATAAGTCAACGTCCCAGCCTATTATCCGACGCAATCTCGACGTATTGTAATGGAATTTTTCTGGGTTGCAGGCAGGCTGACTGACGGGCTGGCTAATTGGCCGGGTTCATCCGATTATTTTATATTTCCAAAAATAAAAGAAGACATCAAAGGGAATAGATGTAAATCAATAAAGGATGCTGAACGAATTGTTTTGAGATGGTTTTTGCTGTTATATGCTGCATTTTATAGAAAAGGTCTAGGGAAGTGACAACAACAGATGCAAAAGTGTCAGGATGTGGGCAAATGTAATTTAAGAAACTTATAATGTGTGTTTGGTTTTACCAGTCTCTTTACTTTTTGATATAATTTCGTTTGTGGAAATGTGAAGGAGGTTTTACTTTCCACTTAAACAAGCATTGCAGTCTATCGGGGGAATAAATAATCAAATTTACTTTGGAATATATCTATTTAGCACCACTACAATTGGAAGACAACCCAGACTTTTGGATAACTTATATATTTAAATAGCTTTTCAAGAATTAAATATATTAATTTAAATATCATTACTGTCTTCAGAAACTAATAAAACTCCTTTTGTCGAAAGAAAAAATGAAATTACATACTCCCATTTGATGCTGTTGCATTTGTCTAACGCAACCCTTCCATTGATGTAAAAGTATATCCGAGGAGAGCTTTTTTTTCGTATAAGAAAAATTATTATAAGGGCTGTCTACAAAAGTGGCGTTTAACAAGCCGTTAACAAGTGCCCTCCAACAGAGCAATGAAAAGAGCATACTCTAATGGAGAAAAGGAACACAAAAGTAGGTATTCGACATTCCCTTTTGTTATTATTTCATTCGAGTTTTCCATTTGTAAATTAAGTGGCAATTAAGGGATTTTTTTTTTCTCCGTCATCTAAATTTGCATTCTCGATTGATATTTGTATCAAAAATTACCTATTTGTCTACATTATTCCTTTATACGAACTCGAAAAGCCTTTAAAAAAATTAAAGGGTAGAAAAAACAAACCTTTTAAATTCGCTGGGAATTGGAATTTAAAAAAAAAATTCTGAAATATGAATCGCGAAAATATATAAACCCCACCTGACCCTAAATAAACAACAACAAGTGAAATCGAGAATATGAATCGGGGGGATTCGGGATTGGATGTCAGAGAAAAAAGAGATTTAATTAAATGAAACCAAAGGAATCGACCCGAAAGACAAAGAATAAACGTTAAAGAAAAAAATAAATAAAAAAGTCGAAAAGCTACGAATCATTGTTATTGTAGTGGTTATGGTAGCTATGGGTGGTAGTGGTCGGAACAATTTAACGATGGTGGGAGAAATTAAAAATATTCAAAACAACAGAATTTTACAGACAATAAATCAAGTTCGTGAACAACACAAGGTATTCGTTAAGGGTAATTTTTATTCAACAATGGTTATTTGAAAAAAAAAGTTCTGATTATGAGATTGGGGTTATTTTTCTTGGTAGAGGTTTTCAGGATTCATGGGGTTAACTATTTGCTCTAGATCATTCCATACTTTTGTGACATTTTATTCCTTGGACGCAAATGGCCTGTTGTTTGCTAAGTATTGGTAGAGACTACGAAAGCAAAGAATAAATTGAGGTTTTCGGATTTCTTTCAGCTACGTATTCATTTATAGTCCAATATCCTTAAAATCGTAGATAAGGCATGGAAAGCCATTGCTAAGTGTGTATTTGTTTTCGAGAAATGATTTTTCTAAAATTTAAAGTTTGAGTCAGGTTAGGTGTGTGGATATGTTCATATGTTAAGTATGCACATATGCTATCAGACGACGTACCAGGTTTTTGGTAAAGATTCAATGTGAAGTTGATGTTCCTGATGTTCTAGACTTCTAAACATTTTAGACAACAATTCAACACGTAACTAGAAATTGATCAAATATCAACGGGAAGACATATACGTACAACCTTTTATCCCTTCAATAAAACCATTTTAGTACTCTATGCATGTATACGTATGAAACAACTTCGAAATAATTTTCCCCACAAGAGAATATTGGACATATGAAAGAACGACAAGAAACTCCAATGGGTTATCGGTATATACAGATGGCTCTCAGGGGAATCAGGGGCTTTTGTGCTAACCCACGGATTGAACTTGCTATTCACCTAGTACCATTTGTAACAGTGTTCCAAGCAGAAGTCTTTGCAATTTTTAAGGCAATAGAAATACTCGCAGAAGACACCAGCGAAGAGAGGCATATCGACATCTGCTCAGACAACAAAGCAGGAATTAACGCGATCACAAACCCCATGTCGAAATCACGAGTAGTAAGAGAGTGCAAAATTAAATTGAACTTACTTGCCAGGCGCAATGAAGGTGTACCGGCAAACGAAAAGGTAGATGAACTGGGAAGGAAAGGAGCGAGTAACATAGAACTGAATCCTGAAAAGACAATAGGGGTTCCTCTGGCAAATATCAAAACGATAATCAATGAGAAGATACGAGTTCAATAACTACTGGACGAATCTAGACCCGTGTAAAGTGGCAACACAGCAAAAAGGGCTGTAAACTCAAGCAGAACACAGTTGACATTGATGGTGGAACTGTTAATAGGGCACACCAATCTCAACAAACAGACTCGGGCTAGCTGATACAACAATTTGCGCCAACTGTGAGGAGGAGGAGGAAGATATAGAACACTTCTTTTGCCACTGCCCTGCAACAGCGAGGTTAAGACTAAACATACTGGGATTCCCAAGGATACCGGATCTAACACAATTCAGTAAGAAAGGAATCGGTGATATAAGGGTATTGGAATTCGCCAGGCGAACAAGACGATTCCCTGATCAAACATACGTTCAGACTCGGGCTAGCTGATACAACAATTTGCGCCAACTGTGAAAAGAAGGAGGAAGGTATCGAACACTTCTTCTGCCACTGCCCTGCAACAGCGAGGTTAAGGCTAAAGATACTGGGATTCGCAAGGATACCGGATCTAACACAATTCAATAAGAAAGGAATCGGTGATATACGAGTATTGGAATTCGCCAGGCGAACAAGAAGATTCCCTGATCAAACATTCGTTCAGACTCGGGCTAGCTGATACAACAATTTGCGCCAACTGTGAGGAGGAGGAAGAAGATATAGAACACTTCTTCTGCCACTGCCTTGCAACAGCGATTTTAAGACTAAAGATACTGGGATTCCCAAGGATACCGGATCTAACACAATTCAGTAAGAAAGGAATCGGTGATATACGAGTATTGGAATTCGCCAGGCGAACAAGACGATTCCCTGATCAAACATTCGTTCAGACTCGGGCTAGCTGATACAACAATTTGCGCCAACTGTGAGGAGGAGGAAGAAGATATAGAACACTTCTTCTGCCACTGCCTTGCAACAGCGAGGTTAAGACTAAAGATACTGGGATTCCCAAGGATACCGGATCTAACACAATTCAGTAAGAAAGAAATCGGTGATATACGAGTATTGGAATTCGCCAGGCGAACAAGACGATTCCCTGATCAATCATTCGTTCAGACTCGGGCTAGCTGATACAACAATTTGCGTCAACTGTGAGGAGGAGGAAGATATAGAACACTTCTCTAACACAACTCAGTAAGAAAGGAATCGGTGATATATTGGAGTTCGCCAGACGAACAAGACGATTCTCTGATCACTATACGACATTTTGATACTCTCCATGATCCTAATACCTACATCCTCTCTCAACGCATAATACTCACACCACAGCACTATTCTTACAGTTCGACAAACGAGGGGAACACAACGGGCCCAATGGAGGCCTTAGTGAAGAGCACCAACCAACCATACGTGTGAAGTAAGTTAAATTCTCTCTTGCAGGTCACTAGTCTATTGGTCCTTATTATGCTTATACATTTATACATACTTTGTTCAAAGAAGTGGTCCTGTCTCTGTCGAATCTGTTGTCCACGATCTTAAACACCAAACCAATTCGCCCATTCGTACTATATACCTGCCCAAACAAGTGCACATTAAAAGCAAAGCACACTCCACCTCAGTCCGAATTAAAGGAATTTGGCTATCGGACTGCCAGTATTTTACAGAAGTGTTCTGGATTCGCTATCAAGCAAACTTGTGTTTGTTCCCTTCCTCCCCGCCCTTCACTGATCTGAGGGATATATTTCGAACGCTGAAGTGATGAAAGACTTCAACAAAGTAGATTTCACCAATTACTCAAACATTTCAAAACTGCTTGCTTCTTTCATAAGGAGCTGGGAAGTTTGTCAGGCACGTAAGCACGATCCAACGGTCAAATTGGAATATCTTCATTAATAGTCAAGCCGTCGTCCAAGTCATACATCTGACTTAACTGGTAGAAATGCTGGAATGAACCTGCTTGGGGCCTAAGGTTACTTGCGGTAAGAGTTCACATTCTGCTAGGAGTACATAGACGTTTCTTCTGTTCGATACAGTTCATCGTAATGTATCACAGTTTTTCAAAAACTCTGGCCCAGTCTTGAAAGTTCTACTTGGCTGGAACTGTTGATTTGTGTTGATCACGCGTAGATTCAAGAAAGACTGCCTTAATGGAAACACTTTTCACTAGTATAAGCAACAGCTTCGACAACAATTTCGGCATTCCTGAATCAGTTTACTTCCTTTAAAACCTCTTACATATCAGCATATTATTATGTAATTGTAAATGTCATAAATTTCAATTACCTCATGTTAACAGCATTATTAAGTATACATTCCGTAAGTAAGTATTCCCTTTTAGAAAATGGCAAAAAGCTCTTAAAAAGCCGCGCCATTCCTTAATGCACCATCTACGGTGTACGTATGGTACACTTGTTCCATGTCGTTCCATTTGAAATTCATTGTTTCTACGACGGAAGAATTACATGATAGGAAAAAAAAAGGCACAAGTCAATCCCATAAATTAGGGTGCGCGATTTTCGGCATCCTTCCACCACACCGAACGAGGATTCCTTTCAACTTGTGTACATCGTGCCACATTTAATATGCATCATCGCAAATAACCGCAAAACATCGAATGCGTTCCCTCTTTAATAATGCATGCAAAAATCGTTTTTCCCCAGAAAAAAAAAAATATGACAAATGTACATTTCACCGAGTGAGGGGGAAGACATGGGCCTCACAAGATAAACCTTCTACTCCACTGCCAAGACGGCGAACAGATTTCCATAATGTTGTGAAAAATATTATAGCAGAAAACACTTCGTGTTTTTTTTTTTGCATTTTTTTCCGACCAGGATCTAGTTCCATAAATTACATGCGAAATGTGAATGCTCCAGCGGGAATTTATGTTGTCTAAGGAGAGCAAAAGCCTGCCTGACTTTCGGTGCTAAGGAATGGCAATAAAGTGAAACATTAAATGGGATGTCATTTCGGCTGGGGTTAAGTGATTTCGAGCAGGTGCGAGCAGAGTGGGGGTGGCATTGTGCGATAAAAAAAAGGATTTTCGGGGGAAAGCTGATAGAATGATTCTTGTGGGGTGTAGTAAATTCCTTTTTGATGTTATCTAATAAGAGAAGAGCATCCGATAATGTCCGAAGATTGAGAAATTGTCCACATGCGTATCCGTTTTAAATGACAACCCTTTTTCTATGAAGTTACGAGGATCAAAACTCTTTATGTGATTTATTTGGATCAAGTAGCTTAAGAATTTAATAAGATGATGATTGCACCAGGAATGGTACATTGGGGGCACATTGTATTTATTGAAGCGAATCTTTAAGCATCTGGGAAGTAATATCTTGGGTCTTTTTTCTTTTCCTTTTATTAACCTTTGGAACATATAACGCATACGTATTCCTACATCTTAGTAAGCTTGTGGGGATGGCTAAGTTTGTATACCCTATTATCATTCTACAGACCGCTCTATTTTGGATGACACTATCACTGAGGTCGAGCATTTGCTGTTGTTGTTGCATTTGAGTGATCCAATAATTTATTTTTCTGCCTCTTCTTCGAGCTTCGGCTGGAACTTGAGTCGCTATTACTTTTCGGCAGGATTTTCTGACGATCTTCTTTGTATATGTCAGTACTAGCTGATGCGCTCAGCTTGGAGCTTTTCCACAATGGGCTTCTTTAAACGAATGCCTCCGCGAATACGCGTACATCTAATTTAATTCTTGATACTTCTACTGACATCCGCAACATTTCCATCTCCGTAGCTGTCATTTCCCCCCTTTGTGTTAAAGTCGGACGTACTGTCGTATAAAGCAAACCTTTGAGTTGAAGTGGCATTTTCGGTCACAAAAGACTGCTGAGTTTTCGTGCCATTTTAACCCCTCACCAATGAAAATGTTCCATTTTCGTGCGGCTAATTGTAAAACTGTTTGTTTTCCAATGTTTTAATCCAAATAATATAATTGTATTCTTAATGGCTGTCGAATCTCTACTTAAGATAGTACTATCATCGGCGAAAAGAATAGAAATCGTTTCAGTCTCATCGATATGTCACTTTAACAAAAAATCTTGCATGGCATTGAAAAACAAGAGATTTAGGTAAATACTCCTGGTATACTCCTACCTGAACTTCGAAATAATTTCTTGAGTCCTTAAAGACGACAATTTCAGATGAGAGATCATGGCTGTGGTTGGCGCTGTAAGATTAAAGTTGCAATTTGAATTTTTTCGATTGCCGTGAGACTATGAGGCAATTTATCAATAATTTGTTAAATCTAGCAGATGTTGAACTCATCTGACCTGTGAAGAGCCTTGAGCTTTCAAACTCCAATTTTCGAAAGAAATATAGTACACAGCCCTACAGTTTATAGATTATACTATAATATAATTCAATCGAAAGGCTTGGATTTAGGCCAGATCCCATAGGAAAAGAATCAAAATCGGATACAGTCGGGAAAAGATAATATGTAGGGTTTCATAAAATCATAAAATCGTATATACATACGTCATATATCGGATGTCGGAAATGCGTGAACATTATCATTGACACCTTGAGTCGGACATTCGATGTAATATATCCTCTGTCGAATACGTGGCAAAGCTACTAGAAATTGTGTATCTGATGTCGGATATGTGTGGATCGTGACAATATTAAAGAAATTGCGTGACAACGAGTAGCCTTCTCTATAACCACTGATAGGTTAGAAGGTTTGGATGTCAGACTATTCGACAGCAGACTTTATCTTTATGGACTGCGATTTGAAAAGCAAAACCTTTAGATGAACGGTCTGTTAATCGGGTGTTTGTTAAATTTTGCATCTGACAAAAACAGCCCTACTTAATTAGCTGCACGGTGCTTGATCAGAATGTTAACATTCCACTTGCAGATCCGAAAACATCTGTGCTGTGGAACCTACGAGTGAAGTCAGTTTCCTAACAATTATTTCTGAGAGCAGAACTGAAGGGTCAGGTAAGCTAATTGGGAACAACCATTCGTCGCTGTATGTATACGCATACAATAAGGACCTTTTCACCGAAGAGCTGGTATTAGCAACGATCAACGAAGTGCTGCTGTGGCCGCGTGGATAAAATTTTGATTTAGTAGGAAACCGTTGAAACATCTCGACGATCAGCATTTACAGTACCCAGTAATTTAGCACAACCGCCTCGCAAATCGGTCATCAAATCAACAAGTTAGTGAATTACGGTCAGTTATCTCTCTTTTTTGTGTAGCTCCGTGTGCGAAGAGTTAAATATTTGAATGCAATTCTGCAATATTGTATAAAGTATAATAAGTTGGAAAGAGGGGCAACTACTTGTAAAGACGATTTTATTCGTTACTTTTTGATATGTAAAATATGATATAAATGGTTTGCCTCAGTAAGAAATTACACTATGCCACCCGCAAACTACATATAAGACCGGGTCTATATGTAGGCATGGTAATCAATGTTTGCAATAAATATTCTTTGGATGCACTTAAATACTGGTATATGCCTGCCTATACCAAACAACGTTCTATGAAATTATACTCTAATCTAATTCTTAATCGTTATAACCCTTACAGCTTTGAATTTTTTTTAATTATTTTACATTTACATATCTAAGTACATTCTGTTGTTGGCCTTGTAGCTTCTACAGTTAAACTTTATTGAAAATGCACCTTCCTTTTATAATTCGGTTATAAACGCATCTTTGATTTTCTGGCAAAAAAAAAAACAAAGTGAAAAATGTTTTCTGAATAAAATTTAAAATATCTCTGCAACAACAAATTGGTGGGTGAAGTGTTATTAACATTCTGTGTAGCAATATGCAGTCCATATGTTAAGTCCCGCATTATTTCTGTACAATTTTACACAGGTGGATTCAATTTTCAAGATGTCCCTTTGAGTGCTAAAAGCGTATTTGCATCCACGTTCAAAATTTACCCGAAAGCATTCATTTGCATTTGTTTTCTTTATATTTTCATCAGAAATTTTTGGTTGTTTTTTAATTTGCATTTTTCCATCTAGCCGTCTACAAACATCCCTACATACAAAGAAACGTATGTATGAACATACAATGTATGTTGGTATACAACAAATCTGAAGAATGATGTTAAAGTGGTGAATGTTGCAGGATTTTTGTCTGTCTGGCAAATGGCAGTGAAAGAAAATCCTATTTCCTCTAAGAAATGGAAAAAACAAAGTAACCTTTCGAAAACAGGAAATCGATGGCACCCGAGGGACAAATTTATTTACGAATCTGTCAATGGCACCAGTGATTGCTTCGTTCACCTATGAAATGAGGTTCAATTGCTTTTTAGTGACTTTGATAATGTTTTCCACTTTTTGAGAACTGTGATACGAGTATTTTCGTTGTTGTAAATTAGAACATTTGATACGAATTGGCACCAAAGTTGTCTCAAATACATTCTGATTTTTTATGTGACAAAGCAAAGAAATTTTCATTAAGCTCTCGGGGATAGGCATTGTCACATCGGTCGAATTTTGTTTTTCTTCTGAGATTGGACATGAACGTTCTACCTCACCAATCCTTTGCTTGATTCGCCGTTTCTTTAAGAAGTTTGTTTCACACTCTATCGGAATTTCTTAAAGTAGTGCCAAAGGCTTCTATCTACTCCAGGTCATAAGGATACCACAGGGTAACGAAAGCTTCTCCAAGAAGTGGTGTAAGAAAGGAAAATAATCCTTTGCAAAAGAATTTTAAGTCAGAACCCCAGGGTCAAGTGGATGGACAGGCATCGAGGAGACTCTATTATTTTGCTGTGCAAATTTCAGAAAGTTTGATTTAAGCAAAAGTATGCTTTGCAATGATCACTAATGAGTTGCAAGGGCTATTATTGAAGCCAACCTAGATCAACCTAATGAAGGACTGCTTTTCCTACGGGTAGTTTTCTGTCACTTGAAGACAATAAAGGATTTGTAATTAATGCACTACTTCTTCTTACTATTCGCGATGCTATCCATCGAAGCTCCTGAAAGGCAGTAATGCAAGCCTTGCACTACATGCGTATATTCTTGAACAGATCCAATTATGTACACTGATCGTATGTTCTGTAATCACGCTCTAAATGCATTAACTATATGTTACAAAAAGAGATCGATTATCCTAAGCTACCATAATCTCCCTCATAACAGTACTTTTTTGGCAGTAATTCAGACACTAGAACCGCCAGCATGGACGGTAAAATTCTTAGGTAAAACCCCTAGGATAATTATCCTCATCATATTTTGATGAGAGTACCTTCATTTGGGGATGCACCTTACTTACCCGGCACCATTTATTTCTTTAAAAACCTTGACTTAGTCTTGAAAAGATCTATAGATTTGGGCTTCAACTATTTCTACTACGAACGCTTCAACTATTTCGTAGTAGCCTGTATAAAATGTACACTACGAGTAAGTTGATTAATCTGATTGAAACGCAATAACACCAGTACCAAGTGCAAAAGATGGTCTACTGAGACCCATTTATTGCCGTACAAAGCTGAGCTGGAAATAAGAAGGCTAAATAAACTTTGTTAAAAACCCCGATTATTCTAGTTTCTGTCTGATATCTAAAGTGAATGACAGCATCCTCTGCCGGTTGTATGGAAATATTTTTCGTCTGAATTTGGTTCGGTTTTATACTAATGTAATTTGGAGGAGAAGATACATTGACAATCCGTAGAAAGGTACAAATTCTATCCAACTACTACTATCCAATTTGGAGAGTCTTTGAACCCAGGGACACAACGTGGTAAAGGAAACCCCTCACTTACTGCACAGAAACTTAAATTGACATTTATCCATTTGGTCGATTAGGTATTAAATTTTTAAATTTAAATAGTTTATTAAAACAGAAAATTAAAGATTATATGATCTTTCTTCCTAATAATTGTATTTGTTCATATCCTAATGCCCACAACCACAGTCGGATGGCCCCTTTTTATTTGCAAAAAAAGGATCAGGAAAAACCCAAAAGGTGCTCTTCCTGTTGAAATAATATTATCATAAAACATGATTCATCACCTTTTAAGTGGTTGGAATTATTTCCGCTTGAAAAGATGAATAGAAAAAAAAAAATCCCCTAGAGCACAAATAAAAAAAAAAAAAGAAGAAAAATATTGAGATCCCAACAAGGACAAACGCTGCAAAAAAATGCTGAAATCCGATAAAAAATAAGTCCTTCCTGGATGACGCCCACACAAAAGGATGCTAAATGCTTGAGGGGATTTCTTTTTCACATTTAGCGGCTTACACAACAATTGACGTAAGGATGTTCTTTCTAATATTTTGTAAATATTTAAAATTGACGAAACCTTTGACATTATAAAGAAAAATAATGAGTGTCCGCCACAATGGGAAAGTGTCTTATACAATGTAGATTTCCTATTGTGTTTTAGAATGTACTTAACTTATTTGAATAGACGGTGAGCTTATATAAAGAATGAAAATTACAATGCTTAGGAAGAGCTTAGGACGAGGTTATACATATTATTGATGACAATAGATCTTTAGATCTGTAAACAATAACTCCACAAACAAAACTGAAACTACTCAACAAGGTCATACGAACAATTACAATTCTAAAAACTATTAGAATGTTTAAAAATGTTTTCCATTAGAGACATCTGCACTAGCTCAGCTAACGACCACAGCCATCTAGTAACACTCCTCGAGGTTACTTTGAATTACATTTTGAATACGAAATTGAGATTTTCCCGTTTTGCATACGTAATAAGAAGTTCATTGCGAAATATGCCACTTCCGTCCATGACACCACCAACTAAATTTGGAAAAATTAAAATTATTTTTCCATTTTCGTGCAGCGATTTACGAATAGAGTGAAACCCATCCCCACTCCCAATGGGATATGGAAAACCAATGAGCGGATAGAAAGACATTGGAATTTTGTGGTGGCAGCCGTAGCAGCAGCCATAGCGAAGGACCATTCACATTTTAAGCCCAAGGAGTAGAAAATTATTAGGGCGTCATATGGTTTTAATGCCTTCTTATATTTTTCCTTCATTAGCATAACGAAAACATGGAATTGTCTCCCGGCCGACTTAATAAGGTGGAGTCGCCGCCAAGCGAATGATTTTATATTCTTTTTTTGAGGAAAAATATGGCGGTGAGTATGTGTGTGCGATGGCACATCTTGCCTTTGCGTCGTGGGCAGATGTGCCAAGGATGTTGATGGCTTGGTGGTGGAAGGGTGGGGGTATGATGAAAGACTACATCGTGCAAATGAAAACGTGAAGGTGGTTTAATTTCCATTTGCATTCCTAAGTAATATGGAAATGTGGTATTTTTCTGCGGTTAAAAATATGGCTGGCTTCATTTTGTGGGATATGTTTACGGGGGATAAGATGTACCTACATAATATTTGTTTTTTTAAGGAATTCAAGAATGGCCAGAGATTTTTGCATAATCTTGTAAGATCTTCATTAAAGTAGGATGTGTTTGTGACGGGGTATTAAATCTGGAAAACAATTTGAGTGGGTTCTAAAAATGTAAAATTGTTTATCATCGTCCAGGGACTGTATTTTGCAGTTTTAAAATATGGGACCAACATTTTAGGTTTTAAGTTTATACAGAAGGCTATCTTGAATAATAATAGCAACTACAAATTTGGTTAAGATTTCCTGCCATTAATATAATCCTGAGACCATCTTTCATAAAGAACTCAATTCACATAATCAAATTTGTCAGTACCCGATTGGTGTAATCTGTGACCGCTATTTTTGAATCGGTTATTTCAGAAACGACACATGTGACATTTTTTGGTGGTTAGAGGTAAAAATGCATTCTTGTACAGTTTTCCTAGACGCATCAACTTTTCCACGTTAAACAAAATCTGAAAAAATCAGTGTTGAACAGAAACAACACATGTGGATGGACTTGTACCCTTCTGTTTAATAAGGAAATCTTCTTTATGCACTAGTTGCACATACATCATCAGAAGATGTCTTCGCCTTCAAAGACTCGTGGCCGAAGTACTACAAATAGGTGTCATTTTCCGATGAGATGATGTGTCGATGAGTTTTTAAAAATTGAAAATAAAGTTTTATGATTTCCACATACATACATGAAGCTACAGTCAGTGCTGCCACAAAGTAAAAATATATTCGTAGCAAAATAACGTAGGAAAAAGACAATCAGCTTAGCAAAAGGCAAATTCTTATTCAGAACAGGTATCCAAATTCTTCCCAATTTTTTACATTCTTTACATTTGCTTGTTTCCAGGTTCAAGTTCGCAAAGAAAGCAACTACTTATCTGCAACACAATCTGCGTACATAAAAGGTATATCATACTGCTTTACTCTTGACAAATGTGCATAGTAGAATGGTGGCTACAGTATAAATAATGGCGTAGGAATATTTTTCTATAATCTGGGCGCTTTCTTACGCTTACGCTATTCTCAGCGCAACATCGTTTGCAATTAAAGTGGGCTTGTGCTTAGGTTGCATTTGTTCGACACAAAATTAAGAGGTGTGAATAGCAGGAGATAGGTCAATGGAGAAACACCTCAGCATAGACGAGATTGCTCACGCTGAAATGTATATCCTATTGTCTAGCACTTTCTTTAAGAACGCACTTCTGTTTTTAAATTACTGCCACAGCGGTCGAGGAGTCAACCCTTCAAGAATCAATATCCTGCCGTTTACTAGAATCATCCATCACTCAGCTCGAAAGGAGTTGACTTTAAAATTTCGAAGACGAAATGATTTTTTTTTTCGTTTAATTTGTTGCGTCTCACGAAAAGTGGTATTGTCTTGCATTAAACATGTACCAAAAAATATGAACCATTTGGGATCAAATAAATTTAGGATTCCTTTATAAACTTGAGATTAACGTGAACTTTCGTATTTTTTCTACTTCAGTTTGGTCATACTATTCATCTACGAAAATCTGTCATTAAAAATTTAAATAGGTAGGTACCTCAATCTTTTCCGAGTTGGGGTGTTTTTCTCCTCTGATGCTTTTCTAGGTATGTAGCTGCTTTTCTAAGTTTTCTCTTACTACATGCCATTTAACAGGAATTGTCATACTCGTACTTAGAGAAGCTTGTTTAATCGTAAATGCTATCCAAAAGTCTAGGTGCTCGCCTTTCAGTGTAAATAAATATTTACTTCTTCTAGAAGTTGATGTCTTTAATCATGAATGTTTTCTAAGGGAAGTGATACATATTTAATAACCTGCTGTACCGCTTAACGACATTACTACAAAAGAAGCACCACTTTCTCACCTTACCGGCACAATCAATGAATGCTGAGCAAATAACTTCTATCAATATAATGCAATAAAGATAATTGAATAAGGACATTAAGCACATTGCAAAACAATAGCCGCCCTCAAATAAAATGTCCCACAAGAAGCAATGAATTAAAAGGAAATTAAATTATTGTCTCCCAACATTGGGGTCGTGTTAAAGGTAATTACCTCGATAATGGATTTTCATCAATTATATTTCCTTGCGGGACATTTAAGCACATTTTTTTTTCCGATTTACCCCAATCACTTGAGCTATTATCTATTCACTTGATGAGATACAGTATCTTCAAGGCGTAGAGTACCTGTTAAAACAATTTCATGTTCGACTGCAATTCATTGCGAATTAATGCCTTCGCGAGGGGCTTCTATAGACCTAACTTGTAATTACCACCTCTCTGTTCGATACGTCATTAACCGCATACGGATATGTCGTAATTTACACATAGCAATTCGCCCCCGCCCGCCCATTCGAAACCCCCATAGGTACACATACGCAATCCGTCCTCCTGAATGAAACTACTTTGTCAATTCCTAGCAAAGGAGAGGGAATTTCCGAGCAGAAGTAAACCTTTCGACAGTCGATGTTACGCGATGAGCGCGGTGCGTATCAACTTGTTGATTGTAATCTGTATTTTAATTGACGTTTTGAGCCGTTATAATGTGTTTAATTATTCAGCGATTTAGTTTAATTATTCGAACGTGAGAACTATTCACACCGCACTATGATGTTTGAAAAGCTTTCGATTGAAGAAGGTGCCATAAACTCTTAAGGTGTGTGTGGTGTTAATTTTCCGAGTGGTTTGATCGCAGATACCTCAAGGGCTTTAAGTGCGGTGAATAGTTCTGGATGTATAGACACTGAACTAATCCCATTGAAGTTTGAAAAGATTTCAGACAACACGGTTCATCATTGTTGTAACTGTTGAAACAAAAATCTCATTGTCTGCACTCAGACTTTGGTATGCGCCGTCCAAAAGTGAAACAATGTCGTCGTGTATCGTCTCTTGAAAAACTAGCTTTGACAATGGAGAACACATACCTATTGAAACGTGTATCATCGAAGTACAAAAGAAAGCCTGTCGTCATCGTCATAGAGGGAAAAAGGACATCCACACATGTTTTATTAGATAACGTGCTGTCAGCGTCCCGTTTTTATGGGGAAAAGGAATAAAATTGTTTTGCCATATCGTCCTTCGTGTACCGTCCTTTCGCAGAAATTTGTTTTTTTCGCCTATTTTCTACCGTAGATGACTCAAAATTTTTTAAATACATACCGCCATTGTTGTCATCGACCATTCTTTGGATCTTTGTAGGCAGCATGTTCGGTTTTTTTTTTGTTCCTTCTGAAAAATACAAAGTTTTCGAAGACATTCTATGCGGAGCTGGAAAAAAAGGCAAACGGAGCTTAAATTTAATTTCACGTCCCGTGGATTGGTTGTCAAAAAAAAAGCAAGCGATGTATTTCCGCAGGGAATTTTTAGACATTTGTGCTCCGCTCCATCCGTGGAAGAATCAAATCCTATCGTTTTGCCATTTCGGCGTTATGACAGGTGGCTTCTCATTTTTGCTGTTCAGTATTTTCTTTTTGTGAATTCTGGGTTTGAAATGTGGAAAAACCAACACCGGAAGTATGGTGATACCATGAGTATCTGATCTGGCAATTTAGGTTGAATGTTCGGCAAATGTGTAACGTATGTTTCTGAATTTAGTCGAAGTAATTGGACGTTAGAGATAAAATTTAAATGAGGGCACAGCAAGTGAGTGTTATTATTTCATTTGTTGTGGATATTAAGTTGAGGGGGTTGTGGAAATGATGTATCTTTTATTAATTAATAATTTTTGTTTTTCAAATGGACATCGCAATAAGCGATGAAACAATGACTGTGATAAATTGAAATAGCTTTCAGTTAAGTAATTTACCACATTAAATCTTGGAATAAATTTGCAGACCAACTCTTGACATATACGAGTATAGGTCCGGAACTCACATTACAAAAAAATATACCTTTCGCGATATTCGAAAAAAAATACATCGTAGAAATTGTGAAAAATTGACATCTATCTTGCAGAGAATTTGAAAGCCTAACTTTTCGATTATAATCATCTATTTCATACGACGCACCGATTTCGAGCTTTTCGCACTCAAAAACGACTTCCACCGTTACCTCAGGGTAGAGTCGAACATAGTGAATGATTTTCGAAAATTTAAAAAAAATTCTTAAATAGTATTTCAAAACCTAAAATATCGATCCAAATTATTTTTTTCGTACGACCATCGTTCTTAAGATATTCGAACGTAAAAACAATTTCCATCTTTATCCTCGGCGTAAGGTTGGACATTTTGGAAGATTACGTGCCTATTGAGCTCATTCAGCGAACTATCGAATGAAATAAATTGAATGAAAGAAAAATTTAATGAATGTAAATAGTAATGGATAATGGTTCAATCGAACAAAAGTGTTCAATGAATGAAAATAGCAATGAAATAACTCAAATACATAATTATAGAATGAGTGAATATTCCGATACTATCAAATAAGTCGATAGTCTTAAATTGGTAGTTCCCATTACTAGTTAACGAAATTAAGAAAGCTTCGGTCGCTGACCCAGTTTTATGGTTATATAAGTCAGTCGATAGCCAATTGACTTTGCCATGCCTTGCGCTCATACATTGTGCAACCTATGACAAGGCTGTTACTTTTACAGAAATCCATGAACTATTCATGCACTGGACGCGAACGACTCTGTGTAACAGACGCTGTGCAAATCCAATCTGATCTGGACGGACTTCAGGGCAGACCCATGAGTAGCCTTTGCCTATTGTAAAGGCATTTCCATAGACTTAACTTATCACTGGACCCTATCTGTAGACTATGAACTCTCTTCATATTTTCACAAAATGCCCCGCCATTCGCTCGTTGCAAAAGTTAATGAACTTCCTGATAGCCTCTGGAGTAAACAATAATATATATATATAATTATAATAATAATAATAATAATGGTGTGCATAGTAACCTAAAATATAATAACTGTAACAAAAGTAGTTTAACACTATGATTCGTCCCTCTCTTATGCCGGGGTGGTTGTTGGTCGCTGTTTCCCGATGGGTCTTGAACCTGCATCTTTTGGGTCACAAAGAAACTCACTACCCACTACACCGTGGACACCCTTGTGGGCGGCACATAGTTGACTATACAAATTTTCTTCTTCGATGATGGCAGAGTTCCATACTCTTATCCAAAATCCGGCACTCAATATCTCGTTGCTAAAAGGCTTTCAGGAAATAAAGTCGCATTTAGAGTTTAAAAGAGAGCTGCAATAAACTTTCTTTATTAGACATTGGAGTTTGAAACATACCCAAGTCTTATCATATTACTTCCACTAACCCCAATATATTCAGCTTGTATAACATGAAATCTTTCCCATGTTGACAGAAACTGGTGTTTAGGGAACTTCTAATCTAAATGAGATGCTGAAGACTTGAATCCTAGAATGCTCCAAGGATCGGATAATCCGATTAAAATCAGCCAGTCTACAAAAGCTTCAAAAATATGTGTATCTTCAAAAACGTTACAATTTTGCCTTAACATATTTTATTTTTTATTCCGAAACATTTGTTGTTAATTATTGCACATCATTAAATTATCACCACAATTTAAAGACAACCGAATCCTTTAGTAACTAGACAACTTTACAATTTACATTCTATCTACGAGTACAAACTAACAATGGACTCGTAGAACAATTGTGGCTGGGTGTTAATCCCAATGTGGTTTCCAAACGAATTGCCATTTTTGCTGTTGCACCATACGCCCACCAGGCAACGGTTGCTGTTGCCCAGAATGGATAATTGAACGAATGGCATATTGTTTCCTCAGTTTCCTACATATTTTGCATTAAAAGTTAACGCTTGGTTAAATTTATTTAATTAGTGGCCGACTTTTTTCTATTTTTGGGGGATTTTGCAAATCGTGCAGCATTCAGGCGTAGAACCGCACCCAAATTGCTGGTGGTTGCTCATTTTTTGGCACTTTCTGGTTAGAGGGTTCATCTTTAGTCAGTCTGATAGATTTTTGAATGCGTTTCAACAACCGCTGTGGGTTTGTGCTTCAATTACGTCGTTTCCACCCTCTCGGAGTGGTTATATGCAACATTAAATATTTCAATGAGGTTTTCTTGCTTCATGGTTTATTTAAAATTTTTAAATCAATAAAGCAGAGGAATTTTTTCTATGCTCTGCATAATTTTTGCGGTATTTTTATGAACTCCTTGTGTTTGCCTGCGAAGACCTCTTGGAAAGCGCCTGTAAAAACAATCCAACTGATTGATGAAGTGAAAACTAATTGACCAGACGATGGTTGTTGTGAGTCCTTGAGGCGGAAAATTTTGATTGGTTTATTTATTCACCGTTAAAACACAACAAATAAAATTCGCATGAACGAACATTGAAGTTACTCAATAGCTGGGATATTTTTTGTTTGTTAAATGTGGATTCTTTATTCAATTAGTCAAGGATTGGCGTGTAAGGTTTTGTTAATTGTTTTCCAAATACTAGAATTATGCTTTTTTATAAATATTTGTATCATCAGACTGCTTTGTCAAGTTTGACAAATGAAGTATGACAATTGGCATACTCGTATTATTTTCAAAGTGTTCTATTAGGAACTTTCACTCAAATTCACTATTTTTATCCACGCCCTGCCTTGGGCTGGTTTAACGATATCAATCGAACCATTCCGAGGATCAAAATGCTTAAGGGTCCTAAAAATATAGCTCAGTCGATAAAAGTGTATCTAAATTACAAATTGTTTGCATAATGCGAGTACCTACAATCTCTGATCTTGAGGCAGGACTCTAAAGCAAAAGCCTAATGTGGATGTTGAAACCACCAGCATACCTGCTTCATGCTTGGAAGAACATTTGTAGAAGATCTACATACATAGATGATGGTGGTAACGAATGATCGATGTTATAAGATGAACTCACTTTAAAACAGAACACTGATGAAAAAACGAAGAGTCGGTGAGTCGGAAACACGGCTGACTTCACACATCCTCCTGGTATTCACTATGCAGGCAAAAAAAGCACTGGAGTGAGTCGAGGAGGGAATCTCACATAGGGTTTGCGAAGGTTTTTAGCGATCAACTGAAAAAGCAGCTACCACGATTTGCACGGTTGGAAGTGATGAGCGTTTGATTTACAGACGGAAAGGCAGACATTTTGGTATGGAACAATAAAAAAACCTACTCACGTATTAACTCGTACACTTTATGTATCCTTTATCAGATTAACTCTCTAGGACTATGCTTTTGAAATGCAGAATCTCTCATCACTAAGTGGAATACTTAGTTCACTTCAATTTTAGAAAGTAGATATTAGGTAAAGAAGTTCTCCTGTTGAGAGACGTTTTTGCCTTCACCCAGGAAAGATCATTTCCTTCCTGACAGCATCTGAAGTGAAGAAACTGCCTTGAATTTTATCAAGGGACGAGACAATAGGCTACTATTACAGTTCCAAAGCCGCGCCTACGCAAGTAGACATACTATTTTCGAAGTCAGATTGGACTTCGGAAAGTAGTTCTGTCAGAAGGGAGTAATTTCTTATGCCTTGATGACCAGGGTATGTGATGATTTATTTTATTATACGATCTTCTCGGTAGCTTAGAAAGCTAAACAAGTCGCACGATGAGATGCTGAGTCCTGTAAATAAAAACACCAATTTCGAGGATAATTTTTACAGCAAGAAATTGTTGTTATGCAGATCTAGAGGATTCGTATTGTGAGCCGTCTTTAGCTAGGTTATGCACATTAGAAGTAAATCTCTATTTCCTATTAGGTTTAGCCACATAGATTCAAGAACCATCTTTGGTATCTTATCTGTTATGCAGTGTATGGGACTGTTTATCATCCATTCTTCCAATTTTCACTCCTGATTCCATGAACAGAATATCTCTGCAATTCCGCCAGTAGTCATAATGTACTTCAACTAAAACTGAAGACTTTTTCGTAGTCGCTTGTTGGACTTGTAAACGTTCAGTAAACTCGTAAGATTTATATTTCTGTCATAATGCTTCTTCTTAGCTTTCAGTATTTCCATTATTTTACAAAAAAGGAAACATTTATCCAAGGGAACGATAATGCGATAGATATGGTTGTAGTCAGCAATGTTCTACCAACTGAGCTATACTTGGCTCGCAGCATAATGCACAGTGCATCATGTATCGAAATGTTAGCCTATGTGAGCCGAGTGAAACTTCAGACTGCAAAGTCGTGGTCCAAATACTCATAAATGCTTATTAAAATTGGATTGGTACTGGTTAAACATATTGATTCAAAATTGCGGTCTGCCATAGCGCGTTCATCTCTTTAAAATAGATCCCACAAAGCCTAATCCATTTTCCAATAAAATCAACATCTCCCACGCATCAGCTGATTAGTATGCTTCCAAGAACATCCTTCGTTCCACTATGATGGTAATTATCATTACAGAATTCGTTTCGCTTGTCTATACGTGGGTGATGTTCACCAAAGCCTCCCTTCATCCTATGGCCGTACAAATACTTTTCTTATCCCCAGAACTTGTGTTGAACGTGAAGGATATTCGCAAATATCGAATTTATCCCATTATCCTGGAAGGATGTGGCTATAATCTATTTCCTTATAATTTCTTGGTAAACACAACGCCAAAGTGGCCATCATGATTCCCGCATTGATATTCTGTCGAAGGCAGTACGAAAATGGGGAACCTCATCGCCTATATCCTTTAATACAAGCCAAGGAGGATTATTTCGCTTGATTGGAATATCCATTCATGGATTTTGTAAATAACTTGTCTACTCTTCGATCTCATTATGCATCGGGATGATATTTGGTCGAAGAGTAAGACCGTTTTTTTTTTTTGAATTTTGTAGTTTAAGGTAGACAAAGGTATTTGTTTACATGTTACTTGCCGTATGACGACTTCCCTTTGTAATGCGACTATTGTGTCTGTGCTTCGCATGTCCCAAACACCCAAAACTAAATGGGGCGTATTTTTTACGATGTCTTAATGCAATTTATATTGAAGGAAAACAACTTGTACCTAATCCTTTAAATTCAAAAGAAAATTGTTCGCTAGAGACTAATAAAATCAACGACGTGGAACTTCCATGATGGCTCTACGACTGCCGAGACTCAGGTTTCCGGGGGTAGAAATCAAAGATTCTGAATGCCTTTGCAAAAAGGATTTAGTGCGGGCAAGGATGTGATTATGTGAATAGAGAGCCATCGGGTGAAAGCTCTCATTCCCCGGAATGATGTCGATGAGGATGAAGATGACTATGATGGGGTTAGAGGGTATTATGTATTAATCGGTTTGTAGCTGGATAAGAGGGTACGGCACAAGGGTGCGTGCCTTGACTCGGTAAAAATACTTTTTTTTTTTTGTTCGTTGTCGGTGTTGAGCAAAGAAGGGTGAGACAATGATGTATGTGATTGTTGCTGATTTAAGGTGTTGGGGTTATTTGTTTATTTGGAAAATATCGATTATATATTATCTACAATAAATATAATCAGCAATTTTAGCTTCCTCTAACTATGTACACACATAGTATACTTCCAGAAGGAACGTAGGTTTTCTTCGTTTAGTGGACACTGCTACAGATAAATTCTAAATTGCATTTGTCAAATCATTTGTTCATTTTCTTGAAATTGGAGCAAAACAATATTTTATCACAACATATTTACATACTAAATAAAATTCTTGCTAATGAGACAATTTAGCCTAACAATATAGTCTTTAAATGGTTTTAGAAAAAGTGCGAAATGTGCACAATGGCTCCCGGTCTTCAACATTTTTTTTGTCAGTAAATCCTCCTAATGCACATTAAGCCTTGGCTACTAATTTATCTTTTGCTTTTAAAGAGGTTATCTTACACTCTGCCTTAGACCACGCTCTTTTTTTTGTACCACATCCACATATTTGTACAGTATAGCGTTCACGGTTGTATCTTCTCATTTATATTCACTCTCCTCGTCAGATGTCACATGTTAAGTTTTTCTGTTTATAGTCTAGGAAGGAACATCGATCTGCATAGCATATATTTTATTACTGTGTGAACTTCTTAATCTGTTTTGCATAACACTAACGAGCACGAACGAATGTGGCTTCTGGCTAGAGCGAATTTTTTATACTAAAACAAGTCCACGATCAATTCCTCACTTTCTATGTTTACAGCCGACAAAGAAATGCATTGAGTAGTCAGCTGTAACAAATTCAGCAACATTTACAATCTTAATGCATATTAGTTCAGATCTTAGCTGGAATCTGCAGATTGCAGATTGGTCAGATTTTTACATCTCGAACCCAAGCCACAATCTTGCTAGCTACTTCCTCCATTAGCAATATTTTTTCTTGTCGGCTGTAAATACAATAAGTGAAGTCAGTGAATTGATGGTTGATTTGTTTTAGTATAAAAATTTGAGCCGGGAAAGAGCTTCAATCTTCTTTAATGATACTGCGTTACGATACTGGATCCGTACGTCGCTGACGTGGCGATTGTGGATGGTGGTAGTATACACCATGTATAGGAGAGTTTTTCACAAAGGTGCTCTATGTAGTCTCTAGTTATTCCAGAGGTGCTGAGGCGTTAAATTTGTTCTTCTAGGTAGACAGTAGCTTCATTCGTTGAGGAGATCAATGATCATTATGATGCACATAAGCATAACAAAACGAACGAATCTCGACGATATTTTGTGCGCTATTTTGAACAAGTAATGCTCTATCTTAAAATCATCCAAATTAGGTCTTCAAAAATCGTTCTTGACATGCCTAATTTAAGGATCTTATATCAGTCCAACTTGATTTGATTAGTTGGAGGATACAGTGTGTAGTATCATCCGAAATTTGTAATATTGTATGGAGTGGAGTTAAGATATTTAGGTAAAGAGTATCACACAGAAAATTAAAAAAAAAAAATATCAAAAATATCATGTCCTTAAAAATCGAAATTTTAAGTAAAACTCCATTGTAGCCCAGAAAAAAAAAGTATTTTCTTATAAGAACATCTTCAGTTTTAAAAACGATTAGTATGGGGAACCATAAATGACATTCTTGTTAAGTATGACATATTAAGAATATTCCCGATTAGGTGTCAAGATTGGGCATAATCAATTACAAAAGTAATCAATTCCTATACCAATTACATTAAATCTAATTAGAAAGTATGGAATTATTATTATGTAATCAAAATCGCACGCAATCAAAATTAAATATAATAAACACTGCAAAGACTAAAGCAGTTTTGATTACAAGTAATTAGAAATTAATTTCTTTGATTACTATTGATTCGCAATTTATTATTATTATAGCAGACTTTTGTGAGGATGTAAGTTATATTAATAGTATGGAGAATACCACCCACACATTCCATTTTCACTCGTGCATCTAATTAAGGTCCAACCACACCCTTTAGACTGAATTTCCACCTTTACATCCTCCAAAACCTCAACCACCTGTCCCACACTTCATTTCCACCATAAGTTCTGTAAAAGATCTCCTCACCAACCATACTCCAACGCATCCTCTTGAAACTGAAATGTAAGTTTGTTGTAATCGATTACGATTGCAATTACAAATTACTATAATTGTAATCTTCTATGATTACCCACTAATTGTAATTTCGGTAAGATAATTACAGATTACAAAAATAAATCGTAATTTATGAAACTTAATTGGTTACTGGATTTGTAATCGAACAATTTGCCAAACTCTGCTACATCTACATCAAATTTTATATCAACCAGTTGCCCGTAGTTTTGCTTGCTGTCATCGATATATCGAGAATTTGACAATCATGTGTGTCATAATTTGTTTTGAAGACATTTGAAACTAAATTTTATAGCATGTAAAAATATTTCAAATTTGTTTGTCATGAAAAATGTAAAAAAAATATTCAATTATTCGAAATCAAATTTACAAATGTGGAGTAAAGTTCTTCCTTTTACACAGAATGCAATATGTAATATATGATACAATTAAGTACATCAATTTTTATTTGTGAGTATCTGCTTTTCCTTGCTAGAAATCGTCACACAAAATCAATTTTGTTTTCAAAACTGAGCTAATCCGTTTTACACCAAAATAAAATAGATTTCGAGCACTATGTACTTCAGGTAAACGTTTTACAAAAAAGCATCAGTCGTTGCTATTTTGCAGAAGTTTTCGTGAACAAAAGAAAAGAAAGACACTGTCACATACATACACACAAGCAGACAGATGGGTAGACTAACCGACAGAAATACAGTTAGATATACGCACAATAGCAATGCTGAAAACTGCTATTCTTAAGATTTTGAGTCGGTATTGGCCTACAAATAGAATCTGATATTCGGATATTACGGATAATTATTATTATTATAATTATTTCCATTTTTATTCATTTTTTTTTTTTCATAATTCGGACGTATCAAATGGGATATGAATACCCTTAAACTAATTTTTACGACAAGAAAGACAGATTGGTGTAGGTGGTTTGAAACTCAGGTGGTATTAAGTTTCAGTGAACTCCAAGGGTGGCGTCCAGATAACTGGGGAGTATTTTTGTTTTGCTGTTATTGTCGTGACTTATGATTCACAGTATTTTTTTCCGTCATCCTGATGTCATCATCAAGTTGCATTTTAGATTATGAATGGGTAACTAAATTGCATAAATAATAAAAGAAAACCAGCTTCCTGGCCTTATGTCTAATATATTTCGGATAAATTTGCTCTACACTTTTATTATACTTATATTTTCTTAGAACTTGAAATATTTGCAGTTTTCAAACTTTCATTAACACTTATTTGAGGATTTTGAAATAAATTGGTCTTCGCAAACATTCAAAATCGGCTAGGCTGAGTTTAGCAAAGGTTTTAACTGATTTTCACTCTTGCGGAATTGGCCACAATCCATAAAGCTTATTTTTGTCTTAAACTTGAATATAGTTCCTGTCACTTGCTTGAGTTTCGGCAACAAATTCGTAGACTGATCGGTCCATATGCAACGAAATCTTTTCGTTAGAGTACCACCGGTATGCTCAATGCTTAGCGATTCTATATTCCAATAACTTGCCTTCCTCAGTATTTCCACAAACCTATAATTTGCAATGATTTAACATTAACGCGCATCATTACTCCTTATCTGTCCCTCTTTAACTCTTCCCTATAACATTTCATTTTACTCTGTCACTGAGTTTTATAAATTTCAAGGAACATATATAGTTCTAAGTGGTGGAGTACATTAAAAAAAGAAAAAAAAAATTGCTGTGCAGTTAGGAAAAAAGAAAAACAAATTTTTCGGCATTTTCTTAACTTGCGATAATGGTTTGAAGACAGCGTAAAAGAATAATAGCTACATGATAAGGTATTAGATGTTAAAAATCCTCCATATCTCATCAAAGAAATTTGAATCCTACTATTCCGTCAATTTATCTCGGTTTCGTTAAGGTTCCTTACGCTTGCATTTCCCAAATCTCATAAACCAATCTCTTTCGACACAACCAAATCCTTAAAACACAAGAACACACTCACCATTCCCCATAATTTTAATGAATCCCCATATACATATGCGCGACGAATAACTTATGAATATCTTAACTAAATTATGTTCGTTCATATCCGCACGGTCACTGAGTTTCGGAAGTGTCGACAAGAAGCCAACAACATCGACCCATGAAGACAGAGACGGTAATGAACTTTCCTTGATTAGCCAAGCCACCCCAATCAAGATGCGGGGTGTGATGGCTGAAGCATTATCGTACATATAATGTCACTGAATGTATGGCGGATTTATGTGCAGACACGTGAACAGACTGCGTTGTCCTCTCCGCTGTCGTTTATGGGCACAATCCTATGAAAACTAATCAGACAGTGGAATAATCCCACGACGTCATCCCCTTGTCTAACCTGTCGACCCGCAAGAGAATCCGCTAGAATTGTTTGGCAACATATCACGGTATCCATTTAGAGTCGCCTCACCTCTACTCCCGTTCAGAACATCTGCCACTTTATAGTTTGTCATAAAAGAGAATCGTAAAATTGTTCAACACAGCTCCTGTGTGGATGGGCTTTAAGTACGGGTTATGTAAATGCAGTGCACAGTTTACATTGTACTACTGCCTGTAATTACTATTTCGGACACATACAGAGGCAATACGCAGGGACAAAAGGCCAAAACACTTTACGTTTTGGTTCTAATGCTGTGGATCCGCATCTGAGGATAGAGTGAGAAACTATGTTCTATGTTCTGGGCCGTCCCTAATTAGGATCCAATTCATTTCCACCGCACATGAATGAGACCAAGCAACCATAATGTGTTTCGGTTTTGGCCATTGTGCTTGGGCATTGGGCTTGAAGAGCCTCTGTTTGTTTTTGGTAGCATTGTTCTAGTGCTACGGTGTTTACTGGTGAAGGAGTCATGTTGGGCTATTATTTAAATTATTTTCATTGTTTGGCTAATTAGTTCGGTTAATATGCGTTTCTTCCGATATAAGAGGATATGCGAACAATTAATGACAGTTTTAACGGCTTGTTCAACACAAATAAAAGGACAATATGAGGTCATAGGTGTAAGGATATTTTGTTAGAATTAAATCGCCAAGTTATTTATAATCTTTTAGTTAAGAAAATTTAAGTTATTAAATGCAAGGAATTTGACTAATGGTAGCGCGGGCTATATCTACGAAAATGAAGGTATAAAGCAAGCTACATAAGTCTCCGAAAAAGTATAGCACATAAGTAGGAAATAAATCATAAAAACAATTAAGTCTTAAACTGTAGGCGCCGTGGTTGAGTGACTGAGTTGTTAAGTGCGTGATCAGTGAGTGGTAGATTCGAGGTTCGAGTTTCAGGAAAACAAACTTTTTCGACATTCCCACCTCTCGTAAAGAGTAAAATTTGCATGAAAAGCTTCTACCAATCGAAAAAACTGCTCTTGGGAATGTCATAAAGCTCTAGGTCTCTACCATTTGTGTGTTACGCAGTACTAATGGCTGCGAAAAGCTAGGTTAGGTCCTATGTAGGCTCTTAGAACCAACAAATTTATTCACATTTCTAAATATTAAAGCGATCTACCTGCATTAGATAGGGCCATCTTCTATCTCCCGCAGATTTTGCTTCATAAAATAACGACCAAGACAATAGAATATACATATGGATAGCTGTGTTAGTTAGTTTTACGCGTAGAGTACGAGTACATAAAAAAGAGAAGTGTGACTTAAGATTTCTACATCCACTAGGGCCACCAAAGAAGTTAGTGAGCTACTTGTATATATTTTTTGCTCACAACTACCCACCTGACTTGAAGAACTCTTGCCACAAGTTTTATGGGTAAATCCAATCAATCACAGAAGCATCTTGCGTGAAAAAAATGCTTGCCAAAGTATGAATACTGACGTTTTCCGTCGGGATATTTGATGGCAGCTGGACTGACTCGCACGTGGAAATGTGCACGAGCATACACTTGCCTATCTTGCGCAAGAAACTTCCGAGGATAGTCTATTCGAGAATAGACTATCTAATACTACAGAAAACTTATATAAGCTTACGTTAGCAAACTATATCAGCAGCTGTGGTCTGGGAGTTATCCAATCAAAGACTGAGATCGAGCTTTTCCAAGGAACAATCAAATGCCGTATTCATATCTCCAAAAATCGGTGCGGTTTCTCTAAAAACTTCAAAGGCAGCAAATTATTTTGGTGTGGCTTATTTACGCATATACACATATAGAGGGCCTATACCTGTAACAGAATCATTATATACGGTTTGATGGAAGGCTCTTAGGAAGAAATACTATCTATCAAGCCTGAGCAAATAAAATGGGAGTCCGCATAGAGATGGGATCTATAAGATCGTGATGACGGGCTTCAGGCTATCAGAAATAAACAGACTATATGAATCTAATACTAGACTTTGTCAGAATATTCACTATTAGAATTCTTGTCAGAATCAACTGCATCAAGCCGGTAACCCACTAATATAAATAAAGAAGGGTTGGGTGTCTACACTAGATTCATACACTGAATACTCTATCTTTGAAGTAAAAGGCTGAAGACCCTGTAGAGTCACTCTTTTGATAAATTGTTTAAAGATTTAAATCTTTGTCTGAGTAATACTAACTTGATAGTTTCTTTACAGTTTTACAGGATATTCTATTACGAGAGTAATGTAACTGGCTGTTGTTAAAATATGTATTGAAATCTCTTTTCCTAAGTGAATGTCTTACTGTATTTTTGACCAACCCCTATATAAAAATAACGATACTTCAAGACCATCAGCCAAATGATTTTCCAAAAAGATAATAGGGAATAGATATTGATTGAACAAAATGCGTCTCGTAGTTACCCTGGTACGTGTCCGGAATTTCCCCCATTAATAAATCTCAGTCGTGTAGATTCAAAAGAAAAAAAAAAAAAAAAAAAAAAAAAAAAAACTAAAAGAAAACCTCTCTTCTCGTTATAGCAAAAAAAGGCAAAAAGGACAGTTTACAGCCGGATGATTCTAATTAAAATATAATTATCTTCTAGCGCCTTAAAAATCCGCCATTCCTTGCCACTGGTTATATCCATAGCGTTTCCTGTATCCGCATTGTGAAAACCTAGAGACCGTGGTATTCCGTTTTTTTTTTCTGCAAATCAGATATCCATAAAATTAAGAACACTGGTGATAAAGAATTTTAATTATTACAGACGCCTTCCTTACAGACGACAGACGATTCAGGATAAAAAAAGAGAGGGTAGAATTCCAAGATTATGTCCATTGCACTGGCGGTTCCCTCGAGTGACTTCATTAGAATATCAAACGATTGGTAACTTCTGCAGTGAATACGAAAGCAAAAATTGTACTGTACGAGTAGTTTGAATGTCCTTTGTTTCTTTTTTGTTTTATGAAGCCGGTCACCTTCATACATATTTAGCTACTTTCAATTAAGGAAAAGGTGGCGAATAAAAAGTGGTTTCTGACCTCCTATAATATATACATAGATGGGTATATAGAGATACATACTTATGTACCCATTACACACTCTTTATTGACAGGAGAATTCTTGGATAATATATGTACATTCCAACTATGATATGACTAAAGCCCAATTAAACAAATCGACTCGTCAACCTCTGATTCACCTTAAATTCAGCAACATCAAATAAAATTGAACGACATATTGAGAGGTCATAATTAGAGCAATAACGTACCCCGAATTGACCCAAACAACAGCTCAATAAAGGCGAACATCATGTCAGCCATTAAATCCGACCCAAAGAATAAATTCAATATGTTCAATGATCCCCATTGTCATCCACTCCAGAATATATCGCCCATATCCTACTCAGGAAAAAGGACTAAATAAAGCAATTTTAGCGTGTCCCACCCAAAACCAGATATACGGCCCCAAAACGATTCAACATGCGACCCCCCATAACCCTATTGACTCACGTGGAAGCAATTTGTCTTGTAAACAATTGAAAATATTCCACAAGGGATTAACTTATAATTTTTTTAATAGATTTCTTTTTCTCCTCCCACTGCATTTGTTTCTCCCGTTGAGAACTTCAAAGCGGGACGACAGACAGACAGGCATTTCGATTGCAACTTAAGGGTAACAAGGATTCCCATCACGTACCATTCGAAAGCAAATATGTTGAGAGTCTACTCCTTCGAGTAGCTCCGAATCACTTTTTTTTCTGTTCTCATTCATTGAATTTGTGTCTTTTATTTGTGGAGCTGTCTCTTGGGTGGTAAAGGCTAGCTCATCCCCTCCAAACGTGTGTGTTCTAAATTCAACAGGCATCCGCTTTACGAGGACTCGTGATGATACTTAAAAGAATTTATTGATCACTTTAATTCCTTCAATGAAAATAAATTCTGATTTATTTGGTAATAAGTTCAGGTCGAAGGACGACAATCGAGAACTCACTATATTAGGTGGTTGGCGCAGAATAAGAATGAGCAGATTCTTATGGGGTTATATCGAGTGATAGTTTGATGATATAAAATACGAGTTTTTTTTTCTATTGTACCTAAATGACTGGTATGTGAGAAAATGTGCAATATGTTTAATGATTAATGAGTCATAAATTCAAATGCGTAGATATTATAGGTCTCTGCCACGAAATTAAAATTCAATTGCACTGTTAAAAAACTTAACTATATTTAAGACATTAACTGTCACAATATCTAATGAATATATACCATAGCTCAACAGGAAATTATTCAGTACAATTTTATATACGAGTACTTATATGCATGTAGTTCAACATGTTATCGCTTGGTATAGCATTAAGGATCCCACTAAGTATGCCCGGGCAGATTTGAGAAACCTTTCCACTTGGAACACACATAAAACTGATAAGTTGCTTCCGCTGATGACAATATATTCGTCATCAACGAACACAATAGAATGGCAAACTTAATCATCAATCCTACTCAACAAGCTTCGAAAGGAACCATCCCACTAGTGTGGGTATTAACTCTTTCAGATGTTAGAATAAATTTTCGGTCAATGGTTAAGAAGTGTTCTGTTCACTCTACCTGTCAGCTCAAGTATAACGTCTCCGTAACTCACCTCTCTGATAATCTATGGAAATAAATATTCTCCTCTTCAGCTGCACGTCCACTTCACGTTGCAGTGTTTATCGAAGATTAATATCAACGCAGATAAAAGAAAGAATGGGTACTTTTTACAAGGACTCTTGTCCAAACTGTTTCACTGGGGACGAGAAACATTAGAAGATAACCCTCGGTATGGAGGCTCAGTAATGGTGACTACGCCCGAATATATTCAATTTGTGTAACAAATCATTTTGAGTTACCGTCGATTAAAAGCCAAAGAAAAAAAAAGTCTTAATTTAGTGCAGTATGGATGGCCAAACATATCAGTGCAGTTCAAAAATAGCTACGTCTTCAATGCATGTACATAGTGAGTAGTTTTTGGATGTTTGCAAAACACCAACAAGTTCAACACGAAAATTTTGGAACTCGGATTTACTGCGGCAACTGAGGCAGAAAACAATTAATTCACACAGCTGAGATTTTTAAGGTATTTCTAAGAAATTTATCAGGGACAACTTTTTTTTTAATTAAAATCAGGGCTCACAGAAAACTAATTTAACACCGATAATGTAATTAAGCAAGCTGTTTTCGATAGTAGAGCTTAGAAATAATAAATGTTTTTTTTTTTTTTTTTTTTTCACCCGATCTCTCTCTTTAACAGTGATTTTTAAAATTTTATTTATTTAGTCGACATCTACATATTTTAGATCTGTCAGCGCAGAATTCCGGTTATATTTTACTTACCACTGTTGTTTGCTTTATCTCGTCGTATTCTGCATTTCAGAACAGTTTTCTTGTAATCAAAGGGGGAAGTGAGCGAAGGGCGCTGCGAAAAATATTTATTTTTCAGGACTTAAAATTTCCTGTTTTAGAGGTTGTGGATTGGTAAATGTGTGAAAGCGGCTGCAATATTATTTCTTTCTATTATTTTTATTTCTTCTATTCTTCTTTATTATTTCTTGAACGTAGCTCAACTGACAAATCGAAACAATAATACCAATCATCATGGTCTTTGTTTTTAAAACGTACGTCCATATCTACCATAACACGTATACGTTCTACTACGTACTTTAGCCTTTACAACCGTCCACATACATAGATTAAAAGTTCATTATAAAGAAACAAAGGATCCAATTTTCATGTTTATGGATTCAGTTCTATATTTTCTTACACTAAATATTCATTGTCAACACAAGTGTCCCCTTCATTGATTGCTTTCTCTTTCATAAGCTTTGGTCATGCCAACCATTTCCATACTATTATGTGACATTAGCTTATATTGATCCCTTTCCACTGTGAAATCTTCGCCTATTATACATCTTATACTCCACATAAATCCGTAAGGATATTAGCTCAACGTCAAAATTATTAACCCTTTGTCTGTGCAAAGTCACTATTTGGCTTCGCCATAACAGTTCCTTTGAATCCTTCGCAAATACCTTTTCATGGGATACAAAAGCAATAATTTCACTAACTACTGATGATGGTTTGGTGGTTGCAACAAACGCCATTCGCCCTACCATAAGCACCACCAGCGGAAGGCTGTGCCAGCTAACTAACTGAGATTAGATTCATATATTACCCGTGCTGGTTAGGGATTCACTGTCTGATCCTAGTATTTATCTAAGGGTGAAAACTATTTTATGATTTTGAATATCGTCGCTGGCACAAAGCTCCTTCTCATTATTGCAGCACACACGCCACGACTATGATTACCTTTCGAAAGTGGTGGACAGAAAAATAATAGTTTCAAGTTTGGCACAGCATGGTGGAGGCAATATCCAATCTTGTGTTTATACAGAAATGGGTTTTGTAACAAATGCTTTATAGCATGGTGACCTATGTATTGCGGGGGTTTTG
This sequence comes from Pocota personata, assembly GCA_963082735.1. Classification (NCBI taxonomy): domain Eukaryota; kingdom Metazoa; phylum Arthropoda; class Insecta; order Diptera; family Syrphidae; genus Pocota; species Pocota personata. The sequence continues at coordinate 43,056,304 of OY720430.1, read as the reverse complement.
TACAAAGGTTTGGATGTAGTCGATGGGCTTTCCAGAAATGCTTGTTTTATTTATCGAAAAGCAGGTTGTACTTCTATAGACATACGAGTATGTGGGCTGCTGTAAAACTGAAGGCTTAAAGATTGGCTTGCATAAACAGTAATGTAAATCAATTTAGGTCATGTTTCTCATATAAACACAAGCTTCTGCAACCAACTGAAGTTTTAGATTAAATGAAATAAGATCCGTGTCTATTTGTGTACGTGACAATCAAATTTTCAGCATTGTGCATTCTGGGGGGCATTCACTTTACGTGTATTAACCTAGGTAAATTGTTCGAACCTGAGACCTAATGCGCATTGCCGAATACTAATTTTAGGAGCCTCAAACTTCTATCTTTCTCAAATATAATTTTGTTCCTTTTAAGAATCTTAGGCATTATAAATATATGTACATATCCAAATTCTACCTCAAGAACTTTCGAAATAAAAAACCGTACTCAGAGACTTAAATCTGCGTATCATCCTTTGTTTCCTTTTTGTTACCAGGCTCAACAAGTTATACGATTGATGGGTGGTAAATTTCTCACCAAAAGTCCCATAAAACCAACCACCAGACGGTTATCGATTTGCAAAGGAATGTCGATGCATGCACCATTATGAGGCTTTTTCATTTTTCTAATCCACACGTCAACGTTTTGAATGACGTGCCGATGTGCAATCAAATTTTTCTACCCGTTCAACTCACACCGTGTGGCGTTCAATTTGCGGATGTAAACAACAACAAAAAAAAAAAAAACAAAAAAAAAAAAAAAATAAGAAAAGTAAAATAAACAAATTACCAACATTTTCGTGAAAATCCGTTGTGCTGGCGCTTAGTTGCATGGTCTTGCAATGAACCGAATTCCTGGTGTGGATTTGGTTAAACAGAGAGTATACATAGAGCTATAGCCTTAATTGGCTCACAGCTATTTGGTATTTACGCGAAATGGGGAATAACACAAATTAGGGTTCCTAGCACTTTTTCTGCCAATTTAATCGGATCCGCGTCTGTGTCAGGATTTCAACTGGTACCGAGCCTTTCGGTATTATGGTGTAGCGTGCTTAGAATAAGATTAATTTCCTTGATATTTTTTGTGCATTGGTTTTGGGGTTTTGTGCTTAACAGTTTTGGGTTGAATATTGCCAGGTGAAGGCATTAAAATGAAACAGCGTGTAGGTTTGGGTTAATCTAAAATCTAAATGTTTAATTCAGGCCAACGCAATGCATTGATTTTTAGTAATTAGAAATTTTTGTTTCTTGTTTGCCATCAGATATTTATCGCGAGGTACATTTCATATGCATTGTTGTTTGTGAATTATGTCAATATATGATGTATAAAGTAGTTTTATTTCCGTGCTTTAGGAATTTTGCATAGAAAACAATTGTTGAAGATTGACTTTGCCAGAATGTTATTCACAAAAAGTAAGAGAATCATTTCTGAGTCTGGTTCTCATTTCTACAAGGATTTTATCTATTTCGGATTTAGAGGACTTGATTAAGAAAGCAAGTTTTGACCTTACTACCGATATGTAGATCAAATACATATGAGAGAATATGAATGGTGCAATGCTAGTATTAAGAGTTTCGCTACTTTATCTACAAAGAGGGGTGGTCTTTTAGATCTGCCGATGAATATGTTGTATACAAAATCGCATCTAATCTACTGTGTGAACGCCCTACGGATAAGTTATTTTACAGTACACTAGTCGCCATGCGTCAGCGTGACCTCTGGCCTAGCAGATTTACAATATACCAGGGTTTGCTCACTACGATACATCCTGGAAGAATCCAATGCATTTTGGTTGAGACTCACTACATATTCGTCGAATCTAAAACCACATTTGTTATTGCAATCATTGCCTAGAACATACGTATGTCAGTCTGATATCTAGAAAATGTATCCACTTATGCCACGTACGAGTAACATAACGTTCCAATTTCTGGGAAATAATCTGAAAAATCGTTCAAAAGGAACAGAAGTCTACCGAGCTATGTGTTACTCCCACTATATTGAAATCACCGCTCATTCCCATCGGACCATTAAAGATCTGGCGGGATTCTAGAGCATCTTGCGGTAACTGAATGGGAAAAAACTTAATATGTGCTGCCGGCAGACAAAAATATGTCTGAGCGCCAGTCAGGACAATTCGCTAACATCAATGATTAAGCTAAGAATTGAAAGCCCAAAGTTCTGACCTCATCTAAACCTCAAATCTATTAGGAAATGTTCCAGCAATCTTGGATTGTGGATATTACTCTGCGTTCGGTCTTTGATTACAAATTTTCTGCAGAAAGGACGAAACAAAATTAATAAAAATTGATCGAGAAACTACTGTTCAATGCCGTGCTATAGCTGCGGGCTAAATTTGTAAGCACAATTATATACAGGGTGGACCAAAAGTCTTTTTCCTATGTAAAAAATTAATAACTCTTTTATTTATAGATAGTTTTGAGTTATTTTTTTTTTTTGTTTCAGACATAAGGCATGAGGGATTTAGGATGGAGCATTGCACGATTGCACAGCGAACAAAAATTGTTAAATTATTTTTTGAAAATAGCCAGTCAATAATTTGTACTGAACCTACCGGCAATTTTATGGCGTTAGAAATGTTCCAACAGCACAGACTATTCGTGCTGTGGTGGACAAATTTGAGCAATATGGGAACGTTGGAGATGTGAGGCGTTCGGGCAAGCCTCGTTTTGGACGATCGATCGAAAACATCCAGGTCGTTAGGGAAAGTGTTGCAACCGATCCTGAAACATCAACACGACGACGTTCAACACAGTTAGGCATACCGCGTAGCACGATTCATCGGATTTTGAGGAAAGATCTCCACCTATACCCTTACAAGATCCAGTTGGTCCAACAGCTCAATCCTGGTGTCCCAGAAAAACGTCTGGAGTACTGCAGAACTGTCATAAATATCGCCGAGAATGACGAAGAATTTTTGGAAAATTTTATGATGACCGACGAGGCACATTTTCATCTGAGCGGGTTTGTGAACAACCAAAATTGCAGATTTTGGGGCATACAGAATCCCAAAAATCTCCATCAGCGTCCCTTACACTCACTTCGTGTTACTGTTTGGTGTGGAATAACCTCGCGTAAGATTTATGGGCCATATTTCTTTGAAAATGATGCGGGTGCCAGCGTTACGGTCAATGGGTGCCGCAACAGAACAATGCTTTAGGACTTCCTTTTTCCACTTGTGCAAGCAGACAACAATGATGAGCTGATTTGGTTTCAGCAAGACGGAGCTACTGGTCACACCGCTCGTGAGACAATGAACTTGTTGCGCGAACAATTCCCAAATCGCATTATCTCAAAAAATGGTGAATTTGAATGGCCCCCGCTATCGCCTGATCTGTCGGCTCCGGACTTTTTTTTATGGGGTTATCTGAAGGAAAAGGTTTACATTAACAAACCACAGACTATAGCTGAAACTCAACATTTGCACAGAAATCTCTTAACCGATATGATTTTCTATACATAATGTAAAAAATGTCGATGAAATAAACTTTTATTTGTAATTTATTTCATTAGTTTTTATCTTTTCGTTCAAAAGTTATTCCAAGTATATGTAGGAAAACGACTTTTGGGCCACCCTGTACAAGGTATGGTGCACTGTATGAGTATAAAGTAATTAAAAGCTGGTTATGGCGTCTCTTATATTCGTTCCTGCTTGCCTAAACCTCCATTCTTTCTGGAGAGGAAAGCTGCATAATGTTAACATGTGAGATCTACTTCATTCGGCATAAGTTGAACATCCTGTATCCCTTAGTTGATCGATTAAAAGTTTCCTTTGAGAGCTGATTTATTGGAAAGACTGAAATTTAAAAAATATCATACGATGGAGAGGATATACATACTCAAGGTAGTGTGCTTTCTTTTCAAAGTTGAATCAGAGAATAGTTTTCATAAGGCCAGGTCGAAAGATATGTTTAATGTTTAGTCTAATTTGATCTGAAATCAGTACCACAATCACAATTGGCTGCTTTATAATTGAACTTAGATCTCGTTTTCTGATTCTGTTCAACGACTTCACTATGATAGATACCCAACCGGCTTCTCCCACATTTGCTAGAAATTTCTGGACCCTAAATATTTCTGAGCCCTATATCTTTTTGGCTTAGTAATTTCGTTTCTTTAAGTATGAAGGATTATAAGCGGGACCAAAAGAGTTAGGTGTTGGAAAGATTACCAAAATTGAAACAAGTCAAGTCACTTCTTGGAAACTACACCCTCAAGAAATATTCTGGTAGCTTGACCTAGAAAATAACAGGATTGTAGATCCTGTAAAAAAAAAATGTAGGAGACTCCGGGTCATATGGTGGCCTACCAGTTAGGCGATGACATATACGCCGTAGTTTGAGAATACCTTTATCTAGCTTACTTTTAGGTAACAGTGAAGACTTCTGCTTGAAATACCGTAAAAATTGTTCCAAATCTAAGAGAGCAATCAGTAGATTGTCCCATAGTGCTGTAAAATTTAGTCGTCATAATACGTTTTGACAAAACAATATTTGATTTGATCAAGGAGTAGAAATAAATTTAAGCTCGAATCGCAGTCACCCATATCGATTGTATGTATGTTCTGTGAAGAATGAGATAATTAAAATAATTTCTTACCACCATATACAAACATAGGCCCATCATTGAATTATTATTATTTTTTTTACTAATTCTTTGCAGCACTTAAGGTGAAATAAAAGCTGACCGGCTATTAATAGCCTGTGGACACGGCCGTTAGTCTGCAGCTCGGCTTTCCAAAAATTATCCATATTCCGGGATCTGGATAAAAGCGAATATATGAAAGCTCTGCCTATAGAGCTTGTGCTAATAGTCAGTGACGAGTTTAAAAGGTTCTCAGATTTCAGGTTAAGAATCCTCATGAACAGTGCCTGAGTAATGTGGAATCATGAAAGTGGGCTGAGGTATGTACTTATTTTTGTACACAATTAAAAATTCTCTAATTCATATCACATAAACCACAAACATAAAATTTAAGAACTTGTTTCAAATATAATATATAATAAAATACCTATATACACCAAGTTGGTGCATAATCAAAATTTACAACATTTTTGTTTTCGATTAATGTTTTGGAATCGCTTTGGGCGAAAGCAGAGAACTAAATTAACGTACGAGTAAATACCGATTGTGTCAAATGCATATGACACAATACATGAACCATACCGTGCAATGGAATCTACCCATCATGGAAAAATGTGGCCTCAGTCTTAGGATTTGGGTTATATTTTTCAAAATTATTAGTTCGTCTTCTTGTACTTTAACCCTCCATTCCTTTTTTTTGTTTTTACTGCATTCACCTTAAAACTATCACCTTAAGACCATTTCAATCAAAAACTAACTAAGAATGACTACAATTTATTATTTTAAGCTCACACTCCACCAGTACCAACGGGTTGTGATTAAAAGCTAAATCCAAAATTTAATCAGATTTATTTTTAGGATTTCCTCCTTCAATTTATCCGCCGGTGCGACTTCTCATCGCAAGCTCATTCTAAATTTAATAGAAAATAACCCAAAGTAAAGGTCTACGCAAAGTGAAAGGATGAGAATACAACAGTACTGCTTTCTTTTTGCCTTCAGCAAAACCCTTTTCAAAAAAACACTTCATACTGTGAGAGGGGGAAGCCAGTCGAGTTAAGCAAGTGCTAAGCACACCATGTCCAGGCAATGGTCACATCTGTGTAACTCCCAGAAAATCCATTTGCTACTTGTCACCATATGATTAAGAAAAGGGTTTTTATTTGCTGACAACCTCATATTATGATGTATTAGTGTGCTGCGTAAAGGACAAATTTTAAAATCTATCCGAAGGCAAGTTCTTTTCCCCCCACACTCCGATTGGATCCGATCCGTCTGTGCCGTTGTCGTCCAAGGACAATGTAATCTATGAAACATTAAAAAGCAATACGGTCGCCTATGGTTGGATAACACTTTACCATAAAAAGAGGAGTGTGAGATTGAGTCTTACGCAAGGGCATTTTGTAATTTTTGAATTTTGGCAACATAATGCAAACCGAACCCTTGCTTCCGGTGCATGTAGTGATTGGGGGCAAAAAACCACCAACAGGACACTCAGTGCAAAGCCAAAGGAATTTAATTTTGAAGATTTTCTTTGAAAATTAAGTTTCAATCAAATTCATTGACTCTAATTAAACATCACAATATTATGCCTCAATTAAAGGGCGGAATGGTATAGGTATAGTCCAAGGAAGTATCTACAAAATGTCATGGTAGTCACTTACTTATGCGTTGTCTTTTGTTCGAAAGTGCACTTTAAGTTGAAGTAGTTCGATGATGAAGGACTAGCATTTGACTTGGGCAAAGGCAAACAGGATGCTTGGGTATATTGTTCTCGCACTCTAAGTGCGAACAAGATGTTTTAGCCGATAGTGAATACACAGTATAGACAGTGTAGTAGCAAGAACCCTTGTCAAGTTTCATTTTGTTGTGTCACCTTAGGTCAGGTAAAGATAACATAGTCAATCTTCTGCTCTTCTCTCCAGATGTGGCCATGTAATTTGAATAAGGCAAACACTTCCGAACAAATAGACGTTTCCTTCGGCTGATAGCCACTATCTTTGTAGGAATAGGTATCTATAGGTATATATGTGAATACGTAGTTATTTCCTTAAAATTTTCTTTGTAAAAGTAAACTGGATGTGGACAAATATTCTATTAGCTCAGGTGGTAGTTGTTTTGTGGATACTAAATGAGAAGTGCTTATATGAAGGACTTCCAGTGTACTGGGGGAAGTAATTAAGTTGCGTGCATATTTTGGTTAAATGAGATTTTCAAAAAGATGTGTGAGGGTATCATTAAGTTCGTTATTCTCAACTAGAAGTTCAACTTTACTTTCCATATTAAAGGACAGCATACTATCAAATTTAATTGGCTCAGAGATGTCAAAAGCATTATTCGAACTATCGAACATCATGCAGGGTTAGGGGTGCCAAAAGGTGGGAAAGGTTGATTTGGTAGTATACAGCATTTTGCGATTCAGCCAAATCTTTTCATCAAAGTATCGATAACCAACAAGAGACTGTATATCACTTCTTATTTTAATGTATGGGTGTTAGTTTTACTGGATAATATACTGCATGGTTGTTTATCTGTCAAATGCATTGTAAAGATTTTTCACTAACTTAGATTTTAAGTTTTGATACAACCCGTTTTCACCATTTCCACCAATTATTTGAACTTCTATTCCATGTTGCGAACGAAGATATTTTCTCGTAATGAGGTTGAAAATCCTGTCAAAATGTTTTCTCCTAAACTTGTTCCAGGGGGAAACGTAATATATCGAAATTATTTATTGTAACTCTATTCGGGCGTATAAAGCACTGATTCAAATATTTTTTTCTGACTTTAAAGTACATTTCTCAATAATAATAGTACATATGTTTTCTGTGTGTCTCCGAATGAAGTACCGCAGCCTACCATAATCGCCGGCTCCGGCCACATTGCTTACAGTTTTCTAGGCTAAGCTACCTGGCATCCGAGATCGTTTGGTCTTTAAAACGATGGCTCGGTCTTCTTGGTCTTTTCAACCTTTGAGGTTGAGAATCAAAGGTCCTTTTGTCTGAAATGTTGTTGTCCATTCGTTAGATGTTACGGGGCCTTAGCTTTTTGCACTATAAAAACATCTTATAGAATTACCGTTGTCTTTTTACTCAATTCGCCCTTTTTGAAAGAGATTAATATCTTGTCAGCTTTCCTGCTTACAGTCCTGAAGTCGACACCGTATAACATACGAGTAACAAGAAGAATCATCGACCTATTAAAATATCTATAATAATAATAATAGAAGTCCTGAGTTGAGTTTTTTGTCAAACTGCAGCAGTTTCCTATCTTCGCAAGCGTGTCATTTGTGGAGTTTATATTCATCCTGTGTCGCCTTGAAATTCAGAGCCCTTCTCAGTATTTGTGTTAGTGTACAAATTTGATCGATTGTCGATATTTTGATTGTCACTAAGAAATATTTTTCCGTAGCATAATGACGTAGCAAAAAGTCAAACAGCGTAGCAAAAGTATCAGAAATGCGCATACAAAATTGAGTATGTTTCCAAAACCCCTCATGAATCATTTCTACTTCAAGCAAAAATGTTGCAGAAGGAATCTTTCAAATCGATACATCTTTCCAGAAATGATCGTAAACGAAAAAACATGTCGAAATTATACAAAACCGTTTAATCGATTGAGTCAGGACGAGTGGCTGCGAGAAGCTAAGGAAAATATTATGCATTATTATGTCGTTCATGTTCCGATGTGGATCGGTTCATTGACCCTTACATGCCGATTTCTCTTAAAATATGTGATTCCAATCCAAGTATACCAAGTGACTGGAAGTTAGTAAAGTGTTTGATTGTAGAGGGATGCCGCCGAATCTCAAGAAAAGCTCTTGAGACGGAATCCTGTATCGAAGACGTGCTGTGAAGCTGCCATGTTCGAATCTTGTTTTCGAACTATAGGCAGAGTTTCCACGAACCCTGTCCTGAACAATAATTCAGCAGGGTTTAATTAATTATTCTTGCTTGTAAACATAGTTATTAATGTGGAAATGAGCTTTATCAAGAAAAATGAACTCTGCAGACCTTGTTGTTACTTTTATCAAAGTACGATGTAAAGAGAATCTTTGAAAATTTAAATCATATGCATGCTTAAGAATGGAATATCTCCGATTAATACCTATAAAGCGTTTGATCAATTCAAAAATTGTCACGTTTTTCAAACGAATATTGCACAAATAATCTGTGTGTTTGGGGGCGTCTGCTTTATTCGATAGAGCGATGAGTAATGGAATGAAATTATTAATGAATTGTTTTGGAATTGTACAGAGATTCCATTGGTGAAAACATGCATAAACATGTTTCATATGTATGTGTTTCTTTTTCATAGAATGCGCAAAAGTGTTAAGAAATAGTACAAGGATTACGAAAAGCTGAAAAAGAGTGCAGAAAATTAAAGGCATACGTACGTCGACGATTACCTTAATTAAGTGGTTCTTATGTTAACCGCCTTCACCGATTATTTTCAAAAATGTTTGAGACTCCACCTTGCATCACTCATAACTGACTGCCACTTTGTTAAATGTTGATTATTTTTAGACAAAACTATCTATCAAAAATACCAACCAAGCTTCGCTATCACCTAGGTATACCTGTTCCACCCGTATACCACCCTCTGCAATGCCGCTTCACTTTTTCGTAATGAAATTAATTTTATTCTCAACAAGAATAATTGAACTTGGCATTTTCGTGTGCACCCTTGACTACTTTCCGGCTTCCAGTATTTAGCAAAATAAGGGCACCCTAGCCGGGCGTAGCAGTGATGCAGGGTTTACTTATTATTATTTCGTCTTAATGAAGTTCCAATCATCCCTTTTTGTTCATTATTCCCTTAAATCCTGTGGGCAAAGCACGTACAATCAAACGCACATTTTCTCAATAATGAAGTTAACATGTAATTGTGCACATACATACAGACACACGTATACGTGGATCTCAAAAAGTATACACTTAGCCTGGCATTTTATAGATGATGGTTCTCATTCGCAAAAGTTGCGATTCGGGGTATTTTGATTAATTTGGGATAAATTAAAACCTCATGTTGGTGGTGGTGATGGTGATGGGGGTGCGGGATAGGACGACTTTTAAGGAACTCTGTTGTTTGCCATAATTGTCGGTGGGTGAGACTGAGTGGGGTAATGTGGATTTACCGAGAACCCGACACACACAAAAGGATTCTATTGATTTTATTGTTAATGAAAAAGCTACAAAATACAAAATCCCAATCCGAGACGATAAGGACCCACTTGGAGACTTTAATAAAATATTCGACTTTTAAGGGGGATTATTGTGGAAAGGAAACAATGGACCAGATGTGCGTATGTATGTAGGAAGTGAACTTACCAAGAGAAAATTTAACATTTGTACATTCTTAATGGTGATTACATTAGCCCATGTCTGGACGAGAGTTTCTTAGAGAAGACGTGATTTTCAATCTATCTGCCTGGGGCTACTTTTCTCAAACTTAAACTTTAAATTTCAACTTTAGTATGTATTCAGGTTTCTATTATTTTCAATTGCAATAGTAGTATCTGATTATTATTCCTTGGCAATAAGAAATTCATTAAAGTAATCAACTAATTCCATTGGATTCTATTAAAAATCATTTTAGAATTAAGGTCCATTTGCATATTTGCTGCTCCCCTCCTTCCATCACTGGCTGTCACTGCCTTTTACCGAAATTGTATTAAGGACAAACAAAAACTGTGGTTGGCCAGACTGGGTGCTGATGAGTTCCTGGGGGATGATGGTGAATAGCTGGCTGGCATACTCGCTCATCAATCAGTTTCAGACTAATTACATAATCTCCTCTTGATTATGCTACTTTAAAATGTGGATATTTTAAGCCCGCAGAATTTAAATTTAAGCGCATTCATTTATTATCGTTGTCAACGCAACAGTGGATTTTTTCAGTAGGCTAATGTTATCCGATGTGGAAGAATGGACACGTTGACTGTTCATTAAATTTTAAATGGGTGGTGGGTGATTGACATTTTGTAAGGTTACTTAAATTGTTATTGGTACCTGAGAACGTAAGAGTCATTTTATTTTACTGTAGAATAATGAGAAGTAATATAGCTCGTGGCTACTCACGTAGCCCTATGCTTACTAGGAAATCTAATTTCCTCTCAATCTATTCTAGCTCCAGTAATTCAAATAATTTAAATTGTGAGAAAACTAATCTAATGACACCTTACGATTATTAGTTTGCTAGAACTACTTGACCAAATATGTGTCTTACAGTTGGAGTTGCAAGTTGTGTAAATGCTCTCATGTTTTTGAAGATTATGCTTGTTTTTTTGCAGTAACATCGTATTTACTTGCACCTACATACATATATGGGCAAGTATTGATTTCCTGAATATTTTGGATCTCGAGATTTTGATAAATCTGTTTATCTGTTTATATGTCTTTCAGTATGTATGACCGACTACAGCTTAAACCACGTATTTTGTTCAAACTTCAGAGGTCACAATTCGAGTCTAAATAGGAATTTTCATTCTAACTCCAAAATGAATAGGACTTTAAACACAAAAAATGTATTGCCTGAAAACGGCTTGTTTAACTTCGATATTTGAGTTTGGGAGGGCATACGCTATAGAATGGCGTACCAGGTTTATCAAAAAAATACGTACAACAGTACTTTGTTATTGACTGTTTTTTGAAAATTGGCTCATTTCCGGATATGACTCGGTCAATTTAGTTCAAAATCAATATCTAAACAATATTTGACATACAAAGTTGTAGAAAATTTTCAAAATATTTGTATGAAAATTATTTTAACGTTTAAAGATTTTGTTTAAATTTCGAACTAAGTGCAGACAAACAACATATATGTAGGTGCAATTACGTGCGACCCGATCGTCTATTCCGTTGTTTAAAGACTACGTAAACGATGGGACAAATGTTTCTCTACGCAGCTGTATAACAGTTATACAACTTCAAAGCAACAAACAATTTAATGGAATAGAATTGACGATCTTACGTTATTGAATAAGTTCAGTAGGGTTTTGGAAAGCCAAGATCCTTTTCGATTCTAGGAAATTAGTTCCTCCAACTTAAGCGTAAATTTATGCTCAACATATTGGGAGTACGAGTATTAGATAGTTCTACGCGAGTAGATACCATTTGCTGATAAAAAAAGTTGTCTTCTCGACTCTACAATACATGCTAAAGCATTCGTGAGTCCAGCGTGGGACTTCTGCACGCACAAGTCTCATACCTTGAGAGCAGAGTGACAGGATATTAACGTCCAGATTTGGGAACATGGTAAAAATAAAGTTCTATTATACAATGTTACAGACTATATTCCTTTTAAGTATATCTTTTTTTTACATTTAGTGATCCAATATCTATCTGGATATACCATTTCTATTATAACTTTCATGGTTCCATGGTATAAATCGGGGTTATTTCATCTGCTGGTTCGCGTCATAAAGCTCGTCTAACTACCGATAATTATCCCAGTAGCATGCCTTGCGAATAAACTTTTAAAATCACATTCCTCTGTAAAGTCTTTTCATTCGTTTACCAAACATACCGTCTTTAAGATTAATTAGCATTCCCATTTTTAAGGAGTTCTACACAACAGAACTCATTTCATTTAAATCCAACTTTGAGACTCGCATTGAACAAACTTTCTAATTGACTTAAGACTAAATAAAATTCCCCTTAGCTCAGTTGACCGTTGCGTCTTAAGTGGTTGCCCTGTGTGCAACCATAAATTACTCTTAAAATAGACTGGTTGCCCTCCGCCTCCTTCGACTTAAGTAAATATATTTAAATGAGTACTTGTGGCTAGGCATCTGGAATTTCTTCTTGAAAGGCGAAGAAAAAATAAATCAGGATACCGCTTCACAAAAAACACCAACAAATCATTTCTCCTGTTTTTCCTTTTTAATTCGGTTTTCCTGTTGTTGATGAACCACATCAAAATTAAAATCAGCGAAGCGAACTTAATGCTAATTAAGGTTATACCGCCAGACGGTAAGCAGCATATAAGACCATTCCATGTTTGTGGTGATGTCTTAGGAGGATTCCTTTGATGTGGTTGACGGATAATTTCCTCCTAAGAACAAAAATTTCTCATATTCTTCTCATGTACTCATACCAGCATATTGATAGACCAACAGTTTTGGCAAATTTTATTATAAAGTCTGCACTATAACCACTCACAAGTCGTTGAATCTTCATTCAGCGTAAAATCATTTTGGAAACATATTTCCAGATTTAGTCGTAAAAATTGAGTCCTTGCTCGATTTATGCAAATGCGCTAGTAATATACGAATTCACTGTTATATTTCATATTTTATTGGCTGTAATCTGTAGCACTGCATTCTGTTTGTTACACCTCCCTCGAGCAACCGGCGTTTATGGGGCTGTTAGTGGGGATGAAGGAGCGAGTCCTTAAAGTGTCATTAAAATGTCTTATGAATGTATATGTATTCAACACTGTAGCTGAATGAATTTTTTTCAAGATGTTATAGTTGTTGCCGTCAAAGAAGAATTTATTGCTGAACGTTTTCTTTTGTAGGGGCTCGCCTTGAAATATACAGCATCTCCTTCTCCTGATGTGCCTCTTATTTATGCTTCATCACTGAAAAAAAAGTATTCCTGGTGTCAGCAGTCTCATTAAGGAAATATGTCGCCAGATTACAATAAAAAGGATCTGGCTAAATAATTCTGCCGAGCTGCTGTATTAAAATGTTATTTATGGTGGCGGCTTTTTCCTGAACTCTACGGGTGATGGTGTTGACTGGTTTACAGCATGCATAAATTGGGTGATTTTTTGAACTTTTACATAAAAGTTATCAAATGTATTATTCAGTACTAATGATAAGCTTCAGAGAAATAACTGTGGTTAAACAGAGCGTTACTTGTGATCCTGTCTTTTCGTGGTTAGAGTTGAGGATATTACTTCCATTATTTAATGGCAATTGAAGGTAACTTGATTGCTGAATGTACTTTAGAATAATAACATATGTCAATACTAAATTAATTATTAATGGAAACATATTGTAATATGCGAGCTACGGCTCGAGTAGATAAAACAATATTCTGTGAAATTATTTCTTTATTTTCTACTCTATAGAACAATTCAGGTTCACACTATACTATTCTTCGCAATTCTTTTCTTACAAGGTCTCTGTCCTCTCAAATCACTTTATCTCCTTTCAATTACTTAATTCACAAATCCAAACTAATTACTTCTTCTTGTTAACTCTCAACTTTCAATTTATCACAAAATTACAACTTCGCCCATTATCACTTTTCTAATCTCTTCGCCACGGTTTTAAAACTACTGCCTCTTCTCGATCGCCATCTGTCCTTATATAGCAGAAGTTTCTGATAGCCAGAAACTTCTGGCAAATTCTTCGACCACTGGAACAAGAGAAATTCCAAGATGACAATCATTCTTGCAGTTATAATTCCCTCTCATCCGTGATATTATCCGTCTCTTTCGTAGACATGAACTGTGGAAACCTCAGACACAAACCTCGAATGAAAGGACACTTCGAATCAAAATTCTGCCAGAATGAAAAGACACTTCGGAATTTGTTGCATCATACTTTTAGGGGCGTAGTTATTATTATGCTACAATATGAAATGCATAAGGGGAAAGGAAGATTGAGACTGTGTTGTGCGGTTGCGGAATAAACTCCACAAATTTAAGGATTACAAATTCCTCTGGCTTTATTTCATTTATATGAAAATGGAAAAAAAAGCCCGAAAAATTTTGTGGAAAAAAAGCCAGAAATTTGGCAAAAATAGCAGAAATGTCTGCTCTTTTTCCTTGGAAAAAATACCCGAATATTGTATGAGGAATATTTGGGCTCTTTGTCCAAAACCATTAAGGTCGTTATTTCCTAAGGCGTAATTTCCGGTATCCACAGGGTGTTACCGTGAACATTTTTTTTCCTTCGTTATATTTGTGTGACTTTCCAACATATCCTGAAGACCCCAGAGAGCTGAAACTTTGCATTTTGATTTCATACAGAGAATTCCTATTTTGACTACTCTTTCCATCTTTCGTGGTGGATCAAGATACCCGAGGACGACTATAGTTTGGTTTGTGTTTGTCTTAGTTAATTCGGTAATTATCTGGAAAATTGCATCCACCCCCGATTTTGATGAAATTTTAATATGTAAAAAGGCCTTCTATAATTTGCTGAGAATTATGATATATATGTAGATCAGTCTTCTCTAGTTTCGAAAATACATATAAGCCTTCAAAATTCCCATACCAAATGCAGCTTGTTGCAGTTATATTTTCGCCTGAAAATATGCAATATGTTTTTAAATAAAAGCAATTTTTTCCCACTTGTGTAAACATTGTTGTTGTTCGATTCTTCTGCATCCCACCGATATTAATGGAAATATCGATTACATAAGCGCCTGCCTGGCAACTAGCACCTACTCGTAGCGGAGTAACAAAGTTACGTGAGCGGCTAAACCCTGTGGAGAAAAGGGTGAAATTCTGTTCAAATTTTAAATACACCAAATTGTCAAATAAACGTAGTCAATGACGTCATTCTACAAATTTAGAATGAAATTATTAAAAAAATCACCATCGGATCGGATTTCGATGGTGAATGGTGATTTTTTAAATCATTTTACTTTAAATTTGTAGAATAACGTCAATGACAACGTTTATATACCTTCTATCACATATTCAAATTTCATCAAAATCGGGGATGAATGCCACTTTCTAAATAATTACCGTCAATTCCTGTACGTTTTCAATAGGAGATAAGAGTTTTCTTAGAGATGAAGAAGATCCTTACAAATCTGTTTAGCAAAGTCAACTTTATGGGGTTTTCCTTCTGCTGGGACATGTACGACATCAGAATTTCCATAGTGTTTACGGAAAAGTAGTTCTAGTTGACGTTCTAGTAAATGGCAATCGTTTTCCATCCCGTACACTTTGGTGGTAGGAGTTTTGAGTCCGTAATAACTGGACTTCAGATGAGACAGCAAGAACTTCTCGCTTTGTTGCGAAGTCTTTAAATTTTTCATCCACAATCAATTTGAATTCATCCACAGACATATTCCCAACCATCCATATTTTTTAACGCTGTGAACAGAAATCACCTTTTGGTTGTTAGCCAAGTGTTCCGGCGACGTATCAGCCAACTTTTAGACTGCATAAACGGTGTTCGGATAAAGTGTAGATTTAAGGATTAAGTGGAATGGTAACTTTAAAGGTGGATCGGAAGAAAACTTCTATATTTCTACCTTCGGGCGGACTTATACAAGTACAAACTCTCACAGTTTATAATTCAGTTTAGCTGTTACTATTTAAAATTAAGTTCTAAAAGTTATCACAAAAAAAATACTTCTCACTGCTTTGAGATTTGCCAAAACTCATAATTAGTTTAAATCAAGCAGGTGAAGAACATTTAATGTAAATGATCAAGCATCAGAGTGTATCTAATAGTAATATTAATGTATTATCTCACAGATCGGGAGATTTAATATTAAAATTTCAGAAAAAACACAAAAAAAAAAAGTTTTGTCATTGTTCCAACTCTCGCGAACGTCTGACAAACATCCGAGAGTAAAAATGTCATTAGAAATGTCTCTATCGAAAGAAATTAATCTTCGGAAAAGGCATAAAACTAGGTCCCAACCACGAGTGGCTACGGGAAGCAAGGCCTGGCCCTATATCGGCTGTTAGCGCCAATATATAGGTATATATATTTTTTATTTTATTATATTATCTAAAGGAGATAGTTGTAGTAGAGAAGTTTCTTGTAATATTTAACACATATAAAACGAGACATTTTCATAAATTCCTATGTCTCCCAAATTTTGTTTAAGACTTTCAGCCTTAATTCGTTTCAAATTCTCTCTCAAAATCACCCTCTTTATGTTACAAATTTCCGTAATCAAAGCGAACAGATAAACCGATAAAAATAAATATTGTTGTCATAACTTAAAAGAATAAAAAAAGAAAGAAAAGCATATAAATGACCTATAATACATCATAGCTGCCGTGCACTCAAAGGAAAGAATGACAAATTCCGCCCTATTACCCTCCCATTAGGAAGTAAACTAATTTTTATGGTCAGTTTGCCCTCCGCATTGTTGAATTAGGTAAAAGCGATAAAAAAATCATAGATACCGTTCCCAGTTTGTCCAGCATAAGATGAGGGTAGCTCAAGCATGTAGGTTTCCCTTCCAGGGGTATAGAGTGATTTGTCAAAAAAAAAATATCTCAAGAAGTAAATATAATTTTTATTATGATTCACAGATGAATGGTTGATTTGACTTCAAAAGCACTCGTATCTTATCGGACTAGAGACATAAATCAAAAAACGTCGGCAAAATTGACCCTCTAAGACTACGAGTATGATGGGTGTCGTTTGTTTTTCTTTTTGATGCAATTTGAAGAAGTAGGATATCGTTCCAATTATAAAGAATCCGTAGAATAAAACATTTGTCTTAAAGTGACGCGAAAGCCTTCCATTATCATCTCCAAGAAATTAGTGTTATTGCAATACAAAGTGTCGACAAATGCATACATTCAAGGAGTATCCCGGAAATGAATAAATATTATGATTATTGCGGAAATATATTATTATCCTTGGTCGTCGTCGTCGTCTTTGGGCAATAAAAGTCTAAGTAAGAATCTTTATTCTTATCCACTTGGCGTTATCCTTTTGTAATGATAATGGTTGTGCAAAAAATGCGACACTGAACGAGGGGCAACAGTGTTATCTAACACAAATGAAATAAATTTTTATATCCTCTTCATATTTACGATGACACTGATATCGTAAAAAGGGAACAACAACGCACTCAGCAGCTCTTTGCGTTATTGGCTTTGATTTAGTTTTGTATTTGGCTGCTGGTGGTGGGCAGTGGTGGGCTTATGCTTCATTGGAGCTACTATATGTATTAGGGGAAGAGGGTAGTGATGGTTGCAAAATACTGTTTACTCACCCTAGAAAAATTGTTGTTTTCCAATAATTTGATTTGCCAGAAAGAGGGTTGATTTGTTGACTCGGCTAATGTGTTCGAATGGGTTACTGTGCGATTTCGTTTCGTTGCTTCCATTAGAAGGGGATAAATGCGTTCATAATTTAATTACACATACGACTCGAAACTTGATATGGCTACTTTGCAAAGGTTTTTTGTTTTCATTTTTTTTTTTTCAAGGATAAACCTGAAGACTCAAATAAAAGTTGACGGCGTTTAATGAAGGTAGTATAGAAAAAAAGCTTAAATTCCTAACCTAATTTTGCATATTTCACGACATTTGAAGTACTCGTAATTGCACTGGTTAGCATACTCGTATAATAGGCGAGTTTTTTGGTAACCTATGCTTATAAGCTTTAAAAAAATCTGAAACAGCACATTCCCGCTAAAGAATATCATCATAAAAACCTGACAGCAAATGCACCTCAATGATATTTTAGCACTAAGCTGCTTATTAAAACTAGAAAAATAAAATTCTCTGGAAAAGTAATAATAAGATATGAAAATCAAAGCAAGCACAAATTATATAATTTTAATGAAAGAAAATATGTATTGCTGAAAGTATTGAGTGGTTTTCCTTGTTCGTCCATTATTTTGTGCCCCTTTCTTGATTTGTAATGGTGTCCTTCAAAATGAAGGATGAAGTCATTTGTGCAAGTTATTGATAAAACGTATGGCCGCACTTTTTTCTGTCGAAAGCTGCGACATTATCCCGGATATCTTCAGTCGATAGAGGTTATCGTTCTGTAGTATTGAATACACAGATTTGTCGCTAAGTCTATATAAGTTAAGAAAAAAAACACACCTAATATATGTAGCTGAGGGTTTGATACCAATATGTCAAATACACAAGTTCAGATCATTAGATAATACCAAATACGATTTCGAGGTGGGTTAATAATTTAATCACATCAGTCATCCTAGGACTTAGTCCGAATTTGGTATTGCCAAAATGACTTGAGAACTACCAATATACTAGCGCTTTCAGTTGGACGCAGTATACATGTGTACCATTTTCATTTGCTTGTCTTTTGCCACTCGACAATATGGCCCGTTCAGTTTAATCTGCTCATTCCAAGTTTTAGAGTTCGGTTTTAACTGAAAGGCTTGTTTGTAGGTCTTTATAATTCAAATAAACCCTCGTTAGATTCCTTAGTTAATAACCATGCAGTACAATTTGTTCTCAACACTTGTAGAAGTACATGAACGATAAGTCATTCTAGGGACTTATCCGTTAAATGCTCAAGGGACTTAATAGTTTGAGTGCTGCGTAAGAGGTCAGGACTTACTCTTGTTTTTCTCTATTCAGATCGATTATATCCTTAATATGCCGAACGTCCACTGGCGTTTATCCGGTGGCGATGTGTGAAACAGAGATTAGGCATTGTACATAAATTTGTGTACGTTTGTTCAAATATATCACATTCATCACTCATTTTGGGGATTATACATAATCGTCAGTGATTATGCGTGTTAAACAATTCAACACATTCTCCTAAACATATACAAGAACTTACGGATCAACTCAAACCACTGTCTGCAAAGTATTTTCATGCAAAATTGTCTGCAATCGAAAAGACAAATAATGTGTCATTAGAGCTCTTTAAAACGATAAAAAGCGCTGAAGTCCAGTGAAAGGATTTTTTAAAGGCAGCATTTCTTTAAACTACTCACCAAATAGTGACAATTTCAACAATTATCCAAAGTTTGGAATGCCATGACCTTGCATTTGAAACAAAAAGTAAGAACGATACCTTTATAGTGCGAGTCAGTTGTCTGTCCATCCGTTTGTCTGCCACAACCTCATAACTTTTGAAACATTAGATGTAGAAAGTTGAAATTTGGACCAGATTTGACCTTTGTTAACCCACAGACAGACCAATACTAAAATACTATACTAAAAACAAAAAACTTTTGAAGGTTAAAAAAACAAAAAAAAAAAACATTTCTTTGTGTAGATTCAATATGTATATCAGATAAAATGTGACGATGCTCAGATTTTGAAAAATGTATAGCTATGAATTTTCACTTTATCAATGTACAATGTATGCTGTTTTCATTTTATCAGGTTCCGAGAAAGATTAAAAAAGCTGATAAAAAAGCTATCCCCGCCTTTCTGAAACTACTGAACAGAAAAATTTTGAAAAAGTCATGAGGATGTGTTTGTGTTTCAATATTTACATACATATATCGGTTTAGGATTTTTTTTGTATAAATGTGAGTGCTAGAGAAAATGGCATCTACCTTCCACCATCTGTTTTTTTTTCGAACAGCCAAATATTTATTCTCAGTTGTGATAATGTAGATTCGCATCGTTTGATATCCTTTAGACCCAGTCATTTAGGCACTAGGAAGTTAAAAAAACATCACGGAAACGCGTAAATACATACAAATTCTTTTGGTTTAGGCGTTAAAATAATAAAATAAAACTATGAGAACAGTATGTATGGTGAACATAGTATAAAGTACAATAAACAAAGATCGATTGAACCATATCCGTCAAGCAGCCAATTTTGTTGAAAAAAAAGGAACCAACAAGTGAAGTAGGTACTGTTATACAAATCTGGTTCCAAAAACATAGTACAAAATAGTTGCAGGCGTTTTGGAGAAAATCGAATTATTCAAAATCGGCCATTAGTAAAGTACCAGAATTGAGAAACTCACTTTTTTCGAGATTCTCTTTGTATTATAGTAATATCAAAATTGATCAATATCTCAAGATCAGCATTTTTCACGAAACCACTTGCTCAGTTCTAATCCCAATTGTTCTCGATTAGTATACTCCCGTTGTGGATGCCGAAGCTCAGGTTCGAGTCCCAGAAACACCAGTAATTTTTTCACGGTCTCACCTGTTGCGAACGTCTGACAAACATCCGCCAGTAAGACTGTTATGAAAGAGCTTCCCAATTATGCCCTTCGGAAACATCCATAAACAGTACCTATGTAAGCCACTTCCATTTGTGTGCGGAATGTAACACGCAGAGTACACGCAGAGTACGCAGTGAGAAGCTGGACCATTAGCGCCAAAATATTTATATGTATTACCTTTGTTATGAGCATGTCCCAAAACTTAAGTCGTCTAAGTGATGAAGTCATTGCTTATCATAATTAATCTACAGCTTTTCTATCCTCTATGAAGCCATATTCGATATACATACGAGTACATACTCGTACATATGATTGCAAATTAATCACTTTCCGTGCTGTTGATTTTTAGTTAATTCGTTAAGCTGCCCTCTTTCAAACACAGGTAAAACATTGAGCCATAAATACATATTTTAGAGCTTGTGACTTGTAACAATCTCCTTCTTTTTTCCTGAACACTTTCCAATGCATTTGAGGAAAACAAAACGATTTGTCCTTCTTTCAGGAGGAAATGTTTTTTTCCACATGAATCGGAATGCAGTCAACCCTCCCGGCCCGATCAACCCTGTTTAACTAAGTACCTAATATAAGTTTGCGTTCGGTGGTGCTCCGCTCACAGGTACAATGTCCAGCGAAGCGTACTAAAAACCCATTACGTTAAATTACACAGTGCCCGGAAAGTGCTGAACCACAGTGCGATGTGCAGTTCTTTTATTTTCACTCTTATTTTGGTTTTTTTTTTGTCATTACTTAGTATTGCGCCCACAACGTACGGCCACAGTTGGGCAGTAACTCCACGCTACCGTACGGCCTCTGGGGATGAAGTTACCCTAAATTACACAATATGCCGGTCAGTACACCGGTAGAAGCAGATTATCAACTGGCCAACGTAAATCACTGCATTAGTGGTTGGCCTTCTCGCCTTCGGGTTTTGCGACCGTCATTAAATCGGAGTTTATTCCGCCATTAACGCCTGTTGCTCCCCTCGGATATGGCGGTGGTGTTGGCTGCACTCCGAGTATGGAGTATGTGAGATGATTATGTTACTTTTGCTAACAGGTGTAAATGTGAATTAATTAACCACAAATACTATAAACACCTAGTGAATTAATCTGTTTGCGAAGGTTGTGTGTAATTATTGTGCGGTTTGATAATGGATAAAGGAGGTGGTGGTGAATTTTGGCATTCAGATGTCAATACCAGACGACACATGTAAAAATAATTTGAAATCGACTTTTAGGGTAGCAATTAGTGAGGGCTAGGGCTAGTTTTTGAATAATTTTTGGCGGGTCAAGCAAAGACCGCAAATAGTCCTAGTAAATAAATAATAAAACAGCAAACAAATAAAATAGGAAAGATGTACAAAATATACATATATATATTTGTCTTAACCACACTCATCCGCAACATTAGAATCACGCCATGGATTTGGATTAACGAAAATATCCGAAATTGTCCCTTTCAAAGTGAGAAATCCTTTATTTAAAGGAACCGGTTTCGGTTTGAGAGGAGCTTCTGCCAACCAACTTTCCCAAGCCCTGGCAGCCTGTTTTTTCCTTTTCTCTTCTAACATTTTTTTTTGTTGGTGGGCTCGAAGAATTTCTTCTTTTTTACGACGTAACTCTTCCTGTTTACTCTGCTCCCATGCGCGTCGATTACTTTCACTGTCATCCTCATTCGACTGATAAACTTGGTATTCTTGCATTTCCCTTTGAGGAGGTTTATCCTTAGATTCTGCCTTTTTAACTAACCACTCGCGATATTTCTTTTCGGCCAATTGTTTCTTTTCCTCTATAAGACGTTGCTGTTCCTCTTCTATTTCTTTCTTTTTTGCAAGTTCGTACGATTTGAGCTTCCTGTTCCAATTAAAATAGTATGTGAAAAGTTTTATTTTTTATTTTTGAAAGTACCCACCTCTTTCCCGATAGCCAGTTAGAGAAAGCGTCCGATGTCTTTATCTTGCTAACTTTACAAGTCCTATTAATGGTATAACTTACATCGGGCCCATTTTCCGAGGGTAAAGTATCACCAGAGGAATTGAGATCTAGAGGAGGTACTATTTCGCTGAGACTTTCATCACTTGTATCTGGCTCAGTCTTCTCAATAAATACAGCAGGATTCATGTAACTGAGGAATGCAACCGTAATTACTTTTTATATTAATTTATTAATTGGTCATGAAATACCTTACATAGAGCCCCCTGGTACTATTAGGGTGTCGAGAGCTGAAATTGTTCTGACTTTTAAAGCGACGTGTTTCAAAGCCTCTAGAAGTTTTCGGGCGATTTATTTCATTTCCAGCCTCGTCTACACTTGCGGTATAAAAAGCCATTTCTGATGTAATGAAGTGACAATGAAAGATTTCGAATGGAAGTTAAGAGAAGGGAGAGTGCTCCTTTTTTTTTTTTTTTCTTTAAGCTTAGGAGATTCAGAAATGTTTGAAGTCAACGAATTGATTAGAAATATAATATAACTTATTTTGGAAGGCAAGCTGGAGTTTTGAGTTTACTGTTTTTTTTTTAATTAAGTATAAGAAGGTATAAAAGGCTACCAAATACTGTATACGTATACATAGAAATGGGGGAAGTACCTACATAAGTACTGGTTGTCGATATAAGGGAAACACACGTCGAAAACTTTTTGCTTTATAAACAGATTTCTTCTTAGAATGACGACTATAAGGAAATGATATATCAAACATACATATGTACCTTTTCTTAAAGAGAAAGTTTAGAGAAAAAAGCTTGAAAAGTTGTTCAATTCAGATCGCAAGTGTTAATCGATCTATAATTGTCAAGGCTTAAAAAAGGAAAAGAAGAATAGTTTCATCCGCAAGATACTGGTATTGGTGGTGGTAAGGTGTAAAGAGCTATTTCATATTAAAGGACAGATGGTAGCTTATTTAGACAAATGTTTAATGCCCAGTCCCAGTATTTGCTTAATGTTTTTGCTTGTCTGCGATAGATATTTCAGTTAGATAGAGCGTGTGATACTCCTATGGTAATCAGGGAACTGTGCATACCTCTCTATTAAATAAATCTTATGTGTTCCCTGTCCATAGAAGTTTATGTAGATAAGGGCCAGTAAGAGAACTTAGAAGACTCAAGCAATGGAATAAAAGTAGCTTGGTTTACTAACTTTGACGATTTTGATGAGAAGCATTCAGTTGTATACATACCGAAAATTTGGGATGATGGGAACATAGTAATGAAAAATCTTGAAAAAAATGTAAAATTTTAAATTTTTATGAATATTTGAATTTGAAGTTATTTTGCACAATGACATCAACAGTGTTACATATCGTTGTAACTGTTAAGGAGTTAAAGCAGTATTAGTTGTTTGAGTCAAAATAGACTTCTAGCCCCCATGGCGAAGAACTGGAAATAGATGGATCCAATATAATTACTTGCACATATAACAGCATGCATTGGTTTCCTGAAAATTTTCAATCTCTAGATTTTGATTAATATTAGTATAACTATAATAGAGTATTTCAAAAAAGTAAGTCTGTCAATTCTGACTATCTGTCTGTCCATGTGTATATCTGTATGTACAGCCGACTGAAGTCTAAGCGCCTGAACGGATTTTGTTCAAACTTCATATCAGGTATTTTCAGGTTCACGAGTTGAAGGGAAATCTCAATTTTAATTCTAGCCTCATAATTAACGGTACTTTACAAAAGAACGATTTCGGAAAAAAATTCTTGTAAATGGCTCTAACGATTCTGATGAATGGGAAATACAAACCCTGGTAGATCATTCCACATTCGTGTTATTCGGCTTATAAATCTATATATTTGATAGTACGACCGAAGTTGAGGTTAAGAGTGAACTGATGTGCATTCGAATCATGAAATATTGAATTGTGGAAAAGCTTCAGGCTGAGCGCACGATGAAGGAGGCAGCAGTGCTTCCAACTAAGGAATTCGTTTTCTTATCACAATTGTAAAGCAAAACGGTAAACAGCGTAGCAAAAGTCGAATTCTTTATAAAAATGTCAACCCCACCTACAGTCAAATTGTTCTCATCAAACCAAACAAAAGGTCTTAATAAATACTTATAAAATTTGTTTTATAGTTTTATATTCCTAACATCTCAAGATTTTAATAATTTTTTGTATTTATATGAATATTATAGAGGAACTCGAAAAAAGTAGGTCTCGCAATTCTGTCAGTCTATACGGCCGCTCGAATTTTATTTAAACTTAATATTCGGGGTCTGTGAGATATTGACCAGAGGCGAAATCGTAATTTTCATTCTAGCCTCAAAATTAATGGCAACTTATTTTGGGTCAGTTTTGAAAACTGGGATTTGGATAAGATTTTATATCTCTTGTAACATACGTATATATGATTGCAATATGACTGCATGCTCAGTTTTTCGGAAATCGGCTTTTTAACGGATAAGTCTGGAATGATTTTATTCAAAGTTGATATCTAGGTCATCTTCGATACATATGTAATGACATGGCATTCAAATTTTGGACATATCATCAAAAAAGTTTCTTAGTCTTTTAATGCATTTTTCGAAAAATAGAATTAGGTCGCCTTTCTCAACTTTGCATAAATCTGGAATCTGAACAATATAGGAATGAACTGCAGATATGGAGCAAATACTTGCAACCCAGTCGTGCCCTCTATTTCCTTAACAGCTCTTTACTTTGACTCTACCTGCATTAAACTTTTATCAATTGCAATGATTTCATTTTTAATTGGACACAAGCTGCCCAGTCCTTAGAAATCTAGAAAACTTCGGAAGCATTCAATTTAAGGTTTCTTTATAAAATAGAGATTGATACGATTTTCTTGGGTAACCTTTTTTTTGTACACAAATATTATGGAAATTAAATGTGTGAAGGTAATCTGGCATTCAAAATCAAATAGGTTCGTCTAATTTTCCTGATCATACTCCCAGAAGTGCTTAGTTTTAAATTTATTTTATTTGGTTTCTGTGATGGTTTTATCAGTGAAACGTTTCAAAATCCATTAATTTTGTGAATGTGGGTAGTAACGCAACTCGAAAGGAATACTAGTTACCTTGGTTACCGCGCCAGTCACAAATTATGCGGTAGGCCCCTAATTCTCATCAACTCCTGAAAGTTGCTCAAATTATCACAAACATGTTTTACCCTAAGCAGGCACTTCCTCTAGTACAATAGAAAACAAATTATACGGAATTCATGCTGACATTTTTCAAGTTAAATAAAAACGAACAATAGCTAAACAAATATTATATCTATATTGCACCGTTTTCGAGATATTCGCACTCAAAAACGATTTCTACCATTAACATCATTGTAAATCGGACATTTCCTTCGAATATGAAAGAAACTTTGACTGAACGAAACTATCAAAGTAATGAACGAAACCGTTCGAACCCAAATATAGTGGTATATTAGTTAGTAACGAAAGAAAGTGTTCAATGAATGAAATGAACGAATTTTAATATATATCCAATAAATGAAAATTTTGCTATGGGTGAATATCCCCGTCGCTTGGCCAATCCTGAGTCAATAGCAAAATTCCGAACTTGGGGTTCTGGTTCAATTCGTGTTGTCTCTAAAACTGCTCTACTTTGAGGAAATAAACTAAACAAAATTGTTCACTCAGGTTTAAAAACATAAAACGGTCACAAAAATTGTCCTGCACTTCAGATAACTTAAACTTTTCTGAAAAATAATCTCTTCGCTCTTTGAGACCGCTTTTTGACTAATTATTTTTTTCATTTATTGAAAAAAAGTGTCCATGTCACTAGAATTGCTTTGTTTGCTGGTATTACTTTTGCTATATATATTTTTTATGATTTTATTTAATTTGTAGAGGTTCCCCACACCCCATACCAACATTTTTAAGAATTAACATTGGACCTGTCGAAGGCTCACTTAAAACTTTGCGTACATGAGTATCCATTCTCACAAAAATTACCTTACTCTCCAAAAAGGGTTAATCCCCCGCTCACCAAGTAACCTCCATTTTTGTACAAATAATGAGAAATGATTAAATCCTCTGTCATCAAAAATCATCTCCTTTTGATAGATCTCTCTACATCCACTCACTCCTTGAGAATACACATAGCAGCACATGCATAAATAACGCTGTGTCGTTGTTTGGGACTCTCAATTTTCGTATATTGGCCAAGTAAACAAAAAGGGTTATTGAAAAATAAGGGTAGGTACATGAGCTGAATCGCAGGCAATTTCTTTGCCGTAACCACACCACCCGGAGAAAAGACAGCTGAGCTGAAGTGGGAGGTTTCATCTCGATAAGATAAAATTAAAGTATCTCTACCAGGCACTGAGGACCACACTCATGCCACACGCATTAATGAACGCATTTCAAAGATCCATCATCTCAACTCTTCCTGGCCTGTTGTGTTGCCCGCACCCACGTTTCTCAGTAAAGAATTAACATTTTATCATTAAAAGCACCCGCAAGACGATGGTCCTTCAACTCAACCCCCATCCATAGATTGATACACGTTCATTTAGTGCACGAAGTGGAGGAGGAGATTTAAAATGGAAAATATCTGGGGTGGTATAGCTCTTCTACTCGGAGATGAACAAAGAGCGGGACTACCAAAAAACCAAGATTGGATTTTGATGTTCAAAATTGGAAAATGCCTTGGGCTTGACATTATCCTCGGCCTGTGTACATTTAAATTTCCCGAATTCAGTCGAGAGTATTAATGGGGCCCTGTGTTAAGTACTTCTCGTGGTAGTGGTGTACGCATTCTCCAATTCCCCAGGACAAGTGAACTGATAAGATTTCTGAAGGAATACCAGCAGTGGAATGATTTTTAGCCAAAAGGTATTATCTGGTCCTTAATGCATGATAACATTATGTGTTTAATAGTTCATTCCAGTGCTTGAGAATAATCAATTGCCATTTGGGGGGAGATAAAAATTAGCACTTGGCCCGAAAGAGAAGAAAATACGTTTTTATTTTGATTTTAAAGTGTCACGGAAATTTAGCAAATCACTCACAGGTCTATTAAGAAGAATCTATTGTTGCTGCAAATTGGAGAGTCATTTTTAAATTTATTTGATGGTTCATTTTGACGATAAGTTACTTTTACAGACGATTAGATTGGTGACTTTCGAAATTTTGTTTTATATCGGATACCTCTGAACGGATAATGACGTGTATACCACGTTTTCTTAAAATATCACTGATTCGAGATCACGGTTGTATTTCAACAACCTTATAGCTTATGGGAAATAAATAAATTAACTGCTCATTGAGATTGGTGTTTATGCGGTGATGTAACAATTTTTTCATATGTTGAAAGATTTTAATAGGATATATCTAAAACTAAACGGACTGATAAAATAAAAACATACAATAAAAGATTCTTGAATTGTATTTTCCCACACATGAACTGTCTTACATCCGATGATGCCACTTCTCCACACATTCTCTATAAAAGGCATCCTTCAACGAAAACTACATTTAAATGGCCTGCTCAGCTTCCTTTATCGATTCCCATCTTTTCCCTCTTTTTTTTTTATAATTTGCGCGAGCCAAAGGGAAATGAATACCCTTATATTTTTGCAGGGCACGGGCGTCTGTAGCTAGACAGAGAGAGAGAGAGAGAGAAAGAGAGAAAGATTGGTGTAGAGGTTTGAAACTTAGGTGGTATTTAGTTTCTGTAAACTCCAAGGGTAGCGTCCAGATAACTGGGGAGCAGAAATTTGAAATTTAAAAATTGTGCATATTTTCAAAATCTCATATCTTCTCCAGAGACCTTTCAACTTTCAGTAAATATTGTACAAAATTAACTATATTTGGAAAACTTCTAATTCGACTGACACTGAAATCAGTAAAGCTCCAGTCTTCACTAAAGCAAAAACCACGCAATAAGAATAGCTGAAATCGGTGAATTTTTGTTGAAGTTATCATGAACGAAAAAATTAACACTATTTTCAAACCGCGAGCCGAAGGTAAACAAATCTTTCGCAGAAGTTACCTTGAACAAAAGGCAATGCCACACAGATGGACAGAGAGACAGAAATTGTTTCTGGGGTATAGGGTGATTGGGAATAAATATCAACGAAATTCCCTTAAAATATCTCCAGATTGCCTCGAATAATGGGCTGAGTTTTAGAATGGAGCTAGCCACGGATAGGGCTTTCTAACTTCCAAGTCGTTTATTTTGAATTGCAGCTTTCTGCAAAACCCCAAAGTGATAAGCTCCAAAAAGTCTACCAGCTCCAGCATCCCAGAATACTACTCTTTGATTGCATTTTGGATACAGGTTCATACTCGTAGATTTTAGTCTCATGCCCAGTTACGATGAGAGCAAACAGCTGCAGCTCTTAGAAGCACGTGCTCGAAGCGCAAGGCTTTAGGTATCCATCGCGTTGAAACTTGGAAAGTACCGAACGATCAGATACATACAATCACATTATATCCAAAGTCTTCGAAAGGATATTGTTCAGCTGGTTGCAGCGGGTTATAAAAGAAAAACATCTTATTCCTGATCATCAGTTCGGATTTAGATGCAAGCATTCTACAATTGATCAAGTACATACATAGAATAATTGGTGCAATTGAAAAATAGTCACCATTCTTCTTTAAATCAATCACAAATTTCAAAGACTGATTTTACATTGTAAGCTTTTCAAAATGTCTGTATTTAGGCAGGGAACATCCTTAGTATTATAATTTCGTAGAAAGGTATCCTACTGAAATATTCTCTAAAAATGGGAAATATTTAGAAGAATCCACTCCTGCGTTATTGAAAGTCTATTTTTAAATCTCAGTAAAATCGAAAGTAAATATAACCTACTTATGTAAACATGTAACAAAATGTCATATTCCCCCATCAACCGAGAATACCATCATACAATTCTTAAAAATTTCGGTCACATAAGCAAAAGCTGAGAAATTATAAAACATAAATCATTTTATTTCGAGACTCCCAACGGATCACAGGTGCTACCCTTCCATTATCCCAAACGTACTGCAAGTGCCAATACGAGGGGATGGAAAATGTAATGCAAAATATTTCATTGTCATATTCGTAACAAAAACAACCCTTCTGGACTGATGCTGTTCCGTCTCCATTTCAATATCCAAGGCAAGGCTATGCGGCTGGCAGCGGCGGCCGGCTAATCGATTTTTGATTGAATATAGGCATTACATGGTATCAATAACGCAACAATGATGTGGGTGGCTGACTGACTGACGGAGGTGAAACAAAGTGGTTGCTCAGTGTGCTGTGCCGGGGTTCGTGTGTTATAGGGTTATTTAACGGCATCTCAATGGGGTTGAATAAACACCAAACACAGGTTTCGTGTGGTAAAAATCCAAATATGATCAGTTCATAATGTGACGTTGATAGATGATGGTCTTGTGAAGAGGGTGGCAGCGGCTTTGACCGTGGATGAAGGGTTTTGTTTATTTTCTTTTTTTTCATGCCAGTGATTTTCAGGTGATTTAGTGAGTGAATTATGCGGCAATTGGTTATGGTGTGGATGTTCAGGAAATTGTTTTTAAAAATAGAACTGACACTTTTTCGACAACTACAAAGACAATTTAAAGAAAACTTAATACAATGCGATGAAGTACTTCATATTGGTAGTAATATTCACAGTAATGCAAGAAACATGTGACAAGCTACATTGATTAATACATTGATCAAGACAGTCAAGTTAAGCTTAGAGAAGATTTAGAATTTATATTTGAATTGCAAAAACGTGGCTCGATGAGCTTGGGGGTGATTAACTAGAGGTATTTCGAATATCCTGCATTTAATGAAGTAACGCGAGTTACCAAATTGTTTAAACGTGAGTTACTTTTGTACAGAGTTTGTAGCTTACCCACTTTGATTGAGAATACTATGTCGCTTGATGTAGCATGTGTTATCAAAACCCCATAACCATTAAGTAGTATATAAATAAACATGGCTTTGTAAACAAAAAAACATATCCGAGAGATCAGCGTCTGATCCAGGGTATATCTTTAAGAACCGGTTTGCACATGCAGGGGTTGTTGACAAGTCATTTATGGACCAAACTGGGAAACCGTAAGTGAACGCTCAATATTGCTCAAAGAAATTTGACTAAATGCAAGCCGTCCTGCAAAAAAAAAACCTTTTAACCCCGCGGATGAGAAAACAAAGGCTTGAATGGGAAAAACTTATACAAATTGGGCGCAGGCCGAATGGGCACGAGCTACATTTTCGATTACGAAAAAAGGTGGCATAACCAAATATTAGGTTAATTGCCCATTATTATAAATGAACTTATATGTTATGTTACTTTATTTTCTATATTATTTTTTTTAAGTTATATTCAACTTTTATTTACGGTTTTTTTTATATATAGTTACGCTATGTATATATAATATATAAAACGTAAAATTCCCTTGTTTCATAAAAATCCAAAAAAATTGTGAATTCTGTGCTCAAATTTCAACAAATATTTGTTAATTTAATTTTAAACTAACAATGCGAGGGTTTTTTGTTTTAACCGGGTGTACATAAAACGTATCCATGAATGAGGGTTGCTGTACTAGCATTTAAACTACCACTGAATGTTAGTTCCTGAATACAAGCCTAAAAACTTGCCAATAAAAAAAAACGAGCTCAAGATTGATATTCATATTCGGCTACTTTAACACATGCATAAAATGTTAGTAACTTAATAATCTTAAAATTTGCAATGGTATTAATAGAAAGGATGGCCTCGAAGGAAAATAAATATGTCCTTTTATGTTCAGAAAATCTTCAAAAATGTGCAAGTGGCTTTGTCGTTAAATTCCGTTGTTCTCAGCACCCTATTACACTAAAACAAAACTAAATATATTATACAACTATAAACTTTCATCTCACATGCAAACACACTTCGAAACAATAAAAAGGACATCAATGTGCTTAACATACACATTCTCGTACATTTTAATTTCCTCTTTTAATGCATGGCTAAGTCCTTTTTTGAAAAGTTGCCAATATAAGTGTTAACAATATCTACGCGTCTTAATTAGGATCCAAATCTCAATGGTGTATAACACCATACCGACAAGATTTTTGGGATGAATGATGTTTCGTATTCTCGTTGTTGCTTTTTTATTCAGGAAGAAGAGCTTCACGAGTGAAATTTTTGGGTTTTTAGCTTTCGGCAATGCGTCTTACATCCATGGCAGAAAATATGTACGTCTGATGGATACAGTGTGTAATGCTTTTGGTTTATGAAAAAAAAAAAAAAAAAAAAATAATATCTCCATCCTTATGGGGAAGTGTGTGGTGGGGGAATACAGTTCATGCTGTAGTCCTTAATTTCCTCTGGGTTTGTGCCACGTAAAGTATACTTCGTGTAGTTTTGTGGGACTGAAAACCGTCGCAGTTCTCTGTAGCGCTGGAGTATATGTAATCAAAAACCGGAGTGTGAGAATTTAGGACGACAAAAGTTGTGGCCAATGTTATAGTTCATAGTATAAAATTACTTTCATATTTATGTACATATATAGGTATGTAGGTTTTATATGTGAAAATTTGAGATCATGGAACTTACAGATGATACTTTTCCCTCGGTGCAATAACAGAAGTGTCTGTGGCTGCGAGCGAGGAAAATGCAAACTCATAATGTGTTCGTCTCTGGCTATGGCGATAAGAGAGCAATTATGTGCCAGAACATATGTATATATGCAAATGTTATAAGAGAATTTTATTGGTGGTTGCAGGCTCTAGATACGGTGCTAAAAATTGAAATAAGAAAATTAACATTTTAAATATTAGGTAATTCTAGTATTTGAATCTGCCAGAAAATAAAAGACAATGTGAACATGCTAGATATTCGTATTATCATTAGGTAAGATAACCTTTGTTCTTTCGATTGCTTAGTGACTTTATAAGTTGAAGAAAATTCCGGTATTAAGGCATAAGCAAAAAACTGCCCTAAATGTTTAATGTTATGATAGTCTTTGCAAATGGAAAACCCTAGAGCGTTGTTTGATACCATCTACATTGCTTTCGTATCATAGCTTCAACGAATCACCATCCTGAGCCTCTTCTTCTAAATACTCTAATTTTCTGATAGTTAAAAATAGCCAATTATCAGCGTAGTCATAAGACTACGACTTTATTCCGTTGACCCACTCAAGTCATATAGCCTTCATCTTCATCTAAAATGTCATTATAAATCTTATTATTTGAAATTCTATTTAGAGTAGATAAAGAAATTGTAAACAAAATGAAATTGGAAATATCCTTGCTAAAGCAGCAATCATTTATATTTTCATCTTTCGCGTTCGCCATTTTAAAGCGGATTTAAAAATCGTCCCTTAAGAGACTTACTTAGAAATTACACTCCCCCGTCTGTTGTAGCCAGGGCATTTTTTATAAATACATATTTTTTCTTTATTTTGTTTTTTCGTAGACTTTGTAATTTATCGCACGGGTAGGAGGTTGAAAATGGAAAAAATAAGAAGGAGAGTAGCGACGAGAAAAAAAAACGTAATGAGATTCTTACCGTGATAACATTCATAATTGGATTAAGGCGACACGTTGGAAAGTGAATGAACCAAAGAAGAAAATGGAAATATTTTTGATTTCCCCACAAAGTGAGGGGTTGGGCGCCTTGGGGAGACTTATTACACGTTGATCTGGGTATTAGAGAGTATTTAAAATGTAAGTAAACAAGTAAATTTTCACAATGAATTCCAAGGGAGAGTCGAATAATGTCGAACGAAACAAGTTGCTCTGGAGCAGATGGTATAAGCTCAGGAGGGTTTAAAGTAGTCATTGAATTAAATTTAACCTAAATACATAACAGTTATAATGAACTCGATGTCAACAAACTAAAAATAAGATATTTTTGTACATGTTACCAAGAAAGGTTATTTGATTCTTAATCATCAGAACAATATCGTTGTGCGTAGATAAAATTGGATAAACTTGCACAAAGAAATTTTCAAATCGATGTCTAATGAAAGGAAGTTGCACATACGCAAAAGGGATTTAACACTGAACACGAACCCGTGGTACAAGGAGTTCATATAACTGTGTGAACGTCTTAAGAAGTTTGCACCTCAACAATAAGCACCTACCAACGTTCCGTCCGACCCAGGAAATCGATAATGTACTCCTACATACAAAATTTTTAGACTAAAACAAATCCTGGTAAAGTCCCACCAACTCGGACAAAATCAACATCATTGCACGTTCTTAATGACCCCTAATATATTATTTTCCGTTTATTAAAAATCAAGCGAAAAGAGTCAGTCTTAAAGTAACAGAGGACAAAATCAAATGCATTTCATACACATACTCGTACATGCTGTGGAAAAACACAAAAGCTTCGATCCACCATCTAGGGCAGAACATTATTGTCGACAACTACTATGACTTCGAGTTACGTAAAGTTGAGAAGATCATTTCCCTCAGAGCACATGTAAACTCTACAAATAACTTCCTTGTAGAGATCCGATAAATACAGAGACCCTAGGAAACTGCTGCTAATTTGGTTCGGCAAAAGAACTGAATTGATGCTACAAGTTCTGTTACGGTAATGAGAGCTGGTTTTTCGAGATACAAATTATTTTTTGGATATTGATCGTCGAGGTGGACAAATGCAGAAGAAATGGATGTAATCCAAGGAGTCATAACTCATAATGAATACAACACTACAGCTAAGAGTGTCTTCGAATATTAGCGCCTATGCTCGAAACAACAAAGAAGGACGAACCACCATTTTAAAGAAGAACCTCTCACGGATGTCAGGAAGTTTTCGGTAGCGAATTTTAAGGAATGTGCACGGGGTAGATGGGGATAAAATCCTGTGGTGTTGAAAATTTGAATGTCACGTCCTTCCATTACGAGTATGTCGAGAATGATATTGATAACGAAATCACCCCAGTCATATGTGAGAAATTGGCTATTTTCATGAGATCGTATTGGGAAAGTTGCACTTTTTTAAAATTAAAAAAAAAATATATTTTCGTCGTTTTAAAACCTTCGGGAATATAAACATATTAATTTTTAATATAACTATTAACGACTATTTTATAGAAACGTGTAAATAAAATCGTGTTTTACACTCTTTTAGTTATCCTTCACACTGTACAAATAATTAATCAAGATTTTTAAATTACGTCAAAGTGAAAAATATAAGGAACAATTTAGAAAAGTTTGTCTCAGAATTACAAAGGCTATAATTGTGGGCACTGGATATTTTGTGTTTGACTAAAAGCAGAGTTGTTGAGGTTGGCGCAGATATGATGAAGCCAGAGCCAAGTTAAAATATGGTAAGAAAATCATAAATGCCGGTATAACTCCGTTGGACTCATATTTATAACACATTTTTTGCTCGGAGTTACATACACCCTGGATACCTACGTTTATCCAGTAAAAATATTGAATTGTACTGGAGGTATGGTTTGTTCCGAGTTATTGTATTTTTTTGAGTTAAGCAATACAGATGCTAGGTATAACCTTTGAACGGAATAGCTTATTGTAATATTTTTATAATTTTTAAGAAGAGAACAAAAAATGTTTTCAGATTGATGAATAAAATCCGTAATTTGGAAGGATTTACTGAAAAAATTTATACTGTCAGTAAGGCTCTGATCTATTTTTTTCTTTTATGTCGCAAGGTGCAAATCTTTTAAAGACGAAACTGAGCACGTACTCAGTAACAGTGTTGGATTTCCATCCACTAAACCCACCTCCCCTACTACCCCTGGATCAAGCGGCACTGCCGTTAATCATTTCATTGCGTGGGGTGGACTTCAGCCATAAGTACTCGGCTTATTCATGTCGGCAGCCTACTGTTCTGCATTTCGTTGTCGCTCCTGCATTTGCTGCTCCTTCATAATGTTTACCATAGTGTCGCTAACTGCTTCCCAAGCCTCTTCTCTGCTCATAATCTGTCTGGTGATGTTGTCTGTGGTTTGGTCCTAAACCAGTTTGTTCACCAGCAGGTGCCATTTTTCATAATATCGAGGACAATGGAAAATGATGTGTTCCGCATCCTCGACTGCTTCCGAGAACATTGGGCAGTAGGGGTTGTCGCCGTATCCAAACATGTAGAGGTGGTAGGCTCTGAAGTATCCATGGCCAGTAAGCATCTGGGTCAGGTAGAAATTCAACTTATCCATCCATAGATCCTAGCGTCTATATTATTGATCAATCTCTACCTGCCTTTATCATACTGATACCATCTCTCCTGCTAATCTTCCAGACTTGTCCTTGGTGAAGTATCGTAGGCCCTAGGCACTGTACTTTCTTGGCTTATTGGATAACTCGCTGTTGCCGTACAGTTCTACAGATCACTGATATGAAGTTTGAACCATGATAGCTGGTAGCCAATCTGAAAAAAAGTAGTCAAAAACCATTCAGGTATTCTAGAAATTGGATATCGCTCTTAAAGTTATCGAAAGCCGGGGTAATTTCAAAGAACATATTATGATATTTGCGAAGATTTCTGCGTGTACTCCGCACTTTGTAGATGTGAGACGCTGTATTAGCACAAATAATATTTTAAAAAGAAGTGATCGATCTTCTGTATTGAAATTGCAAACCAATACAATATTTACTGTACATTCATTCAAATATGTTAGATCGTGCTAAATGGAATCTGTGTTTAGAGCAAGATTCATTGAGCTGCGGCTTACAACGACTGAGTGTTTTAAAATCTGTACAAGTAGGTAATATGCGAACCCATATGGCACAAATATTTGTTTGCTAATATTTTATATTAACATTTACTTAATAATTAAACATAAGAACAAGTTAGCCATATGAACACTTTTTTATTATGAGTGAGGCCCAAAGCTATGAAATATTTGCTGTAAGCCTGCTTAATGACGAAAATATATATATTCATAAATACTTTGTATTTTGAAATGAATAAAGGTTTTTCCTGGAAATTATCCATCACTAGTTATATCTTTACGTTACAAAGTTGCACCTTTAAATTAATACACCGACATTCTTCCTTACATAGTCATAAAAATTATCTTAAAGAAAATTCTATTGAAGATTCAAAAGAAGTCCACGGGACGAAATTATTTGCATATGAATTTTCAAAAAAGTCGAATCAATCAAACGAAATGTGAAAATATTATGTAAATGCGTTTAAATAAACCCATGAGGGATAGGTCCATATGCCTCACTAGAATGTTCAAATAGACGCAAAGAAGGATTTTAAGCAAATTGAGTTTTGGATGCGTGCATACGATCCCTCATTAGGGCCAAAGGTTAAATTTCATTAGTAAAAGGTTTCGTCATTCACAGTCTGGATAGGTGTAAACTTTTATCATATATGTCGTGAATTTTAAACATGGGATGCGTTCTAAAATATGCAAATGAAAACAAATAAAGTGCAAATTTTACCAAAGTCATAGATGTGAGAAATTTGAAACAAAGAAGAGAAAATCAATCGATTGCTTTTCTTGGAATTCTAACAAAAGTTTCTGCATAGGTATCTACGTGATCTTTTTAATGTATGGGATTATAATTCGTATGAGTAGCTACACACGAGTATGTATAGGTATACATATAATATTAGATTTATAAACATAGAATTCAATCTTACATCTTCATGACTTTGAAAATTCAGTAACGTTATTTAAATGTTTTGGGTACCTAGCTGAAAAAGTAAAGAAAGTTTCATTAATTTCGGTTTGGTTGTCGCTATTAGAAAAGTATTTGGATGTCATTGGCAAATATTTGCTTATCTCATCTATTTAGTCTTTTGACAAAACTGTTATTATTTTCTATAATAAACTTTATCCTGCTCAGTGATTAAGTTAGAAGATTCAAGGTTCAAATCCCAGAAAACACAAAAACAAGTTTTCTCGCGAACGTCTGGCAAACATTCGAGAGTAAGATTGTCATGAGAAGCTTATCTCACTCGAAATAGAATTGCCCTTCGGAATCGACATAAAACTGTAGTTCACAACCATTCTTGAGGCGCTCAGCACGAGTGGCAGCGAGAAGGGTGGTCGGGCCCTGTATTATTAGCGCCAAAATATTTATTTATTTATGTTCATCAGCGTCTCTATTATGCGAATATCTAAAACCTCTTGTCAAACGTTTAACTAGTTCTTACTCGCTTTTTACGTAGATCAGGAAGTTATGGTCTCTAATGTAGCATATTCCGAGTGGTAAATGTGAGCAAGAGAAGGTATTTTTTTTCCTTTTGTCGTACTGTGCCTACAACTTAATTGAATCAAGTGAGCTTTCGCACGTACAAGGCTACGCTGGATTTCAGAGGTTACATGAGGATCTGGCAGGACTGATACTCTACTTTAGTCTATTCACCGGTCATTTTATTTCCGAAGACACCCTTGTGTCCAGAGTGTGACTTTGTGCTTTTATTTAACTAGTTTTGACTTAATTACTGCAGATGGGGAAGACATTTATGGCCGCCTGGCTACATGTCGATACTACATACTTAGCTGAGTTATTAGAAAAAAACTGTTTTCGGGAAGTCTCGATAGTGGCTAAAACTTTCATCTGAAAGATATGACTATGCTTTAGAAGTTTTATTGGCTGATCAGTGGTTTGTTCTCTTTAATAAATTCCATATTCCATTTCTTATACGTCTGATACTGACAGATATGATTTTCATAATTATAAGCCCTCCCACCGCCCAATATTTTCTTGAGGTGAATTTTATTTGGAGGTTAGTATCGAAGTCAGGGTATGCCGTGAGGTTCTTGTCTCAGCAGTTTCTTTTGTATATAAGAGTTGATCAACCAACTGATGTCAGAACGAGAATTTCTCCAAAAGTTGCTGTCCGGGTGGTTCTAATGGCGCTAGCTGTACCGTAGCATGTTAATCGTTGGATCTTCGTGAGTGCTTTTAGATTTGTGACTTTTATTACAGCCGGGCAATATACCAGGCTGTGCACATCTAGGGAATGTGCAAATATCTTGTTGCATGCATAGAAGTTCTCCTTGTCCAGGTTACCATGAACTGTGAAAAACCGAACTCGTATAAGTGATTGCGATCAAAATTAATTATCTGTAAAACATTTTTTGTTTGACCTTCAAGATGCACATCTTTTGGAGTACTATATGAAATCTACCTTATTTCTTCCTATTGAGCTGTATAAAATATAACATCAAAGCCAGCCTAATGAACTTACAACCCCACTCGTGTACGTAAACAAACCATTTGCCTCTTCCTACACACAATTCCTTACCCATATGTGGTCGATGTCAATCAAGGAACACTAACTTACAAGTTGTCTACCTAAGATTCAATTATAAATTTCACAAAGTTACTCGGTGATGCAACTAGGGTTGATTGTAACATAATGTGATTTACTGCCCAAAGGTAACCGGAAAATTACAAAGGACCCATGAGTGATGCTTTGACATCTTTAAATTTATCAATTTCACAAATTTTCAGAACAAAGCATGCCACACAAGTACATACGAGTAGATACATTGTATCTGTTGAGTTTACAAGTTCTTGGGATTCTTCCTGGATTTCGGAAAATGCTCCTTTGACAATTTACACAAATATAATTTTGTTGTTTAATTTCCCCATTTCTATGCATCTGAATTTGTGAGAATTGCTGTCTCACATTATCGGGGCAATAAGCCAAAATCATAACACAGATCTTAAATTAACATATTAAGAGGTTGCCCCCCAAAGCACTTAAGTGTCATTTTGACTCAAGTCACCGGAGGTTTTTTTATCCACTCCAGTATGAATCTTTATTGTCCAAGGATCAATGCACACCCTTGTAAGGATTTGGGCGGTCGGGCAATGTTAAGAGTGTCAAAAGTGGAACTCAAGAAGCGTAAAATTATGTAAATTAATTTCACGCCTTTTTAGATGTAATGGCACTTGGGGCATTGGCCTTCTGATATCTTTGTGCAGTGTAAATGGCACTCTTATCTACTTGGTGAGGTTATAAGGAGATTTGGTTTTTTTGTTTTTTATCAAATATCAAAGTGTTTTATGGTAGTTCGGAATGGGGTGTTTACACATTCAATAGGTCACGAGCGGATGGGCAACTTGTATTTCAAAATATATAAATAATTTGAAAACCTTAAATTTTGCCGGGAAGGAGTGAATACATATACATATGTATGTGTTTTGTTTGAATATGTACTTAAAGAACATCTAAGGCTGTGAACATATGAAAGGTTTTAAAACGCGAGTTATCTTCTGTTTTCTGTGGCCTAAAAGGACATTCCTAAAGTAGATGTCGAATAGATTGTATTTCGTCTCCGATCCTGCAGTTCCTGCAGTAGTCATTGTGGACTATTCCGATATGCTTCATATGAATACCAATGGCGCAATGGCCAGTAAGGACGCCAGAGACGATTCATGTGTCTTT
Organism: Pocota personata; assembly: GCA_963082735.1. Classification (NCBI taxonomy): domain Eukaryota; kingdom Metazoa; phylum Arthropoda; class Insecta; order Diptera; family Syrphidae; genus Pocota; species Pocota personata. The sequence goes on along the minus strand of OY720430.1, from coordinate 43,016,543 downwards.
GCGACCAGGCTTAACCAGAGCAAGTGATCTCTTCTTGTCAAAAACCGGCCATAGTGCTCTCGTTATTGCACTCTTTTTATGGTTTTATTATCGATTTTGCAATGAACACTGACTAATGAGATGTCTACAAAGGTTTCACAAAATACTCCGGTTCCTATACCAACGTATCCGTCAGTAAACAAGGTCAGGTCTTCATTATTTGTTACCATCTGATTTGTCCTGTCATTCTTGTCAGGAATTTTAATAGTAAAACTCCTATCAAAAATTAGTGCCGGAGAGGTAGTCAGTTGTGCTTATAGTGTTCAGTGTCTCCCACCATGATAGGATAGAGAAATGGCCGTAGGACTGTCACGTTGAAGCCGTCCTCTTTTAAAACTTTTAAGATCTCCTCGACCACGTATACCACTTTGAGGACACCGTGACCTGAAGATGGAACCAATCCAATCACAAAGATCAGCATTGAGTTTTGTTCTTCGAAGACTGTTAGGGATGGCCTCGGTACTTACGTTGTTGAAGGCGCCCTCTATATCGAGAAAAGCACTTAGGGTAAATTCCTTGCGCTGTAGCAACGTTTCAACAACACAACATTGTGAAGCTCTAACGTTTTCCTTATACGTTATTCACTCAATGGCTCCCTCTTTTGCAACGTTCCACATTGATCGCGAGCTGCGTAATAGCAGTTTTTGTGATCCACTAGGGTGAACGCTTTCTTCCGCATGAACTGCTAAATGGACAGGATCTTTCGAACGCACGGGTAAGCTCGCTGGTTAGTATTCCGACTGCTTCATGCAACTCGGATGTAGAGTTGAGAGTTTCTGTAGGGCACCTTCCAACAGAAGCTCTCAGTTCTTTACATAATTTTCCCCAGTTTACCTTACGCAAGTATCCAGCTATGATCAGATAACGACGCTTTGCTATAGACTCTTCAGTTGATAACATCGATAGAGCTATTATTTTGTGAAATAAAGCTAACGTTTAAAACCTCCCTCTTACTTCCTGTAACAAAGGTTGGTTCATTGCCCCTATTACAGACAATCAAATTTGAATTTAGCACAAAATCAAACAAAGCCTCGCCACTATAATTGATATTGGTGCTAGCCCATAGAATATGATGGACATTAGCATCGCAGCCTAGGACAAAATTTCTCTTACCTTGTTTGAGCTCTGATATTAGCTTCTTCAAAGACTCCGGGAGGACGTCTATGCAGTTGTCATATGGCAAGTATGTATCATGGATGCCGTAGTACAGCTATTGACCAGTTCTCTAACCTTCACTACCATCAAGTCAACAGAGCTGAAATTAGATAACGTGAAGATTGTTTTTGTCTACGATTCAAGTTCTAACCTAATCCCATAACCCGGTTGTTACAAATCCATGGTCCTTGAATCAAGCCCAGGTCTATCTGTCCTTCCTTGAGGAACAGATTCAGATTATCAGAAGCGATTTTGCTGCGGTGGAGGTCGATTTGCATTATTTTTATTGGTTTCTGCAATCAATTTCACACCCTGATCAGGGACGCACAGTCTGCCTTTCAGCTTTTGGTGGATTTCTTCTCAGGGGGGCCGCCTCTAGCTCAGCGCCCTCCCATAACACCAGACCAGTCAGTGTTGTCCTCACAAATTAGTACGAAAACAAATCTTTACAGTCTAGCATGATGACGCCTCGAACCCACATTGCTTTGCCGTACGTGGGAGCAATAGAACCAGTATTCTCCCGAATATGGTTACGGACCACTTTGGCTAAAGTCTTCCCGATGAAGTCCACATACTCGCCCTGAATACTGGCCGCTGGGCTTCCTGGAGTCAACGATTGTGGTTTGTATTTCTGCATAGAACATGCTAGGATGTTTGCCCATTAGCCGCGAGTGTTTGGTTCTTCGCCTAAATACTACTGATCTAGTCCCCTCAATTGTTCTCGACCGATCCGAGCGATATTCCAGGATATTAGTGAGTGGTATTTCTAACTTTTCTAAGTAGGTCCCTTGCTTTACTTGTTTTAACAAGGCAAGGAAGGTGTCTACTGGAAGGTATTCATGGTCCAATCCAGCCACTGATTTTAAGTGATGTTAAGGCTTCAACTTTCTTTAACATGACTGGCACGAGTGTGAAAGTGATGTTCTCACAGAACGTCCAGAAGCTCTCTCTTTTAGCCTCTCTAATTTCCAGGTTTAATGCAGTGAGCTTTTCAGTGTAGATTTGCCGGTTTCAGCCATATTTAGAAATATTAAAAGCTTGGGTACGTAGTATCGGTGACGTGCTACTCTGCCAGTTTTTGCCATCTCTAGAATGCATATTAAAATAGTTTTAAACAAGTCGCAATTAGTTTTCTTCGGTTTTCTTGTGAAGGCTAGTTTAGTGCATATACCTACTACATATGATAGTATGGTCTGACAGATAGAGATCTTAAATTTTTTGACTAACTTGCTTATATTCGGACCGTCGAACGAAATTTTTAATATGTGTTTATGTCAAAAGTCAGACTTATACAGTCGTTCATAATAGAGAACATCTGGAAAATATTGTACGTAGTAATATTCTCAAGCGATATTTCAAACAAACCACATTACCATACATAAAAGAAGACAAAAAGCGAAAACGATATAAGTATGCACTATAAAATGGCCGGCATTAGGGACGAAAATAACTAGTTTCGTCCCAAAATATAACTCTTTACTGAGTAAATTCCAAATTACATAAGTACTTAATTCACGTTCTCTTAATTGCACTGACAGATTCTTTGATCACTTAATTAAGAGTTTAATCACAGTCCTGTCCTGGCTCATTACCAAACACCTTCAAGTTATTTTTATTTATTTTCACCCACGACATCTTGTCCTTAAAAGGATACGCCACCGCGTTGCCGCTTTTGACAATTTAAAACTCCTTCGCTATAGTAATAGGACCGACTGTCTTTTCACAATTACCTTAATGTGTACTTAAGACATCTTAAACGTCTTAATGAAATGTACACCTTGTCGCTTTATTAAAGGCGAAGGATATCGAACACCCACCCGTTTGTTGTCCGTCATAACACAGTTAGAAGAGTCAATTCTGAAAGTCCTTACCTGACGGGAGTATTTGCTTTCAAAAGACTGCGAAAATCCTTTGATATCTAAGAGGGTGCCTATTAGAGTAATTAAATAGAATTCCGTCTTGTTACGTCTTCCCATTTTGGCTGTTGTTTATTCGGTCAATAAAAAAAGAACTCTTTCAATTTGGGAGAAAATGGTACATCGAATAGAAAATTGTATATCGGATATTCTTCTGAGCTTGGATTAATTTTATAGCAACGATAAAAAAAATCGCATATCTACTTCAACCCACAATCGTCCTTCGGTATACAAGGGAATCTTTGTTTCATCAGCCGAATTACTTACACCGGTAATTTAGCGCCACTTGCTTACACCATGTTTAACAAGCCAACCCTAATTTCTTAAAAATGTTCACTTTTAATTATAAACCAAAGGACGAGGGAGGAAAAAAAATAAACACTCCAGGAGTAAGTAAGAAAGAAACAACTTTCGCCGTAAGGACTTTTAAGGATGTTTTAATTACTAGTACTACCAGCTACCTGGTGCCTCAAGGATCCTTTGGCTCAGCGGGTGGTTTTCTTTTTTTATCCAAAGAAATAAAAGTGGATATTTTTTTTTTCAAGGGAATATACTAGAGTGTTTTAAGAGTGAGATTGATATTAAAGACAGAAAGTCTTATCCTGCTTTAAGGGGGGGAAGGATTCATCTTTTCGTGTTTTATTGCACAATGGGGTAGTACAGATATCTTCACATATCCGTTATCACCGATGGGATTTTATTGCTCTTCTGTTCTCGATGAAATCACATCGCTAGGATATGGGTGTGTCAAGTTGATGTCACATCAAGTGTTGTAGTTACAAATCCTTTAACAGCACAGAAAGAAAAATAATTCCACCCCAGGGGGTAATCGAAAAGAAATTTGAGAAATTTATCCTTAAATCGTCGAAGAAGCCAACTCCTGCGGCGGACAATGATGGACGAAGTTTATGTGGTGTTAGTGTGTGTGTGTTACAACAATTGAGAAGGTGTCTTTTGGGATTATTGCTTTATAATCGATTCAATTTGTATTTTAATTGGATTCGTTGGTTGGTGGAATGGTGAAAGGATGTACATACATACATACATAGGTGTGTTCCCTGTGTTATTAGTGGTAATATTTAGATATTTTAGAAGAAAACTACGGTGTTGTTATTAAGTGAAATCCCTAGTTCACAACAATTCCAATTCTTGAAGTGGTGACTTTGGAGTCCTTTGCACTCTTCTGTTTTCTGTTTACAGCTGCTGAGGTACAATCATCAGTCTCGGTACGAGATTCACCGTGACGTTTGTGATGACATGTTTTCTCAACTACGCGAACAATATCTACTGTACGATTCTCTTCGAACATATACCCAATAGAGAGGGTATGTACATACATAAGTGTCATCGGTATTTTCTCGGTAACTGCATTAAGTATAGAGTACAGATACCAAAACTTACTGTACTTCCTACAGCCATCGTTTCATGCAGGCACCGTTCCTCCCCTTTTTGTTAGCATGAAGTACTCATCAGGAGGAAAAATTAAGTACTTATATTGCTCAGATAGTAGTACATATTGTAGAAAATTAGAAAAAGAAGGTCTTGCTCAAAGCTTGTAGATCTAGGTAGGTAGTGAGTATAAATCCATTGTAAAGACGATTTTAGCATGCAATAACTTGCTGGCGGTGAATTTTGATGCCAGTAGAAGTTTACAAGCAGAAATCTAATTTAGTTAGCCTGTTTCATCTAAGAGGCTGTTTTTATTTTTAGTATCAACAAGTTACTTTTAACACAGCACCTCACACGATTTTATTTAAAAAAAAACATCAGCATTTTATTTCACGTCAAGTTATTGGCGCATTGAAAAGCTGGACTTCTGATTTTTTCTATCCATGCGTGAAAATATCAAACTGGCATGCCAGTAAAGGTTTGTACATGTATTTTATTTTGGCTGGCGTACCAATATGAACTTCCGCCAGAAAATCACTGCATGGTAAATCTATAGCAATCTAGATGAGGTAAGGTAACATAGAGTATGTCAAGTTCTGAAGGGAAATCAAATGCTTTGAAGAAATGAATAGGTTCGCTCTTTAATTATTCGCAGTTGTTGCAAAGGGATACCAATGAGTTCACAGCCTTGTATAATTTAGCCTAACCTAACTTTATGTTTTCAAAAGTTCTTTCTTTCTCTTCTAGCTTTTTTCCTCTGAAAAGTCTATCGAACAAACAAGCTCCCATTTTGCTTATTTACTTAACGGACTCTCGACCCATGAAGATTCACCACCTGAGACACCTTAGCCTTCCATAGCCGTTCGTCTCAGAAATATCGCTTTAAATTTTCTAGGCCAAACTGTTGGGAGCTGGTATTAAAAGATTATTTGGGCTCGAGCGTTATTGTCTATCCGTTCGATATTGCCGAGCCATCTCTTGGTACATCTCATAGAGTTCTGCCGCTGTATCGCACATGGTCAAATATTCTAGAAAGGATTTTTATTTGGAAAAAAAACCGAATATCTGCACAGGTACTCCAAATTCGAATCTACACGATTCTAGCGTGAGTGTCTTAAGAAAATAATACTCAAAAGATTACTTTAATTTATATTTTCGCTGAGGTAACAACAATTATGAAAGTCAAATTATAATTAAAGACAAGTAAGAACAATACAAAAGAGTAGGCCATTCATATGATTATGAGTTAGAAAGTACTACTGTACTCAAATTAAATAAAAATAGTACTCAAAAAATACAAGTACCGGGAGGTTTGCTGCATACAGGTATGTATACAAAATCCACTTCGCACATTATTCAATTTTAAAATCAGATTATGCTCGTTTACGTCCTCAATTTCCTTAACGCCTTACCAATACACCCAACAAAAAAAAAAAGAAAAACAGATTTAAAGTTCATGACAACTTCCAGATAATAGCACCTTCAGCCAGCACCACATTAAAGGGTTGACGTATACACAATTCTCTCCTGTTTTTTCAGTCTTATCTCACATTTCTCTAGTATTGTTTTGTCATTTAAGAATCCCTAATGCTCACTTAAAGGGGACGAATGCCACATGCCACACTCAACACAAAAACAAGTGAGTATGCAAATGGCAAACAGTCGTCTTCCAAGACAACGGAAATATCCATCGACTTCCTTAATTTGCGTACCGGGTAAAAACCCCATTCATGGCAAACTCAATTATAAAATCATCGGATTATTTTCACCGTTTTTGCTGCTGAGCAGCGTTGTCGAGGCCGCAGCAACCGCCACCGCCCTGCGATAATTGAAAATTTAAATTTGCGATCTGCGCGCTCAAATGCAAATGATGTACCACCTCGAAGGACAGCAAGGACTTAGAAGGTGCTGAATGCACGATTCTCCCAATGAGGTTTTTGCTTAGCTTATTCGGATGGGATAAGGAGGGCGTTCTGTTGGCATCGAACGTACATATATACACATCGATTAAAACAGCAGACAAAGTCTTATGAATAAATTGTTATGGAAATCGAATTAATGAACGTAATACCTGAGCTTATTTGCTTAACCCTTTCGTTCATACGTAATTTTATTAGAATCACTCGAGATGGTATCTCTGTAAGGAGGTGGAATATGTACGCAGTGTTATGACCCATATGTGTGTTGGTGGGGACTTGGCTTTCGCCATTATCTTGTGTACTTCTTGTACACCTCCTCGGCAAGTGTAGATTTGGTTGGATTTCACCTTTGTTAGCTGAACAAGCGGTTAATTCAATTCTGTTGGGTAATTTCCTACAAGAGGAAGAATAAGAAGAAGTCTCGTCGAATTTGAAATTGAATTAAATTCGATTCGACGAATCTCTAATTCAGTGGAATAGTGTTTGCTTTTGAATTCTTCTCTAAGGTTGAAAAAGAATCAGAACCAAATCCCTCTATTGTTTTGATGTTCTTTCCTATAATAGCTTCTCTCTTGGGTTCTAACAAGAATTCGGTAGAAATTCAGACGAAGTAACACACAGACTAAAATAAATGAGGATAGTCATACAATACTGTAGAAATAAAAATCTTGATTAGAGTTGATAAACACCAGTTCAACCGTATTAACTTGGATGGTAGTACAAAACACTATCCTTGCCAGTATTCGTTGACATAATTCTTTTTAAATCTGGCAAAAATTGTTGAAGAATTAGTATCTACATATGTATGTCAGAGAGTTCAAATTGCATTTGTTTATATTCATTGCATATATGATATGGCGATCATTAATACTAGATGCGATTTTAGCTCGACGGTGCTCAATTAGTCATATTGTGGCTAAGCGAATCTGTCTCTGTTATTTCGTGGTCTGTTACCTTATCGCACTAAAGATTCTTAGTTTAAACTTTTACCCGATTTACTGCTTTTAAAAAACTTTCAGATTTTTCTCTAGATAGTTCACCGGTCATTTTATATCCTTTATTGCTCCAATATGACACACTCAAATAGTAAATGTTGTTTCTTTTATGACTAAATAATAAATAAGATCTAGGAAATTGACATATGTAATCTAAAGAGGGACTTAAAAAACCTGAAGTTGATCTGGAACTTGTCTGGCTTTCAACACTTAGTGGACCGATATTTATACCAAGTCATTTGTCAGATGGAGTGTTAGTGTTCATCTGCTTCTCCAATGGGTTAATGTCAAACTTTTCTTCCGAAAACTTCAAGGCTACTTTCGTACCGAGCACCTATGTATATGTACATAAGAAAATTGAGCGATACAGATTTTATACAGGTTTCCTTAGGATAAAGCCTAGCTTCTTAATTGGCTACTTTGCCCAATAAACAGCATTTGACAAGAGTTATTGTCCGTTTCATATATGTTTGTATATCCGTTATGTCGATGGTGGAGTTAACACTAACAGGTAGACAAAGTATTGTAACAGGTCACCATAACGCTTTTGTTAAGCCATAAATCGATGGAGGAAATCGTTGTTTATTTGACAGCATATACTCAATTATAATAATGTATAGTCGAATAAGTCAAGAAGGAATTACTAAATTTAGTCATAGCCTGAAAAGGCTCGTCCTTATTCACCAAGTCATATGCGGTGAGGAGGATATCAATTGGACATCTTCAGAATCTGGCGTAATGTGAATATTTGACCAATTCTCAATTTGTTAGACCTAAAAGGACAAACCACTCTCACCATCACTGCTCGTGAATGTTCAGAATCTTCATACCTCTGTAGTTAGCGTAGGTAAGGTGGTCTCCTTCAGTGTCGATTGTGCTGGATATATTCACCCAACAATAGCTTACGAATGATATTATTAATAGTATTAATAAAACCGTTTCTCTACCAAATCATCTCCCGCATCCTCAGACAGCCTGATAGACCAGTTTTGACTGATTCGCTACAGCTGCTTTGATTTCGGTGGGGTTAGGTGATAGAGAAAATTTAGTCTCCATTCAGATTAAGACTAACATTTTTAGTATTTTGGCTCTTTTTTTTGTATTTTACTCTAAATGACTGAATAGTTTTAATGTGTTGTGCTAGAAAGCATAAGTTTGTTTTCAGTAAATATCGTCTAAAACCAATACTGACCGTGACATCTGCGCATAAACAGACGAAATCAATACTACGGTCCCCCAAAAACTTCAACACTTACAGAAAAATATATTTAAGAATTCCTTAAACCATCTTTTCAAATATTTAACGCCTTATAAATCACCAGACTACAACGTCAGCTCTCAGCCATTACATTCCTTTGAAATATCCTTTCAGCAAAACATATGTTAAAGTCAAGACATTCATTCCGAAATACTCCGAATTCCTCAAAACTATGCTGATAGAAGTCTTTTAAAATGTTTATGGTCAAGAAAGTTTCCTTGACGCCATTCGAAAGTATAGTCTATACCCACATCATCTCAGCTCGGTCGAATAAATGTGCAGGATTCCCGCATATAAGGTGACCGTCACCACCACCACAGATGATTCTAATCCCAATGATAATAAAATTTAAGAAATTCTCATCCTACAACATACATACACATGTATGTATGTACTTATTTCCGGATCCTTTCATTTGCAGATGAGTACTTTTGAAGAAGATTTTCGTTTTATTTTCTTAAAGGAAATCTTTAATGGAATTTGCATGGGAAGCTAAATGTAAATCCTGTGATGTGGTCACTGTCTTCGGTAGATATAACATAGAATGTGCCAGCATTATCGCATTGCAGAACATTAAACAACGAAAGGACTCAGTACAGTACTAGTTGTTGAAGAAAATTTCTCATGTTGCGATGATTTATTCCACCCAGGATTGCTCTATTAAAAGCTGCACTATGTATTTTCCTGAAATATATAATTCAATCAATTGCACAGGTGAAAGGGTTAAATTAACCCTTGACCGGTGGAGTAGCAATTTTTAATCATTAATGTTCCATATATTCAAAGGGCTAACCTATCAATTTCTACATACAACCATCAATACTCTATAATTACTACATGAATACAAGCCTGACAATATCGATTGCATTAGCCTTAGATGGGCAACGCATTAGCCATAATTAAGGGACAAAAACTAGCATTATCCTCGTCCACGTGAAAGTGTTGTAAATAGATGAGCACCGGCACCCTTTTCTATCCTTATAACTTATGCACGAGGTCAAAGATCCCTTCCATCATGTATACGCGGCAGAGCCACTTAATGTGTTATTTATGCTGCCTTAAAAACAATACATGAATTTTATCTGAAATTTTAATGCATTGTCGTTGCTCTCCAGCTAATCTATACCGGTCGGCGTGGTAGTGGTAGAAGCCAGTTTGATAAACCCCTTTCTTGTTGGTATGGTAGCCTTTTTCAGTTCTTGGAAATTTCCAATGTCCACCATAGCATAGATACAAAATGTACGAAATTCATTTCAATTATTATCACGTGACATTAGAGGAGCATTAATGAAGGCAAATGTAAATAAATTCCACTCTTGGGTCATATTTACTTGGGCCAAGTTTGTAAATATTTACGAATCCCAAACCATGGAACCGGTTTTTCTTGGATGAGTATATCCTTTGTCAGGGGGAGCAGCGAACGGCATTGAGGCATGGATACCAAGTGCCATGTGTGCTTCACTCGTTCGGTCAATGTTGTATCAGGTACACGATGAGGGGGAGGAACTGGGAAATGTTCACTCTTATCTTTAAGCTTTTTCAAATTGGTAAATTGTTGACTCTAGCCTTTGATTGTACTTTGTTGGGAATTTAATTAAAATGTTATTTTCTGATCTTAAAGAGATGATGAGGCCATGAAACTCCATAGAAGTTTATATAGGTTTGGAAGAGACATAGAAGCAGAAGTTTTTGTTAGTAGCATAAACAACCGAATGCTTCATAATGCTTACGAGAACACTTTTCTATTTTATGTCAATTTAGAAAAATGAAACTTTGAATATCAGGAGAATTTATAAGAACTCAAAATAGCCGGCACCTGGTCCTAACGCAGAATATTAGAAATAGTGAGCCAAATCTAGTCAGTAATATGCAAGGACTAGTAGTGTAGGTAAAACTGGACTATCCACATTCGATAGTCCAACTCCCCGGCAATTGGGCAAAACTGTGGAGTTTTGAGGGTGGGTCGTTCACAATTTAACGCACTTGCCTGATCATTAATAATTTTTTTTTTGTAGAGTGCTTAAATAGTCTAAAAATACTCGAAAGTTTCTCAATATTTGAAAATTCAAAATTCGAATGTGGACGGTTCAGCTTCACTCACATGGAGTAGTATACTTAATCGTATTTAGACAGAACTTCTAACATAGCAGCTAAAACGGCATTAAATGAACGAACAAAACCCAAATGTGTATATTCAATTAATAAACATCTCTCCCACCAAATGGAGAAGAGGCTAGCGTAACTATTGGAAACTGAAAATAGCTCAATATTGCATTTTGTGAAAAAATTATAACAAATTTGAAAATTTATAATTGCTATAATAACTGTTATGGTGGCAAATGGTCCACTGAAATGGGGGCTAATCAAAGACGGTGAACTACAATAATAGTTCATTTTGAAAAAGGTCATCTGCGGAACGCATTCAAGCGGCCAATTTTTCTCATTGTCACTCTACAGATTCATAATAAACTGTTCGCCAGGGGCTACGTTGAATACAGCACCAATCAGTAAGATATGTGTACGAAATATTTACAAAACAATCTCGACCACCATAGTGTACATTTACAGCGAACTTCGTGAACAGCCAACGAGGTGCTCCATAGAACACAAGTGGATGAACAGAAAGCCTAGTTTTGAATCTCCCACCATACCTTCGGTTTTAGAACCATCCATGTAGAAGTGTACGGATTTCAAGTGCGATACAAAGCCTCCTTCGCATTCTTGTCTGGAAGGGATAGCGGCTTCAGAATTTCTTATGAAAATATGCCTTGGTAGGGTATTGTGGGTGATTTCAGGGATGAATTTCAGGTTATTGGACCGGATACCACTGAAAGATGGCCTTAAGTCGAATGGCCACACTAACTGCAATCTGTGTTCCAACAATGTCTAGGGGTAGCAGATGAAAAATGATTTCAAGAGCAGCTGAAGGAGTGGTCCAGAGAGTCCCACTAATGCAGATGTTGGCTTATTTCTGCATCTTTCAAAGTTAATTGCAGTGTGCAGCTTTGTCCGTAAGATCACGCAGTACATCAATATTGGCTTGACAACAGAAGCGTAGAGCCAGTAAGTTATTCCGGGTTGCATGCTCCACTTACATATGTATGGCTTTTATGCAGGAGTAGATAGCTAACGTATTATTCTTTACACTTTCTTTGGTGTTAGGTTTCCTGATGAATTTACTACCTAAGATGAGACTCACGTATTAATCTTTATCTGTAAAAACTAGGCTGATGCCATACAACTTGATAAGGTGTACATGAAGAATTCTGTATCTCCTAGTAAAGAGAACTAATTCTATGTTCCTAGATTACATATATCAGGCCATTTGCAGAGCTTAGAAAGGACGTTCTGCAAGAGTTCTCTAAGCTTATCGAGATGCTTGCCAGAGATAGTTATGTCATCAGCATAGGCAATCACCCCACAGTCTTCCACTTCCAGAAATACATAGCAGTAGCTGCTTTACTACTATATTCAAGAGAAGAGGAATAAGACAGACTTAGTGACGTGCCCCTGCTGAAAATCCTTCGTGCAAAGTCATCACCAAGTTTTTTGTTGTGTGTAAGTAAAAAATATGTGAGTTATACTTTGTCAGGATGACCTCTGCTTTCAATTTAAATGGATCTGCGTTTGATCGACTACCATCTATTCCTTTTTGACACGAAAATAGAAAAGCAAAACCAATAAACTCTGTCCGCCTAAATATCAAGAAAAGTTCGCATAAATGCCGCATGTTGTTGAAGGCAAGAAAGTGAATAGCTCAGTAAAATTAGCTATAGGTAGGTATAAGTTGTTTGCCAAATATTCCCTTGGATCTAATTAATACAACCAATCAATCCAAATGTCCACGAGAACCAGGACAAAAAAAAAACTTTCTTTAAAGAAACGAAATCCCACTGAGCTGCAATTGGGCAACTAATTTAAATTTAGCACCTCTCACCCCTCCAAAATAAGCTAGTCTCGCTTCACTGACAAGTGTCAAACAGCAATAATTGTTATCTCCACAATTGCAGATCCCCAAGGACCTCAATTTTACCGTCCTATACCTTCTTGAAAGCAAACAAAAAAATAAAAATAAAAAATCCAACAAGAAGGAAAAAATTCCAGAAATCCGATAGAATTCTGCTTCATGAAAACAATTATCCTTTAATTCTTTAATCCCCAGCGAAAAGAAGAAAAAAATCATTTCACTCTTCTCTCCTTTAAAATAGGATGTGAAACAGTTCACCCTAGCTTTACCCAAGGCAATGAATGTTTCCGAAAAAAAAGAATGAAATGAGCATAAATGTTAAAAAGGATCCATTGTCATTAACTTAGACTACAGTGCTAATCCAAAGAGGGCTAGTCTCATAATGGAAAATGAGCAGACTTACCCTCCATCAAACTTATGACGTTCGCCTTTCCGTTTATCCTGCGTCACAATGTGAAAAAACTGTAATACAATAATAAGGATGGGCAATTCCCCTTTTGGAAAATAAGAAGAAAAAGAAAAACATCATTTTTATTTTAATTTTCCTGCGAATGACACAAATTTTATTATACTTATCCTCAACAACAACAGCCTATCCTCCGGCTCAGGATAGTGCTATTCCTCATCAGATATTCTCTGACTTTTCACAACTTGTCTAACGGATGTGTTGTGTATGAATCAAATCTTCTCTTCTATTCAATGTTAAGACGAACAATTTGGAGTTAGAAAACATATCAACTAGGATACGCAAGGATACGAGCCAGATGCAAATTAAAAATGATTTCTTTGCTGTGAACTTCGAAAGTGGTATGTAATATCTTCCAATTACTGTAAGTAAGCGGTCTAATGCCTTGGTTTGTTTGAAAGGATAAAATGCAAATTTCCAAATCGTCTTCGGACGAATCCTTGTAAGACGATTCAAGTGGATTTCCCACCTCTATACTCATAGTCGAAATATATATATATGTGTATACCTATCACAGGATTACAACACATCGACCCTAGACACTTGACCTTCTGGCACTCCTTGGCTTATAGTTTGAGAAAACTTTCCTAAGACATTCACAGTTTAATGGGTGTTTTGGGGGCGGGATTACAATGTATCCTTGACACTGCCTACACCATTATTATCTATGTACATCATCGGTATGCTGATGATTACTGTCCAGAGAGATCTGTTCTGTGTTGCTTTATACTGGGCGTATGTTTTTCCTTTGAGAAAATTCCTCAGATGGGTGCACACACTTTTCACCAAAGAAGAAGGATTACGGATACGAATGTGTATGTTGTGTTTTCTTAGAAGTTGCAGTTTTCTTATGATGTGGTCACTTAAGACGCACTGACCATTAACGAGAATGTCTTCAACTTTTGGGTTTCTCTTCTGTGGACGTCTGCATTTGGTGGCATGCGATAAAATTTTACATTTAAATCAGTTTCAAAGGGTTTGGGGGAAAATTTGCATTCAAATGGACATGGATGAATGGAGTGGGGATGCCATTCTTTGATAAAATTCATCGGAATAGTCCTTGGGAAGTGATTTTGTTGAATGTTATATTTTCAATTAAATTGTTCAATCAATGAAATTAAATACGGGCGTCTGGATGGGATTACTCGTATTTTGAATTTGAATTAGATTCGATAGAAAATCTTCGTAGTTTATAAAGTCTGCGAGAGTCAAATTGAAATTTTCGAGATCAGTTTAAAAAGTTTAAGAAAAAAATATACGTTAAGGAAGATTTGTTCTTAAGAATACCTATCACAGGGCAGTCAGTTGTTAGCTTCATTTGGTTCGCTATATGCCTCTAACTTACGAAGTAAATTTTTCTGTGAAGCTATTGTAATACGTAAGTGAGAAAGCATTGTCAACTAGATGATTACGGTTCATCGTTCCATTTGGGCGCCATTAGAATTAAAGGCCAACGATTCTGTTTACTCCTGAAGTATGTATGTATGTAGCTAGTTGCAATTTGATCTTGGAGTTTAAAAGGTAAATACATTCGAGTATTGGTATCCTTAAATATTCGACTTCGATTTTGATCAATTCTAGTATTGCTAGTATAGAGGAACTCGAAAAGGTGTGCCTGTTTGTTTGTTTGTATGTACAATCGACTGAAGCCTAAACTGCTGCAAGGATTTTGTTCTAACTTCTTATTGTAATTATCATTCTAACCTTAATATTGACGGTCGATTTGGAAAAGAAAAGTCGATTTTCTCGAAAACAGTTATTACGATTATATTGTACTTAAATTTAATATTTCAGCCGGGTTAGATATTGGTACTGTATGTCACTAAATGGCGTACCAAGTTCTTAGAAAAATTCAAATCTCGGAAATGACTCGAAAGATTTTGTTGAAATTCCAAATTTATTCTGAGTAACCCGGGATTTGAAAATTAACTTTTTTTTTTTAAAAAAAATTGTAGAAAAATATGTCGACAAAAATAAAGTGCACGACCATCTACATACATATGTACATATTTATATGTTGTTCGTCTGCAAAATTCAGTTTTGAAATAATTTAAAATTAAACATTTTTTTTGACAATCTGCTAAAATTCTAAAAATTTTGTTGACTATTTTCCAAAACTTAGTATGCCATGACCTTGCATATATCAAATATGAAGAACCAGTTAATAAGTACTCGTAAAGTAGAATTATACTTTTTTTTTATGACAAAAACTTTAGGCCATCTAATAACGCAAATACCGAATTTCATCAAAATCGTTAGAGCAGTTTTTGAGAAAATAATTTTTTCCAAATTGGCCATTAATAAAGTACCATTAATTGTCGTGTTAAAATGAAAATTACGATTTCCCCTCAAACTATCACCCCACAGACCACAGATATGAAGTTCTAAGCCTTGCTCTTCATTTAATCTATACATGATATTTGACCACGCCAACTTTTTGGGGTAATTTTCTTCAAAAAACATATTTTGTTTTTTTAAAGTTATGACGATTTATGCTGATGGTTAAATCTTATTGCGAATATCTAATCAGAATCCGCGAATTTCGGTTACGAATGGAGACAGCCACGTATCCAGATGGATTCTATCTTTCCTCCATGTTTATACCCTATCCCATAGAGGTACAAGTGTAAACATATTTGATATCCACCCAGAGACATGCCCGCTTTTAAAGAAATTGAATTTTATGAATCTTTTACTAGAAACTGAAAAATATCCCCTCAACGTGCCGGTAATATGTATATGGACGTTCACATTCTCTACAATACGGTCCATACATTATATAATGCCACGCCCACTTTTGGAGGCGTTTCCTTAATGTATTTTGCTTTCACAGGGCTATTTACGGTGATGATAAAGTCGTATTGTGAATATTCCCCGGAATTCTTGACTATCGATTATAAAGGGATCGATCTATCGATTTCTACAGAAAATCCTCTGAGTAGAAAGATTTCACTGCATTTGAACCGACAAGATCACCACGCCACTTCCATTTTATTAGGGATGAGTTAGAAGATGAGGGATAGGGTATCATACGATCCGTTCCAGATGAATTGTAACTGTTCTGCATATTTTTTGCTCGTTTACATCGGAACCAATTCTTTTAGACTGATCTTTATTGCCCTAAAAGCTTCTGGATGCGTTAATGTACAATAGATATTTTCTGCGTAATACAGCAGATTGGCAGATTAGTTAATGCCGTACGTATTAACTGCTCCACGTGTTTTTCAGCGTCAAGCTGAATTAATTTCCTCGGTATGTCCGAACTGGTCGCCCTTTTCTAAGGAATAAGTATCAGTAACCAGTGCCGATGTCGACGATTGTTCGTAGTCGATTTGCGTGTATTGATTGATTTATGCCAATAAAGGATTCAAATTCAAACTAGGCAAAAGTCTTCTTAAAATTTATTTCTAAGCCCGAATATGATGACGCGAAGACTCGTTCTTTTTTTGTAATGTATTTCCCCAGATATGCTCTAAATATACAATACCTAGCTATATAAGAGTATGTTTTATGTTCCAGGTTTTATAACGAAAACAAAGTATTCTGGAAAGAATATATTTAAATTTAAACCTCCTCCTGCTGTTCTGATATGGGATGCACTAAATTACAGCTTTATCACGATGACACATACTTAATTCGAGACTACGATATACGTGGTATGGTGCGCGCATAGCTCCCGTGGGACATCTATCAAACTCACATCGTTCTAGATAAGTTCACTAGAAAAAACATTTGTTTTCCCGCATTTTATCTGACGCATAAAATCCTCGGTAGAATAAAAGGTTCTCCAGCGGGTAGTTTAAAGTTTACGACACGATACTCATAAATTTGTCCCGTTATTTTTATACATGTCGTACAATAGTTCACATAAGTAACCACTTTAACATTCAATTGCATTTTTATTGTAGCTCTAGAATTATTTTTTCTAACAAATTTTCTTCAGATTTCCCACACTTTCAGCGGGAAATAAAGCAAACAGAAAAGTCAAAGTCAAGGGATGGCAAAAAAGCTAGAAGCCGACAAAAAAATAATTCCTAAATCCAATTCAATCACAACAAATCTTTGAAACCGAACAGGAATGTTCCATAAGTGTATCGGATGACGAACAAAGAGCTCAAAAGCAATTGGCATTTGTTGGCGTTTTATGTTTCGTGAATGCGGATCAAATCATTTGGAAGTCATTCGATGAATAAAATTTCACCCCTCACATTCGGATGGGTATCAATTTTACGGGGTTTAGGATTAGCCCGAACAGGTATCGTCGCACACGCGTTTTTTTTCCGTCCAATTGTGTGTACCAATGGAAAACAATTTCACGATTGGATTCAGATCAATTGAGTTTTATGATTTTCTTTAGACATTTGATGGGAGTGACAAGAAATTGTCATCCGTTTGCGTAGCTTTAGAGGGCTTGACTCAAACGATTTGATACAATCTAGAAGTTAATTTTAGGTGATTTGTATTTTGTGGAGGATGCTTATGTGGGATTTAGGAAAAGTGCTTACCTGATTGTGGGGTTTTGTTTGAAGGAATCCCTGAATAAGAAGGGAATTATTGTTGGCAAATTAATTTGGGAAGGACTTATGGAGTAGTAAAATTATGTCTTTTCTGAAATTGATTTAATGGTAGACTTTAATTTTTAATGTTCGTAGGAGCTTTTAAAAAATCGTGGTTGGATCAGGAATATAGGGACTGCTCTAATCTAAATCAGTATAAGACAGAATTATACAAATGACTGTTTCAGCAAAACGTTACGTATTCGTTACTCGTTCATAACTTCTGCTAAATCCAAATTTATCGAATAACTAATTACATCGAATGAGGTGTCGTGGGTTGGAAAAAAAATTAGTACCGTAGGACTCCTGAGGTCTTTAGCCAGGGAATGTTATTACGCCTCTTTTGCATTGAATTATATTAAGCAAACTATGTTAAATTCAAACAAGCAATTTAACTTCTCTACCAACGAATCTCCATGTCATCATCAAATTATCTTTCAAAACCATATAAGGACCCCGTATACAAATCGTAAATTTGTTCAGTTTCACTGTCTCTCTGTTTTGTTTCGTAAAATTGTCGTTGTAGACAAATATATGACTGTCACTTTTTCTACATTTAATTTGGTGCGACATTTTTCTCTTCGTCCCTTCATCCTTGAAGTAAAAAATCATAAAAAAAAGAAAAGAAGTACACCCGAGTACACCATGGCAGTTGACATCGAGGACTTAACAGACACTTGAATCTAAAGGCCGTGAAAATTATGCAGATTAAACGAGGCCAATAGAGAGAATGACTCCATTCACACGTCAGACCAAACCGTTTCTGTCCTCTTAGGGGTAACAAGTCAGTGAACATTGGGAGTTTGCTGCTCCTCTTTCTCACACTTACTCTGTTGGCTGTTGTTATTTTACTTGACGCCTCCCACACTTTGTGTGCATTCACACTTGGCTTGAAGCGAAGGCGCGCGTAAAAATTATTTAAGAGGGTAAACTTGGGACCGCAAACAATCATTGTTCCATGTGGAACGTGTTTTAAACGTTCCTTCGTTGGCTATACCCACTACATATTCCTCTTACCTTTTTTTTTGCATTTGCATTTTTGGTCTTTATTTGGGGATGATAATTTTTCGCACAAGACCGTGTCAGTTTTATTTACTCTGTGGGATGAAGTGATAATTTAACGGTTAAGGACTTGATGATGATGATGATAATAATGGAACTTGTGGCCGAATTGACAGTGCGTGGAATAGAATATGGGGTGCATTGTGACATTGGTTGAGTTTAAATCGTGCTTTGTATTATGTATTTGAAAAGTGTGACGAAATGTGACTGAACTTATTCAGTTTGTGACTGTACTAAATCTAATAATCATCTGCTCCACTAGTGATTGGGTCATCTTCCTACTAAGCATCTCACAGGTTTTCTTAACGTTCTTTTTAATTCTCAGATGGTACTGATGGTTATTTAGTTGACTTCTTTATCGGGTTCGTTGGCTGATACAGAACGAACTCCGTGCATTTTCTTGCAAGGTACGCATGATGACAGTGTTATAAAAGTGCTTTATTTAGCGCCATTAATTTGGTACAATTCTCCACGGCCTTTCCATTTTCTTCGGTATGAATGAGTAGTGGCACTCTTTTTTTTGCGGCATGATTTTCTGTTTTCCTTTTTGTGGTAGTGCGCTACTGGGTCACACGTTCTTGCAAATACATGTTATTAGCCGCAATACTCATCATTCTTGGAATGCTCATACCCTTAAGTCTGTCTTCGGTCAACACTAAAGTATAGAGATTCATTCTTGAGCCGTACAACACATATGTGAAATGCTCAACTTTTCCACCTCACTATTATCCACAGACATTTAAAACCAATGTGCATCGTTTTCTGCTATCTTCCGAAACTTGTTGTCCTTAAAAACCCGGGCTGTATATCGACGTATACTACAAGGGTATCCAAATACCCTGGGCATGTGTAAATTATAAAAAAAAACTTATTTAGCCAATCGACTATTTGCGCTAATGTGGATGGCCTCATATTGCAGCTTTTGCTCATTTACCTACTACGTATTGACATTGCTTGTGCAATGAATCTGTTTTTCTAAAGACCAACTTTAATGTTTGAAATTCTATAGGTTAAAGGTCTAATCATTCAATATTCTTATATACACAATGTTCCGTCTTAAAGGAGCCATTCAAGAATTATATAATCCCACCCGATATGGGACTATAATTCATAATTTTCTCCTTTTGGTCATGTCCAACAGCATCCGGTCGCTAAGGGACTCAACTCCACTCTCAGTGCCACCTGAAACAAGAGTTCCCTTGAAATTGATTTACGAGTGTGCACAATTGGTGGTTAAGATTTTTCGGGTACAAAATTTGTAAGTAATAAATCTTCGGTCGACCTTATGCACGTCCCCTGAAAGCCGGGAGGATTTCTAACCGCATGAAGGAAGGGGATTTCAAGGTGCTTTTTTTTCCATTCAATTTGAACAAATATTGATTGAAAATTTTTACTTAAAAATAAATATTGAAAATTCTTAAACAAAAAATAAAAAAATCCAAATCCACTGCTAGCATTTAATTCCTTTCCAACATCTGACATCCATTTCTCGGGTTGCGGTTCATTTAGTCTAATACTCCAAATAGCTTGCGGTCTTTTGCAGCAATATGGCGTAAGGGGTTGTTGCGATAGTCGGGAAAAACATTTTCAAAATTCAAGATGTTAACCAAACGGGGAAATCCCACGTAATGGCCGAAATAATCGCAGTTAATTAGTCGACTATGGCAGTCGAAGTTGTTGCCGCCGCTACCTCTCTATTCTGCTATTTTGCTCTAATGTTTGGCCGTTGTTACCGTTTATAGTCGGGAATTGTTATCTTAGCGGTGAAAACCCATTACAAGGGGTAAAGCACTCTGAAAAGCCATGTTTCTCTTAGTGAGGATGCGGCTGTATAAAACGTTTCTGTGGAAAATATCTCTACGGCGCACATAGAACAAACGTCAACTAATTGCCTTCGTTATCCTCAGTCAAATGCCCCAAGGATGGATGGAGGCGAAAGGGTTGGTTTTGTGGCAAATACTTAAAGCAGTCATTATAGTTTAGGAAATATTTTCAAAACTGTTATGTTGAACTATAAAAATTTGTCTTCACTGATAAGCTACACGAACAGGATGATTGTGAGGTAAAAAAGATAATTGCGGGTTTGATGGTAAGATTGTAAGAAAAGGTTATCCCTTGATAACTGCAATACTTCAGCTTTTATGTGAGGAGCAGATATAAGTGGCATTTCGAAGAAGACAAGATGTTACAGAAACATAGGTGTATGTATGGGATGTGAATATTGTAGCCGTTTTAATAGTCCTAAGCAACATTTCTTTATGTAACAACGTGCAGGTAGGTACAATTAATGAAAGGTTTCTGGTTGAACTCTTTATTCACTTGTTTTTGTAATCAAAAGGATTTGTTGGTTAGATCAGTTAACAAGTCATTATTCTGTAGTTAATGCGCTTACAATTATTTTAAGTATACATTTTTTGTAAAGTTTACCACTCAGGCAGGTGCAATTAGGGAAAAATTTCTCAGCTTGTTACCACCCATTCCTATTAAGAGCGTTCATTTTGGAAGGTTCAGGGAGCAAAATGAGGTAATTCCAAGCAACAAAAGACCCTACCCATCCAAAGACTTTCCAATCCATCAGCCTTGGAGCTGTGGACAATTATATCAAAAGAAGAGTGATATTTATGACGTTTTTACACTCCTGTATGAGCATGCGTGCAGTTCCACGGAGACCTTTCTATACCACCTTCAGCTTCACGATGTGAATGTTGGGGTAAAAAAGGCGATCTGCGTCTTTTTGGGCATAAAGGAACCATTGACATTGAGTACTTACACAACTCTCCTACAAGCTAAAAGGTCGTAGCATAAATTGCATAGGTTATGTCGATTACATTGTACTAGTACATAGTGGCGAATTTGAGTAGATAGTATTTGACAATATTCGTAGAGGAATCGAAATCACAAGGCATTGGTGACTGTCAGTGGGTATAAATATTGTAGCATAATAATAACTACGCTCCTAAGACTATGCAACCCATTCCGAAGTGTCTTTTCATTCTAGCAGAATTTTGGTCCGAAGTGTCCTTTCATTCGAGGTTCGTGTCTGCGGTTAAGTCTCCACAGTTCATGTCTACGAAAGAGACGGATAATATCACGGATAAGAGGGAATTATAACTGCAAGAAATGATTATCATCTTGAAATTATTACATCTGAATTTTTCTTGTTCCAGTGGTCGAAGAATTTGCTAGAAGTTTCTGGCTATCAGAAACTTCTGCTATATAAGGACAGATGGCGATCGAGAAGAGGCAGTAGTTTTAAAACCGTGGCGAAGAGATTAGAAAAGTGATAATGGGCGAAGTTGTAATTTTGTGATAAATTGAAAGTTGAGAGTTAACAAGAAGAAGTAATTAGTTTGGATTTGTGAATTAAGTAATTGAAAGGAGATAAAGTGATTTGAGAAGACAGAGACCTTGTAAGAAAAGAATTGCGAAGAATAGTATAGTGTGAACCTGAATTGTTCTATAGACTAGAAAATAAAGAAATAATTTCACAGAATATTGTTTTATCTACTCGAGCCGTAGCTCGCATATTACATTGGTGTCAGAAGCGGGATAAAACTTATTCTGTGAATAACTATTTCCGTGGTGTGAAATTGCACAAGAAAAAAAAAAAAAAAAAAAAAAAAAAAAAAAAACATTTCTGTGTTGAGTTAATTAGTTGCGCAAAATGGGTCGCAAATTGGGAAAACTAACTATAACTCAACTAAAGGCAGAACTCAGTAAGCGGAACCTTGACACAACTGGCGGAAAAGATGCCCCACTGATTCGTCTGGAAGAAGCAGTAACGCAGGAAGGTGAGAATCCGCACGACGTAGAGTTTGACGTGGAAGAGGAACCAGCAAGTACAGCAGCCGACCGGGGTATAACAAGTCTGCTCCTGCAACTTAAGTTAGTCATGGACGAACAAAAGAAAGCAATAGAAGATCAAAGGAATTCTCTAGAACTTAAGCTGGACGAACAAAAGAAAGCGATGGACGAACAAAAGAAAGCAATGGACGAACAAAAGAAAGCAATGGACGAACAAAAGAAAGCAATGGGCGACCAAAGGAATTCTCTAGAACTTAAGATGGACGAACAAAAGAAAGCAATGGACGAACAAAAGAATTCTCTAGATGCTCTGGAAAGCAAACTTGATGAGCAAAACAGGAACTGGGAATCTAAATTCGAAGCGATCGAAGAGAAAATCGAGAAAGTCGAAACTAGATTCGATGAAAACTTTGAGAAACATGAAACTCAGTTCGGGAAGATAGAGACTCAGTTTGAAAAAGAGGATACGCAATTCGAGAGAGTAGGAAAGCAAGTCGAAAATCTTGCTAAGGAACTCAGCAACGTGAAGAGACAGAAAGCACGGGAATATTCCACTGACGGTCTGAGAAGAAAGGAGATGCAGCCCCCTATCTACTGTCAAACTAAGGCGAGGGGAGGTGACTGGAAAATGCACGCCGATTACCGCCGTCGCAACAATATCTGAACGTGATGCTCCAAAACCTCTCCCATCACCTTGGACAGCGGAAACGAGAGAGACGATTCTCCAGTCCAGTGAGCTGAATCAGGAGCAGCGAACTATGGCAGAGAATCTTATCAATGAGTACGCTGATGTATTCGCCTCACAGGACGGAGAATACGGCCGAACACACCTGGCACAACATCGAATAGACACTGTTGATACTAGACCAATTCGTCAGCCCGCTAGGCGCCTTCCATTGGCAAAGCAGACAGAAGTTGCAGAGATGGTGTCGGCAATAGAGAAAGAAGGTCTGATTGAAAGTTCCAAAAGTCCGTGGGCATCACCGGTTGTACTGGTTAAGAAGAAAGATGGCAGCACGCGGTTCTGCGTGGACTATCGGCAGCTCAATTACGTCACCAAGAAAGATAGCTATCCTCTGCCACGGATTGACGACACGCTAGAAACACTATCAGGAGCCCGATAGTTTTCCACTCTGGACTTGAAGAGTGGCTACTGGCAGGTACAGATCCATCCAGAAGACCGGGAGAAAACCGCCTTCACCGCAGGAAATGGGCTATGGCAATTCACGGTAATGCCATTCGGGCTGTGCAATGCTCCGGCGACTTTCGAGCGATTGATGGAATGTGTCCTGCAAGGGTTAACATGGAAAACCTGTTTGGTATACTTGGATGATGTTATCGTCGTAGGAAAAACGTTTGCGCAACACCGAGACAATCTAAGGGATGTGTTTCAAAGGCTTCGAAGTGCCCACCTGAAGCTCAACCCCAAGAAGTGCGCCCTGTTTAGAGCGGAAGTCAAGTACCTGGGACACATAATTTCAGCGAAAGGAGTGAGAACCGATCCAGAGAAGGTCGAAGCGGTGAAAAACTGGCCAGTCCCCAAAGACAAACACCAACTAAGGAGCTTCCTGGGCCTAGCCACCTACTACAGACGGTTCGTGAAGGATTTTGCCGGGATCGCAAAGAGCCTGCACCAGTTGACGGAAAAGGGAAAACAATTCAAATGGTCAATTGAGTGCGAGAAGAGCTTCAAGGCACTTAAACAACGGCTATGCGATGCCCCGATACTGGCTTACCCCACTCCCGGGGAAACGTTCATTGTGGATACAGATGCTAGTAATGTCGGGGTAGGAGCCGTACTCTCCCAGGTGCATGAGGGCCAAGAGAAGGTGGTTGCATACTTCAGCAAGGTGCTCTCTAAGCCAGAAAGGAACTACTGCGTGACAAGGAGAGAACTTCTAGCTTTGATCTTGGCTACGAAGCATTTTCACAAATACCTCTACGGGAGGAAGTTCGTTCTTCGCACAGACCATGCAGCCTTAAAATGGCTATTACAGTTCAAGAGTCCTGAGGGTCAGGTCGCAAGATGGATCGAAAGGCTGCAAATCTACGACTACGAAATACAGCATCGTAAAGGAAGGCTCCACTCTAATGCGGGTGCACTGTCCCGGAGACCATGCAGAACGGATTGTAAACATTGTGCGCGTCAGGAAGAACGGGAGCTGGTTTCCATCCAAAGAATGAGAGCCGAACCTATCGCCGGCTGGAGCGTAGATGAGATCCGGAACGCTCAGAAGGAAGACCCGGATATCGAGCCGATTCTGGCCTGGAAGGAGAACATGGAGAAACCGGATCATCAGGGCATCTCTCACAGAAGCCCGACCTTAAAGGCATATTTTGCGCAGTGGGACTCCCTCCATGTCCAAGAAGGTGTTCTGAGAAGAAAATGGGAATCCTCCGACGGAAAGTCGTTTGTAATGCAGCTTGTCGTACCGCGGACGAGGGTCAAGAAGGTGTTACAGGAAATGCATGGCTGGGCGACCGGAGGCCACTTGGGAGTGAATAAGACGCTAGAAAAGGTACGAGAACGTTTTTATTGGTTAAAAGCGAAGGAAGATATCGAAGACTGGTGCAGAAAATGCGACGTGTGTGCATCTAGTAAGGGTCCGAGAATCAAAACTCGAGGTAAGATGCACCAATACAACGTGGGAGCACTTTTCGAACGAATCGCCATTGACATCGCAGGGCCCTTTCCGGAAACCGACAATGGTAATCGGTATATACTCGTAGTGATGGACTACTTCAGTAAGTGGCCGGAAGCGTTTCCGATCCCTAACCAGGAAGCCAGAACCGTGGCGGAGCAGATCGTCTATAATTGGGTTAGCAGATTCGGTGTGCCCTTGGAATTGCATTCTGACCAAGGGCGGAACTTCGAGTCAAGAATCTTCCAAGAGATGTGTCAACTACTCGGAATCAAAAAGACAAGGACAACCCCGCTTCATCCACAGTCGGACGGTATGGTGGAGCGTTTCAATAGGACTTTGGACGAACATCTCTCGAAGGTCGTAGGTGACTACCAACGGGATTGGGACCGGCAGATTCCCTTGTTTTTGATGGCCTATAGAAGTGCCGTGCATAGCACTACTCGACATACGCCGTTCGAAATCTTATTTAGTGGAATAGCTCGTTTACCCAGTGAGGTGGAATTAGGATCTCCTACCAATGAGCCCAGAAATGAAGAAGAGTACGTGGCGGACCTTAGGGAAAGGCTTAGGGACATACACCAAAGGATCAGAAGCCAGATTAAGATGACGAGCGACTGCATGAAGACCAGGTATGATGCCAAGGCAACAACGTCAGGATTCCAGGAAGGAGATCTGGTGTGGCTGTATAATCCCCATCGCCAAAAGGGGAAATCACCTAAATTGCAGCGGAACTGGGAAGGTCCCTACAGAATAGTAACCCGCATCAACGATGTTGTCTACCGCATCCAGCGAGGACCGAGGGCCAAAATGAAAGTGGTTCATGTGGACCGACTGAGTCGATACAATGGCCGAAATGAGGATGCACTTGTTCGGGACGAACACGTCTAAGAGGGGGGCAGTGTAGCATAATAATAACTACGCTCCTACGACTATGCAACCCATTCCGAAGTGTCTTTTCATTCTGGCAGAATTTTGGTCCGAAGTGTCCTTTCATTCGAGGTTTGTGTCTGCGGTTAAGTCTCCACAGTTCATGTCTACGAAAGAGACGGATAATATCACGGATAAGAGGGAATTATAACTGCAAGAAATGATTATCATCTTGGAATTATTACATCTGAATTTTTCTTGTTCCAGTGGTCGAAGAATTTGCCAGAAGTTTCTGGCTATCAGAAACTTCTGCTATATAAGGACAGATGGCGATCGAGAAGAGGCAGTAGTTTTAAAACCGTGGCGAAGAGATTAGAAAAGTGATAATGGGCGAAGTTGTAATTTTGTGATAAATTGAAAGTTGAGAGTTAACAAGAAGAAGCAATTAGTTTGGATTTGTGAATTAAGTAATTGAAAGGAGATAAAGTGATTTGAGAGGACAGAGACCTTGTAAGAAAAGAATTGCGAAGAATAGTATAGTGTGAACCTGAATTGTTCTATAGACTAGAAAATAAAGAAATAATTTCACAGAATATTGTTTTATCTACTCGAGCCGTAGCTCGCATATTACAATATCATCAATCCATCAAACACTACTGTGATATCTTTTTTTTTACGAAAAGACTTCTGAATTTGGAAGTCAATTGTGTAAACCTTGATAGCAAGCATTTGGTGGATATAGTTTAAAATGCTACCTCTGAGCAAACAAGTATGTCCTTTCCTTAGAAACTCGTAACATTCATCCGAAGGTGATGCAGCAGATGGCTATAATGGCTAAATACGAATATTAAAATATCAAAATCAATGAATTAAGCTTAGGATAATAGAATATCTCGGAAATGGTTTTAGTATACTGATACTCAGTCTTCTACGATTCTATACAAACAATTCACCCGGAAGTAGCTGCATAATTTCAACTTTCCTTTCACAAGGCAACCCGGCAATCACTTCCATTTTACCTGCTCCCAAATGGAGCATTGAATCTAATTAACATATACGATAAATCAAATTATAACATCAACAGCAGGAATTACACAAGTAAATGGGACAAACTAATTTCATTAGGCTACCATGCACAAATGCATCGACGCCGACCCGACAAGGATGAGTCTTTCCTATAGGCAAGGCATAATGAATTTTTAATGCTAAAAGGCCTAATTAACTTAACAATGACCCCAAGCACATGAATGGCAATAGTGCACACAAGTCTTTGAGGTAAGCTCTGCGATACCTCCTGCCACCAGCTGAGGTGGTACTTAAATGCGTCAGCACCCTAACCTCTCAACACGCCATCGTCCAGGAGGATAACTTTATGGCCGAATGCAAAGGGTAAATTGATATACCCTATTTGTATCAATTAACAAAAGGGTTAATTTATAACCATGGTCAGAGTCCCTAATGAATGTGAGCACCCCGTAATAATACGGTTGCTGGTACTGTCGGCACTGCTTGCACACAAGTACTTGTTCCTTTGGTCAAGTGATTGGGGCTCAACTGAGGTTTTCCATGGATCAGGTGTTCGCGTGAATACTTGTGGCTGTTGTGTTTGTGGAGTTGGGTTATTGTCTCTAATTGAAGTGAAACAGATATTATTTTCACAAGACTTGAATTTTTTAATCAGAGGAGCAGTCAACTGCCTGTTAGTTTGTTTTGATGTTCCCACATAAAATCGAACAGATTAATGGTTAAACATTGGCAATTGCCTACACTTTAAGGCCTGGCGGTTTAAGCTCGAGAGGGGGGGAGAACTTTTCGCCTTGTTATTTCCGCAGGGATAGCATCCCCGGTGGCTTGTTTGCATACCGATTTCGATATCAAATTGATTGAATCAATAAGGGGGAGACGACTATGATCATGATGATGGCAGTGATGACAGGGAATCGAAATTGTCCCCAATCGAAGGAAAGTTTTTGTTTGTCATTTCTATTACTAGAGGCAGAAATGAATAAGGCAAAGTATGTGTGTTTGAAAGATGCCTGCCAGACATTTTTATTACCGATTTAGTTACGTAAGATATGTAAAGACTAATGCAGGATGGTGATTACGGATGACGTCTTTGAAATATAACATACCAAATCAATAGAAAGGAAAGCATCATAAGTATTTTCTACCTTTATATGCTCACGCTTTATTGATTATAAAAAGTTAAGAATTGATTTTGTATTTTCATCATGTTTACGTTTTTCACGAAAAATATTTCCATGTTAAAAGTCAGTATGAAAATTGTTATGTATATGTACAGTATGCACCGTAGTTCTGGCACTTATATATTATATGTTAAATCATTGGCTCGGAAGACTTCGACGTCCATGACGTCTTCCAGGATAGTTACACTGAGATTTTTCTACGAATTATACAACTTAACCCAGCGAAGTGGCACGCATTCCTGATTTTGTCAGCCAACACAGTCTAACCTACAGTGCCGGAAAACTGTCTAGTTCTGGTGTCATTAGATTTTCATGCCTTGATGGAAATGTAAATGTCACCTCTGCGCTTTTGACATAATCATAGACTAATAAGCTGTTTACATCAGAATACCTTAGAACAATGTTTCCCAATAACTTCCTTCCCACGCTCCCATATCGTAATTTGAAAGAAAGAAATTTGGTTGTTTTTCATCTAAGTGGCCCTCTCCCCCCTTAACCTTCCGGGATGTTTATTCTCTGCAGTGCGTTACATAGCATTATCGGCTTGTTAATATAGGTGGTTAACTGGTTTCATTCAGTGCTTCTTTTTTTGCACTATCATTAATGACTAAAGCATCAACCAAACACTTTTATATGAATACTTATGCTTTTGACCGTTTTGAAAAATTTCACTGAATTCCAAAAGTGAATTACCCTATATACATATAAAGTCGGAGGTTCATATTACATATAGCCTTTTCGGGACATTCATACTCAAAAGCGATTTCAATTAACTTTGGAGTAAACATTTTGAAGAATTCGTTTTTGGAACCTTGTCTTCAAATCTCATCTACTATCGACCGCATGTCTTACTCCCACTCCCTTCGATTTCGACGATCTTAGATTTTCGTCTACGTAATGGTTCCATATAAAAATTAATAAAATTGGATCGACTGAAGGTAAGATAGGGGGGGTGGACATTAAAAAGTCTTTACTACACTCCTAGCTCGAGAAGTACTGACCAGATTTTTAGTAAAATTAGGTTTTAAACATGTATGTATATAAATCGTCAACATAAATTGGATTTGAATACTTGGATAGAAAGATCTCACACGAGAAAATGCTATGCCATCACTATTAAGATTTTTTTTTTGTTATTACGGGGATAACTTCTTCTTCGTACAGTGTTGCTGAAAAATGACGACGTTTGTGCACACACTTCCTACGGCCAGCTTTTATAACATAACAGCTGCACAGTTCATGACCGGTTAAGAGTCTTACTTCAAATATTCCATGTGAAGATTCAAAGATCATTGTCCTTCTTAAGTGCTAATTCTATCCAAAATAGATTGTCTTTCGCTAATATGGAATCTTATAAAATAAATGATTTTTAAAATATATTTAAATTTTAATGTGTTTGGTACGCCAATGATCCAAATAATCAAAGTGTATATGCATAGGTAGGTAACAGAAAATAAAACCTTATCAAAGCAACATCTACGTAGAGCATTTCTTTGCAAATCCACTAAAGCATATGTGAACTCTGCCAGATGAAATTTATAGACTGTATGATGAAATTTTAAACAGTGACTATCCCATAGCCTTAACTTATCCCTGTCAAGTGAACGTATCCTTCCGATAAGGCAAAACTGCCAGATAAGCGTATGTAGTGGATGAAAATCCATTTTTTTCCTTTTTCGATTTTCTTCTCCTACGAGTGTGCAGTGTC
Organism: Pocota personata; assembly: GCA_963082735.1. Lineage (NCBI taxonomy): Eukaryota > Metazoa > Arthropoda > Insecta > Diptera > Syrphidae > Pocota > Pocota personata. Next base: position 42,986,590 of record OY720430.1, on the reverse strand, counting down.
AAAGGTTGATTTATGCGAAACGAATCCGCTCTACATGCATGCAGGAATAATTTATGACCCAAAACTCGATTTGGTGTTTGCAAATTTTCCTTCAAACTTTCGATTTGTTTGGACTGGATTTATTTTTATCATTTTAATCGGACAGAGTGTAGGAGAGAATATCGATTGAAGCTTAAGAAAATTCTATTGACATTGCAATACAAAAATAATGTGCAAATAAAGAAGTGAATGTATCGATTGCATTAGTTGCTCAAAAAAAAAAAAAAAAACATGTACACCTACAAGGATATCAAGAAGTGAGAAAAGACAATGAAATAAAAAAAAAAACTTTTCCAACGCTAAGCATACAATTACCGCCACGAAGTGACCCTTATAAACCCTTTTGTTGTACGACTTTTATCCGGTGTTTACATTTCCAACCAGGCGAGCACGAAAAAGATGTCAGAGACAATTTGGGTACAGGAATGGACAGAAGGGTCTCTATCCAAGGTTGTGGCGTATTGTCATGATCACAAAGCGATATTTACATATTATTATCAGTTATCGAGACAAGACAATTTTCTTATTATCAAGGGATGACAAAAAACCCAAGGGTTCACTTGAATTTACATAAAGGTTGGCAAATCGGATCAAGAATTTCTTCAATGGCCTCTGTCGTTCTTGTTTTGTGTGTTTTTTTTTTAGGTAAACAAAGGGTCCTCTTAAACTTCAAGAGTTTGCATCCCTCTTCAAAGACAAGTTCATTAAATCTCATATGAAACAATGAACAACTTATGAGAATCCTTGACTGAATATTTCATTTCAATAATGGCATTCGTTCTTAATTGAGAGACAAGTGGGAATAATAATAATTATAGTTACCGCCCACATATAGGAAAATTTCGCAAATAGAACTCAATTAAATCACCGTCAAGACGAAGTCATTATGAGGCACCCATGGTTTCGTTCGTCTTGATTATGATTGATTAATAAAATTTCGATTGCTCATTGAGCACGTTTTTGGCATTTCTTAGCAAAAAAAAAACTAGAAACGAAAATAATTCAATTAATGGACGTTGCCAATGAGGTTACATTCAGAGTTACACCTTTCGGAATACAATATTAGAGAAATATGAGTGTCTGTATTCGACGTACGTATGTTGGAGAATTTTCTTGCAGAAATTATTAATAGTAATGCGAATTGATGGCCATTGATGTGACAGATCAAATTGGCACAACTATTTAATTTGGGAAAGCAACTTTGCGTATGTAGTTCAAATATTCTATAGTCGTTGTATTATATAAAAAGAGAATTAGTTGATCGAATGAAATTTCGTATAATAGTGAAGCTTTATTTAATATCAATTTACATAAAGATATAAAATCCAATAATGGATTGAATAGGAAAATTAAGTCACAAGTTCACTTTATAGACAGCCTCTTTAAGGCATGCAAACACGCCCTTTTACCTACGGCCAAAACAAATGTCTTTTTTAAACATCGGTGCTTTGGTACCACTAAAACTGTGTTGGACACTGTCGAATGAATTCAGCTATCGATAATTAGTAGCTAAATTATTTCGTCCATGCATTTATTCAATCAGAAAGCACTCCCCTACGTACGCATAACTGTGGCGTCTCGTAACGAATGTGGCTGGATTTAAATTACTTAAAGAAATAAAAACTTTTGGGATATTCGCACCCGAAAATAAGTATTCGTAATAGATTTCCATTAATTTAGGCGTAAATACTGTCATTTTGGTGAATTGCGTAAAAACAATTTTGAGAAATTCACAATTTCGAAATCTACAATTTGGATCGTCATTATTGAAGATTGTATACCTACAATTTTAGAAAATTTAAAAAGATTTGGTATCCATCTTGAAAAGAACTTCAAAACCTAAAATTAATAGTGCATAATGTTTTTTCGTGCGATACACCCTTTCGAGATATTTGTACTCAAAAATAATTTTCATCATTCGCTTCGGAGTAAAATCGAATATTTTAAAAGTTCGCTTACTTACAATTTTAGAAAATTAAAAAAAAAATTGCCATCCATAGAGAATTTTCATCCCTAAAATCTGGATCGAAATAATTTTTTCATGCGATGCACTGTGCTCAAGATATTATCACACAAAAATAATTTTCACAACTAGCTTCTATATAGAGTCGAACATTTTCGAAGACTTTGTAGCTATCAACTCATTTAGTGAGCTGTGGAATGAAATAAACTAAACGAAAAAACGATACTAAGTAGACTAAGTCGATAGTTTTAATTCGATAGATCCCATCACTAACTAAAACCATCTTTTAGTATTTCTTCATCGCGACAAGATACATATTAGATGCTCTCATATCGCTCTTGAGTTATTTTTACTCAATATCCTCTCTCGATACTGATGTCTTAGCTTAAATTTTTCTTGCGATTATTTCACACGTCCCACGTCGCAGTATTTTCTCAAAACTTAGCGTTATGGAATCTAATATTCCAATTCTCCAAGCTTCAATGAATAGGACAATACCATTCTTTAATGCTATTCGTTCTCTCTTTCGAATTCCTTTTATAGTGAACTTTCTTAATGTTATTTTTTTTGGTACTTTTTTTTGTAGCTGATTAACCAGTTTAAATCTTGTAATGATGTGATAACAACTTGTGCGAAAAGATTTGCTTATTTTCAGTGCACATAGTCGGTAGTTATTTTCGGTGTACATAGTTTCAACAACACGCTAATACGACTATATTCTCAAGCTGCGAACTATACTTGGATCTGTCGAGTAATGAAGGAGGAAATTGATAACTAGAATCACGGTGTGATGAAAATTTGGAAGTAAAACTTACGCATACTGTTAAAAGACGATTTGGTTTTTTGGATCAAGTCTGGACAACAAAGGAGACTTTATGTAAGACCATAGACTAAGATTGTCTGTATAGCGAATGGATATCAATATTTCGTCCCAATGCAAACAATAGAGCTAGCTGGAGAAACTTTTTGGTTGAGACTTAGGTGCATCTAAGGAAAAGAAGACGAAAGATTGGAAATTCGAAATTCTCAAAACCAGAAAAGCTAACAACTGATGAGGCTTCTAAATTGTCTGCATTATGTTCTTTCAGATTGTGAATTTACAGATTTACTTTGATATTTCAAAATTTTACAATTTCTTCAAAATCTACACCACTATTGATTCTGAAGGTTTATTCAAAAGAGTAGCACAGATGTATGTACAGTGGCTTAGTATGGTTTTACAATTTTGTCAATTCGCATCAAGTTTCAATTGGTGCAGAGTTAGACCCTAAACGCCTAAACATACTTGTTTATAACTTCGATTGTCTAACAGTGATGTTGTCCACGAAAAGGAAATCGATTGTATTCATCAGCTTCCTACATGACAACTCCCTCATTCCGTCCATTCTGCGAGAAAAAAAGAAAACATGTCAAGTACACCCGCTAATGAGCAAAATTACTTTTTCGAACAATGCAAATTCTTTAGCATAGCGAAAAAATCCGAATATTCAATTTATTTCAGTATTAGCTTCTATAATACACCCACCCTATACCGTACTGTAATTTCACGCAAACCTGATCCAATTGATTCCTCCACCCTTCGCGGTTCTGATTTTTTTTGTTCCGCCTGCTCTTAGCACATATCAACAACCTCCAGCGATGACAGAATAAGAGACAAAAAAATTGCTACCAACCCCCAATATTTATTCAGAAATATCCCTTATGCCCGGAAAATAAACAGGTTATGTCATTGCGGAAATTTTATTTAATTTGTCTCTGGCGCGGTTGTTATTGCCGCACCGTGTCATGTGAGATGAATGCTTCTGGATGGTGGCGCCTATGTGGACAAACCCCCCCTCCTCTAGATGATGATTATATCGTGGGTTCGCGGGGCTCACTGAACTTGAAAGGTGGGTAATTGTAAAACGGATGGTATTCAAATTGGATCAGTAACAATATTATTTTAATTTTTCTCCCGCAAAAGCTGATAATTGGATAACGACGTTCGCGGATATGAGAATGGTGAGGGGGTCGACGGGTATGTGAGTTAAGGTGGTAGAATATTAGAAAATGTTACAATTTGGGATTAAGAAATGAGAAAAAAGGAATATTGGGAAAAACAATTTTAAATCAAAAACTGCTGACTGCCCTTTTGCTTGTTCTATTATACATAAGGACGTATCAAATTTGTATAATCTCCCATTGTAAAAAAGTGTGATTCCTTCATATGCGAAGGAATCTTCATTTTAAGGATAGGTGCCTTTGTAATATTTATGAGTTTGTGGTAGTGAAAATCAAACTGCCCAAGAATACCTCAACGAGATTTCAAAATCTTGCGATCGAAATTTCGATAGGTAGTATAGGTGCATAATATATCATAGTTGAAAAGATCCCCAAGCATTGACCATATTAACACTTCCTTAATCATCATGGACCAACAAATAATTGTATCACTCCTATCAAGGATCATATTTACATTCTACAGGTAAAAAAAACCATTGCAAAGCGTGATAACCCATCTAATGGAAGGGGAGTAAGTTCATCCTCTTGAGAAGATCACGATTATTAGGCATGAACACGATGACGCTCACATTTGCTTGTAATTGTTCCAGTACACATTGCATTGTGCATGTATTATACATGTACTATTTTTTATATTTCCAGCTCACGGAGTATTGGAAATTCCGTAAAAGTCAAGTCTGTTCCACCGACTGTGAATGGTGGAACAGACTTGAGATGCAAAGGTTTACAAATAAACAGTCCCAAACCAGCAGTGGGCTTTGGATGGAGGAGTGACTTTGCAATTTGGCTCTGTGTTTCCTAAGAAAAACCACGTATACCTGTCACCCTTAAATAAGCATCAAGCTATGATCTTCTCTGCAGGGTCTGACCCGAAATAGACTGCTGCGAACAGAGTACATTTCTCTAGGTTAGGAGCTAAAAGCGGCTAAAATCACGAACTTGCCAATACGCAGCACTATCGCGGCGTTTTTAATTTGCCCAAAATTTATCCTTACATACGAGTAGACAAAAATATTACAACTCATATGCAGTGACAAGCAAGTCACAGGGCACCCATCTACCTAACCTAAGTGTATAGTTGACACCTTTAGAAAACGTTTCATTAAAAAGTGTCCATGATTACGACGATAAGGTAATGTGTTTATTGTTGAATGCTTTGCTTGTTGAATGCTTTGCTTGTTGAATGCTTGAACACTATTGTTCGGTGAATTGAAGGCACACCCTCCTTATCATATATAAGTTAGCTTCTGCCTGTATTATGAGTGCAAGCATAGCCTGGCCAAATGTTATTCCATTGTGATACCATAGGATCTATGGATTTTTATATAACCGGCTCGAAATGTATAGAAACGTCGTGTATTCGGACCCAAAAATGTGTGAAACAACTCATTGGGTTGCACACACTTAGAGCAGTTCCTTTTAACTCTCACAGGGCTTGTTTGTAGTGAGTGAGCAGTTCCCAATCTCCCTGTTCCTCTAGTATTCTTTACAGCACACTATATTTCGAAAGGTACTTTATCCAAAAGGTGGTTTGCAAGAAGATATTGTAAAAAAAGTTATTTTGTTCAAAATGTATTTCGGGAAAATGTTTTTACAAGAGGTATTTTCAAATCGGTTATTTTATCACCAATCTTTCTTTCATAGCTATCCGTCTGAAATACGCAGCACAGTAATTCTAGTGGCGAACAAAATGCTATACTGCCGTCGATTTTTGATAGAAGAAGGATAATGATACGAGTTTTCAATAGGTGATATACAATACTCAAAGTACAAGCGATGTGTGTTCGAAAAGTGTTTATGTAAATAAAAACTTCTTAAAATGTAGTAAAGGAACCACACACAATAAAATTAAACTAAATCTCAAGCCTTTAACCCAATCATTGATTTATGTTCTTGTTTGTGTATTCCTGTGTATTCCTTTGTGTACAAAATCGTGCTAAGTTCATTACCCCTTAAACTTAAAGTCTCGCTAACCCTAAAACAAAAGTAAAGTTTTCCCTGTTTAACCCAGTTCAATACTATTGTGGATCATGAATAAAACTTTAATCGTTGAATCGAAACTTTATTCATTAATCCGTCGCAACCTTGAAACTCTAAAGAGGATGAGAATGAGAAGCTAGTAAAAAAAGGAAGAATAACTTAGGGAGCATCCCCCGCACTCTGTTTCAATAACCGGAACAAAACCTCGCCTCCTCTCTAAACCATGCACACCAACTAGAGTGACATATTCCCAAACCAAAGTACCATAATTAGAAAATATTAATAAAACTTCAAGTTTGTACAAATGGGTGCGGGGTGACAACGACAGCGATGGCCTCCATTGTTGTAACTTTGTCAAAAGTTAAACTCGTGACTTAGGTTTTCCCAAAAAAAGGAGAGGCTTGATATTCCAAAAAACAAAACGGGGGATGAGCCGCCGCACTTCAGTAACAATATACTAGAAGCATACTCTTTAAGTAGCCGCTCGGGGGTGAAATTCAAATCGGGCAAACTTTTTGAAGGTTAATGAAAAACTTTTCTTTCGAGTTTAGATTTAGTTTGTTGGGAAACTGTTCGGTACAGTTTGGCTTGGCTGGCAGCAAAATCCCCTTTCGTTAGTAACAAAAAATTATTTTTATTTTTTTCGGGTAGAAAGTCTGCAAAGTTTTTAAACAAAAAAAAAATATTTTGTTCCCACTTCTTCATACTGTTTTGTGTTTTTTGTTTTTTGAAAACGAGTTTTTGAAAAGTTTTGCAAAACTTTGTTATGCGCGCGCATTAAAAACCAGCATTATTATTTATATACGCACAATTCAGGGTCTGTGCTGAGGACCACTCTTTTCAAAGCCTCTTTTTAACCAGTCAGTGTTTAATCGGCCGTGAGTGTTTCAAGAGAGATTCCCGGTGATGGAATGAAGTGCCTACAACGATCTAAAATCAGTGCATCGAATGAAATTTATTCAAAAGTGACAATAAAATAACAAAAAAAAAAAGTCGAACTTGAGAGTGTGGGTGTTATCTTATGAATTTTTATGCTTATGCCACATACGCGGAACACTTCTACGCACCAAGGGGGATGATCCTTCGCCGCCGCATATAAAGTCATAAAGTGGTGTTAATGGCATTTACTCTGCGTTATTATGGTAATGAAGTTTTTTTTCCGGATTTGAAGATGCGTCCTTTGTGGAGTGTGGTTTTTTTTTTTTGCTTGTCCCCACGGATATAATGTGGTGTTAGTCGGTGGATGACTTTCCTGCGATTTGACTGTTTGGCTGAAGGAAGTGGTAACGCGTGCGAATTTTAATAAGCTCATGAGGGGGGTTATCGTTTTGCGGTTTTTCTTCGCTGAGTGTGTTATTATGGGAAAATTTAGCATTGTCTAAGTGGATGTTTTCGCAATGAGATTTTATCATAACAAGTGGATTTAATTTCATTTTTTTCCCCTTATTGGAATAATAAAAATAATAATAACAATGGAAAATTAGGGGTGGAAGGTGGTCTTAAAAAATGTTTAGGAGATTTTATGGCCCTGACGGAAAGGAGTGTTATAGGATTACATAAGTCGAATTTTCTTTAGAAAAAAAATGTTGATGACAATGTGTGGTTTAGCGCTAGGAGGGTAAAATAAATTATTATTTCTACTGTGAATGTTTTTTTAGGGGAAAACTTTTTTGTTTACAAATGGACAATGTTGAATTATTCTTATGCAATGAACAATTGAAAAGAAATTGTAATTCAATAAAGAATGAAATCGATTTATGCGTGACACATTTGTGATTAATATTGAATTCGAACTAGTGTTGGTAATAGGTTCCTATGTACATACATGTTTCTGTTATAAAAAAATGTAGTTTCAATGGCGTTTGGAGTTGAAATGGTATACTGCAAATCATGAATAAATTCTAAAAGAATTGAGTTAATTGAACCAATACAGTTTCAAAATTAAGTTTTAGTAATAGGTGTTTGATATGAAGTAGTCGACTATTCCGCCTTGAATTTATTTTTAAATAAAATGCACAAATACATAGTTTTTGTGAAGTTTTCCATTTAAATGCAATCATCGTGCAGTCGTGAATTTTTAGCAGGTTAATGAAGTATCCTTTTTAAATTCCGCCTAGGTATTTGTCACATACACAATTGCATATATCTGGCATGCGGACCAGTTAGGACTTTAAGAATTCTCTATAATAGCCGTTACGTCTTCATTACTAAAAGGGGCTCGTTTGACTAAAAGTTGATTGCAATTGGCTTAGAAATATAGCGTTTTATGTGGTAATTTGCTGTATTTATTTTTAATAACTGTGGCACTTGTGGGAGTTTCAGATGACAGAATTTCCAATACGAAATCAATTTGAAATTAAAAGGCAAACCAAATCTTGTAGCAGTCATGCTCAATTTGGTCCATTGCACCACCGGGCTGAAAGTCCTTCCTGATGTATTGGTTGTATAAATTTTGATTTTATTCATTCATATTTAATATTTGGGAGGCTGTTCATTGATGTTCGCCACTAGTGCTCTTCGGGTGAAAAGCAAACATACTATCCACTACACCGCGCCCATCCCCCAATTACTTTGTTAACTTGAGTTCCTTTAGCATAACTTCTGAAAATGTGAGAATATATTTTTCAAATCAGTTTTATATTCAAATGTTGTAATTTCTAATAATGAGATCTTTTATGGGGACTAAAACTACTTATTATTAACTCTTATTATGTATAAAAATTTTTCTTTTAACGTATATGGTTTTTCTTTCTCTTTAATTTTTTTTTGTATATTTTTTTGAACGCAAAAGGAGCAATACAGCATTTTCTCCAATCAATTGCTTATTTGTTTAACTTATAAAATAAATAAAAGTCATAACACTTGGTGAAAACATATCGCTCTATATCAAAAATACCGCCAGGTAAACAAGAGTTTGGGCGATTTTAACCCATGCACAGGGGATAAGGTTTAAAATAAATTCTGAATACTCTTAAGTAGATCAGGTCCTTCTGACTGCAATACGGTGGTCAGTTTTTAGTTTTTACTTTTTCCTATAGGGTAAGATACTTAGACTCGCCCCTTTAGGTATGTAGATGAGAGTAAAAAATTATTTTTTTCTGTTAGTAGAATAGAACCATTATTCCCCATTATATGACATATATAACGTAGTGTAAAGCGTAATTATCTATGCATTTTCAACTGCCATTTTCGCCTTTATAATATATCTATACGCATTGTAAAAGTATGTTGTCAATCTATTGATATTTTAATTTTTTTTTTTTAATTTTCTCGGGAGAGGTTAAACTATAACGCTTGGGCAGCGTCTGATGATTGTTGATACTACTCTCGAATAGCACTGAACTTCTTGAAATACATTTTATGGGATTCCAAATTTAAAAGTTTACAAGTTCTGTAAGAAAAGAAAATCAAGTTCGATAGAAAGATGTCCGCTTGGTTGCCAGGTGGACATGCAGGTGATGGGCCCTCACTGCTTTTCCAGTACAAGTAGGATGCTCAAATGAAACATTTTTAGATATTTTTGATTTAAACGGATAGCTCAACTTTATGGGGTCCGATTTTGCGATGTTGGATATGTGGTCTTGCCATATGCTACACCAGACTTGACTGCGAAATCAATAAGATGAATGGTTTGGTTTCCTACCGACTCTAAATTGGGTTTTCTTCGCTTTGAATTCTATCTACTAAGATTACTTCTCCTCACTGCAAGATTTTTCTCACTCAAGATCAAATTCATATTTTATAAACTTTTGAATGTATTACTTTTCAGAATTTATCGGATTTAGTTCTTGTTTAATTTTACAATTTACCTCAGTGATTTTAGTTTTTATATAATTCAGGCGGAGCAAATATTCAAGTAATAAATGGAAGTAAAAATGCTTTACTACGTCTGAAGGTGAAGCAATAAAGTGTTGAAAGCGAAATAAGTCAGTTTGGCCAAAACTTTTTTTTTCCTCAAAAACTTTATGCCAGCATAAGAAACGACTGACAATTTTCTAAGGGAAATTTTACTTAGTGAGTTCTGGCACAATTTTATCCTTACATTTAAGAAAAACTGAAAAATGCAAATACCCACTCAGTTTTGTTTTTTAGCCGGCAATATATAGCATTTATGTATTTAATGTGAACATAAAAATGTGATGTTCATCGGTAGATACATACATTGGTAAAATGATATCTACTGAATCTTCCACAAATCCTAATCATCAGAATTGTTTTTAATGACTCATACTAATCAAAAAACCTTATTTTCGACAGCCAAGTATATGTACAATCTTATAAATTTGTGACATCTTGAAAACAGTCGACACACCTTCTACCACCTAACAAAGCCAATCGACTTTCCCTGAGGCTTCGAGGTACAACAACACGATTTATAGCATTCATTAGAGATTCGATTCCGGGCGTTTTACAATTGAATTGGGGAGACTTACTTCCCCTGCCTGTGACAGAAGGTCAATTTTGATGGCCCACAGATTGCAAGGAAATAAATACATTTACATTTATTTTTATTTCAATTTCTGAATGACTTTTGGGGACAAAAGCATCTAGAGATTTTCCTAAACATTTCCCAAGAGTACTCAGAACAATTTCTTTAAACTCCTACTGCCATATTACAGGGCCAGCTTGAAGGAAATCTGTAATCTTTTACTCCACCACCTACAACCGCACCCGAGAAGGAACTCACTCATCCTTCCCCTTGAACATGGAAGCAACATCTCCATTGAGTGTTATTTAACTCAAAGGACTCTTAAATACGACACAGATGTAAAATAAAGAAACGTGATAAAATTTCATCTCCTGCCGGCTAAAGGAAGACATTTCTGTGGAACTCGTGTAGAGTATAAAAGTAAAGTCATATAATTAAGTCGCCGACACTGTTCTTTAGAATATTTCGCGTTGTACCATCTTCTGTTTCCAATAAAAGACTAAACCTAAACCACACAGCCACACACGCTGTTTCGCGAATAAAATTTAATCCTGACAAACTGGGCGCTTGTGAGCAGAGCTGTCTTCATGGTGTATTCTATTTAGGAAGGAAGAGAGTCTCCCGTCCGTCTGTGTGGTTGGGGAATGGTAATAGCGTGTTGTCGTCATTGCGAGATGTTTACGTTTTTAATAGGAAATTTTGTTCGGTCGCACCACTCACCTAAGCATTCACCCTCGAACGCGTTCCTTGTTAACCACAAAACTGTGCACAGAAGTATAGACATTTGTATATGTGTAGAATATAGCTTAAACAGAAGGTCTAGTGTATGCGAGTGCTGTGGGACAAGATTACCCAAAGACATAGCAGAGGGTGGCAAAGACAGCTTTCTTTATGCCATGTCCTCGATAAGATAACGTCTTGTGTTCAGCTGTAATCACTGGATTTATAGGTCCTTTGAGATAATCGACTTGGCAGGCAGTGCTCGATGGAATGATGTTAATAATGCATGTCTTTGACTGTCCCGGCTTCTAATTAGTTAGTTGCTTTTTGGTGGATCTTTGCCGCATTTGGGAATTTCTTTCAACGCTGCATTGAAAAGAAGAATTGATGATGGAAACACTACTTCCATTTAAGGTGAATTGGTTCTTCGAAAAGTGTCCCTTTAATATTCATTAAAAAAAAAAAAAACACTGGGATCAATTTTTATCCACCCTCATATTGATTTTCATTTAAACCAGCTGAGCATTTGGTTAGGAGGGTGAAACTGAAAAGCCAACGAAACATAGCAGTCACTCAGTGGCTATACGAGAGGAGGGACATGGCTTTTAATTAGATATTCCTGAATAGAGAGGGAGGTATTTTCTGCATTAATTTCTATTGAGGACAACAAAATCTTAACTTTTTTTTTTTGGTTTTCTTTATTCCTTGCCCCTGATTTTAAATTAGGGTCGTTGTTGATTTATATCCTGTTTTTGATATATTTTTCTTCTTTCAGGACAAGAAAAATGTGTGTCGATACGATTCGGTGACAAAATGAATGATTTACATGGGAAACACTGTCAGAGACAACGATTGGAAGTGTTCCATTACTATTTGCAATTCAAATGATTTGTACTGAATAATTGTTAAATTACTGATCATTAAGAAATAAATATTAAAGCAGAACAGATGAATGAAGAGCTTTAATTTTGTTTTCCCGACGGTATTGCTGTGATACAAAACTAAAGAATCATAATAATGTTTATATGCAATTTGATACACCTACATACATATATAGTATGTACATATAATAATTTTACGACCGCAGTTATTATTAAATTGATATATTCATGTACTACAAATGTAGATTTCATTGATACTAGACACATAGCCCTATTGCGGTACATGGTACTAGTTCCAAAGTAAGGTAAGATGTTACGTAATACTGTGTATGATATCTGCTAATTATTTTCGTATGACTCGAAGATAAGGTGAAGTTAGCCCACAAGTTTTATGGGCATTTTTGTAAACTACGTCAGTGGATATAAAATGAAAAAAAATTGAAGAAAATATTTATATTCGGGAGTATTATTGTCCAGTTAAAACCAAAACCTCTTAGCTCTAAAGTTTTGCTGGAGCTAGGGATAAACTATAAATACTTACACATGGAACTGCATAGCACAATGGTGCTACAAATAAACAATACATGACGACTAAAAATGTTAATAAATGGTCTCCCACAAGACGAAATTACAGCAAGGCTATTCTTTAACATCTATGTTTCTGAAATGATGGACTAGGATAACTTGTTAGTGTTTGCTGACGGCCTTATTCTGTATGCAAGCGGCGCGAAAACAATTTTAGTATATTGTTGGCATACTGTCCCGCACCCCAATAAGACACGGTAACTCAAATTTGAGACGAAACTGCAAAACTCAACGAGTCAAAGGCTGTTACGAAGTACTTAGGTGTTCATTTGGCCAAGTTTGTATACTGCAATGAGCACACAGTAACAAGCAATCATTTCGCGCGGTCAGAATCATTGAAACCGAAAGACTTGCCATTCTCGGTATGTATATTAATAACCATCTTCGATAAAACGGTCACATATTCGAGGTCGCCAAAAATGCTGCAAAATGTCCCGGATTCCTTAAACGGTGCAAGAAATATTTTACCTCGTCTGATCTGGCCTCAATTTTATCTTAACCCTGGGTACTAAAGAAACACTTTGGAAACTTGATATATGCCGCCAGAGGCATTCTTGGACCTGGATACACATAGTTATCTATCAGAGTCGACAAACGTATCTATCAGACTTGACAAACTTTACTACTGTATACTATCATCTCGAGATTGAAGTGCTGAATTGAGAATACCTGATTGGGGTATATAGCTAACGTCGAGAGGTTGAATCGGGAGAAATACTGATGACTTGACTGGGTTGAGGCTAAGTAGGGCTGGGTCCTGTCATTTGATTTCTAGACCGCTTCAACATGTGCAGACGACTACAGCCCAAACGCATGGTCGGATTTCTTCTAAATTTTATTGAGGCCTGCGGATCAAAGTTTACAATTCTAGAAAAAAAATGTAATATTCATTCTTAACCCGAAATTAATGGTACCTACTTTGCAACCGGCTGATGTTAAAATTTAATTTTCCCGAAATTTGATTTTATTGAAATTTCATATTTAAGTCAAACTAGACAAATGACAAACAAAAAAACTGGTGTAAAAACATGATATAGTATAGCTCATACGTCTTCAATACACTCAACAGTAGGACCCTGTTGCATAAAACTGCAAGTTTTGAACTTGTTAATCGTAGATATAAGTGCGAATATAGTGTGGAGTTGTAGAATTATATTCGTAGCTTTTCATCGCTTGTACTAAAATTTTGAGTAGAGAGAATAAAATGCTTCAAGTTTACAAGTCAATAGCTACGAGTACATCACTAGGATCACAGCTATAAACCTCTCAGTGGAGCATTTTAATCATTTGTGTAATGTGATCTTGTTTTTTTTTAATCCCTCTTGAGTTACAAGCCCTTTCCTAAAGATTTACCAAAATGCTTATACGAAACAAAAGGGTTCGCCTCAGTTATAAATCCACTTATAAATTAGTAAATTGTCAATCTTTAAAAAAGATAAATCTACTAATAACTAACAAGTTATACGCGAATTCACAAATAATAATTATCAGTGTTGTAATTCTGTTGGGCCAGGAAAATCCGTGTTAAGATCACCGCTAGACTCAAACAGCAAAACAGTCAATTGTGGCCAAAATAATCACATCAAGTCCAACACTTAGAATCCTCGAAAGGGTCATCAATCAAAATTGGGTCTGAGGTTCAAAGTCACCAGTTCTTTTGGTACCCTCCCAAGGAACTCCAAGATACCCAATAAAATTATATAACCAGGGGTCTATAATTATATAACCAGGAGATATGTCGACATTTGAGACCCTGCAGTTAAATGGAATACCTAGATAAAATATTGAATGAAAAGTTAACCCTTCCATATAGCAAAGAAAACACCCATCGCCTTCTACTCATGTAATGAGATTTTCTGTATAAGATGGTGACTATACTGCTATATGTTTATTACTAGGTCCATGCGCAAGCGTACCTGGTCGAGTGGTCACCTGTAGACAAAACCTCAAAAGTAACAGCGCTCATCCGGCACATATGAATACCGGCGGAAATGATTCGGTCGATGAACTAAATTGAAAGGATCAGTAGTGGACTAAAAACACATCTATATCATGATGCCTATTGATGCCTTGCTAATTAGAGTTGCAGACCATTTTCATCATGCGATGGGAGAGGAAAACGAAAGATAACCTTGCAATACTTACATTTAGAACTACGATTCAACAAGCCGCAACTTACCATCTAAATGGCCTCATGTGGGAAGGACTTCCGCAGTTATTACGATAAATGCACCAACCTCAGTATTACTAGTAATGCAATTATTAGAGGGAAATTCTTGAAGTGAACCTCTTTCTTTCTGTTTTTTAGGTTTAAATGCGCAGTGGATCCATGGAGATTTACCTTAATAATCTACCTACCTATAATATGTACATCGTGCTCGAACATCGAAAGTTCTCCCAATACTCCAAACCGCTATTACAGATTACAGTCCAAGTAGTGAGACGAATTGAACTTTTCTACACAAATGCAATCAGGAACGGTTTAAACAATTATAAAGTAACAGTAATTTTTATAAAGCTTATTATCGAAAGTGTTAATTCTACATTAAATGAATATGCATTTCGAAATAAAAATAATAAAGTAAAGTCAGTCCAAAGATAGTAGTCAGATCTCTAGGTGGTTGTCTTCATTAATTTCTGTTGCCGATAAACTTTTGTAATTCAGTATGCAAGCAGCTAAGCAAATTTACTTTAAACTTCATATGTGTGGACTACGGTTCTATTCCTAGAGGAAAAATATTAATTTTCAATACAACTTCAAAATCAACTTTACGAGTATATTACCATGACTCAAGTTTGAAAATTAATAAATTTTTATGAAAACACCTCCAATGATTCTGGTTAAAATCGATATTTTGGATAATAATCGGATAGGCATTTGCAAAAAGGCACCGCACCTACTGAGTTTTCAGCGGAAAGTATCTATAACGGCACTTTGCTTATTAGAAAATCAAAATTTAGTACGCCTTGAACGCTCCCGGGAGGATTTTGTTTAAAATAAAAATATTACCTACCATTTTTAAATGAGCGTAATGAATAAATGTGAGACTTATGGAACTTATCCGTAGCAAAACTGTACCACACCTATATAAGATGAGGAAGTTAAATATATGGTACTCGTATATCGAGCGCCTTATTTTCTTGTAATTACGCCTGATATTTACGTGAAACAATTGCAAAATTAAATAGGAAACAATTTACACCTAGACAACTTGTTGCGGAACTTGTAAGCAATTAAGAATAAATAAATAAATATTTTGTCGCTAACAGCCTAGGCCAGGCTTAGCTTTCGAAGGGCAATTTTTTTCGATTAAGAGAAGCTTCTCATGATAATTATACTCTCGGAAGTTTGTAAGACGAGGATTACCTTACATTAAATAACAGGTGCAGTTTAATCTAAAATATAAAATATCTCACAGATCACAGAAACGCGAACTTTTTTTCTTTTTGTTTAATTTGAAAATCGAAATCACTGACGCTGCCAATGATCATATTTTCATCTCAAATATAAATTATATAGATAACTATTTCACAAACAATTTGTATTAATTTTTCTCCCAGAACCATTTAATTTTAAACGAATTAAATTCCACTTAAATTTTAATCGTAGAGTACAAAGGCAATTAATTACGTAGAATAAAAAGTCGAAACATATCGTATCTCCTCAGAAAGGTCCACGATGTGACTTTATGATATGAATATATGAAAAAAATTAACTTGAAACCAGCGAGATAACCCATTAAATGCTCAAAGGAAGCATATACCCATTCCAATCAGACCATTGCAACAGAATTTTGTCATACAATTTACATTAATTATGAAAAAACCAAGCAAAGCAATGCGAAGGAAAAAGCTATATATGTCGCTTTGACAAGTAGCGGACGCAGATGTGTAAATCATTCTCATGCACTGCAGCGAAGTTTCCATCGAATTCACTTTTTGTTTTTACGGGACGATATAGCAAAATCCAAAAAATGTAGTACCTACACGTACATACGAGTACATAAGACTGCAACCAGATGATGCTAGTTTCAATAGGCATGGACCTAGGAAAAACGGGGATGGGAAATGGTCGAGAGATATTGTGCTGAGAGCAGCTGCAAGATAAGCCTGACACGTAATAAAGAAGGTTCACCTGTGTTTTGTTTTAATTTAACGGTATCGTAGAAACATGGCTGCATATCCTTCTATGTCCTCTCGTTTCTGTTGTTATTGCTGCTATATGAACGTTTGACCGACCAACCATTTTAATTTCAAAAACGTTTCATCCTATTTTTTTTATTTTACTTTTATTTTGCTGTATCCTGGTTATTGATTTATTATTAGATTTTTTTTTTCTTTTTTGTGTGCGCGCTTTTCCTTTGCCCTCCAAGGTGGAATACTTGTGTTTATTAATTAGACGGAAGAAAACAACCAAAAAGCAACAATGTGGTAAATGTATGTATATGTGATGTGAGAGGAGCAGCACTAGGAGGTGGCCTCATAGCTTATATACTCCTAAATGGTTGAATTGCATCTCCTTGGTTGTGTTGTAGGATGATATCCCACGAATAAGAGGGGCCGCCCCGAATTACAAGTGCTCTTTCAACTGTATATGGGAAGTTCCATGGAATGCTAAGATTTGGGACATGCGCTTTTGAAATTCGGAGCAGTCGAAGGATATCATCGACTGGAAAGAGAGAGCTATGAAATGGAAATTGGGGTTTTCGGAGTTGAGTTAACAGAATCAGAATATTTCTACAGAGTGTTAATGTAAAAGATATTCTGTTTACGTTCAAAACTGAACTCGGCAAAAATCTCAAATCTTAATCCTAAATATTGTAGTAAAATATATATATATATTTTTTTTCTATTAAATAAATACCATGGTACATATAAGTAGGTAATGTTTCAAATTGGTTGCTGTTCATTAACATTTTAATAAGAAAAACTGCTTATACAGATTTAAGAAAATGCTTGTGATTGGCCTCTGAAATAGCATTATACGAGTACAGTAGAATTACGAAAAGACTTTTGAAAAGATAGGATCGCGAAAAGATGAACAAGATGTTTTTTAACATTTGGGAGTTCTAAATAATGAATGGGGAGAATTTCAAGGTTTGAAAAGCTGAACAATTTTTGCTTAACTTAATTTTGTTTTGTTCAGTTTCTTTCCGTTTGTTTTCGTTGTGTAACTTTTTCAGTTAGGAGTACATTTTTTTTTTTATTTTATGAAAGAAAAACCCCACTCGGAATATTTTTAGTACATTGAAGTACATTATTATGAAAGGCAAAATATTGCCATCTTCAAAAAATCCTCAATTTCAAAAAAATATTACTAGCTCACATTTTTAATTAGCACTTCAAGAATCTTTTAAGTGCAGGCCTCTAACAACTCATATTGCCATTGCCGCATATTGTCATAGATGAGTTGAATCGTTGGAGAACTTTACCCACTCTGCCGGAACCGTTACTTGAAGTTCACAAAAGCGGTTACAACTTCGAGTCTTCTTCTTTGCAATTTTGAAAAGATTTTTAATAAGCAAACACACATCATCTTATGGACGTCTTTGCGATTTGACAAACAGGTCGAAATGTCGAATTTAAGACAAGTAAAAGGTACATTTATCAGCAAATAGTTCTCCACTAACGTCTCATATAAAGTTATTACCTTCAAATGACAGGAATGTCTCTTGGGGTTATTATTTTTTTAAATTTAAATAAAAATAAAAAACAATTTGCAGAGGACTGCGAACATTTTACGTCTTAATTACGCTCTTTTAAACCTGCACAGCTTAATGTCTTTTGCGTATCTATTTAACTGAGTGTAGCTGTGCAAATTTATTCAAAATTAAATAGCACACAATTCAGAGAAACAGTTTTCTAAGACGGAATAATGGAAATATGCGACGACAAATCATTGAAGCACTTTTAATGCAACTTTACTCAACAAATTAACTTTCTAAGTGTTTACAACAACGTGTTCGACATGCGCAAAATCTTCATCTAATTTACTGAACTACGATATGAAAGTTACATACTTATCTGCGTCGAAAATTGAGATTTTCCGCAAAACCGTCATTCAATACAGCACATAAAGTCATTTTCAGTTTAAAAAAAATAATGGAACGCATCATTTGAAAATTTGGGCCAAAACTGAAATGTTCATTTTTGGCCCAATAACTGGTCCTTATTTCATAATTTAGTAAAATGAATGAAGATTTTGCATATGGCCAACACGGTCTGATTACTTATGCGAAACCGTATTAGAAAGTTAATTGTTTGAGTAAAGATCCACTACACAATGCTCTAATACGGCATAACTTCTGCCTTATATCGGTTATTTTTAAAACGAATTTTTCAGAAAAACTGCTCGACGCAACCAAACGAAGTCAATTTTTGAAATCAGCATTCGAATTTCCTTAAGACCTTTACTGTTTAGAAAAGGTAAAAGATGTAAAACTTAAGCAGCGCTCAGTGAAGTAAGCCAATTTTGTGTAAATACTTACCCGCCGTTTTATGATATTGCAATTATTTTCTTTCGACCGAATCGAAGGAATCGAACCAGTATGATTCGCATTGCTATATACAATACTGGCAAACTGCAGGATGGCATCGTTTTCCAATGGCCAAAGCAATCAACAGCTCAGCACAACTGTTCAATGTTAATGAAATAGTGAAACAAAGTTTTGTTAGGTTATAACACATATACCTCAAGAGAAAACAGAGCTGGGCATGAGTCAGAGTATCCTATAAAGAATACATGGGAAAGGGAAAGCTGCAAATATCTTTTACAAGATTGCATATTGACATCCATGTAGTTCTTGATCGTTATCAGCTATGTTCCTTATCCTTATCCAGCCCTGAAGAAGAAAATCCGGGTATTTAGTGAACAATGAGATCTTACCTCAAATACGAGGGCAAGGTGAAAAGTTCTCGGCCTGACAATGAAACGCTGCTATTTTCAGTTAAAAAATGAATTTATTTTTCTACATAATCTCCCTCGACTTCAACACACTTGGTCCAGCGTTTCTCCAACATCAGTATCCGTTCTCGGAAGTGAGAGTCTGGAAGGCTGTGAAAATATTCATCTACGGTCCTCTCAACTTCTGCATTGGATGCAAAGCGCTTCCCAGAAACAAATTTCTTCAAGTTTAGGAACAGATGGAAGTCTGAGGGTAGCAAATCAGGTGAATAGGGGGGATGGCCGAGCAAATCGTACCCCAAATCCCGCAGTTTTCCCATCGCCAAAGCACACTTGTGCATTGTTCTGGTGAAAGATGAATTTTTTGTTCTTCAAGCCAGGCCTCTTCTCGCTAATTTGGGCATCCAGCTGGTCAAGAAGGTTAGAGTAATATTCGCCTGTAATTGTCCTGCCTTTCTCAAGGTAATCAATTAACAGGATCCCTTTCGCATCCCAAAACACACTGGTCATGACCTTTCCGGCAGATGCGATCGACTTCGCTTTCTTTGGCGCTAAACCACCGGCTTCCTCCCACTGCTTCGACTGCTGTTTCGTTTCTGGCGTGTAGTGGTAGACCCATGTCTCATCCATGGTGACAAATCACCGCACAAAATCGGTCGGATCCCTATTGAATCGGTCCAAAGATTGCCGCGAAAATCGTTTGCGCATTTGCTTTTCAGCAAATGCGGCACCCATCTTGCGCAGAGCTTTCGCATCCCTAAGTTTTTGTGCAAGATGTTTCGCACCCTCTCTTCCGATATACACACAGCCTCAGCTATCTCACTCACCTTCACTCGCCTATCGTCCAACACGATATTATGCACTTTTTCGATGGTTTCGGTTGTGGTTACGGTTTTTGGCTGTCCTTCAGGTGGGTCATCTTCGAGGGACGTGCGACCACGTTTAAATTCAGCTGCTCACTTTTTAACGGTTGACATGAAAGGAGCAGAGTCCCTGTAAACTTTTGTCAACTTTGGATGAATTTCCTTAGGGGTTAACCCATCCAAAACGAAAAATTTTATCACCGCACGATATTCAAGTTTATCCATTTTAACGAAAAACGCGCAAATATTTGTGTAAAGAAACTACTTGAGAGAACAAGTTGAAACTACTCATACGAACTAATGAGAAGTGCACCCAGGTAGGAAACATAAATTTTTGCGGATTGGAATGCCATCTCTGCGTCAGACCGAGAACTTTTCACCTTGCCCTCGTATGTGGATCAGTTTGAGTGTGATAGCAAGCAAAAACTAAGGATAATATGACCACGACAAAAGTACTCTGAATTTCAAATTCATCCACTTAAATAAGTATCTCCTGATAGACGGTTGAGAAATTTGGCAACTTTCTTTGTCTAGGAAACTTTGTTTTCTTAAATCAACAAATGAGAGAATAAAAATTGTTAGACTGTTCTTAAGAAGCCTTTTTTCCAAGTTCCTCTTAACAAAAACCGTTATAAATTTATTTTAAAAATGGGACATAAAACGCTTTTTTTGTTGTAGATATGAAAAAACGTTGATACTCCATGCTAACTTTTTGGATTACTCAATTTTTAAAGCCCATCGCGGACGTTTACAATCAAGCTAAAGGAATAATATTTTACAACATTTGTATTGAACTATTAAAAAAAAGAAAACAAACGATTTTTATTTTTGACCAACCCTAATTTGTATTGGGTATAGTATTTGGAGAATGAACATCACTGCCACTTGCGCTGCAGTTCCGGGACGCATTATGGGGTAAGCAGTTCACAATCATCGTCTACTGTCTTCCTGCGGGCTTTGTAGGACACGCATCCTATACTCGTACTTACAGTACTTACTTATAGTATTTGGAGAATGAACATCACTGCCACTTGCGCTGCAGTTCCTTGTCAACAAATGTAGCATCTCGATCTCTATCACAAACACTTGTTTTGAAGGACGCATTCTGGGGTAAGCAGTTCACAATAATGTTCATACATCATCGTCTACTGCCTACCTGCGGGCTTTGTAGGACACGCATCCTATACTCGTACTTACGCTGAGTTGTTAAGAAGCTCAATCGCATATTAGATTTCTATTACAGTACTAATTTCTTGATTTTTAAAGTATAAAATTCATAATGATTCTTCGTTAATTTCGTAAAACTCTCTTTTCCAATACCATCACCCATATGAATCACAATAATTTCCAATCAAATAAACTGCCAGCCTCTCTTATGTCACATTCGAAATACCATTCATCACTAGAAGAAAGAAAACAAAAAATCCAATAATAGAATATTTCAAATATATGTCAAGGACACACGGATTCCAAGCATCTCACAGCACAAGTGCCTAAACAATATCATAACAAAATAACCAAAACAACCCATAAATAACGAACCTATTACCCCACTCCTGATTCCAATAAGCACACGATTATCCCCTTCTAAAACATGAACAAGTGGAAAACGAGAACGAGAATACTAAAACATAAAGCAAAATATCAATAAATAATTTTTCGTTGAACGTGTTTTCAAAGCCATAATTTCAATCTAAATCGAATTAATCGATTACTACAACTCTTTTTTCGCCAGCCCTCACGACCCCCAAGGTTGCTGCTGGTGCCCCAGCCAAGGGGTTCCCGAGACAAGGGTCTACACTTCGACAAGAAATCATAGCGAAACGGAAATCCTTTTTATTGCTTTATAAGGGTAACGAAGACTTCCGCAAGATATATTACCAACAGTAGACACCGAAGAATAACGTGACAACATGCAACCCTTTTGCTATGAACAAGGAGGGTTCCACTACGAAAAGAATAAGACCTTTAACCCTGAATTTAGCCACCAAGGAATTTCGTCATTCGAATGCAACGTTGTAGAAAGGGGTAGGTAAACGGGTCGCTGGCTGGTCGGCTTTTTACATTATATCCTTTAGTAGTGAATGCGCTCTCAGACCTAGATCAGCTCACCCCCTTTTGTAATTCCACCCTTGCAGTGTGTTCATCACCATTATCATCGTAGCCGTCGTCGTTGTTGTCGTTGTCGTCGTCGAATGCCTTGGATGTCGGTTGGCGGTAAGATTTAATGCGAAATTGTAGTGAATTTTTTAATGTGCGGTATCGTTGAAATCTCTGTACCGGTCGCAAACTGGTCCCATTAGTACCACTGATTCGTGCTAATTTTTGATGTCACGCTCACGACAAGCCAAACGGAAAACTAGGACTGCGAGCGAACGAATGCGAAAATGCACTGCGACGCGGGGTGGTGACCAAGATTTCAATGGAAACAAGTTGATTTGCTAATGAGGTTAAAAATAATTTATTTGACGTAAATAGAGAAATAACAATAAATACTGAGAGTGGAAAGTTAATGATTTAGTAACATTCGTGAGAAGAAAATAATTATGTACTATAAATAGTTCAGTTAATAATAGGTATGTACTAATAGCCTCAGATATTTTAATCATTCAAAAAAATTAAGAATTATCTATATCCATGAAGAAAGTGGTAGTAACAAAAGCGAGACTAGTAAGTACCTATAGGCATAAAGCCCACAGTATGTAGTACGTGTTTGCAAAGGGCGTTTAACGATAACGACTTTTGGTAGACTATGACTTTGCATCACCTACTTACTCGAACTCTTGTCGATCAAGTATTCGAACCTCAATAAGGGATGAAGTTTTTTCTTTATTTTTTTTTTTTTTGTTTCTATTGATTTTTAGCAATACCACTATTTTCAGGCTTTTTTTAGTGTTCCATACCGAATACACTTAATTGAAAAATTACGGATTGAACTATCAAACTTTTCACTCTTCACACTTTTGTACCCTTTGACTTAAGGAGCGAAAAAAGTTATAAAAACAATTTTTTTGGAGGAAACTTTAATGACATAATGTACTCAAAGGATAAGAAATTGTTTTTCATATCATCGTGTGTAGTGAACGATTTCAACTATCGGATGATTTGGTTCATTTATTCCTTCAGAAAGTATATAAAATAACTCTGTACACAGATTAGTGGCGCCACGGGAGTTTACATTAATAAAAAATAAATAAATATTTGGCGCAACAGCTCTTTAAGTGCCAGGGCCTAACTTCTCGCAACCACTCGTGTTGTGTGCGTTATATTTTTCACACGAATGGAAGGGACCTACAATTTAGTGCCGTATCCGAGCGGCAATTTGTTTTGAGAAGCTTTCTCGTGACAACAATACTCTCGGATGTTTGTCAGACGTTCATGAGAGGTGGGATCGTGAAAAAACTTTTTTGGTGTTTTTTGGGATTCGAACTTGGAACCTCTTGCGTAGTGATCCGACACACTAACCACTACGCCACGGCGCCCACAGAGGAGTTTACATTACAAAAAATAAATTAAAATGCACTACTGGGTCACACGTACTTGCACCTATATGATGGTTATCTGCAAAAACTCAGTTTTGAAATTTAAACAAAATCATTAAAACGATTTTTTTTATCAAAAAAAATTCCGTTAAAATTCGAAAAAAATAATTTTAAAAATTTTCCAGAACTTGGTATGCCATGATTTTGCATATGTCAAATATTACTCACGTATCGGCCTGGTCATATACGAAAACGAGCCAACTTTTAAAAACCGGTCAAGAAGTAAATTACAGTTATAGGTATTTACTGCCAAAAAAGTGGTACGTGGTAAAAATCGACCGTTAGTAAAGTAAACGTTAATATCGGCGTTAGAATGAAAATTCCGATTTCGCCTCGTTTTGGGATATTCGCAATCAACTTCAGAGTGATGTCTTGCATTTTGACTAAGTACATACAATTTTAAAAGTAAAAAAGCCTTAAGCCTTTACTTAAGCCTTAATTTTTGATCATCACAATTTTTCTCCTATGATGTACCTATACAGCAAATATCTCGAATATTTGCGTTAAAAAAATGTACACTTTTAAAGTCATATATTCGACATTCGCCTTGTACATAATTTCAGTACCTAACATTACGGTCATAATAATTTTTTTCGTACAATGCACCGTTTTGGAGATATTCGCACTAAACGATTTCTACACTTAGCCTTGGGGTAAAGTAAGACATTTTGGAAAATATTTATCCCAAATAATAATATTTCTGTTGATATAAATTTGTTCGTACTATGCTCTGCTTTTGAAATATTAGCATTCAAAAACGGGGACTAAAAACGAAATGAGAACGAAAACGAAATAACAAAAATACCCGACATTTTTATAAGAAGGAAAAGTAAATGAAAATTTCATTTTTCGTCGCAGATCGAAAACTTAATCAAGAATCTCACTAACCGGTTTTAATATTTTTAGAAAACATATAAGTTTTTCCTATTTTTATGTACATATGTATGTCATGCAAACAAATGTTATAATATGTATAAAGCTCAACTTCAACTTCGCTCAATATGCAAGGCAAAAAGTGAACAGTTCGACATTACTGACGTCCCTACTCGTAAAGGACCTCTTTTTAATATTGCAGGTGAGTCCCCCAAGATTGCTAATAACTCAAAGACAGTTGAATAGAATCAATAGCAAAGTTGGGCAATATACAACACTTATGTACATATGTATCTACACTATAAGCTGACATTATACAACTTTTAATCATGAAAGGGTCTTAAAGCAGCTAGTTACAAACATAGCAATCTGTAAGTTATTAGAGTGGGGGGAAATTCTATGATTCTTCACAAAATAATATCCGTCAGAAAATTTGTTAATAATACTGATGGTCGACAGAGGCAATCGGCTGGGTTCCTGTAGATTGATTGATTCACATCTGTGCATCTCTCTTTCTCAGTTTTTGCCGTAAGTTTACTGAAGAGGGAAGCAAGC
Source organism: Pocota personata (assembly GCA_963082735.1). NCBI lineage: Eukaryota > Metazoa > Arthropoda > Insecta > Diptera > Syrphidae > Pocota > Pocota personata. The sequence goes on along the minus strand of OY720430.1, from coordinate 42,961,255 downwards.
GTTCTATTGGACGTGCACGCAAGATTGACATCTTTGGTGTTATTGACGATAATTTGTTTGAAACTACCTGCCAGTTTCGGAACTATCGTCTCATTTAAACAATCCATGTGACCAGAAAAGCCGAAAGCAAGGTAGCCATCATTTACACTTTAAACGGTATATATATATTAATTGAAATTTGTGAAAAATTTAACAATAACGCATCACCAATTAAAGCTACACACGGTGTAAGAAATGATAACGCAACGCAACCATCGATTTTTCATGCAATGCTAACTTTACTGACAAACTTTTCGTCCTAAAAACTGTGCCAAGAACTGGGTCAAACACTGTTTTGAACAACAGTCTAAGGCTCGGCGAACAAACTTTTGGTGTTCTAATTTCCCTGTTGTTCTTCTCACCGCAGCAGCCACCAAAACGCCAGACAGTATACAGCCGCGCAGCCCCAGCCTACAGATGATTCTATTCGGCCCCAAACCAGCCACCAAGCAGCAGACAAAGATGGGAAGAACAGGAAGAAAAAAGTACATAATTGCCAAACTTAGAATAAAACTTTTCGGGTAAAACTTTGCACACACTTTTCACATTAAAAATCGAAATTTTTTTTTCTCCTGTTTCTGAAATTTAAGAAACTTCAAGATATCCCCAATGCGGGACTCACTACCAATGAGTTATAGAGAGAATTAAACACGTTTTGTTTTAAAATTGTCCCTCTTGTCCCTTGCTATTGGTGTAGGGGCAGAGTCGGACTCGTCGTCGGCTGAAGGTTATCAACCTTTATCCTTGACTTTCAACACACACTTCTTCAAGTGTTTTGCAACAAATAAGTAAAAACAACCGACAATCATAACAACACAGGGTTAGAATAAATCAAAAGTTTCGGGAATGTTTCCCTTTTCATATTTCCCGGAAAAACTTATTCAATGTTTGCTTATTAGCAGATTAATGACTCCTAAACAGATACAGTCGTCGAAACGCTCTGCAAAGTGTCTACTTTGCCCCAACACAGAAGTTTAATTGTTCCCCTTTTTTGCACCCCCTACCCAAAGCCAAGGAGATTATGTATCGAGTTCGAGTTTTGTCAAAAAGTGGCAAAAAAAAAAATCCTTCCCAGACTTGGTGTTAGAAAATTATTTTATCCCAGTTTGGGGAATAGGCGGCAAAGTTAACGGAAGAGCGAAAGTTTTGTGCAATGTAGAGGTGTGCCTTATGTATATGTATTAAAACCGGAAATGTTTTAAAAAGTTTCGCCAAAGTCGGGAAAGTTTGAATAATTTTCACAACTTTCATTTGTGAACCTAGTTAAGTTCTTGGAGGCGGACGTTGTGACGCGTTGAGTTCAGTTCAGGGGTGAATGTTTTACCCTGAACTCGATAAAAATTAAAAATTTGTTAAAGTTTTTTTTTGCAATTTTTTGTTCTAAGAAAGTTACTTTAGAGTTTTGTGTTTTGAAACATCGATAATGCGCGCGCAGCAACAGTTGATGTAAATACTTTAAGGAGAGCTCTTAATAATTGATTTTCTATTTTAAAGTGGTAATACCATAAGTTAAGAGATAAAATTTAAATAAATTGTTTGTACCATTAAATACTTACGTCCATTCAAATTGAAAGGAGCAGTGGTGGAATCGTTAACAGGGGTAAGAACTAAGAATATGATATATATGCTTAATTTAAATTTTTTGATAACAAGCTGTTGTTTAAAGTGGTGGAAATTTTTCAAATAATAGTGCAATGTTGGTATACAAGAACTAGAACAGTGACGTGATTGGTTTTGTTGTAATAACTTTTAATAAAACATTTAAAATTTCATCTGCATTTATTGGGAATTTTCACATTATTTTTGTTTCACTTTCGTTTAGTTATTATGAGAACAATTAAATCAATTAAAAAAAACTTTTGTATTTTTGACCGAAAATGTATTTACTACTTAAATACGAAAGTTTGGAAAATAAAATAAAGTTTTTCTTTAAAATAACCACAAATGTCTGTATTTTTATTGAAAATTTCGTTTAAAGCACCTTAATATACATACTCGATACGTCATATACGTCATCATTTCTGAAATTATAGGGTAACTTGGCCGACAGAAGTTAAATGTTCCGCAGATGGACACGCGTGTGGCGTTTTATACATGGGATGCAAGAAAATGTTAAGGTAAGGTTTTGCAAGCGCACAGCACAAGCAATTGGTATTATGTTTATTTGTATATTAATACAAAGAATTCGTAGTAAAGATTTAAAGCCCCGTTTCACACATTCTGGGCATCGAATATATGCCGCCGGGTGTCCAGCTCGACATGTACGGAATTCAATAAGAGGGTTCACTCATTTCCGGCTCCGGATATACGATACTACATTTCTATATATTTCGAACTGAATATACGACACCGTCTATCTGGAACCGGATATGTGTGAAAGGAGGCTAACATACCGACTGCCAGGTACTGAAATAGAAAGCTCCTACTACAGGTCAAAATAAACAATAATAGATCCAAAGTAGAAAGCTTTACAAAACACACGTCAAATGAGATTAGAAAACTTCTAATAAACGATAAATTATTATAAGCATCAGACTAGAGTAAGATAGCGTAGGCTGATAAGCATTTTAAAAGCATGGGTGACCAGAGACAAAAAAAAGTGCACAACTGTATCGCACCTACTTGCACCTATGTAAATGTTGTTTATTTGCGAATCACTGAGATTTAAAATTGAAACAAAATCGTTATTTTTTTATTTATTTTTTTTTAAATCAATTAAAAATAAAAAAATTACATGCCAAATATCTTTCAAATACTGATTATTGATTCAAATAAAGTCAAATGAGTCATAGCCCATAAATAGTAAATTTGCAAAAACCCGCTAATAATTATTAAAGTACCATTATACGCTTTTTCGGCGAAACCCTCGTACGCCATCTATTGGCATATGTCTGCTGTAATACAAATATTAAATTTGAACAAAATCGTTGGAACCGTTTTCGAGAAAATCTATTTTTTTTACAAAATCGGCCATTGATAAAGAACCGTTCCTTTTGGCGTTAACATGAAAATTTCAATTTCACTGTAAATTGAAACCCCTAATATATAGATTGAAGAAAATCCGTTCAGCCGTGAGTATAGATACAGACATACGTACAGACAAACAGACAGAATTGCGGGGCCCACTTTTTTGAGTTTCTCCATTTTAGAAATACCAAGATTGATCACAATCTCGAGATCTATTTTTTCAACGAAACCAATACTTGCCCTTATGCGCTTTAAATGAATATAGTTTTGGAAGTTGACAAGGTAGCTGAATTCAAATACTACATAGTATAAAAAGTATTCAGTATTGCATTGGACGTTTTCCGAACACAGTTTGGAACGTTGCTATACAACAAAAACTCAGCAACTGTCCTGAAACTATTCAACTGTACTAAGGCAGCGTTTAGATAAACTAATGTATTAGTTGTAAATTTTGCAATCTTGAGAATATTTTGTACAAGGCCCTTATATTGCTAATCAATTTGAAAGATGAACCGCGTGGTCCAAAAAACAATAGAGGAATATCATATCTAAACGCTGCAATTAAAAATTCTACAAAATTGTAATTTCAGTTTTTTCGACGACATGCTGATGACATAATTATTCTTTCTGATTCTCCAGATTCGCTTCAGTTAATGATAAATAGTCTTCCAAAATACTGCAGGATGTGGATCCTTGAAAATCACAAAAGATTACCTTTAAAAATGGTTCTGGAAGTACGTAAAAAAAACGAAAATTAGAAGTAATTACAATGGAAAGGTTTTGGAAGTAGTAAGAGAATTCACTAACTTGGATAAACACCTGAGGATTAAGGCTAACAAGGCGGAAACGGCAATTGGCACGAATTGGAATAAAATATTTAAGAACAGACTAATTACAGTCAATACCAACACTCTTCATAGCAAGACAATATAGTGGTGATATTACATACACATGTTTTTCGTTTTAGAAATATATTTTATCCAATACTTTACTAGCCGAGATATCCCTGGCTACCTCAGTAAAAGTACAATTAAATAGCTCAGTTTAACACGAAACCCAGTACACCATTTGTTTGTGTTATGGAAGTACATAATAGTGTAGATACATACGAGTAAATATTAATTCATAAATATTAGGACATCAAAAATCATCGCCATAAAAATCCAGCAGCTTTTTGGACAGGTTTAATTTTTTTAAAATCTTGTTAAAACCAAGCCCCTTGTTTTGATATCCGTAAATTTCCATCTTGTTAAAGGACTAAATTAGTAAATTGCATTTTTATTACTTTTTTTAATAAGCAAAAAATTTATGAAAATTGCCTGAATCTGAAGGTGTAAAACTGAAACTGTTTTCGTGGGCAATAAACCCTTTAATACCCCATTCCAGATTCACCTTGCCTACTTCTTTATTCAGGCGTCCCTCATCAAAAGGGTAATGCAAATGCAAACAAACAAGGGAAGTCATAAAAAATATCAACCGTCATTTTTCTTTCCTCATCTCTAATCACCCTTCACTTCTTCTGTGTCGTCCTCCTCTGTGTCGAGTATTTCCCTGTGGTCAAAGGATTTCTCTTGGTTTCCAAGTATTTTTATTTGAATTTTCCTTAACAGTGCTATTTGGTTTCTTTTGAATAATTTCAAACCCCAATAAAAAATGATGTGAATCCTTAATTAAGGATAAGGAGTAGAGAACGAAAAAAATGAGCACAGGAGGATATTTCACGATGCTGCGTTCTTATTTTCCTGCTTTTCCTGTCACGTGGGAATTGCATTTCGTGTTCCTTTTGAGCAACAGCATCATTTATCCTGCTGCGCTGGGATTTCCAAGGAGGACGAGATAAGAAAACTTATGGTAACAAATTGTGTGATTTTTTTTTGTTGATTCCTTTTTTTTTTTGTCTAAATATTCAAATTGACAAATTGATATTTGCATTTAAATTGAAAATTACATTTGCTCTGTGGTCACAATGGTGAAATTTACTTTAAGCGACATCTTCCTTTCAAAATGTTTAGACATCTATTCATCAACAACCCCTCCTGGTCTCGAGGAGTGAGTGAGTGGGTAGGATATTTTTCTTTTGCGTCAATTTTTCATTTTTGTGTCGTCACTCCATTGCCTTTTGTAATTCATGTCATTTTCATAATTTTCTGACAGGAATACGCACACAGACCTTCCCGGACTAAAGGGTGTAAATGAAGGCATTTGGGACTGACTCCATGGGATATTTGTTACTAAGACGTTGTATATTAGATGTCTCGTGAAAGGATGTTTGAAGGCATTTCAGTAGGATCAGGGTATTAGTCATAATGTTATCATGCCCGGACTAATGGGTGGATTTTACTATGGAGTTGGGGGTATGCACGACATTGTTTTGTTATCCAACTGTAAATTGCTGCTAATTTAGTTTATTGCCACGCAATTATCCAAATGAACAGACTGACAAATGAGTCGTGATTTGACGACGGGGCAAAGGACGAAAATATGTTCGCCGCTGACGAAGAGACATTTAGATTGTCAAAGACCACATGTCGCTTAATGTCCTCCACTGGATGGAGAATGATAAGCTAACTGGCAACAATTAGGGGTGAATGTGTTGTCTTGCTTGCCTCTGTTCGGTGAGTGTCAAATAATGTTGAGGGATAAACAAATGCGATTAATTAGAAATATAAATCTGTGGGGAGTGGTAGCGTGGAATAGATTCATTGGGGCGTACCTAATTCTTAAAATTGAGCTTGGTCCAATTGGTTCAAATATGTGTAGAAAGAGCTGGCAAGTAAAGGTTTCAAAACAGATGAACCGCATTAGATAACTGAACTTTTATCAAGACCATTCCTCTCCAGAATAATAGTAAAATAAAATAAAATATAAAAAATAAATAATAAAATAAAATAATAGTAAAAAGACAGCGAGTTGGATTGTCTGAAACCTATGGTTGTATCTCAATGGTGTCTTTTTGGACCTTTTAAGTGTAGTGAGTTTTCTCTATCATCGTCCTGCGCACGGATGTCAATTTGGTACTCTTGGACCTTCTCCAGTATTTGGCGTAATGTGAAGATTTGGTCAGATAATTCTTCCAGGCTTAAGACCGCACTGATAAGGGTCAATCAGCTCTTAGACAAATGCTTTTACGCACTCAGATATTATACCACTCTGTAATTAGTGCAATTGAGGCTGACTCCCTTTTTATGGATCGGGCAGATTGTGTTGATCGGACATATTATATTTGTACTTTCACCCGAGCATATCTTACAGATGAGTTGGTGATGCACCCTACCAAATCATTTAATGGTGCTTAATGGGTATTTGGCTTTTGCCGCAGAAATAGTCTCGCCAGTTTTTAAGCACTCTCTATATTTCTATATATCATTGGCCGTGCTCTTTTCATTTGTATGTACTTATTAGGGTTTCGTGGAGATTTGGTAGCATTGCCACTGATTTTCTGCATTTACCGCTGCTGTCATTGGGCTTTAACTGTTAGAGAATTAAAGGGATCAACATATGCTGTGCTAATGTTTTGCGACTGCACCTCTTCCTTCTTCGCCATTCCTCTTTCCTCTTTACTCCTTCCACCTTCCTCCGCCCACCTTCAACCTTCCTTACGACCTTGAAATGATGCTTTCTGGATATTGGGATGTGGGAATCTCATGCTACACACTACTATATTCAGTTCCGCATCAAAGTCGATTAGCCCGAGTTTCTTTTTCGAAGGCGCCATCGTGAAGGCTGAATTTTCCGACGGTCATCCTGAGTTGTTATCAATAGTTCACTTATGTACATATATGACGAAAACTCCAAACCTTTTGCCTAAGTTTAGTTCTGACAATAAACCGGCAAATGAATAAACGCTGCTTCTGTTCTTAGTAGTAGTCTCCGTGGTACCTGTATGTCACATTTTTCTGTTTTTCTTAAGTGCGGTCTATAACATCTAATTTTATAAATCTCGGCTATGGTTGCTTAATACCAGTTGACAATTTCCCCTAGTTGATCAGCTGCACGCAGTCTACAACGTTCTAAAGTTCCACATGCATTTCCGAAAATCGTTGTTGTTATCACGCTTACTGGGGTCTTGAACGATTGAATCGTTGTTATCTAAAGCCTTGTGCATAACATCGCAGTAGCAATCAATGTTATTCACACTAAGGCCAATGTTATTCACACTAAGGCCACTAGCACATATTTCAGTTTGATTTTCACTTAGAAGGAGACATGGTACGCTATGAAATGCAACCAGCGGCGTTCAGTGAATTGAACGTGACACTGAGCGCGTACCGCTCAATAATATCGGAATATTGCACACATTGTATAACGGTACCGTTGCCGCTACCTCTACCACTACCCCTTATGTGTGTGTCAGACTTTGTATTACGTTTGTTTTACACCACCCTATGTAAGTGTTTTTTAATCAATGAAAACATTAGCTAACCCGTGTTTGAAAATATGTTAAGCTAAATTAGAACCTCAGGGACAAGGAGATGGGTATCACGATTTGAAAAGACTACGAACCATGAACATAACCAATAGCACTAAGTACTGTATAAAAGTTGTATAGGAAAAATTAAACTTGAGTTGATTGAAAAAGCAGTCACAGCAGTATACAAATAACATAAACAATTTTTATTTAATTATTTATTTATTTAATTATTTATTTATTTATTTAATTATTTATTTATTTGTTTATTAAACTATTTAATTTAATTATTTGATTATGTCTATATTTACTTATTTATTTATTTATTTATTTATTTATTTATTTATTTATTCATTTACTTATTTATTCATTCATTTATTTCATTCATTTCATTATTGTTTCTAGTCAGTATTGCTTTAGAGGTTATTGAATTTATTCCTATATACATATGTACATTTATTATCTTTTTATCTTAATTATTATTTATTTTTTTAAATTGGAAGTTTTTCTTCGTATTTTCCTTCTAGACCACTACACTTTTTGTTAATAATAAATCAATTTAGATTAAACATTAAATCATATTTCTGTGGAAAGATAAATGTATCAAATCCGTGTGCTGTAAAATGTGCGGCAACAAGCCAATGTAATTTATTATACGAAATAAAAATATCTATCTATCTATCTAACACAAAAAATTATTCATTTAGTTCATATTTTATTTTATGCCATAATGCTATTCATGAGACCTTCTCACACCCAATTTTGGTTTTCAACTTTTTTTCAAGGAAAAAAAAAAAAAAAAAAATCAAATTCGATTCAATACCTCTTCATTATTTATAACTCGACTCTTTATTTGCTTGGGATTCGTTTCCCATTTAAACAGAAATCCCAACGGCGGCGGAACAAATTGAATTTATTTCCTTAACCCGACAAATTAACAAGAACTCCACGGCTCATGTTTCCCTGCACAAGTAAACTAGTGGTACCGCGAACCGAAAGCAGTAAAGCACAAATGGGATGCTTTTCCACAGAAAACCGCATTAAAAATGTATTTACCTCCTTTAATTAGTTTCTCTTCACAGAGCCTTAAATACACGACACCAAACTCCAAGGACTAACACTTTAATTTGATGTGCTCGGCTACCACCAGACCAGAGCAGCCAGCAGCGCCAACGCTTCGAAATTACTTTGACCGAACGTTAGTACATTCTCACCCGAAGGCGAAATTCATTTAGATTGCTCCTTTGTTCGGGACGCGCAGAAACGGAACTCGTTTTTATTAAGATTAGCCACTTTCTTAACCCTTAACCCTTTTTTCGTGTACTACTACCGCCCGTTCTACAAGCGTCAAAAGACGTTTCGCTTTGTTTTAAACACCAGAGCGCCAACGAACAACAGCCAAAAGGATGAACATTTCTAATTTTTTTTATTGCATCATCAACATGAGCGCCTTTTGGTGCTGAAAGATGATTTTTTTTTTTTCGTTATAATATGACTTTGCTAATGGCTATTTGAAAGTTTTTAATAAAAAGGATAACATGGCAAGTGGAGCATCCTGTACGTAACCCTTTCTCGAGTTCCTCATTATGCGCTAGAGTATTTTTGGAAAACAATTTTTTAATGAAATCCAAATTAAAAGCCGGTGGGCCTTCGTATGGCGACTTTTGTCGGAGTGAGTTTCTGCATGAGCGCAGGTCCTAATGATAGGAATTTCATCAATTCGGAAGTGTAATTAACATGGAATCAGCATAGTCACTGAACAGGGATTGTCAGTCACACTTTCAGGACCTTTTTTGGCAAAGCGTAAAAATTGACGGCGATATTCTAAATGAGATTTCGCTTAGTTTCTTTGAGATACAAGTGGCTAATGAGAAAACCTCCCTTATGCACAAAGGCATGCTTTACTCTGCATGAGGGCTGAACGCAAAGCGTCATTGTCTTTGGCGTGCGATAATTTTAAAAAGGGACTCAGATGGAATCATGACATGAACTTTTCGTCGATTGTAAATCCTGGCATTTTTCATCATTTATCATTTCGTTTGCCTCCGAATGGGATGAATGGATTGTTGGCACTTTACAAGGAGCTTAAGCGAATTACCCAAGGATTACCACTTTCAAGATGTGTTTAAGCGATATGACGATGTTGGAGGAAAAAGTCATTTGATGTTGGGGACTTTAATTTTGAGCTCACAAAAAGCACACTCATTGATTGCCGGTAGTAAGGGTGAAATAATATATATGTACATATGTTTTTTTGTTTTATTTTTCATGGAGTGAAACTGAAAATATTTTATTTAAAAGAAAGGACTTGCTAGAGATGCAGAGGACTAGGATCGCTTCAGATGAATTCGTTTTCTAGAAGTATAGTTCATAGTTCATCGAGAGGAAACCTTTTATACCCGAAACGTATATAGAAAAATGAAACAGATAAGGTGATGTCAAGTGTTTTGTAATTTCTCCTATAGGGCAATTTCATGACTGGCGTCTGTGGAGTCATGCCATTATTAGAAATCTGAATTTTCGTTCTAACCTAAAAAAAAATGGTACTTCTTGGCTAAGGGCCAGCCCGCCATTATAATTTCCTTCTCTATCAAGCAACACAAGTTAACACATAATCATGATTCAGTATTTACAACTTGAAGGAAATGAAACAGTAGTTCAAACTTTTATATCGATATTAGGCTCTTTAGATTTCAATTTGTGTAGTAACAGTAGCAATGTAGTCACCAACAAAATAAAAATGCTAGCCATATTAATTGTAGAGAACAGCTTTTCTAAATAGCTGCTTTGGCTATTATTTATAGAAGTATTGTCTAAAAAGAATAGCTATTATTGTTATTCCTAAATAGCTATTTAACACATTTTTATTGGGGAGGTTGCAATAAAAATAATTGCAAGTACTATGTAGGCAACTGAAATACTAGAGTCGTTCGGGGGAAGTGGACGCGCTTTTGATTTAAGAAACACATCTTGAAAAGAAGACGGTCAAGCATGAAAGTACTTCATGTTCCGGAGCAATCACAGTAAATACTATATATTACTAGACATTAAACAAGTAGGTAGTATTATAATACTATTTTTTATGGCTCAAAATTAGTATCAAACTATTCTTCTTGTTATCACTATTAAAAATAAATATTCTACATTTTATAAAAAAAAAAAAAAAAAAATAGCGGATGGTAGATGCCATTTTGTTTAACACTTACTTTGTTCATACTATTTTTTTTATTTTTCTCGAAACCTGATAAAGTTAAAACAAATGGAACCATACATTTTTCAAATGAACGCATCGCCACCTTTCATTTGATATTCATATTTGTTTATTTACTTCTAAGCTAACCCGCGAAACATTTTTTTTAAATTTTTCCAAAATTTTATTCTCTATTTGTCTGCGGATTAGTAAATATTAATTTTAGTTCAAAATTCAATTTTCTACGTCTAACTGTTCAAAAGTTGTGAGGCTATGACAACAGAAGTATGGATAGCAACATCCGTAATGGCATCCAAGTTCTCCAAATTCTCGCCATCCAGTGGATCTAGTTTCGAGTCAGGACTTGTGGGTTTATACTCATTGCAACTTGCATATTTTTTTTTATTCTATGCAGTGATGAGATATCAACTTTCGGTGTCAAGCCATTGCCGTGGGCTCTAGCGAGATCCCGGCTATTCCCTTTTTATTTCCTTTTTAAACTAGATACATAGGAGTCTCATCCTGAACCAAGAAATAGACTCAGCTGAAAGTACCTTCATTTGATAAATCTTTAAGTTCTCCAGCTGATAGCCAATTTTTATCTTCGCAACTGTTCCTATTCGATTAACACTGCCATGATTTGTATGAAAATATGCCAGTTTGCTTGCCAGCGGGCGATTGTATGAACCCATGGCAGTAGCAATCGAAAACAAACAGTTGCGAAACTGAAAATTACATGTCAGCTGTGGGCGTAAAGACTGGCACACACTTTTCTCTGAATTTCCTTATAATCATGATCTAGATCTAAGCCTGTCAACAATTCCTAATCTGTGTGATGACAAACCTACTAGCTTACCTAAGTTCAATGCCGTCAACTTGGAGCCCACTTCATCAGCACATTATTCTCATATTCTCTCTTCAATTCCCGAGTCCCTTACAATTTGTTTTTTTCCTATATTTCAGAAAAAAAAGGAAAAGAATATTTTCCTTATTTCATTCCCCGTTTCCTCTTCAATTGTTAGCCTTATAAATCATTGGATCAACAACAATACCTCCAACTCCCCACACAGCAACAAAGACATTCAATTCCTATGAATCGCAAATGCCTGTGGATATACGTAATAAAAATCGACATCGAAATACCAATAACCAATAACATCTACGAACATGCATAAATTCAATGGACCATGTCCGAGTGTATAGACAGAGCCTGTTTTTCATTTAAAATTGAATTTTATTCAAATTGAACGCCAACGCGGCAAAGCAGTACATTCGATTGTTATTTGTGTGTGCTTCTGAGCAATGGAATGAAATTTTATGTTCCTTACAAATAATAAAATAAACATACAATACAAAAAGTTCACCCAGAACTTTCTTCACACATGACCAACCCCTGCCACGAAGACACCCACTGCTAGAATATCCTCACCCTCTAGCATTGGATTCATTGTGCACGTTATTATTGCTCTCGACCAACCCAAAATCTATGCAAATTTAATTTTTATATTTTCTTTCTGTTCCACATGACCGCTTTGATAGAGAGAAGAAAATAAGATCCTAAGGACATTTTCTCTGCGGTTACAAAAAAAAAAAAAATGGAACTCGAATAAAATGGTCATAAATATCTCCATAAGAATCAATCAGTTCCATTCAGAGAATCCATTTGTATTCATGTGTCTAACCAGTAGCAGTTTTTTTTTTCCAAATTCTGTGCAAATTTTGGTACCCCCACTACAGTGTGGAAGGGTTGCCACATTTTGTAATATACTCATATGCTGACAAGGGGGTATGGCTTTAAAAATTTATCGAACTCTCGCCGCGGGCCATTTTCACAGAAGTAAAAGGTCCTTCTTTTGTGGATACCCTCATGTACACAATCTCCATACAACCGTCATCATCATCATTATCATCAGTAACAGCAATAGTATGTAGCTTCGGTAGGACTAGCAGGAGTAGTGCACCCACTCCAAGAGAAGACCCGAAATTTTCGATATTTACTCCTTATAAATTCGTGATTTCAAAAATGTTTTGTTTACTCTGAGCAAAGGATACCTAATATTGGAAAATATTATATCCATTTTGCATTTTTTTTTTTTGGTTTTTGCGGTCCAATTGACGGCGATGAAGGGTATTGCTGTGATTTGAGATGTATGCTATACTTGTACGTATGCAAATAGTTGTGGACTTTAAAGGCAGAATATAGTAAGTGGTTGTGCGAAGGAGTTGCGGCAATATAATGGACCGGCGTTGTTTGAGATTGTTTATGACAGGACGTTATAACTTTTGATGACGCTACCCGGGAGATAGGGCGAGGAATTTCCAAATGTTCTCTGTTTGATGAGTATCAGGATGATGACAGTCGATAGCTATCAACAATCCTTGCATAGTCGTCCGTCTTCTTTGAAAGGAGAGAATGTTAATAAAGGTCTTTATAAAACGAAGATGGAACGGGGATAATATAATTTTTCTGATTTGATGTTGGTTTTAAGTGAAAGTTCTTTCAAATTTGATGTTCACAGATCCCATTGATTACTCTGCGGATGTGATATCATCTTCTCCGGGACTATCGAGATCTCTTCTCGGTCGTTCCACTGCCTCTAGTTTGGCAGAGAATAGGAGAGTGTAATCTAAGTCACTATCATTAATCGACGAATAGTTTAACGAACTCCTAAAGAAGCTGACACCAGCTAGCTCTACCCTAGGCTTGAATCCCCATAAAGAAAGCAGCTTATCCTCTTCACCGCGAAGCAGAGAATGTTTTCGTAAATATTTAATATAAAGTGAATGGAATATTAACCAAAGCGGGTGACAACAATTTGGTCCAAAAAATTGGTGATTTTATTATTGGCCTAGGGGTGCCATTAAATGAGGTCTATGCAGTTATAACTATTGTGAATGCCAAAAATAATGCTTTTCCAAATGCCAATAATACAATTAACAGTTATTTCCAGGATATTAAAAAAAAATGCTTCAATACAGATTTGATATGATAAGGGCTAGATTAAACAGCCCCTATGTATACGGAAAGATATCGAAACGCTCTGTTCTTTAAGCGTTTGGTATACAGGGAGGAAATATTTGGGCTGCAAGTTTCCAGCAACAATTTTTCTCAATGTGATAAACTAACATGTAGTTTTCTCCCACAAGATTTTATTAATTTCTCTTTTATGCTCAGGTGGCTGTAATTTCTGTTCCCCTCTCGGGATCAAACCAGTATATAAGCAACTTTTTGGCGTCACAGTCAACTCTACTGTAACATGGCACAACTACATATCCAACATCGCAAAATCGGCATCCATGAAGTTGAGCTACATATAGTATATAGAGCAAAGAGATACATTAGAGCGTAATAGCTCCTTCTCCTATATAAAACACAAGTTAACCCAGGACTTGAGTTTTGTTCTCATGTTTGAAATTCAGCCCCAAAACATTCTCTTTATCTGCACAACAACATACAGCGATGAGCAGTCCATTTGATATAAGATCCAGCACTAACTTCCAATATCCAACCATTAGCTCATTGAAGACTGGTAGCAGATGTTCGGAAGCCCTCAATAGAATGATGCCTAAAACGATATTTGAGCATTCTCCTAGGCAAGCCACAAGGGCCCATCAGCTCTAGCAACAGAGCGGACACCCCTTTATCAAAACTCCTTCTGCTACAGGAATTTACTCCCAGGAAACATATTTCCAGAAACCTTTTATCTCCAACAATGCAATCCAAGATACCGGCGCGTTGGGTCAGCGTTATAGTTTCGCCTCTCCTGAAAGATTATAAAAAAAAACCGTGGCCACCTCTACTGATAGAAATATTTATACAAACATATAGATCTAGAACTAATGGCTTTGAAAATCAGAAACTGAATTCAACAAAAAATTGTATAAAAACTTCTGAACTGCAACTGTTTAAAGTCTAAATTTCTAATAATTGTTTCCTTCACGCTAGGTAAGGCCAAATAGTTATACGAGTATATTTGTTTTCAATGTTCTGTACCAGAATGATATGAAACGGAACACTAATGGATTCCATGTTTGTCTGTCTGTCTGTTCGTCAGTAAGTCATACGCATGTAACTTTTGAATCGTTAGAGCCAGGTATTTGAAATTTTACACAAAAATATAATGTGGTGAACCGAAAATAATAATTTTATAATATACATATAATAATAATATAATTATAATATAATTTTAAAAAATTTCGTTTTTTGGAAGACTTTTGGGGGTATTGCACGCCAAGAAAGAAAAATATTTTTTCACCCCAACATGCATTCAAATATGTAAAAAAAGGCAAAAAGGACTTAGCTCGAGTCCCAAATTTCATCAAAATCCGTTAAGCAAATCTTGAGCTTCACTTCACTTGGACTACCGTGCCAGTCTGAGTTTACGAGCCGAATTTCATTAAAATCTTTCAGATATTCGAGACCCGACTCTCACTTGACCAACTTTTACTGTTTGTGAAAGAAAAAAAAAGTGGATTTATTTGATTTGTTCAACTTCTCATTTATTGAACTCAATCAGAGATTTAATAAGAATTTTTAAGGAAAACCTACTAAAAGTAAACATATTAAATTTCTGGCAATAAATGGTTTCCGATCAGACGCTAATTTTATTTAGTAGCATCGACTCGATTTACAGATGCACCAGATTTATGAACGACAACAACAAACAGCGTTAGCCAAAATATAAACCGAAAGCACACGGATTCTCCGGAATACTAATTCCATATACATCATACAGACAGATTACATCGAAAAATATTAAATGTTACTTTACACCGTGTTAATCGCAACATGACATCTGGTGGCTTTAACGATTACGTGACCAGACTCTGGGATCTAATTCAGTTTCAATGGCGACGACGATGATGACAACGTGGTTCGACGGGCGGATTTTGAAAAAAAGCAACACCCCTGGGGTATAGAAATTTCATTGAGAGACATGATTTTGGAATTTTAATGTCAATGTTTCCCCCGTCAAGGTGACGGGGGTGGCGGTGATCTCTGCAACTCATACTTAAGTACTGTCACTAAGGAGGGTGACACACTATACGTATTATATTAGATTCAATGTTTCCTTCTTGCAGCACCTGCTTCTCATCAAACTTAACTGGGTTGGGCGCAATCCAGGGTAATGGATATTTCATTTAGAAAAATCAACATTTAATTTGGAATAGTTCGATAAAGCGCGTTCAATATGTTTCGATTTTACCCTCGCTGTGTGTCCTCGTGTGTAGTCTTGTCACGATTTCCTTTTCGTATTTTCTCATCGAGATTCTTCTTTGCGATGGGTGAATTCCTAATAATGATGGACAGGACAAATATTATCAACATCAACTTCAAAAATAACGAAATAACCTGATGTATTAGAGGGTGTGTGACTGTCTAATCATAATTCAAATCATATCTTTGCTGGATGTTATTTTTGGTAAGGATTTGTCATCACTTAGAGGAATGCAGTGATGACCATGGTGGTTGCTTTTCCAATTAGCTTGTGTAATCTTACGGATTATGAAAATATGACAGGGAGTACAGTTGACGTTTTGATAGGCGGAAGAAGTGATCGCAATATAAACTATTTCGGTTAGATAATTGTTCTTATACTTCAAGGCTGTTTACAATCTGCAGACTAAAATGAATAGTATAGAGTCACAAATAGCCACTTGGTCTGCTGATCAATAGTAAGAGAGAAAAATGCAGGCGGATTAAAGAAAAGCATACTCGTAGTCTCCATTCCGTTCCGTCGGCCTTATGGATTCTGTTATCCCGTTGGAGTCTGCCCTATGGACCTTATTCGGACTAGGAAGATAGTATATATATTTTAGAGAACTTTCCACTTCTTAGACTAGATCTATACAGGCTAAGTCATATAAATGCAGATACCTAAATATCTCACACGTGACCTTGAATGTCCTTGATATTAAGGATACGGCTTAAACATAGGTTTTCTTTACATGTAGTGAAGAACGGTTGAAGAAATGACAAAAATGTATGTTAACAACATACACGTAGTAGCAAGTAAAGACACCTAGAAGGTCTTTGATTTTAAAGATATGTATCAAACTACATCTTGGCGGCGTTAATCTTGTGGATGACTTTGACTGTTGGACAGACGCGGCCGTCCTCGTGCTATTCACAACCATCAGGAGAGCATCATTCGCTAGTAGCTATTTGGTCCATTCTAGACAATTTCGTTCGTTTTCGGAGACTGGGACAGGATCCTCCGCACCCTGAATCTTATGAAGGTGTTTGATTTTCAAGATATTTCGTGTGCGTAGTAAGCCTACATAGGGGAACTTTCCATCACTTCAAAATTATTCGTTTCCGTACATCCTATGGATATTTTGCATCACTTAAGACTATGTCTTTAAAGTTTATTAAGCAAAAGGAGAATTAGAGAGGAAAGAATAGATTTTGCAAAATTAAAAACGCGGTATTAGCCCTGAGTGTTGGCGATTCCGCTGCTTTTAACCTGGATTTTTAGCAAATTGCAGGACTAAAATTGGCTCAGACGACTTTCTTCAAAGTTGATATCTGAGGGTCTGTGAATGGGTGCAATAAGATGGCAAACTCGGTGCCTGTCTGGTTGACTTGGAGAAGGCGTTCGATACCGTATGGCTAGAAGGACTCTTCTACAAGTTGAGCAGGCTGGGTATAAGTAAACCACTGCTGTACATGCTCTGTAATATGCTCACCAGTAGACAGTTCATTGTGAAAAATGGCAATGCTGGGACGTTCGAAATCAAAAACGGTCTACAACAAGGTGCCGTTAATTCGCCGATCCTCTTTAACATTTACACGAGTGATCTCGTGGGATTTCTTCCCCATGCTATTGTGTATGCAGACGACTTGATCGCGTATAGGTCAGGACCAAAGATCGAGGTCATTGCAATACTCTTGCAGCGTGATTTCGATAAGATCAGGATATACTGCGACGACTGGAAGCTGAAGATCAACTTCCAGAAGACAGAGACTATTCTGTTTAGAACGTCGTTATCTGGGGCCTCCAGGGATACCAGAAAGAATTGGCGAAAGTTCTCAATCGTGGGACAGCACGGGCAGCCATTAGCGAGTCGAAGTGTGGTTAGATACCTTGGGATCTGGCTAGATCAATATCTATATTTTAACAAAAACGTAGATGCGGCTCTGGTCAGAGCCAGAGGTGCTTTTGCCCTTGCAAAGAGACTGTTTTATAGCAGCCAACTCGATGCAAAGGTGAAGGTAATCTGCTACATGGCCCTTATTCGGCCCATGCTCATGTATGGATGTCCCGTGTGGTTCAACGTGGGAGCAAGCTGGATGGAAAGGATTCGGGTGTTTGAGAGGGCTTGCCTTAGGGCTTGTCTTCAGTTGTACAGAACACAAGAGTCCCAGTACATAAAATTCTATTCTAATGAGGTCCTGTATAATAGGGAGGCGTTCCTATATTTAGATAGAGAAGGTCTGATACAGGATAGGGTAGCGGTGCCGCTAATCTACCATGTTGCCCGAAATGCTGCGGACAGGTGACTTAACTACGACCGTCACGTCGCACACAGCACCACGGAGCGTCTCCGGTTTAGTAGAGCGGTATCAAGCCGTGATATGGCAGATGTAATGAGACAGCACCAGAAATTCTGGTGGCTCGGGAACGGAGAGGGAACTCCCTCGTCGTTTCCTTTTGATTCGGGGTAGCCTCACAAGGGGCAAAGTCGGTAGAGCTTTTTATAGCCTGGCCGGCTTACATTGTTTTAAGGTCGATTTAAGTAGCTTTAAAAAAAAAAAAAATAATTTAAGGATTAGGTTTAGCTTAGAGCGCCCGCATAGGGCCATTAAGTTAGTACATAACATAGTTAAGTTAGTTAAGCTAGTTTTAAGCGTTTTTTGTGTCTAGCTGTTAAGAGTTCCGAAAATAAAAATGCATTAAAAACGAAAAAAATGGCAAACTCGGTTTTTGTTTAAAATTTAATCATTATAATGGCTTCTCTCATAGATATCACATTTCGTCATTAAACTGCACACAAAGTAGTCGTGCGCTTTATTTTATGTGGGTTACAGTATAAAAAAGCTCTGGATTATGAAACTCAGATTAAACGATTCAAATCTTCTTTGAATTAGATCCTATTACACAGCCTTTGTATGATACTTAAATTACTGCTTAAAACGATAAATACTAACAAGCATTCATATCATATTTCTAAAAGCTTATACAATTTTTACACTACCATTTAGCTGAATACTACACAGGAACAATATGGTTTAATAATAGACTGCATAAGTGTCAAATAACACATCCAATTGCCTCTGCTGAAACCCATTTGAGATAACCATCTTCGACAAGCCTCTACTTGAAGCCCAGTAATCATACTTAATACCATGCAACATATAATTTCGTTTTAATTACCACATAATTGAAAAAGTCGACTGCCAATGTTATCTGGACATCATCTCAAGCACGGGGTGCCATTCTCCATATCGCTTAACCTGTAATTAGCATTAACCATTACATCCCTCAACAGGTTAACACTGTGCCTCTGTATGTCCGGCGAAAGAAAAGAGAGGGGTTGCGACCAATTTGCTTATCGCGTGTCATTCAAAATAGGAAATAAAAAGTCAACGACAAAAAAAAAAAAAAAACCTTCAACTGTCAAGCGTCCCGTTTTTATTTCGTAATTGTTGCCTTATCTTGACAGCTGTAATGGCACCATTCTGACTTTGTAGGTTGTGCGCTATCCGTCAAATTGTTTTTTAATTGATTCAGATTGATGGTGGACATTTATGTTTTGTATACCAATGAATTAGATTACCAAAGCTGACATAATTTTTTTTTCTCTGGAGTTTTTTTGTGGTTTTATTATCAATTATTGAAGTTTCGAAGGTAGAGGTTTGATTTAAGTGTGGGAATTGAAAAGTTGTTCCTTACTGTCAATTATTCATTACTAGTTGATATACCCTTAGTTCATGCAATTCAAATCTATACTTCGAAACCGTTGTGAGATTGACATGACAGCGCTGGACCTGTGGCAGTTAACTAAAATTAAAATAATTTATAGAATCTCACAAAGTGCCAAAAGCAATTTTGGATTTTCATTTCAAATTTCGATAGCTGGTGGTGAAACTGTCACATAACACCTTGAACCCATTCGCTTGGCAGGAATGTTACGTGTTCTTGCAGCTTCCATTATGTGCCATGAATGAATTGAAACCAATGAAATGTTTGGGGTTTGGGAATTGTGTTTTACGTCTGACGTAAGTCGACTTGTCGTCGGTGTTGTTAGAGGTGGCAGTGGCACTATCCAACTATGCATAAATTCATCCTTGGCCAGGTATTTAGAAACCTGTCTGAATGTTTGGCATTCACTTGATGGTGGTGGTGGAAAAAACGTATAACCCAACCATCTTTCGTTTTAACAACGTAGACGACGAAGACGAAGACGACGATGTTGGTCGAAAACTAAATTTCATTTTAAAGCGTCATTCATTTGGTCCTTTTGCGCCGCCCGATAAGTATCCTGTATAGGAGAGTACGGTTAAGATTCAGGACAGAGTCCCTGTGCCCGATGGTGAATGCGGTAACTAGGTGTGGTTGTTCGTGGTAGATATGGTAATGCTTTTTACGATTGCACCAAATCTGATTTGTATTTCTGGTCGGTTTCCTCTCATTTCGGTGTTTGGTTGGGTAGAGGATGTAGTTTGAATTTATGTGTTGCGGTTAGCCGAAACAATTAAGGAGTTGTGCAAAACTTTCTGACAGGTTGCTGAACACCCCTGGTTGGGATTTACCTGCTATGGATTGGGAATACTGTCGCTTGAAGTAGTTTAATTTTACTAAAGATTTTTCTCATTTAGTTTGTTTTGGGTAAGTACGAATAAATATGTAATAAAAATACTGCTTGAGTTAATTGAAAATTAATAAGTATTGCATTATTCCCATTACAGCCAGCACTCTGACATTTTATATTCAAAATTGTAATGAACCATTTTCAAAAAAAAACAATTACGTATAAGTGATCGCAGTGTATAGATTGAATATTTTAAAAGGTTTTTGGAAGTCACTAGGCCACCACTGGGTTGTTCTCAGATGATACGTTGTAGAAAAGATAAAAAGGACAGATATGGAGAGATACAGATCAGAAAGTGTTTGACTTCCAATAGACCACCACTTAGCTTTCAAAAATGATTACATAGCTTCCCATTAGGTATTCTTTGACTAAAGAGGAATTAAAAGTTTAGTATTCCCTTGCAGGTAAATCAAGAAGGCTCCTAAAAGCGGTAAGATCAAAGTAAAGTAGTTCCTGGTGAAAATTAAATGAATATTAAAATGTTTGTAAAAGCCAATAGTTGGTCTATTATTCCTTTTTGAAAAAAAAAAAAATTATTTAAGCAGCCGCCCCTATTGAAGGGATCTAAAGCTTTGTTGTCGGATACGAAGGACAAAATTGATAAGCTTCTCATTACAATTTTACCTTCGGAGGTTTGTCAGACATTCTTGGACAGTGAAAAGAAAAAAACTTGACTGTTTCTTAAACTTGAATCTCTCTCGCTCGTAGTCTAACGTACTTACTATTGAGCCACAGTATTTGAACAATACAGAAAGCAATATGTGGTCGCGGCCCTTTGTAGTGAAATTCAAGTAATCGTCATACACTAAAAATCACCTCTCTCCAAGATGAATACTACAACTAAGCCGACGCTTATCCAGCAGTTTTATTTTCGCTTACGAGACCCGTGATTTTTGGAAAAAGATGTTCGTATGTAATTCAAAAGAATGTAGCACTTTAGGCTTAATATGCTAATAGGTTAAATTCCAATGAAAGTTCCTGTGGTTTTCACGACCGGCATATACTATGACGCGAGGTCAAAAGGTTTTGTCCTTTGCAGACGACGAATTGAATTGTTCGCGTCAAGTAGTTGGATGACGGTACGGTTGCAATGGCCGTGAACACGATTTTTAGGTTTACGAGCAAATTTTGTTATCTCTTCGACGACGCTAGGAATTCCTAGATCCCGATGAATATCTTCGTTACGTACATACCATGGTGCGCTAACGATCGTTCTAAGAACTTTATTTTCAAAAGTTTGTAGGATGTTTCTATTGCTTTTCCTTGTACAATCCCATAGTTGTAGACCATACGTCCACACAGGCTTTAGCACTTGCTTATATATAAGCAGTTTGTTATGTAGGCTCAACTTCGAATGTTTTCCGAGTAGCCAGTCACATTTGTCGGTATTCGTTTTCGAGCTCGTCGCGTTTCTTTGTTTACGTGCGATTTCCATTTAAGCTTAACATCTAGACTCATTCCTAGATATTGTGTTTCGTTCGCGTACGGTATTTGAGCCGAGTTTAAATATACAGGTAATCTATCTACTTTTTTTTATAGGTAAAGTTGACGTGAGTAGATTTGCTTTCGTTTAGCACAATATGCCAAGAATTCGTCCAAGCGTAGACTTTATTAATAGCATGTTGCAGCTTTTCAGTTGCTGCTTTAATTGTATCGCCCGTTGTCAATATCGCCGTATCGTCCGCAAACGTGGTGACGACGCAGTTTCTTTCCTGCGGGATATCACGCATGTAGAGTACATATAGAAGCGGGCCAAGGACACTTCCTTGTGGGACTCCGACCACAATCTCCTTGAAGTCAGAGTAATCGTGCTTAACACGAAAAAGTCTTTCGGTGAGGTACGATCGTAAGATTAGAAAGGGTTGCCGTGGCAGAAGTAGTTGCAATTTATACTCCGAGCCTTCGTGCCAAACCTTATCGAAAGCTTGTGAAACGTTAAGAAATATACGAATACAATTCTTCGAGAGTTTTCTCAATCACGTCAGTTATTTTGTGGACTTGGTCGATTGTAAAGGGTGGTTAAGTTTTAAGGGCCGATGTTGATTTTGAATAAAACACAAATTATTTAGGAAATTACTGTCATTTATTTTTATTATGATAATATTGATATGGTTCAATTATGTATGGAACAAAATATCGGCCAAATGGCCACCGCGACCTCGGCGGCACACCTCCATCCGATGGTCCAAATTTTCGATGACGCTGAGGCATAATTGAGGTTCTATGCCGTTAATGTGCCGAATTATCTCATCCTTTAGCTCTTGAATTGTTGCTGGCTTATCGACTTACACCTTTTCTTTCAAATAACCCCAAAGAAAGAAGTCCAACAATGTCAAATGACATGATCTTGGCGGCCAATTGACATTGCCACCACGTGAGATAACACGGCCATTGAATTTGTCGCGCAAAATAGCCACTGTTTCGTTAGCTGTGTGGCAAGTGGCACCATCCTGTTGAAACCACATATCGTCCACATCCATATCTTCCAATTCGGGCCATAAAAAGTTCGTTATCATCTCACGATAGCGAACACCATTCACAGTAACTGCCTGACCGGCCTCATTTTGGAAAAAATACGGCCCGATGATGCCGCCAGCCCATAAACCGCACCAAACAGTCACTCTTTGTGGGTGCATTGGTTTTTCGACAATCACTCTTGGATTATCATTCGCCCAAATGCGGCAATTCTGCTTATTGACGAATCCACTGAGGTGAAAATGTGCCTCATCACTGAAGATGATTTTCTTCGAAAATTGATCATCCACTGTTGCCATTTCTTGCCACCATTGTGACCATTGACGACGCTTGAAATGGTCAAGAGGCTTTAGTTCTTGATTCAATTGCACCTTGTAAGCGCGTAAATGCAAGTCTTTATGCATAATGTTCATCAACGACGAGCGTGAGAGGTGCAATTGTTGGGCACGACGACGAGTTGAGGTAGACGGCTCTTCAGCCACACTATCGCGAACAGCAGCAATATTTTCTGCAGTACGAGCTGTACGAGCATGCACTGGTGTTTTCACATCTCCTACAGACCCGGTTTGCACAAATTTTTGCACGATTTTTCCGATTGTACGCACATTTGGACGATTAAATTGACCGAAAGAATCACGAAATGCACGATATGCATTTTGATTTGAACGCGCATTTTCATAATAAGCCTGAATAACTTTAACGCGTTGCTCGATTGTGTATCTTTCCATGGTTCAAATTGAGTTAGTCTGAAATTGAGAAATGTCAAATGAAATGCAGAAAAAAACTTGACGTTTAGGTGTGGTTCACATTCAACATCGGCCCTTAAAATTTAACCACCCTTTAGAATGTTTGATTCTAAATCCAAACTGATGGTCAGGAATGAGACGTCTTTCGTCGATTACGGGTTGTAGTCATTTAGAAAGCAGTTTTTTGAATATTTTAGAGATTAAATAGAGATTTTAGAGATTTCGGGACCATTATAATCTCTGCGACTTTCCATTGTCTCGGAACGTAGAGCAATCTGAATGAAGCGTTAAACAAATATAGCAGTTTGATAAGAGCTTTATTCTGTAATTCCTTGACCACCTGTGCCGTTATCAAGTCGTAACCCGGTGCTTTTTTCGTCTTTAGATTTTTAATCCCTTCCCTTAGTTCAATCAATGCAACTTCGTGACTAGGGAGTCGGGCTTTATTAAAGGGCCGTCGAATGGCTTAAACATTTCTTCTAAGTACAAAGCAAAAAGTTCTAACTTTTTTTGTAGCTCTTGGCCCAATTTCTGTCGTTTTCCCGAATTTGTGGCGCTTGCATTTGAGGTTTCAGGATAACTTTTAGCGCTTTCCAAAGTGAATAATTTGATTCTCTTTTAGTGGAGAGATTTTCAAGGTAGGTCGCTATCTTATTGCTTTTAAATTCCCGAATACTATCTCTAAGGCGATTACATAATCGGTTGAGGACCTTTTTATGCTGCGGTGAACGAGTGATTTGCCATTTCTTTCGTACTTTTCTTTTCACCCTCACCAGTTCAATGATTTCTCTGGGATACTTTTCGTTGCGGTTAATCTTATAGCTTCTAGAAGGAGTGTTTCTCGATGCCACTCTTTGGATTACTTCCACGAAACGATCAACTTCGTCCTCCAGTTCACAAGGTGTTTTAAGTGATACATTTAGGGCGATATTTGTTTCGCAATCATTTCTAAAGCCCTCCCAGTTTGTTCTATTGCTAGTAGTCCTCGAGGTCCTTCTCTCTTGATCAGCGCCTCACCAAGTAATAAAATTACCGGAAAATGGTCAGAAGAGTGACCAAAACTTTCTTCGACTGTAATAAACTTCTCGTAAATGCTTTTTGAAACGAAAAAATCGATAAGATCGGGAATTTTTCCTGTCGAATAAAAACAACAACCGAATTCATTTGTTGCTTCGTAGAGAATTTTTCATTTGGAAGATGTATGTTCATCTTGAACCCCAGGAGGTGTGCATCGCGTTGAAATTTCCACCAATAAGGAAATTTGAACCGAGGGCATTGAAGACACGAAAGTAGTCGTCTTTTTCGCGCGAGCATCGGGGCCGACAGTAAATAGACGGTATATTGTAGCTCAAGTGTTTATTTTTAACCCTTACCGCGCACAACTGAAGTTTTTCCTATGTTTATATCGACTGAGTGTTCGATGTTAGTTTTAATGAATAAGGACGAAGCGCTCTATAAGAAGGATGATAGTCGTGATAACCAGCGTAGCCTCTTATTTTTATTTGCAATTCCCTTGTTAGATGGGTTTCGGAGATCAAACAAATCTCGATATTTTCTCTTATTAGAAAATATTTTAATTCGTTAGATTTTTGTAAGAGTCCATTTGCATTTCATGTTATAATTCTAAGCAAAGAGTCCATATCTACTTAGATTTAGATATAAGGTTAGCCATACAAAAGCTTTCGACGTTACTGAGTCGATCGAGAATTTGTTTGTTCGTTTCACATTGTTCCTCGAACTTAGCGTAAATGCAGTTCAGAATTTCTTTCAACGGATCAGAGGGTGGCCCGTCGTTTCGTTTGGTTGCTTTGACTGCAGTCTGAGAATACGTTAGAAAACTGGGATTCGTTGGCTTATCTGAGGTTATCAGTCTTTTTAGTTAACGACTTCGACGTACGTTTAATCGGCTTACAAGGCTAATTGACTGGTTCGAGAGTCTGCACTGCTGATTCGAGCGTCCTTTCAGTCGGATCAGGAGTCTGTACAACTGGCTTACGAACGCTCAGTCTGCTTAGCAACACGCTCTACCGACATACGAGCCCGATCGACTGATTTCATTCCCAGCACAGCCGGTGTTGTAGATTTTCTTCGTCGCATCTGTAGTTCTTTTGCGACCTCGGAGCCACGATAATTTGCTGGGTGCCTTTGCAGTTAACGAAAGTTGCTTTTTCATTTTTGCTCAAACTGCAATTTTCAGAAGAGTGTTTACCAGCGTACTTAACGCAGCGCGGCTCTTTCCAACAGTACGAGTACACCTGCGTATGATTAAACTCTTGGCAACGCTTGCATTGAAGGATTGTCTTCGTGTTGACACGTAGCGGCTCGATTTTAACGACCATACTCAGGATTCTACGAATATTGTATATCTTTTCCTGGCTTTCCGTTTTATCGAACGATAAAAACCCTTGAGACATTAAAGCCCTGCGTGAATTAGAACTTTTAGCTTTATTATATGTAATGATATGTTATGAAAAAAAGGATCGGAATGTTGACTTAACCATAAATATTGGGCATATCTTACTCAGAACTTTCTATAATTTTTGTTCCTGCTTTTGCAACTTGATGTTATACCATTTTGTTCTATTTCGTACGGTTATCCCTGCATTTTAAAGGAAAAGTTGCCTACCGGAAAAATGTTATCTTTTTTCGATTTTAATTAAACTTTTACTAAACAAGTCTAAGAGGTGACTTAATAGAACAAAGAAATAATTTTTTCTAAAATATCGATAGTTTTAAAGCCTTTCAAGAACAGGCATCCTCACAAATAAACAACACACATTCTCAATTTTTATTTTTCTCAAATGCTATATGCGTTAAGGTAATACTTACCGCGATCTAAAAAAAAAATCATGTAAATCCTTAGTTTATCGAATTTTTCACTCTTCGTGTTTTTTTTCCTAACTCCAAATTTAAATTTTACCTATGTAGCTGGTATATGACTAAAGCATTTTTTTATTTCCAATTAGTATGAACATAAATACTTACTTACTCATCTCGGAATGAAAGTGCTCACTAATTTGATTTCATTGCAGGTCCTAATTTGCTTGGGAAAAAATAACTTCAAACTTTAAGTAATTAGGTAGGTATCTAGGAACCTTACCTTTAGAAATTCATTCCACTTGGTATGTATGTACAACAAAACAAGGAACGAAAAGGAAGAAGAGGTATTCCGTAGTCCTTAATGAAAATTACAAGCGGTCACCATGGTAACTTTTAATTTGCCAATGTGGACGAAGGCCTCCGCCAAACAAATCCTAATACACATCCCTTCACACATGTACCTACATATGTACCTACTTTCTACTTATGTTTACACATATCCTTATATTCTAGCCTCGGTTGAGGATGAGCTCTCCTGTAAACTACTGGTTATAAGTTTCAACCGCATTAGTTTGCCTCATGTGAAAATCGCATGTGACATAAATTCATAGAATATCGTATCACATAGCATTGGAAAATAAGACAGATTCCATGTCCTGAGAAATGCCCCCATCTGTCCTTCCACCCAAGGCTCTCATTCCCATCTACAATGATAATCAACGATATCACTATCGTGCACGTAAATCGTGTGTAATGCAGCAAATGTGAACAAATGTCGTCGCGAGTTCACACAAATTGAAATTCCCAGAGACGTAAAAACGACAGGATGATGGGGCAGGACAAAAAATCGACGAAAAAAAAAGCGAAAAAAAGAAACCCCAAACAAAGTACCTCCACATCCTTCGCAGGATCAGCGCGGTAGAAATGCAATAAAAGTTGGAGCTTTTTTTCTTGTTTTTGGTTTTCTCTCCCCATCTCTCTGTATGTGTACTGTGTGGAGAGAGAGGAGCAGAATAGTATGTATTATCCTGTACCCAGAATTTCCCAATGGAAATGGGAAAAATATGTAATTTTCTTTCTTTTTTTCCTGTCGTTTCGTTCTTCTCCCAAGAGTTATGTATACATTTTTCTCTGGTTGCTGGTGCTTTTTTTTTTTTTGTTTTTCTTGTTATGTTCCTTGATTCCAATGAAATCGGAAGGTTTGAGACGATAGGACCCGCCTTCTTCCGTTGGTTCACCTATCGCGTCGACTCTATTTTTTTTTTTTTTTGTTATGCTGCTTGTATTTTGTGTTCTTCTCTGTTCAGGGTATTCATACATAGGACTGTCGTAGTCGAGAAGTGGAGTGCACAATGCAGTCACTGTTCCATGTCCTATTTTAAGTATCCCATCTGCACAGCAGTGCATTTCTGATTGTATACCTACTCTCCTGGTAGGTCCTCCTAAACTAAATGCTCCTCTGTGGAAATGGACTGAATGAAGAGCAGGGTAGTGGGAAATAAGAGAAAAACGAATGCAAAATCTTAATCAAATACAAACTGGGAATGGAATTTCGATATTACCCTTGAAAGAGGATCCTCGATTCAAAGGATTTTACCCCCATTCTATTTTGTTGGTCCTTTTGGTACAGCGGCAAAGGGCTTGTAAGTTAAGTCAAGCTCCGTGTCGTTTCGTTCGCGTTCTTTTGAGAATTATTATGGCTGGGAGTCCTTAAAAGAAATACCTTAATGCTCTGAAGCATTTTTTCTGGTTCGTTTAATATTTTTAGCTTTGAGTGAATTCCTTTTCGTTTTTTTGTTCATTTTTTCTTGTGATAGTTTCGTGTGCAACCATTGTTTTGTGTTTTTTGCACAAGCAATTGACGAATGGGAGTTTTTCATTTTGCAAGATGTCGCGGTAAGCACTTCCTTACAGTGTTATGTTGAGTGAAAACGATTAATAGCAACAAAGTTATATGACGTAACTTATTTTCTGCTAAAATCTTTATAGCTGGGCTAAAAATATCTGCAAAAGCTACACAAAATTTTCGCGAAACCATTATCAAAAAGGAAAGACAAAACTATAGTGTCATACAAGCATTGAATATTAATATACGAGTATATAAGCTATTTTCTAGATTGATAATAACATCACCTCTGATAAGGTGAGAACACTCTCTACCCATGCGGAACTGACATCTATGAAAATATTTTTTCCCATTTAGTAGCTTAAGGCCTTAAGGATTTTAATTGCAATACATCTTCATACCCAGAAGAGATTACTTCTCCTGTTTTTAAGATGAGCTCTTCTAAATTATTTAAACTTATCAAACCAATTCCATAAGTAATCCTCCGGATTGGTGAGGATTCTGGCAAGACCAGCTTATTTAGATCACATTAACCAATTTTGATCATCACTTAAGGTACGCCATATGAACTCACACTATCTAAAGCCTTCAAGCCACTAACTCATTGTCACATCGTTGGGGGAAAAGCGCATATAATCACTGTCTAGGTATCGTATGTGTCCTTTGAAAAATATAGGAAGTCTTCATCAAAATAAAAATCTTGAATTTTGTCAATGCTCTCTCCACATAAAATAAAATAATAAACAATTGTTGAAATATGTACTCTCAAACTGCATTATCATGATCTCACTGTGCGATGAAGCCAAGAGGGAAAATTAAATGTAGGAACAGCATCACCACCGAGAGGATCGTATCACCTCTTCTGTCTATGAACGTTACGGGTTCCATTTTGTGTATAACCGCTAGAAATTCTTGTATAACCGCTGCGAAATGAGGAGCGTACTATTTAGCCTTACTAATTCCAGGTTGATACCTATACTGCTGATTCATTTTTGCTTATCATTTACTTTTTCTGTTGGTTTCGTTTTTAATTTTCTGCAGACCAACAAAAAATGTCTGGTAATAAAGAAAACTACAATCTTAATCAAATAACTTTATTTTGCTGGTCAAACAAATTTTTACTGCTGATCGATTAAATTGTGGTCTTAAAAAATTGTCGGGAGAAAGTAGCATGTGAGTAAAACTATAATTTGAACTTTTGCTCGCCAAAGCTTCAAAACAAAAGCTTCATATTGTGTGCACTAATTTCATGCATGCTATAAAAATCATCGATTTCAGTCGAGGAATATGGAGAAGAACTTTATTCAAATTAAAAAATCTAGCCCGCAAACTCTCCATTTAGCCTCATTTTTCCGCTGATTCTAGCCCACTTAGTTGTTTCGCTATTGGCCTAAACCATGTTTTGTATGAATTTGTTTTTCTTGAGTCTTTTAAAGAATCTGGCGTAAGGTAATTAATTGTCTATTTCCCAGTACTAAAACTGTACCGGTAAGGGCCAATCAGCTCAATTTTACAAAACGAGGCGATTTTTATTATCATGATTCGGCCAAATGGGGCTGACTACGTTCACCCGAACATATTTTACTGTACTTTATGCATTCTGTCTGCCAAGGCATCTCCCGCAGTCTTAAACAGTTCATCTTATACTTTTTGGCAGCAACAGCTGTGTTGAATTTATCTACCTTAATTTGTCTACAACTGATTTGAATTCACTACGATCAGACTTTTGAAGAATTTGGTCATCATCCAGATTTAAGTTTACAGGCTCTGTTTTGAAAGCAAAACCCTGAGTTGCTTTATTCACCTTCCATTAAAAAATTATACACTTTTCTCATGCTATAAGATCTCTCAAATTTTTCAACCTCGCGTCGCTCATGTTGGTTATTCTTTCATTTGAGCACACGCTTTCCGCTCATCTTTTCTTTGCTCGTAGAGTTGACGTGCGGCTTTAGTTATTTTTTGCAACGCATTCACCTGAAGCCATGGGTTTCAAGCAGATGATCGTGAGAAACGAAGCAGTAGCGCCACTTCTAATAGTTTTCTGGTAGTTTGTACGGTTTGGGACCCCCGATTGGAAAATATTTTCACAGTTTTTTTGCTGTTGGTATCCCTTTAACCTTAAGCTTTTTCACAGTGATGCTTCTGTGCGTTATTTTACTGAATATTTCTCGATGTAGGCGTGAATCTTCACTTAGTTATAGGTAGTCAATCAATAGTCAATGTTGGGACCTCGGAAAATTCGAATATTTTTTGCACTGGATCCAGCGAATACAAAATGATTATAGGGCTGTTGTTAATCTTAACTAAATTTGTGCACAATTTAAACAAAATCGTTGAAATTTTTAGCTCTTCTGGAGTAAGTTATAGCAATACGAAGTGATCCATTTTGTTTGTCATTAAGTTCACTTTTTCATATAGAAAGAGTCATGTAAGTAACTATTCACGTTTCACGGCAGACACATAACTTTATACAGATTCAGTACGTAAATTCATCACATGGCTATTAACTAACGCCTTCATTTTTTACAAGAAGTTTAAACAAATTTAAATGAAATATTTTCGCAATCAAAAACATACGAAAAAGCTACAATCTGACTGGAATCATCCCTCATCTTCTAAAACATTCTCAATAAAGTGGGCGTGGTGTTCTAAAATGCTCGATTCAAAATACTTTCGCGACTTTTAAGAGATTTTATCAGAAAAAATGATTTTATGGCTTCTTCTTATAAGAAGAATTTATAAGTACAAATTTGCTACCGAACACCAGCTATTCTGATGGAAGCTTGAAAATAAAGCTTTTCCATTACCATAAGTAGCTTGATAAGCATTATCAAGTTTTTTGCAGAAAACGCCCCCAAAAAGTGGGCGTGGCATTATACATCGTACGGACAAAGTGAACGTCTTTATATTTTGCTAAAGCGATATTTTTCAGTTAATACAAATATTGAAAAAATGCATTTTTAAAAATTGTTTACACTTGTGTTGTTTCGGGTCCTAAAAAAAGCTTATATACCAAATCGTCTTCCTAGCTAAAAATATAAAGCCAAAATATTGGTAACATATGGACGGACAGACTGTCAGTCATGGCTAGATCGACTTAGATTTTGATGTTGATCCTAAATACATATATATATATACTTTTGGGTGTCTATCGTTATTATTTCTCTGTTACAAAATATCCATTCAAATTAATATACACTATTGGATAGGGTAAAAAAAAAATATTAATTGCAGTTTTTTTTGTAAGAAAACGTAGCTACTAATTAAAATGATTAATGAAAGCTATTGAGTTTTCGTCTCGAAAGTATTTTTATAATCAGCCGTTCGATGACCTCATAGCTTTAATTTCCATTTCCAATAATTCACAATTTTAACGACTCTACATCCCGATGCCAGTACGCTCAATTCGCTGTTAAAGTAACTTCGCTACTGTCTTAAAGTCTCCATTTTCTCCAAGTGCCAATAGAAAATTTTTAATTACCAAAAATGTTACTGAATTAAAATTGACACATTTTCGTAATAGTCCTTCAGAGTCATAAATTGTTTGTTCTTCATGACCGAAGCGATGGGGAGAAATTCCTTCATTTGTTCACACCATAATCTCTGGCGTTGTCGCATTTGCGTTCCTTTTAAATTTATTTCTACCCCAAACACTTTGGCAACAACAACTGTGTCCTCAATGCAGAACGTCAAATTCGCGGGGGTGAGCGAATGGGGTTGGAGTGGCAGTTGGAAAACACCAAGCAGCATAATCAACTCATTACGAATCCCGTCAAAATATTATAAGAAAAGAAATAATTGCGGATGCGAATTAGCGAAAGGATTTTTATGTCCTAGCAGCAGCTACTGGATTGTCTAGTGCACGCAATTGTCCTTGAGAAATGCTATATACCCAACTGAAGATGGTGGATTGTGAAACATTCAAATGCTTTTAATGTTCAACGCTTTAGTACGAACTCTTTTTTGTCGTCTTTTTAGCGAAAGTCCTTGTGTATTGGAAAGCAACAAAGAAATTGGATTTCTTGTTGGTGTTCTTCAAAACCATCATGATAAGCTCCTCCAGCTCCATACAATAAGAATACACCACAGACCCGACCACAGCACGAACTCTGCGGGGGGAAGAGGCTGAGGTACAAACTTCTTTTCATATCCTTTTTCCATAACCTCTCGTTTAGAGAAATCAAAAACCTTATCTGAGAAGGGTTAAAACAGTGGCAGTGCAGAAAGAAGCACGAGACCTCCCTATGTGGTTTGGGTAAGCAATGAGGGGGAGGGATGAAACTGTCATGCTGGAGTGCACAAAAGACACTTAACACCAGAATTTTGGTTTTAAATTAATCCAAGTCCTTTAGGTTTGTGGAGGAGCTGGTTCCTTCGTGCTTTTTTCTTCTCCCTGGTTTTGTTTTGTTGAATCCTTTCTTCGCAGGATCTTGTGCATGAATGTGTATTTGTATTTTATACGTCCTGATGATGAAGAAGATATTTCTTTTTTGTTTTTCGTCTCCGAAGAGACTTCTTGGAAAAATGACACTGGCAGTGGATGTGGTGGAACACCTTAGCTGTTACGGAAATGCCAAAAACCACGAACAAAACCGCTCACAGGATAGAGGGCGAACCTAGGGGATGAAGTGCCGTTCTTCATTTTCATTCAATTTAGTTTTTGTACTTCACTGTTGTTGTTGTTGTGCCCCGGATGCGGTTGGAGTTTTTCATTATCCAATACACCACCACTCCACCAAAGTTGGCAGGGGCACATGGCATCAACAGCAATAGCAGCAATAGCAGCATCAGAAAAGAAGGAGTTAAGATTTTCGAGACTGTATAAGGATTACTCAATTAATTTAATTATGCGCTGTCAATCATTTTGTATGCTAAATGCGATTTTCAGTTGATGGCATCGCTGTTTTTTCGTATCCTTTTTCTCGGGCTCCCGTGATGGGTATCCAATGGAACGGTGAAAACCTTAAGGCAACGTCAAGTTGTTGATTAATTTCTTGGATTTTAATTATATTTTGACTTTGCTTTATGCAGAGAGACTGATGACTTTAGCCGAGCTGATGGATATGGTGATAAATGCACGAGGCGCATAGCTAATTTGAATGATGGTAATATTAAAAAAAAAATCAGATCTTTACCTTTGACAGACATTTCTATTTTTTATTGGTTAAATTTTTAAACAGGATATAAGTTATATAAAAATGCATTACTAACAATTCAGTAAAATAATTTGAAAAATTGTTTCTTTTAAATTGTACTTAAGTTTAACTTAGAGATTAAATATTGTTGCTCCTTCAGAATTGTGAGATGGTGGCTGCATTCCTGCGGTGCCTACATGCATGGGAGTTGCTTATAATTTATAAAACTGGAATAAATATTCGTAAGTACCTACTTATACATGTTTGTTGAAAATAAGATAAGATAAAATTATTTTATGTTATTGAGTAAAAAAGCCGTAAAATAAACAAAAGCAAAATATCTATTAACGTTTTATCGGACTGAAACTTAGTAACAAATTTTTATTGAAATGTATTCAGTGGATATTCTTATATACATATGTATGTGTGACAAAAATTAAATATTTTTAAAATACCCCCCGGAAATCGCAGAGCCAAACTGAAAATTCCTTCAATCTATTTAATATCCGCCGCTTGTTCAGAACTCTTTATTTGTAAATACGTAGTTATTCACAGTTAAATTTAATATCTACCGTCCTTCAGCTCAGTTTTCACAGAATTCCCCATATTACTTTTGCTATATAAATAACTTTTCCTTTACTTTATTTTTACATTTTTACACATGATGCCTAAAACTACTTAATTTTTCCAAAACTACTGTTTTATGAAAATAGTGGTCACAGTGGCTCAGTGGTTAAATGGGAGATCACTGAGCTGAATGGGATACCACTGAGCTGAGAAAGCTGAAAGAAGTTGTTTCACAATCCCACCTCTCCCGAATGTACAAACATGAGAATATTCTCTCAACGAGAAAAATTGTTCTTCAATTCGGAAAAATAAACATAAAACTGTGGGTCCCTACAATTCGTGTGTCGCACAGCATGAATGGCTGTCATGTGCTAGGCCAGGACTTTTAAGCCAACATATTTATTTATTTTTGTACTGCTTAAGTCTGTGTAAAGAAAAGAAAAAAAATCATTTGTACTATGATTTTGTACTACGATTCCCATATTCTATTCTACAAAGAAATAATATTTTTTGTTTTGAATTCAAGCTCAAAATTTTAGCGGAACACTGATTAAAAGCTCGGATCAAGTAGAAAAAGTAAATGTGTTTCCTGGTGGAATATGGTAATCCCTGCATATATACCCATCGCTTAGCTGCACAACTCTTATCGTTCAACAATTTGAAACTCTTAAATTTTTTCCAAAATTCTAGAATGTAAGAATAGAATAAACAAGCTTTTTAAATAGGGGAAACCGGGCTTGGTTTATTTGGGTACCCGGTCATAGGCAATTGTAGGTAATGAAATCTCTGACGCGCCAGTAAAAGAGGACACAGAGGCTGCTTGTATAAGTTCGGAACGAATTAATAGTGTCAATTTAATAGTGCAGACACTGGATCGACTCTCATATGGTCTATTTACAAAAAGAGAGATGGTCCAGTTTAGTTTCTGAATTTAGGTAGAAAAGACTGCAGAACTATGGTTGGGCTAATCACAGAATATAACACATAGGTATGGTCATTACATGGCCAACATGGGAATCATTGAAGAGCCTACGTTTAAGTACTTTCTCGAAAGCTAGGATATGATGGAGCACTTCCTTTAACAGTGCACTGCTTTGTCCAATTTCCAATCCTATTCTACAATTAGCTAAGAAAAATAAAGTGCACGAGATTAACGATACTTTTTGGTAAAAACTTGGTACGCCATCTTATAGCATTACTACCCTAAATCAAAAATGAAATTTGATCAAAATAGTGGAGCCATTTTTGTGCATACCCTAAAAGTGCAAGTAAAAATAGAACGGAATCCTTATTGTGAGACTGAGTTGTATGATTGCATATCTGTCTCTGCCTTATAATTTTGGAACTGTATGACGATTTCAAAAATCGATTCCATTCTGTTCTATCAAGGAAGTACAGTTTCTTAAAAAAAAAAACAAATAACAAATAAAACATTTAAATTGCAAAAAATTCAAAGCGACTTTAATGACAGTAAAACACAGAGGAAAGTTACAATCCGAATTTTACGTATTATAGCAATTTCTACTCCAATAAAGTACGTTTGATATTAGAGAATTTTCAACAACTCGCCACTAAGGCAGGTATACACTATTAGATTTATTTTTTAAGAGACTTTAAGACAAACAATTTGAAAGTGTTTGGTTGAGAAAGGTGGGCGTGGCTGTCATTGTTTGTGAGTCAAGTAAAAAAGTAAAATCCAATTCTTTTAAAACATAAATACCCCAAATACCATACATGGTCTAGAAAATCAATTTTAATCTCCATAAGCCCATATCTCTTAGGTCTTTTTACATCTCCGATAGTGTTATGGTAAGAGTAAGCGCGCTACATTCAGGTTTTTTTTAGAACTGAAATTCCAACAATGGCAATGTGTGAAAACGATCATTTCGGATGTAGAGCATAAAAAAATGCAGTTTTTTTTAATTAACAAAATCATACATTTCATTGGCCCTTTTAGTAAACGAATATAATTTTAAACTTGGCTCAAACTCCAAATCGATAGAAATAAACCTTAAGAAATTCTCACAAGCCACTTCTAAAATACAAAAAAAGTTTATTTGTTTCTCACCCGTATCTAAATCGAATTTAAAGTGTCAGTCAATAGCATTTCAGGTGAAATTAGGTGATGATGAATATTGCATAATTTGGATACAATTCATGGTTCATTTTTGAAATAAATTTCGGAGATTATGACCGTAGTGTTTTCTTGTTACCTTTTCTTAAACATTGCCTTGCTGTAGTGGTTAGTGTAGTTGATTCGAATATTGTCCATAATAACGTGGGCAACACGAATGGTTGCACGATGAGGAGTCCTATTTATTTTGGCTGAGCTAGTAATAGTATTAAATAATAATAATGTGGTGAATAAAATCTCAATTAATACCTTGATTATGTACGGCTTTCGCGGCTTGCCTGGAGGGAGTGTTTTGAGATTCACTGATTTCAGACTGATTGACACAGCTGATATAAAATTGTTTAATAAAAAATAATTATCAACATAAAATGCATGTGCCGGAGATTCGGATCCACGACCTCGAGGGTAAAAATGGTTGGTACACGGACTTTGTTATTGCATGTTACGGATCGAAGGAGCATTCCCTTCCCTAGCTGGCGGAAAACATACTTGTCTGTTCTGCAGCCATGAAATAACAGTCAGCCTAGAGGGAAATTTCTGAATTTGGTTTAAAAAATTTAGATCGAATTCGAAACGTTTGTTATAGACAAGTCAAGGCAACCGTAAAAATCAAGCCACAGGTGTTAATTCACTGAATAAAGAAAAGCTCAGAATATAGAACAGATAGAACAAAGAAAAGACATTCCGATTCGTTTCTATTTAAGCGACCATATCGAACTTAAGCGACCTATTCGAAGTACCAATAATCGAAGTATCTAATAATCACAGTATCTTCCAAATACTTTGATATTTTTTAACACCTGTAATTGGTTATCACCAAAGTTACCAATCTTGATGGCATTCCTGCCGAGTCTAGTTGTCACATTGCTGCTGAACAGCTCTTTTAATAAGTCAACAACTGTCTTTATTGTCAGCTCATCTATGGCCTAGCTTATTGCCGTCATTCGTGTTGTGCGTGTTATATTTTTTAGACGAAAAGGATTGAAAGGGACTTACAGTTTATTTTCGCACAGCGTTGTGCAAAAGTGCTCGATCGGGCGATTTAGTCCGCTAATTTTAATTTTGGCCCCAAGCCATGAAGGTAACAAATATGTTCCCATCCTTAGAAATGCCATCACAACATTCATAACACTTCACTGAAGGCGCACATTTGCCTTTTTTCGTTTTTTGGCATTCTCTTCAAATCATAATACGAGTATGTACATTTGATTAATAGTTTTGTATTCGATTAGTATTAAATTACATTTTCCTAATCGGACACAATTTAATAATCCGTCGGGAATTTTTCATCACTTGATGGTACACCTAATACACACATATGTATATATTTAGGTATATACCTACATTTTGTGAAAACATAAAGTGCGGGTAAACAATGTTGTATGTATGTATGTATTATTTGAAATTTACCAAGAGCTTAGCGATGGAAATCTCTAGAATTGCTTCCGAAAATTGTAATAAGGTATCTTAATAGATTCTAACCAGAATATGAAAGGCCAATTGGATTAAAATGCTTAACAGTATTATGCAGTGATGATATGGTAACTCTGATAGTTTCAGATAAATTGAAACACATTTTGTGTAGATTTGACAACTTCTACAAGCTATGAAGGGATTCCTCTTAACAGCAACTGCATGGACTTTGTCTTGAAAGATAATTCTTTCTTTGATAAATCGTATATTCTACAAATTTACCGAAAACCTTAATTTTTCGCTGTGCAATGTAAAGCTAAAATAACATCTTCAACGAGCACGTGTAAAACCACATCACACACATTGCACCTACGAGTATCCTGCAGTAACTCCAAACGAATTTCCTTGGAAAGGGCATTCCAAACGAACAGGGCTAATAAAAAAAAAGAGCACAACAATCAAACGAAGTAAGAGAATAAGAAAATAGAAAAAAAAAACAAAAAAGCGTTTATCCTTTGACCGACGCGACGTTGAAAAACGGACGTCTAAGGCGGTCATTGGTAAGCTTTTTGTAAAACATGACGATAAGCAACCATTGTCCGGTGTTCAATTCAATGAACCACATAGTTTCACTCCCACACAAAAAAGTACACACACTCCCCCAATTGCCGAAGCAGGACATCCTTTCTTTACCGGGTACAAGCAGCTGCAGATGCAAAACACTTGTCCATGCAAAATGCTCGTCCTACGTAGAAAAATTATTCCTTCCAGCTTTTCACACAATCCATAGCAACAACCGCCTAAACGAACCACATCACCGTCAGGATAATAACGGAGAACTGAATCCTCCGAAAAGGAAATAAGAACCAAAAGAAAAGCTTCCAGTCACTGAGGGAAAGACTTGGAAAACCGGCGAGAGCTCCTGCGCACGCAGCAGCTTGATCTCTCTGTCTAGCTGCATAACTTGATGCCTTTGTGTGCGCTCTCTGAAAAAGGATGTGTAGTATGTATATCACCCCTTGGCTCACCACCCACAAAAGTGTAGTGCTTTTTTTCTTCGTCATTTTTCAGTTCCTTGGGACTTTTTTCTCGTTGTTATGCTTTGTCTCTTGTGGATTTTTTTATTTCTCCCGTTTTTTTGTTGGTACCCCCATCACAACACATCACACACAACATATGACGACCAGATCAACACACATACAAGCACAATCATACGACATGCATAGCTTGGCACTGGCACACACAGTGCCAAAAATTCTCTGCGGAGGGGTGACCGCCTCCTTTCTCTCTCTGTTAGTGGAACCAGCCAGGAGCAAGCAGCCAGCCAGCCAGCCAAACATCCAGGCAGAGCAACAACAAAAAAGCAATTTTGGCTGCAGTTCCATCGTAAAGTTCGACAACTTTGGAAAACTCCGGGTAGTTTGGTGCCAGTTAGCTACGAACTTAGTACAGGTAGAGACGAGTTTTCTAAATTTTTGTCTCGCCCGTGCGATATCGGTTTATTTCTGTGTGCAACAATAAAAGGGATAACCCATTGCGATATATACATAATTACACACATA
This sequence comes from Pocota personata, assembly GCA_963082735.1. NCBI lineage: Eukaryota > Metazoa > Arthropoda > Insecta > Diptera > Syrphidae > Pocota > Pocota personata. The sequence continues at coordinate 42,922,137 of OY720430.1, read as the reverse complement.
GATACTACTAACTTCTAACTAACTTCTGACTCTCTAACTAGCAACTAACCGATTTCCGGGAAAAGAAACCAACAACAAAAAAAAAAAACTTCGAAAGAACAGTGAAAGAAACTTTATCAAGTACAAGTCACTGGATAATAACCAACGACGACGACGACGACAACGGTGACGAGGACGATGACGACGACTACGACGATAAGAGTTAGCCGAGAAAGAATTGGGTACGAAGTTTAGCAGTTGCACAAGTTTATCATCGCCGTAGTCTAACGCTTAACGGTGGACGCAACAAAAAAAAAAAAAGGATAATAAAAATATAAAAACTTTCTTTTTATACTCAACCAAGTTTCTTTTTATTATTTCGTCCATCGAGAAAGAAAGTTTGGAGCCAGCGACTTTTTAGCCCAAAACTTCATTAGACAGTGAAATTTCGTTAAGAACATCCAAAGTGTGTCTGCGTATTTCGAGATCAAAGTCAAAAGAATAGTTATCCTTTTATTACTTCGCCGGTTTTACATGTGGTCTATTTGGAAATGCGATCTTGGTCTTGGCATAAGTGAATCCCAGAATAGTTATCAAATCGGGAAACGATTATCTTATAGAAATTGTCGGTAAAATATCAGTGTAGTGCATAAAGATAAAATTTGAATTAAAAAAAAAAAAATAAAGTGCAACGGCCATACATAAGTTCATAAAGTAAATAAAAACAAATGCAGATACAGAATAAAACTAGATGACTTATTGTGTAGGTAAATTCAATCCTATTGCTCTAAATAAATAATCAAAATAAAAGAAATAATTACAACTGTGGAAAAGTTTATCGATTCGAATCATTCGACTAATTGACGAGAATACTTTTAGGCGTTTCTTGTTGTCTTAAGTAAATTTAATTCAAGTTAGTTTTTTAAATCAGTGATATACAACAACAAAATGAATTTAATAGATGTAGTTTTCGGTTTTTTTTATTGTACATAGGTCTACATACATATTTTGTTTTGTTTTTTTTAATTTATGTGCAATTTTATTTGTTAAAACTGATATAGAAGGCAAAAGTATGAAAAAAAAACTGTAAACAAAACTGCATTACTTACAAATGACTTTTTTTTTTTTGTTTGTTTCTGACAAAACATGAGTTCAAAATGTAAACATGGTTTAAAGTCTTATGCACAACATAGTTTCAAATTACCTAATTCAGAATGTCTAAACATTTAGTGAACATTGGCGCTAATTCTTACTGCAGAGCTATGGTTTTTTTTTGTTTATCCAATTTAAGTTCAATTCAATTTACCTCAAAACAAAGATAGTAGTTCTCATTTAACATTTCCGTCGCCAACCAAACACTCTCTTTCATTTGACAACCAATTTATTTACCTCACCATTCCATCTGCTGACGTAGTTCCAACGAAATCGTTCAGAATACTTCGAATGAATAAAGAACCGCCGTTTTCATGCACGGAATATTCAGTATGAATGGAAAGATGCACCATTTGTGTACCTTTGTAGATAGTTCAGAGCCTCCAAAAATAAATTGTTTAAAATCCATGTAGCCCTAGTATTTCACACGAAAACCAATGTTGGATTCAGAAAGTTAATATCGGTGCTCATTATGACCATGGTTTAAAGAGAATAGAATCGGCCAGTGCTTCATAGTAAAGCCACAAAGATATTTATAAATACATACCTATAGAGGAGGTATCTAGTAATTATAAGTGACTTAAGAATATGTGGTCCTATATATTTTGTAACTGGTGATCAAATGAGCTAAAATGTTTAACTTAACCTCCACTATGTAGACGAAAAATTGACAATCATATTTGGGTGACAGTGTGATCACTGATCAGTGCCGGTAACCAAATTTGTGAATTGGAGTTTTAGTTTCATTCGTTTGGACGCAATCAGTGTCGAAATTTTTCCAACGATTTGTTTACAAATTATTGAGTTGAGTTCATCTTCTTTAAAATTATAATTATGATCACTCATCAAACAATCGGTCCAGTTGGTTGCATATGAACGCGCATTATATAAACTCTCCTCATGTTTATGATATATTAAATATGATACATAGTTTGTAACATAGAGAAATAATAACGATAGACAATCAAAGGTATATACACATATGTATTTGTGATCAGTATCAAGAATTATGTCGATCTGTCCATATGTCACCACTTTTGGGCCTTAAATTTTGAGTTAGGAACATGAAATTTGTTATATGTATAAGCTTTCCAGTATCTGAAACAGTACAAGTGTACACGTTTTTAAAATCCGCCCACAGACACGCCCACTTTTAAACAAATGTAATTTTTCTCAATATTTTTGAAAACTGAAAAACAACGTTCCTCTATTATATTTAGTAATGTCAGATTTAATCAAAATCTCGAGATCGAAAATTTTCAGGAAACCAATACTTGCCTTTATAGGCGCACGTAAAAATGTATTACGACAGACCTATAAAACATAGGGTTTGGAGGACAGATCACTTTTGTAAAATGGAGTCTAGCCTCTTTCCTACATTTCCTTTCAAATAATCATTGAATTTGATACATTTTTCATAAAAAACCCAGCCGTTAGCACTCTAAAAGGTAGCACGTAAACACCGTCATATTCCTAATTGTTTAAATTTGCATTTCTTTATATACATATGTATACAATATACGAGTGTCTTCTTCTAAGCCCCAAGTTCTATAGAAGGCTCGCCATATTTTGTTTTTGTTTAGTAGCCATTCTCCTTTCTTTTTTCTTGCTTTAATGTAGGACTATTTTGAACTTTTAAGAACTGTTTGTTTTATTTCTAGTATAGGAATTCATTTTAAATTCGTTTATTGGAGGTTTCCAAAATGTATTATACATATGTATGTTAAATGAAACGGGTTTTACGACTTCAAATTTTAACATGTAGGAAGTTTTCGGCTAGAATATTAATAAAAAAAAACCCTAATACCCTACCTATCGCTATCACATGTTTGATCGGTCTTTTGTCTTTCATTGAGTTTTATTCTCTAAGTAATAATATAACTCCAAATCTTCTGTGTGCCACACACAGAAGATTTGGAGTTAGTGACTATCCCCATACATACGGGTATATTAGTGCAGTGATGTGATACAATTAAAAACTTAACATTGCTATGTCATTATGAAGTTTAAGAAAATTCGGAACACTTTTTGCCTTTGTGAAAACTTCGCCATAAATTATCAGAAATAAAATTCAGTCAAACTATGTGACGACGATTAGGTACAACATGAATATATTCCATTATCTCAAATTATAATAAAGACGCCACCCTTTAAGTTACCAGTGTCTCTGTAACTATTCGAGCAAATTTTCACAATTTTGACCTAGATATGTTATAGAATATACCAATTTTTGAGCGCCACATTTACTACATTTCTTTTTTGAATTGAGCTAGCAGTTGATGGCTTAGTTTGTTACCAGCATCTAAGGCGACTAATATTATGAGTTATATTACAAAGAGCCCTGCTACACATTCGGTTCTTAAAGTTAGATTTTGTTTTATGTAATGTCAGCTGGTGAATATGAATGCATATCCTATTCGAACTTACGATAATTGTAGGTTCCAACTTTTGCTGCGGATGATTTTTTGTTTATTGTAACTTTTGTACCTAGAGGGCTGACATTTTGTATAAATATAGTGCAGTAGGTACTGTCATACATGATGAAATTAGAACTGTGTCTTATAAGAAGTTTTTTGTCGGTATAATCTACCACAAAAAAAAGGAAAAACTATTTCTCGACCGTATCATGACATCTGAAATGTAAATGAAAGCTAAACCAAAAAATCTAAACATATAAAAAATATTTTTAAGGTTGAGCAAAAAAGTTCGAAAACCATCACTTAGGTGATGTTCACCACTCTAAAAAAAATTAGGAATGTAGGAACATGAGAGGGTTACGAGAAAATTAAAAAAAAAAACTCCTGACGCAAACAATATTTAGAAAAAATTGTAAGACCCTACCACATCTTTCTCGGTTTTGCCCGATTTTGATCGAATTCAAACAAATCCATCTGACTTAACCTAAAACCCTGGTTATTGAGTTAGGTGTTTGATAAAAGTGTTTCGAAGATATTAAATACTCCTCTGATCTCGACAACCCAGGGAACCAAAATTCATCATAATCCGTTCAAACGTTCATGGGTTAGGCCGGCTAACAAAGGCGGTTTACAATATTTTGAAACCCCGCCCTCCATATTATGCCAACACTTCAGCCGATTTTGGCAATTTATAGACCAAACTAACTACAATCACACATGGAACGAAAGCTATTCGTTTGACCTGAACCTTTCAAATACGATCAGGTTTTTCTCTTTTTGTGCGGATTAACGAGGATTAAGATTCAGCTAAAATAACGGTAACAAACATGATCCGCGCGACGTTAACAGTTCTTTATTTGTTAATATAGTCTGTAAGTGAACATCAAATGTGCGGATGACACTTGTTCGAAAAATTGCACAAAGAAGAAAGAATGTATCCAAGTCCAAGGGTGAGGACTGAATCCTCCTCACGTACACAAGCAGGTGGTCGGGCTCATTGTGTTCCCTTCTGTATGAAAACTGTTTGGCAGAGACCAGGGCATGGGAGATTGTAGGTGAAGGGAAAATAGTGAGGAAACGGAAAGTCGAGTGGGGTTTAGGTATCCAAGAAACGTTCTGTATGGCGAGCAAACTCCAGGATTTCTCTGAAACTAAAGCGTCTAAGAGAAGTAAGCCCGGGCAGGACATGTCTTCCCATGTATCTGTTCTTGAGGGCCCCTGTAGCGGAGCAATCACAGAGGAAGTGCACCGGGCAGGTGCAGGACATCACCAGTCTCAATCTACAGGCATGCTTGTTCAAGTTGATGTGACCCGTGTATAGGCCTACAATCAATTTCAATTGCCTTCTGCCTTGATTACGTGTCCTCCTAGCTTGAGGGCCCTCTATCATGGCTTTGGCAGCTTTGCGGCTTCTTCCATTGTAGCTCGTGATATTTTGCAAACGAGCTGCTGTATGTTGTCTTGACGACCTTAATGGCTGTACCAGATGTCTGGATTAGAGTTTACCCGCAGATAACTTAGAAACAAATTACCACTTTCTCCGAAAATATATTTTGTGATATTTTTTGACGACCTTAATGGCTGTATCTATTGTTGTCACTGTATTCGTATTCAGCATTCCTGCTGCATATTTAGCCAATTCATCCGCTCTTTTGTTCCCCGGTATGTCATGATGGCCAGGTTTACATGAGAGTCCTTGCATTCCTTCACCAACTTTTTTTTTGTCCGGTTTCGAAAGAGATCGTTCAAATGGTAGGGCTTGTATTCCATTTATTTTTATACCCTATCCAGGATATATTAATTTTGATACATAATTTGTAACATTTTGCTGCCATTATTGTGAATATCTTATTGGAATCCGTGAACTTCGCTTAGACATTTTGAGAGCCATACCTAATTTTTACTAAAAAAAAGTTTGTGATGAAATTTCTTAAGAGTCGCGGTAATTTCTTCTGTATAGAAAGACGTCATTGCAATTGTTTTTAAAATGTCGCAACGCTACGCTCACTTTATTAGGGGGGTATAGTGTGTCATACGATTCGTTTTTGGCGGATTGTAATTTGTCTGTATGTTTGTTCCTCATTATCATATAACAAAAGATATGTAAGTATTTATTTCGTTGTATGTGTTAATTGTAATTATGTATGCATATTTAACATTCTAGTGCCTACACGGCCAGGACGATTTCTAGAAAAAAAGAAACTTAAACAATTCGTTTTATTGTCGCCATTAGGAATAAATATTCGGATGTTTCAAAAATCATATCATCGATAACATATATCATTATGAAATCGGTAGCTTGAAAGTCGATCTTTAAATTGAATTAAAGTGATCCAAGCAGATCTACCTCTCCGACATTTCTATTGCCAGTGGTCTTTGGTGGTCGCAAATGGTTTAAATTGAGCCCACAATACTATATCGAAAAACAGAAATTGTGGAAAAATCCGCGTAGATAAATTTCATATCAAAAGGAGATGAAACCCGACGGGTCTTTTATTCGCCGTAAAATGAAAAGAAGTCAAAATTTGATGTGTAGCGTAATTTCGCAGGACTTTACGAGTATTATTTATTAACTGTATTCTTGCAAACACATTCAATTCATTTAAGTCTACTTTTTTTGCAAAGTTGTTCCAATTAATAGCAGTAAGACTTTATTCTTTAAAAAGCAAATTTTAGCACCTACCCACGCTGCTTAAGCTAAACAAAAATTTTCGTATTGCTTGGTTGCTAAAACAGGCATCCGGTTTTCATTGCGTTCTCGGGCCTGCGGCTGGAATTCGAAGACACTCTGGCCTGGGGGTCTTTCTGCGTTCAGTCGCTTCGATCGAATTAATCAAGACATTGCCAAGCACTCACTGCGTGCTGTCATTTTAATAAATAAAAAAAAATCAAATAATAATTTTGGATAAATCGACATCTTTATACAGTTTGAGGAGTTCACGGTTGCATCTTTACCTCCCGCAAATACATAATGTATGTAGTTACGATGTATATAACCCGTACGTTTTGCCGTTTTTTTTTCTTATTATTGAAGAAAGAATTTGTTTTCGTTATTTTTTGTCTGAAAAACACTTTGCTTTACTTGAACACAGTACTGTGATTGAAACACTAGAAACCCGAAAACCTCGGAGGAACCTATTTTTCAAAAACATTTTAATTGAACACAAACTAAGCGAGAAATTTTGGGCCGCGTGGTGTATTTTTTTTTTCCAGTAGGCCTGTTCCATTATTATTTTTTTTAAATTTTAGTAGTTTCTTAAAAAAGAGCCATACGAGTTTGTCAAGGTATTGTAATCATGTGGCTACTTTTCAACTCCACTTGCACTTGAGTGCTTGCTTGCATTCATGGTACGTTCTGAATTAATGTACTAAAATAGAAATTGCGGAAATACCGAAATCAGGCGCCATTTTTTCGATATGGCGTTTCGATGAGAGTCACGGGAGATCCAAAACTGAAAATATTTTTCAGGAACCTGCCATGACCCTGCCTAAAATCAAGTCTACCCGATTTGATGCTTGATGCAAGTTGGAACTATGCAACTGACAAACAAAAGTGTTAAGGCAATAATAAAACTACCCATTGACTGGATTATAATAGGTTTGCTAACTAATGGATGATTAAAATGAAGGAAAGATTTGTTTGGATTATACTTTAATAGTGTAGTTAACTAGAGGAAGGGCAGGACCACTTTGGCTAGTAGCAAAGACCATTTGTTTAGAGCATGATCGCTCGGTATTGCATGGAAATTAAAGAGGAAGTTAGAAGTTCGAACTGAAGTCACACACTCATTACGTCATTTTATAAAATTAACAGGATTTTATTTTAAACAAATACATAACATTGAATTTTGTATTTTAAAAATGCAATTTATTATTCTACACCTATACATCAGTTACAATTAATTTTTTGGTTTTAGTTTTCACAGACATTTAAGTATCATGATAGCAAATAGGTATTATAAACTTACTACAAGAAAACATTCACAATAGATTGTATTAAATTAAAAATAAGATCAGTTCATTAAAAATCTCTCTATGAAAACTAAATTGTTTCGAAAGAAACTCAATAACATTATAACAATATGTAAAACAACCCCTTCACATATGTATCTTCCCTAAAGTCTATCCCCGAAATGATGGCATTATCAAAGCGACCTTTATCTAAAGATCTGGTGCCAGAGTCAAATGTTAAATGCGACGATCAAGAAACTACGGTAAAACGCAAGAAGCGCTCCAGTCGAGACGACGAAACGTGCAACAACGGTCAATCTGTCAAACAGGAAAACAACACGAATGACAAAAGCACACTGCCCCAGAAGAAAAGGTCTATAGCTCAACCGGTTATGAATGGCCGGAGCAACACCCCATCTTCAGTTCAACAGAATGGTAAGCTAACATGTGACGATCAGGATGATGAAACGCTGATCCGTGAAACACAAGCCGCCCTCAAGAGTCTGTCGGGTAGTTGGCCAGATGCCCGAAATAATCTCTATCGCCTGAACGATCAGGATGAGAATCCGCCGTTTCAAAATCTCTTTGAAGAGCACAAACACAATGGCTCAGCGCCATTGCAAAAATACGCAAAGTATGATTCAAAAAGTTTAATGTGCATCCGACGTGAGTCTGATAATTTCTTGTATTTTCCTAGACAAAAAGAGAACGACCAAGCTAGGCTCAACTCACAATACAAGACATTGACATCGCCTTCGTCGACATCGTCATCATCTTCGGTAGAGTACGGCTCTGAGTCCAAATCTGATCTCCTGAACACCGACATGGATTCGAGAAAAAAAATCCCATTCTCACAGGCATCTGCATTTAAGCCACCTACCGACATTAAGCGCAATGGCATTATGTCATCGGCTTATGGTATACCAACGATGGCACCCACATATGGTAATGAATCGTCATCGGCTTTTCTCAGCTATCAGCCACATCACCCGCATCAGCTTCCACCGCCGCCAACTCCACCGACAATGGGGCTCACTGCTGTCAGCGATGATGCCAGCAACAAGGTAATCAACACAAAATCCCTTAAGGACAATGACGATGACGTTCAGAACTCAAAACATCACCTCCTTCATCACCAACAGCATTCCCAGCAGCTGCAACAACAGCAACAACAACATCACCATCATCATCATCATCATCATCATCATCATCAACAGCAACATCCACAGACAATGGAAACACCTGACACAAAGCACTACACCATCCTGCAACCTGCAGGAGTCGGCAGCCGGGCGGCATCCGTTATGCAGGATATTGCTCGTGAGGGGGTCGTTACCGTATCGGCAGTGAGTAGCAGTAGCAGTAATGGTAGCAACGCCGGCAATGGAAGCACTACCAACAGCATCGGCAGTCCGGGCATGGGAAATCTTGTGTCCTCGACTACATCAAATGACAAAATTGCCTTTGATCAGGGCGCCGCAACACAACCATCATTTTCACCTGGAAGCCTGAGCAGAGGTAAGCGTATTTGTGTTTTGTAGGTTTTTTATTTTTTTCCCTTTTCGTTGTGCTTTGTGCTGCTTTGTGTTCATTTTCTTTAAAGTTTTTAGCTACAACACATGTGAATTTTCTAATATGCTTGATGTTACGGGGAAGGATACTATTTGTAGGGCTTAGTGGTTTAGGAGGTACACATAGACTTACATAGTTGGAACACTTGGTAGGAATTTAAAATTAATGTCATTCTTCGCAATAGGAACGCCTAAAAGTATTCTTTGCTTAAAATTAAAAAAAAAATGTATATGTACACATATGTATATCTTGCAAATGATATATTAAAATACACATATGTATTTGTCTTATAGTTAAGCCAATTATCTATAGAGAAAAAACAGACTTTTACCTTAAAATATATAATGTATGTCATCACATTGAGGATGCCCGCGCCATTCTGCCAAAAAGCACACTGAGAAATCGAGAATAACCATTACGATGCTCGGAAATGTGACAGTCTGTACTACTTACTACGAGTATCTTGGTTCTAAGCTCCAAGCATTAGACCTCTCTAGCCATTCTGATGCCTAACTAACTGCATCCAGCTTCATAGCTGACATAGCTTTTTTTTTCATTTTCATTTAATATACCGCTAAGAAGATAATGGCAGCCCTATTGCATGCGGAAGTCGGTGAGGTAGGAGAATAGGGTGTATTGGTCATGAATCTCATTTGTTCTCAGTTTCCATTTACTTCAATTTAGGAATGCCGTCCGTGCTTCTATGAAAGCGTATAATGTGGTTACCAGACTACTAATATTTTTGCATTACGTTACCTATACCCAGTACTTTTAATGAGTCTCTTTCATATTAGGTATCTGTTTCATAGTTAGAAATGATGTATTTCATTGTCATCGTTTGGAACTGAATTTCCCACAGAATAACGAACAACGTTTCCTTGACTCTGGGTGGATTTGAAGAATTTTCTTATTGATGAGTTGATATCCATTTACTCTCACATAATAACTTTCTTATTGTACATCTATAAATGTTTATTTCTTATTCATCATCGGCTGAAAATATTATATTAAGATTCTTGCGAGTGTTAAAAAAATTCGCTTGTTTTTGGGAACAAAAATGAGTAATTTTCCGAAAATTAAATAGTGGAGGTTTAAAGCTTTTGACGCGAGTGAAGCTAGTTACTCAGCCCAAAAATGGTGAGGAAATTACTACGCGGTTAAGTCGATTCCGAAATTTTGTGAGCGGATTGCGCATCTTACGAGCTTTTCCGTATATTTTTGTAAACTTTTTAAAACGTAATAAGAGTCTAAAATACGTCGATTTAAAAAAAAAGAATTGGCATCATCAATGAATGGTTTGCCATTAATAATTGTCCTTTTCAGAAATTTGGCTATGGAAGAATAGTTTTCTATCAATTATCCCTGCGATATCGTTATGAGTTTCGAATACAAATATTATGCACATTTCTAATTCTATTTTTCTTTATACGAATTTTGTTCATCAAACTATGCAGTAGTTAGTTCTGCGCCCTAGAAACAGGCCGGGGTAGAATAGTGAGGAGCCTTGTCTTCGTTGAACAAAATAGTTTTCCGAGATTACAATTAAAATAATTCAATTAATTATTTACGCTAAATTTCTAAATAAATCTCTCTTAAAAATTTAAAATCACAATTTTAAATTCCTCTCATCACAAAGCTTGTCCCAACAGTGATGCCAGACGGCCGGATTAGAGTTTACCCGCAGATAACTTCGAAATAAAATACCACTTTCTCCGAAAATTTACCATCATTCTATAGCTTTTTCCTCGAGGAATTGTGTCTTTAGGGGTCGGATCAGTACACATAAAAATTTGGAAAATTATTGCAAACTTATTCCGCTTATACTGGATTTTTCGGGTCGGACCCCCTGCATACCAGTCCGATTTTAATAGTTTTTAGATGGGACCATTTAGATCCTACTTAGAAATCTAAAATTAGGACTATGAAAAGGACGAAAGGGACAGACAGACAAATACACAGGCAAATAAAAACGTTCCATATTGTAGCAAAATTCTTTATAAACAAATAAACGGATAAAAGGGCGAAGTTGTACGTATCAAAACTTTCGTGAAATGGATTTCGTGACGAATAATGATTTGAGTTATCATACATGGCATGTTTCGTATGTATGGGACCATCCATATACTATATGTAATAACACGAATATGACTAAAAGATGATTGATTTTGATACTTTTCACAATGCATAATGTTTGATTTTGCCATTATGTTTGATAAAAGACATTGGGTCTCAAAGGTAGAACAAAATCTTCTTATTTTCGCAGCATTTGCTTCATGTTTAGAGTAAAAGCAATTACTTCAATAAAATTAAAAAAGCTTCAATAAATATGAATAAAATTAATTATATGAATAAAACTGAGTATTTAGTACACTACAGTGGGTGCCCCTGTGGTTGAGTGCGCGATAACTAAACGAGAGGTTCAAGATTGAAATCCAAGAAAACACAACAAAAAAACTGTTTTCTCACGGTCCCACCTCTCACGAATTTCTGCCAAACATCCGAGCATAAAACTGTCATGAGAAGCTTCTCTCAATCGAAAAAAATTGCCATTCGGAAATGGCGTATACGTAACACTGTAGGTCTCAATCATTCGTGAGGCGCACAGCATGAGTGGCTGCGCGAAGGTGGGCCTGGTGCTTCATTGGGCTGTTAGCGCCAAAATATTTACTCGTATATCATAATTTACTACACGCTTTAGCACTTGCGTCAAAAATATTATAGCTAGGTTAGTAGTATAGTTCGGTTTTATTAAGCAACAGTTCGAGGAGAAATATGAATTTTCATTCTAAACCCAATATTTGCTAATGAAACGATTCTTATCAAATTCGATATTTTAGTTGTGGTGGATAATTAAAAAATGATAAATTCGATTCAACGTGTTAATTTGGGTAACTGTTGCTAGTTACTATTTATTCACTCTACCCTGGCTCTACAAGCTGGGGAACCTGGGACTTAACCAACAAGTATTTCCAGCCAGTTCCATCCTTAGGTAGCCGCCTCCGCCTTTGCATACCAATTTGGTTGACGTTCCTTGAACGCAACCTTAGGTGAGGTCTTCCTTTAATCATGGATGGGATGAGGTAGATTCGAAGAATCCCTGAACCGGAACACAAAGACTTCCGAAAATTCCCCAAATAAAAGCGTACCAAAAGCTTCAAAGCTGAAACATTTACTACGTAGCAAAAGCAAAATGAAGCTAATGTTTATGCTAAATACTACTTTTTGTTTCGAAGCAATTGAAAATATAATTGAAATTGAAATTTTCGAAAAACAACCATGGGTGTGTCAACTACGACTAATCACTGCGATCATTTCATCAGAAATCACCCAGCACTATGAAAAGATACACTTGATTCTGGGTAATTACAGTCGTACGAGTACATTGAAATTTCATCAAGAAAAAATTCCCTTTTGTATATTATATAAATTTGTTATACAAGTGTTATACAGCGACACATAAACCTCGTTTTTATACATTTTGGAAACAAAAAAAAGATAAAATTAATTTTAAGTTGAAGTCTGAAAACTATAGTCTTGAAATATGTACCAATACGTATATAGGTATATACTCGTACTTTTATTTTCAGGATTTTATTTTCACATCTTCTTTATTAAACACTTAGAGAGTGTACCACTGCTCGCATTTGGATGGGAATCATCAGAAAATTTCACTCATCAATTTTGTTCAACGATTATTTGGAGTGGATACATACCATATTTTTGATAATACTATGAAAATTCGACTTGGAAAAGATTCATGTAACACTTTCAAATATTAAAAAAAAAAAATGCTAGATAGGTCAAATTTTAGAAACAAGGACTGTGTATCTTTGGACTATTTTAAACATTCGTGCCCTCATCGAGATAACATTGGCCAATCGATTTTGATTATGTTAAGGACCGATTAATAAAGTCACTAAGGGAACAATTCGATAGCTTTAGATCGCAGTGAGCTTTTCAAAATTTGTGAAAAGCAGATAGGGAGGTCCGAAAATATTTTCCAGTTTTTGCAAAATTTGTTATAACTTCAGACTTTATTACCTGACGGTTGTAGTTACGGAACAAACAAAATCGCATCCTTTTTTAAAGCATTTAATGTAAAATTATTTCCTTGAAAACAATTTAAGATCTTTGGTCTAAGGAGAGATCCCTGTTTTATTTGTTGCATCAAGCCATATGCTATCGAACGAAATTCATTTATATATATTTTAAACAATTTTGTTGTTATAATTTTCCCTCAGGAGAAGCGGACCTTTGACGCTGAGCCATAATTTATTCCTTATATTAAACGTTGAAACGCTGGTTTTTATTTCACTTTATACTTTATTTTCATAGATTTTGGGGCATCTTTCTTTGTATGCATTCACTGCAACTAAGTTTTTCCGTAACTTTACGAGTACTTGTGAAATAACTACTTACTAGGATCCGAAATTTGAGCGATCTTCTGTCAGGAGCTACACCTGAGAGTTCTTGCCCTTAGGACCAATCTTTTCTCTCTTTTTCTTTTTTTTTTTTGATACGCTCCGCTTCACTTGGTTGAGGATGCTTTATTTGTAGATATACAACTTGTGCAGAAGTAACATGATTTTTGGGCTGTAAAACTTAGCGAGAAGTACAAGGGAATATTTTCGAATTTCGAATTTGACTACATATATTTAGTCAATTTAACAGAATTTAAAATTTGCTATCTACAAATTAATATTTTGAGGTAAATGTTCTTCAATACGAAAATAGTAGACCAGGTGCAGGTAATGCAAAGAGCATTTATGTGCGTCATCAGGCAATTTGCTTGACTAATAATAGAAAATAAAAATATATTTTAAATTCTTTATCTTGTACAAGATCTCAGTCATTACTGATACCACCAAGCACTTTATTTTGAAAAAATTACGAATTAAATATCAAATTCTTATCCGTAGTTTCTTAAGCGCCCAAGAATTCCCATTATATAACCCTACTAAACTCGCACACCACCTACTACACCAATGACACACCGATTGTAAGTTCTTTGAATTTAGCTCTACTCTATCTCATATACTCACCCGTGTATATGCCTTTAGGCCTTTTTATCCCTATTTGCATAACAAGTCATTATGATCCACAAGTGCCTAACAAAGATGTCGTCTTCGCTTTATGTTTTTCATAGATTATAATTATTTCCCCATTTGCTCGGCATTTTAGATACACTCTTCATTAGATACTCACGCACTCGTGTGTCAGTGTCGTCGTATATTGTGCCAGCTCCTCCACTTTTGTGTAGAAGAGAATTCTGATAGAAAAACGACATTTAAAATAGACGAAGAACGATAAGGTATTTGTTTTGTCATTATGACAACACACAAAGTGTGCTTGAATGACTTTTAAATAGTTCCTTGAGAGCTCATCCCGACTACCCAACCCCATTTTCATTTGCATGTTGGCGTAATGTAACATTGACACAAGGCAAGTTAAAATATTTAATTTCAATTTTATCCCACTAATAATACTAATTTCGAGGTTGATTGGAATAAAGAGGTTGACACACATGGTGGAGAAGGGTGTCAGGATGTGTCACTGCAAAAGGGGAGGAAAAATGAAGAATTTTAATTCGTTTCACCTTTCTAAAAGGAAGGACTACTTTTATTGCAAAATTTTAATTATTCAGATACATTATGAGTTAGTAAGCGTGACTGATGTAGGAGCATGGCATTTAAAATTCTTCTCTAACTGATTTGAGTTGCGTATGACATCTGACATTTTCTTACGAGTACGAGTATTTAAAAATTCATCAATAAAATGCACGAAATACTTTTCGTTTTTCTTAATCTTAAAATTGTCAATGATCATTAATAACCCCGCGCAAAAGCAATTTCTTTTTATATTTAACGTATTAAAAGTTATGCAAATGGTTTGCTTCATATGTATGTATGTGACAAGCGGCAAGTGTTCAGCAATGACTGGAAAACGACTGCTTTTCGAATAAATTTGAATTCAAGTGCATACTTGGCATTTTTAAATTAACACTCAAATACTGAGATTTATTTAGATTTAAAAAAAAAAAAAAAACTAGAGGACCACAATGGCAGTTGTATGTTGGAATCTACAAAATTAATTCAGTTTCACATCTGGTGTCATTTTTATTTTCTTTTCGGCTAAGGATGTATTTGCGTACGCAAGCTATTTTAATTTGGTATTTTCATTTGCATTTAGAAAAAACATTGTTAAAATTCAAAGTTTCTATAGCATTGTAGCTAAAAACGAATGGTGCTTGTGGGGGTGGTTCCTTTGACAAAAATGTGATACCGTAAGGAGTATTTTAGAAAATAGTGTGCAGTTTGAAAATTTTATTATATGACGCTTGTACTATTTGCATGAAAAAATCGTTACTATTTTATGATTATTAATTAATTAAAAAATTCTATATTTGCAGATGGAACGAAATGTCCTACTCCCACTTGTAATGGTCAAGGTCATTCGACTGGACTATATTCGCATCACCGAAGGTTTGTTTATGCATAGCCTAACTTTTTGTTCTTTGCACGAAATCCATAAAAATATTTTATAGAAGTTTTGTAAAACGATTAATTTAGTGCGAAACCGAGTGTACGTTTTGATTCGTACGACTAACGACTATTATAAGCGTTCAGAACGTTTTACAATCCATATGTATAGGATATTTTGTGCTCAATTAGAAGCTTAAATTGGAACAAATTTGATGGAATAAGGCCAAGTTAAAAAAAAAAAATGGTGAAAAAAAAAATTGTATTGCAATTTTAACTTTATACTCAAAATTATCTGTTTTCTTGTTTATCGGGCTTCCGAACTATGAAGTGTTTCTGCAGACGTCCATCGTAGTCGATCCCTGGAAAGTTGCGTGAATGTTCCGCGTCATTTTGTTAAAAGGCGTGCTGCTGTGTTGTACGACTCACATGAAGGGCGACATTCTTAGTTAATACCCTAAGAATAAAAGTTTGCTATGCCTTATGATGTCCGTAACGTTATTAGGTTATATGGAGGCGACCATTTGGAATTTCATAAAACACTTGGATGTTATGCAATCTGCAAGAATTGACCAGCTTTCGAACCGATAGAATGCATGCATATGAGAGACGGTCGAATACAGTATTTTTTTGTTAAAATAAGACCAATTAATAACTTCTTTTACGCAGCCTAACTGTAGCTGTAAATGTTGCCACTTCTAGCAAATGCATATGGTTAAGATGATGTCAGTCGTTGTGTCATTATTTTCTCTCTTTGAGATGGTCCAGATTCAGACTTAGTTAAGCAGAGTGCTTCTGCGATCCAAGATAGAGCACCAGAAAATAGCATTTTCTCTGATTTTCTCAGAATGCTGAATGAAGGAGTTCGCATTATTATATGCTTCAGCTTCATTTGTTTTGACTCTTACTCTTTCTTTCATCCTCCATTAGTAGTAGCATATTTGCCTACCCTTTCTACTCGTCTAGTCGTCTGATAAAACCTGACTTTCAGGAATATAGCTCAGTAAAATTAGATATTTCATTAGAAAACAAATTGTAGAACTCGTGACTCAACCTAAAACTGTGTAAATTGGTCTCAAGAAACATATACTAAAAATCCCCACTTGAAGAGGCGGGATATAATATTTTCATCAATAACTCATTTTCACACCTAAGGCAAGAGGTTTATTATTTTTATTTAAATTGTACTTGAAGTTTTTTTTTAAAAAAAAATATATAATCTTTTTTCCGAATCTTGACGAAATAAAAATCTGAAAAATTGCGCACTTATTAACAAGGGAATTGGTTATGAATCTAATGGACAATGTTGTGTTGAAAACAAATGTTCTCCTATCATATGTGAAATATCTTACAACACACTGTATTTAAAAAAAAAAATCAGTGTTGTTTAAATACCGATACAAATAGTATTGATAGTGTTTTCAAGAATATCTCAAACTATCGGCAATTTATCGAACATCGATAGTATCCGACCATTACTCGTTCCGTGATAGTAAAACACTATAACGAAAGGAGGGGGTAGAGTTTAAGAGTCAAATTGCATACGCAGGAAAATATTCATTATACATGGATCAGGCATATTTTTTATGAAACATTACATAATTATGCTGTTCAATAGATATAAAATGACTGTAATACTTAATTTTATATTATGCTCTTGTTCAATGAATTGTTTTCCATTTTAGCCTCTCTGGTTGTCCAAAACGTGATAAAGTGACTCCTGAACGTAAGTGTTCCTAAACCTCTATAAATAATAAATATTTTTTTTATTAGATATATTACTGCATTTGCATGTTCCAATATATGTGTATGCATGCGCGTTTATTTTAATTTTTTATTGTAATTTCTCGATGTTTTACACTTTTCAGCGGGGTGGAGATTTTTTACTTTTTAATAACTCTTTATATTTATTTATTTGTAATCAAAGTGTTGTGTAATAAAATATGAATAATTTTTAATAAGTCAAAGAGCGGTGAATATTGAGTATTATGAACTTCTATTTGAGTGTGTGCATATGTATTTATATAGATCGTACGCCGTATTTAAACTGCCTTCTAATCGGTCTGTCTCATAAACTATTCTCTACTATTATATCTCGCCCCCCGCAATTACTCTATCTTCTGTATATCTTTCAATTCAAGACTTTTTTCAAAGAAATTAAATCTTAAAACCACTATATGCATACAACTAAACTGCAACCATTGTGATGTGGGTTGAGAAAATGTATATTCGTAAATTGGTTAATAAATAAATAAATAAATTGGATGTAAATGTTCTTGCTTTACTCAATATTTACCAAAAATTAAAGCAAAACAAAAATAGTACCTAAAATCTCAAATTCGTAAACTAATCAAAAATTATTAACATTTTTCTATTACTCAACGCATTCGTCACACTTAACCAAAAAATCCAAAATCAAAAAAAAAAAAATGCACACTTTTCTCAAAAAATAAAACAAAATTCAAAGTATTGGCGATGCATGAAACAATTTTAAAATGCCCAACACCGGGCTGCAATGGCCGTGGTCATGTCAGTTCGAATCGTAGTGTACACCGAAGTCTGTCCGGTTGCCCAAAGGCGGCTGCTAAAAAGGCAGCAGTCCGTGAGGCTAAATATCAAAATGGACTCGTTGCCTTGCAGCAGAAGAATGTAGCCAAAGGTTTGTAGATACATAGATATCTAAATTTATTTTACATAAATAGTTACAAAGTCACAAATTTATCTACCCCGCTTAAGAGTTTTTAAATATGTATAAGGTTTACTATCTGCATTTCGACTAAATTTTCTTAAAAACAATTTGAATTTTGCAGCAGTAGCCAATCAAAATTCCCCTTCAGTCAAGTCCGAGATGAAGAGCCTCTATCCGGTGGATCCTTCTAATGCAAACGATGTCATAGATAAGGATCACCATATGAGTGATAAAGTCAAAATCACTTCAAATGTTTACCTAAACAACAACAACTCGAATTGTGTGAACAACAACAATCCGACAAAGTGTAATAGCAATCTTATAATGGGACATACGACCACCAACCCGACTAATACGATGCCAATAATCAAATCAGAGTTCAGCCCGTCAACGCTGCATATTAAGTCCGAGACGGGGGTGGGAATCGGGGGCTATGCGAAGAGTCCCAATCCCCATAGTCACAACCATTCGGTGATGCAGCATCACCCTTACCTAGGTGGAAGTGATTCGAACTCAACGTCTGGCTACGGCACCCTGGATAGTCAATCGAAATCATCGATAACAGGGGCTGCCAATGGCAATGGTGGGGGTGGTTCACAACAACCCCAGTCAGCAAATAATCCAAACACCACTGACAGCATGCATTCATCACACTTAAATGGCAACAACAACAATAACAACAACGGCAGCTCTTCTGGTGGCAATAACAGCCAGAGGACAAATGATGTCCTTCGTAATGCTGGCAGTCAATTGTCATCCGGCGGAGCATCACTTCAGCCTCAAGAGATGAATGGCTTTGTTGGTTTACAGCAGCAGCAGCAACAGCAGCAACAGCAGCAGCAGCAGCAGCAACAACAGCAACAACAACAACAACAGCAACAAATAAATGAGCAAAACTCTCAAGAGAGTCCACAGCAAAGAGGCACTTTTGAAGGATCCGCAAATTTAATGAGCAACAGCAGCAGTAATGGGACTACATCCGCACAAGCATCCTCACAACAAGGCGCGAATAACAACAGTAATAATGGATCGAGTTCGACAGCGAATACCCAGCATTTGGGCTCAATGGACGACCCCTATGGCAGGGATGCGGCCGCTGTAATGCGTTACTCCCACATGAGTGATATGGTGAGTAATGGATCAATTACGAAGCCATCAGCCTCGTATGCGGGGAGTGATATGCTAAATGGACATGGTGGTGGTGGTTCATCAGATGCGATAACAGCTGCCAGCCGTACACCCACCTACGATATCTCGAGTCGTCCATCATATGAACCGAATTCCATGTCAATTTCCTCGACAGCCTTCGAACGGTACGATCCGAACAACTGCCTGTCACAGAGAACTCCAACGAATATGTACCACTACCTGCCACAGTCGTCAGCGGCAATGGATGATCTCAACCAGCAACAGCAGAAGTACCTACAGGAGCAACAAATGGTCCATGCGAGTATGCTGAAGGCGGAGCATGATGAGAACAACGGACCAATATACCCGCGGCCGATGTATCACTATGATCCAAGCATGGGTCCCCTCCCGCCGGGTTTCTCTGCCATCAATCTGTCGGTTAAGGTGGCGGCGGCACAAGCAGCGGCCGCTGCAGCTGCGTACAATAAGGGTGGTGCCGGATCGCCATCGCCGAATGGACCCGTCATCGACTTGTCCACATCGAGTGTGACTTCTTCGAGTCCTCAAGGTTTTAATTCACCACATTATAGCCAGCGAATCGGTGGAAGCCCCCAGCCTGGGTCGAGTCCACACCTAGCCAGCCCCCAAGTGCCAAGTCCACAGGGACAGACGTTGGATTTAAGTGTCACGCGGCTGCCCCACAGGTAGTTTGTTTGCAACCGATTTTGCTGATTTTTAAGCATTTGCCTCTCTTCTGCTTCTTTATTACATCTCTGTGTAGCATTATAACGAGTCCTCAGTATGGTGCCCACCCAGATGCCCTAGGGCACCCGCATGGTTTTGGCAGTGCTCCAAGATCGCCACAAACCGAACCGGTCGATTTCAGCGGTCCACCACGACCACTGGGATTCGGATTGGTAGGACATATTGGTGGACCGGGTCCCTACAGCAGGGAATCGACTCCAGACAGTGGTGGTTCACACTACATAGATAGCTACAGGGATCCAAGTGGTATGAAGGCACTCACAATTTCCTCTCCTTTTAAGCACACCACTTTTAAAGTCACTAATCATTTTGATTTTTGCTTTGCTTTCTATTTTCCAGGTTACAGTCCCCATCCTGGCTACGGAATGGTCGTGCAATCCGATTATCCTCCAGCTGGTTATCATGGTTATGGACCAGCCGCATATCAATGTAGTAATCCGTATGCAACTGCTGTTGGTCCCGGCGGATATCCGACACCAGTTTCAGGTGGTTACTCACCGAGTCCAGCGTCTTGTTATTCAATGCCACCGCCACAGCACATACCACAGCACGATAAGACAAAGGATGGGTGAGTTTGTGTGTGTATGTGAAGGATTTTGATACTGTAGTAACTTTATTTTGGTAATTACCTTAGTGCATGTGTGGACGGGATACGGGGCTGGCGTGGGTGGTATAGTAAGACTTCTCTTCATCCTTGATTCTCATTCTATGTATATCCTTTGCATTAGTCATGCACGACTTGAAATTTCCTTTGGGTATCTAATGGTGGGTTTGTTATTCTTTGAATTGTAATGCGTTCAAGTCATTGGAAGACAATGTAGAATGCCTTGTTACTGGTGAATGTCATTGGGTACAGTATCGAAAAAATAATCAAATTACTAATAGCTAGGACTAATGAATAAACTTGCTGTTATAAATTCATGCATACACAATGATGGATATTCTTCCAGTTATCTACATAGATAAAATAAGGACTCAAGATTAGGATTCTTTCTTGATATTTTTTCTTTCTATTGTTTACGCTTTCATCTCCTTTCTTCAAAGATAGACCTGGCATTTGTAGATAGTTGTATTGCCATAACGTTAGGACGAACCTCGCTTCAACTTTTTCCTTAGGATGTGTAATAATGTGTTTTATTTCTTCGGATCTCTTCTCAATGTTCAAGTTCATGTTCATACACGCACTTAATGTAAGAAAGGAAAGCTGTTGATCTACACCGACTGCCACCCGAATTGCTATACAAGTCATATTTTAAAAGGTGGTATAGTTAAGGGAAAATGAAAGTTATTTTCAGCTCCACATGATGGGGTGGAAAATTCGCCTACAAAAAATTATTTTCTATAATTTTCTCATTTTATTATTTTCGCTTCTCCATGTAAATATTATATATACCTTATCCCATAGGGTATATCAATTTTAATACATAGTTTGCGCATAGAGAAATAATAACGACAGACCCTCAAAAGTATATACTCGTACATCGAAAATATTTCGATCTAGTCATGCCCACCCGTCTGTCTTTTTGTCACCAGTTTTTAGGCATTAAATTTTGAGCAAATATTGTACACAAGTTTTCTAGAATCCGAAACCCAAAAAATTTAGTTTCTTTTTTTTTAATATTTTTAATAGAAACTGAATAATATTTACTCTACGTAATATGTAGACTTTGCTATTCTCTACGATTCGTCCATATAGTATACTCGTATAGGGTTACGCCCACAATTTGGTAGCGTTTTTGTCAAAAACTTTACTTTACTTTCTTATTTACTATTCACGGTGATAGTTAAGTCTTATTGTGAATATTTCACCAGAATCCGTGACCTTTGGTTAGAAATGGCGACAGTTACGTTTATTTTTTTCTATGGAACAATTTTAGCGACAAAGCATTTTGTAAAATCTTTTAAACAGAGAGAATATTCTCTAAGTAGACAAATGTTATTGCATTTGAATCAAAAAGTTCACAATGCCACGTTCATTTTATTTTGGATGGGTTAGAAGATGAGGGAGCTCTCTCAGCATTCTCAACACTCTAGGTCAAATGGTTCAAAAGTTACAAACCTGTGACATATACACGGGCAGATGAATGGACAGAAATGACGCACAATTTTCGAGACAATGCATTTTGAAAAAATTATTGCGCAATTTTTATTATAATTATTTTTTTTTTTTTTGCTTTAAAAATAAATTAAAGAAAAACACAATAGGAATAGCTGATGTTTTTAGAAAATAATGGACTATGTATTACCTATCAAATGAGACCACAATATTTAATTTTCAGGAGCTGTAGGGCAATACTGTGGACATGGGTACCTATAGTGGACTGCTTTTCATTAAATTTGTTCAGCTTATCTATGGTTTAAACTATTATTATGGTTTGAATTTTAGTTACTGGGATACGGTGAGATTGCGTTCGCTGGGAAAACGAAATTAGGGCGAATTTTGTTCTGTCAAAAAGTCCTACCAAACCCTTTTCCTTTTATTGTTCTCTTTATTTTGTGGATACTATTATATAAAATTCATTATATACGGGTATAATGCATTATAAGGATAATTGAGAAATTTAAATAATTACTTTTTTCAGAGTGTAGCATGTTGCAGAGAATGTGTCCTGTCAAACCGAATTTCGAAACTGGGAAAAGTAGAGTTGTGCTATGAATTTCTGCATTTTGAAGTAAATTTCTAGAAGATTCGGAATTTTCAATCCGAAAAAATGTATGGGGAATTTCTGAATAGCATTCAACATTTGGCGAAATGAGATAAAATGTTGAAATTTGCGTTGGTTTTTCTATTTTTCTCTTAACATTTTTTCTTATTTGTATTTATTTCTTATTTGTTCTTATTTGTAGTAAAGATATGTACATATAACAGTACTTGACTTATTAACTGGTTTGTAGTAAATCTGGGGTACAGGCAAACTGAGAGATGGACAGACCGACGGAAATAAAATTAAGACATTTTCCTAGTTTCTCTTTAATAGTAATGCCAAAGATTTATTAAAATCTACAGATAGACAATATTCACGAAAACAATACTGTGCTAAAATATGCACAAACATAAGTATTTTGCACAAACTCCCTGAAATAATAATACATAGTCCACGACCTCTTTTTTCTTTACAATTTAAATTCACCTTTAAGTTCTGTCATAAAATTCGCCCCCATTCTCATAAAGTACTTTCGATTCACTTCTAAGGACATCCACTATGTGGTGACGACGACCATTCACCAAATGGCGGCGTTGTCTGCACCCCTCGCCTAACCTCCATTCGTATGTTGTATTGAAAATGTGTATGCAACCCCACATTAATGGTTCACTATTTAACTTCTGGGGATAACCTTCGTTAAGATTTCACCTTTCAACCCTTTTTCACTTCTAATGAAAACTCTTACGTATTCCATGTGCATAACCGATTTCGGTCAAAAGCGGGAATGGGTGCACATAAAATTCTCCATAAACAGAAGCATAGCCAGCACTTAGACAGCAAGCACATCCGCTCATATCTACACCACCCCCATATGGAATCCCCAAAAGATAAGAGTCTTGAGATTACCCTTTTTCGGTTATTAAAATAATTAGGTGCTTTATGAGTCTGCTGTTCACTTTCACATTCACTCACATGGAAATGTACACATATGAGTACCTGTAGTGGTAAGAAAATGCACAGGCAGATCCTTAATAAGTTTTAAAGAAAATTAAATGATATATGGTCCTCATCCTCACACATACATTGTTGGTTTGGTATAAAATGCATTTTCTAGACAAGGCGGAGGGCCACAAAACGTTTCAATGGTAATTAGTATCTTTTCCCCGAAAGTGTATTTTATCATCATCAAGAGAAGTCGCACAGACTTACAAAATTTAATAGTGCTGTAGCAGATGCTTGGCTAGCTAAAGTCGTCTGCATGTTGCACCTGAGAAGGGTTTTAAATGCCAGCATTAGAACTTTCTCTAAGTCTCTATCATTCTGCATTGATATTAAAGAAAAGTAAAAGATTGGAGGAAGCTGGAATATCCTTAGTCAACATGAGTCTGCTTCGTGCAGATAAGTTAAGGTGGTGATTTAGCACATTTAATCCAAGCACCCACCGATGCAAAACTCTCGTCCTAGTACTACAAAAGAGGAGTGAGAGATTTTGAAAGAATGACGAAGGGATTGGTTAAGGATTTTCAATTAAAAAGTCCACTTTTGCTCCAATGAAGGAGAAGAGATAAGAATTCTAGAGGACTTTAGACACTCGAACACTCTCTGGAGTCTCTTTGTGTAATCCTACTCAAAATCAAACTTTTAATTCTGCCCTCTTGATAAATTTCATTGAATCTCTATTTTTTTTCTCGTTTTCTTTTTTTTTTTCATTGCTTGGCATTAATCTCTTTTAAATTGATTTGCGGGTTTTTGTTAACATTGTACACTGAATAGATTATGGTGTTTATTGAGGTAATATGATTGAGTACATATTGGTGAAGAGATTTTGTTGAAATTTATTATCTGATGGGTAAGTTGTGTGATGCTTAAAAGTGCTTACTAGGCTTCTTGAGTAGATGAAGATAATAATAAAGTCCCTTCATTTATCAAATGTCAATTATTGACAGATGAATGACAAAACCTTTAAGGCATCATTACGCCTATTTGAATACTAAAAGTCTAAGTTGTAATCTTGCTAAAGTTCTATGTGTAAAATATTTTCAAAGTAGGTTGAGCTAGGTTCGTGTAATAAAGAATTGCCTCTTCTTCTTCCTAGTCCTTACAGATCCTACAGAAATCGTTTGAGAAGAGACTGGGCCTTTTAACGTGCAAACCAATTAGGCAGTGTCCCGTAATGTGCAGCATTTCTATTTTTTGTAGTACATGTTTTCCGTAAAAGATTCTAAGCCTTTCAAAATCATGGAGTGACCCCATTATTTAAGCTGCAAATGACTTTAAGTCGAATTACCGCACTTGCTGTCATCTGTTTTTCAGCCCTTGGCGTTCTACAAGAGTTTTATAAGTATATTCAGTTACTTTCCAGAGACATATATAGGAACGTTATTTGCGTAGACGATCCTCTGCAACTTTCCCCCTCCTAATTTATTAATAGATTGTTTACCACCAGATTACAAAAAAAGAGAAAATAACACACCATAAACATAGGTGCAGAGGCTTATGTTGATGATTCTGCTCGTAAGAATCGGATTAATCAATACGCCGAGAGAGGATTCTACGCCAATGTTTGTTAAAAGGTCCCTCAATATATGATTCGGTACATTTCACATTGCACAGCATAGTTGCATTTTTTTCAGGACTTCGAGGATATAAAACGACCACCCCACTGGCAGTGTTATGCCTTCGCAGTAGAGTTGACATGACCTTCGCAATTGATAGTCGTTAAAAAATTAGTTGAGAATTTAAAAAAATAACTTCATTATGATATTTATATTATTCTTAAACACAAAGAAGTATTATTTGTTATTGAAAACTTGCACCCCTTTAAGGTTTCCGTATACACATACAAATTTATTTCTAGGAAGAATACATGTTGAAATCTTTCAAACAACTCATTTGTCCTTATTGATCATCTACCCTTATTTTTTCTATTTTCAAATTTCTTTCCATTTTCATGGCAACAACATCGTTACATTTTGAAAAGTTTTCTACACTCATTCTCGCATACATTATTACCGAATAATGAAGATACAAAGAAATTAGCCCCCAAGGATATACACGTCCGTTCATTTGCATACATAAATAAAACCTTCCAGATATCCCAATGAAATTGTGTATGCTCGTTCGTGTACAACGTGTAGTATCTGCAAATGAGACCATGTCCCGAATGATACAATACACAGCAAATGCTACTACCTCATAAAATTCTGCTTATCTCGTTTGTTATTAGAACATTTCTTATTTATAAGAGTTGGGCCAAGGATACTTATGTTCACTGTATATGTTCTGTATGGAATAAAACAAAAATCAAAAACCTATTCTTTCGCAGTCGAGTAAAAATCAAAATTGTCCTTTTATAGTCCTTTTTCTGATGACTTCTTGGTTTAACCCTATCCCTACACCTAGTCTATCTTCAGGATGTATGTTGTACATACTCGTATATATAAAATTACCATGTGTCTGAAAAGTTCGGAGAATTTCACTGTTTCAAATTTATTTAACGAAAATTATTCCATTAAATGTATAAATACATATGTGTATCTGTATGTGAGCAGATTAGCATAATCAGGATGTGCACTATGTTCGGTGGAAAGTCAATATGACTTTATCTCTAGCAGGATCTTTCAAATGGGGGAAAGGAACTCAGGAGAAATTGAAATTGAAAGTATTGTTCAATTGAATTTTTTGTATCCCATGGATAATCTTTTATATTTGAGAGCCGGGAAATGTGTATATGCCTTTTAAATTTAAAACATTTAATTTATCTACGAATACAATGTTTAATTACAGCTTAACGGGTTGTCCTCGTACCGATAGGAATCACCTGCAATCCCATTCACAGGAATTGAAATGTCCGACGCCGGGTTGTGATGGTTCAGGTCACGTAACCGGTAACTACTCATCACATCGCAGTTTATCGGGATGTCCTCGTGCGAATAAACCAAAGAGTAAACCCCGTGACGGTCAGGATTCGGAACCCTTAAGGTACGGTTAAATTACGATTTTTACTTCCTCTTAGGTATTTACATTTGGAAGTAACAATTGTTTTGTGGATTGTTTTTTTTTTTTTTGCTCTATGCCGACAATGTAGCACACATTGTTTATATTTCAGATGTCCCATACCAGGATGTGATGGCTCTGGACATTCAACAGGAAAATTCCTTTCCCACAGAAGGTAGGGATACCCTTTTTTTTACGTGTGTGTGTTTGTGTGTATGTATGACTGTGTATGTTTTAATTACCATAATGATATTTGTATTTCCGTGCAGTGCATCCGGATGTCCGATAGCGAATCGTAACAAAATGCGGGTCCTGGAGAATGGAGGTACGGTGGAGCAGCATAAGGCAGCAGTTGCGGCCGCAACTGCAATGAAATTTGATGGTGTGAATTGCCCCACTCCGGGTTGTGATGGCACCGGACATATAAATGGGACATTTTTAACGCATCGGTCACTTTCAGGTTGTCCGACGGCAGCGCAAGGTATTAAGAAGCCCAAGTTCGATGAGGTCACCATGGTCTATCCAAAGGGATACTCAGGTTAGTATATACAGTTGCTGTTTGTTTCATTTGCTTTGTACTTGTTTTTCGCGTTTTATGTGTTCGTGTGTGTGCTAATAACATTAAAACCTAAGAAATAAAATAAAAAAATTGATTTATTAAAAAAAAAATCGCTTAACAATTTTAAGAAAACAAAACAGAAATATGCGTTCCTTACCTGTTTTTCTTATTTTTTTTCCTATTTATTTTTATTCAGATTACGCGACGTTTTGTATCGGCGCCGAATATCTTCTCTAAAATTAAACAAAACAAAAATCTACCCGATTTTTATGCAGGTAAGATACATTCTTTTAATATTATTTCAAAAATTTTGTTTGTAAATTTATTGTTTTTTGTTTTGTTTATTATATTCACAAGTTGTTTGGTACTGATTGTTAATGTTATTGGCACACACACAAGACAAAAATGTTGCTATTTAGTTGTATTTAATTTAATAGTTGCATGTCTCAGGGTAGATTCCAAAATCACTGTAGTTCTAACCGATGTTAATGGCTTTCCCACGAACATTTTCCCATTTTATATAAACATTATCTTGAATTCGGTGAATTATTATTAAATGAAGTGGAAAAAAAAAACCTCCAGTGAGACTTTTTTTATTTAATACATTATCGCCACAGACTAGATCTGATTAACTTAATAAAAGTACGGGAGAACTTTACGAAATTGTGAGAATACCTATACATGATAAATTTGGACTCAAAGATGTATCTACGAGTATGATATAAATTTTACTTAATCTTGTTTGTATGACCTTTGACCTTTAAAATATTTTTTTATTTTTAGTAATTTTTAGTAATTGAGAGATTTTATTTAGAAAATGAATATAAAATTGTAATCAAGTTGACTGGTTTTAGAAATTAGGGGTTGTTTGCGACACTGTAACAATTAGGTTATCTAATTTGAAGAGCTGATTTTTTTTTAAACTTTAAAATGTGTATAACTAACCTAAATATAAGGTTCGAATTCTATATTAAGCCCAAAGTACTGAGACAGCATCCCAAGGTTTCCCCCATTAAACCTTTGCACACCATTCGACTTCGAGTTTCTCTTCCAACGGCTTGCTCAACACTAAATATGATTTATTGGCTGTGCTGTACGTTGTTATTTCTCTAAGCCGCAGCGTAATAATTTCACAGAGCAAAACCTTCGAATGGATGAAGTCCGCACTCCTTAAACATGATTTCCTTGGGGGCTTAACAATGATTTACGTTGTCACGCCATCAGAGATGGTTTCAGCATTCCAAGTCTCTATGATCGGGTAAAGAAAGTATTCTTAAGTTGTAGGTGGAGTTTTGTTTGCTTTGAGTGTTTTGTTCGTGGCATGGACGCATAGAGCCAACATTTTAGCTCAGCTCACTTTTGAGTTTCCTCAATTTTTTAGCGCCCAAACTAAGCCTCGAGAAAAGTAAGCCCAAACAAGTAAGCTTGTGATACAGGTTAAAAAATGAGCTAGCTCAAAAATTAACTACAGGTAGTTCAAAAATTAAGCTACGAGTAGCTCAAAAGTGAGCTTTGTGAATACTTCTAAGAGTGAGCTAGCTCACTTAATGAGCTAAGTCAAAAAGTGAGCTGAATGGTGAGCTAAGTACTGCTCACGTTACTGAGTTATGCAGTGCAAATTTGATAATTTTGTGTTGGATAGGTCATCCTCATTTAAGGGTATACCCCCATCCACAATGTGGTTCCCTCTATGTATGTACATACATAGGTTGCTGCAATGCAAACTTTAAATTATTTCCCCTCTTTGATCTCCCGACAATACTTTCTGCTCCCGGATACAAGTTCTTTTTCCATACATTCAGCCACGGCATGCTACCAAATACTAAAAAGCGATTTTTAGTGTTTGGTAGCATGCCGTGGCTGAATGTATCTGTTCCTTGTGCAAGGTAGTTCCTAAGTTTTAGGAGCACTGTAGATCTCTTCTTCTGTATTTGTTCTAACAGGTTCCTCGAAGCGTTGTGTTTTCTAAAGCGACGAATGATAGGGCTATAATCAATTTAATTCGAACTTCATTATCATGCAGTCATCACCTAAGTAAGTTTATGGCATGTGCAGAAAACTGCAAATCTCCCACCGCCATCATTGCGTGCGCAGAGTTAATTTTCAAAAAAATGGAATTTATTAAAATCGACTCTAACGAGCTTCTGAGAAGTTTTTGCTTGAAATGAGTGCCCTACCGGTATTAAGAGATAACATAGTGGGTAGTATTTGATTAATCTTGGATTTAAAGAGACTTTAACAAAGCATAAATATACTGTACGTGATATGAGAAAGTTAGAGTCGTACACTTTATTTTAATAGGGAAAACTAACTCTCGAAATATTTACTCGACACCGATTCAGAATTTATAAAACTCTTTAATCTACATACATTCGCTGTAATTCCAAAAATACTGAAAAATCTAGTCATTAATATAGAATAAATCAAAATGTTAAAAATAGAAAAAGAAAATAAGCCATGAAAAATGTTTCCCCCCAAACTACCGGGTAATCCATCAATCAATCTGAATTTTTTCCCACCGTTTCGTGGAAATCCACAATATTGATAGATACCACAGGCATAAAACCAAATAAATCACTAAAATTCACGGTGCTGTCCCAGAATATCTGCAATTTCCTGCGAGCAAACACCGCCACACAAAACAATTGGTAATATTTTAAAATCAATGGTTTAAAGGTAAACCGCTGACTAAGAGCACTTGATTAATCAATTTCCCTTCACGGTTTTCGCTTTGACATATTTACATCAGTTCCACTGCCACCATGCCTAGTACGACGACCATCATCTGACAAACGCAAATAAACCATTAAAACTTCCTACAAAACATTGAGTAATAAATTATTTGCCCAGCAGCAATTGGCCTGCCATTCACGGAATCGAGAAATCTCGAATTACGATGGATGAGTTTTAATTTTTCGTCTACGAATGCGAAGCGATTCACTGAGTCGAAATGGGACAGTGACGGATACCAGTTAAGTGCGCTCGGATAGAGCACAAATGATTTTCAAATTAAATTAGGTATTTGCAGTTTGCCATTCCGTGTAGTAGTTAGTGGTTGGAGGGGAGAATTTAAGTTTCATCATTTTGCTCGCAGGATGTGACAATGAATTTTACATTTTAACTGAGAACATTTTCAAATAGCCATTTCTGATACCACCTGAGGCGATTCGAAATTAAGGGATGAAGTGAAAGTGGGCTTGGCTTGATAGTCGTTGTAAAACAAAAAGGATATTTGAACAGATTTTGTCTTGGACTTTTAATATGATTATGAAAAAATATTCTTCTTTTGTTGTATAGAGATAGAGAACTCTTTCTTGAGTAGATTAATTGATGCCAATGGGCATTACGAAAATGCTGGGGACATTGAATGGAATTAATCGATTTTGGAAAGAATGATTTCGGAAAATGTTAAAAATTCGGTACTCATCTTGTAGAAAAATAAAAAAAAAAACTAAAATTTGGATTTTTTTCGTTGGGCTTACCGTTCTCGAGATATTCATTTACATTCAAAAACCAGTTTCAATAACTTCGGGGTAAAGTAAGACATTTTGTATGCGCTCCTACAATTTTCAAAACTTTTGGAAACCGTACACGGTTAAAATGTCTACTATTATAATTTTTACGTAGGATGTACCATTTGCGAGACATTTACACGGAAGTACATTCCGCGTTTCGAAAATTTTGAAAAATTGTTCATCCATCTTTAACTTCAAAAAATAGAATTTCGACCGTAATCATTTTTCGTAGGTTATTCACACCTAAAAATGATTTTTTTTTATTAACTTCCGGGCAAGTTGGACATTTTGGAAGAATTTTCAGAGCATTTCACAGGCTGAAATTTCGACACTAATGTTTTTTACTTCTCCGAATAAATTACAAATAGATGTTTTGGAATGGGTACGGGTTAATACTTTTGAGATGTCCAATCGAAAGAATACAAGTTGAAAAGTAATTAGCTTTCGCATGAAAATATTTTTTTGCAAACCGTTTTGGAGATATCTAAGAAAAAAAGAAAGTTTCGGTTTTTTCAAAAAAATTCACCATATTTTGCTCGAAAACTCTTCTAGATATGAGAAAATATCTTATGAGTCATAAGAAATTTAATCCTAATTTAGTTGCTGATATGAACTACACACTTTTGAAATTGCCCATGTGAAGAACAGCACAAAATAGTCCTGTTTTATTTTTCGGAAACCCAACAATGTACCTACTTCACGAGTGTTTAAAACGCCGCGTTTTCTTGACAAACAAATTGAAGATTTTAAAGTTTTATTTTAAAATATTTTCGTCCATTAGTTTCGGAGTTTTTATGAAATAGACAAACATACACACAGTACAAATAAGTTTTTTTTTTTTGTGAATTATTTAGTTCATGTTTTTGAAAAAAGAAAGTCCGACCAATTTTTTAACCTATTCGGGAAAATCGTCTATAAGCCTTCTAGCGATTGGGTATTAATTACCAGATTAAGGACAAGAGAAAGGAAAATTATCATTAAACAATATTACGGAACTTAGAAAAACAACGCACAGAGTGGCAAAATAGCTGGTATATAGTCACACGTAGCTTGAACCAAGAAGGCAAAGTCTGCATTCGGTATGATGTCTATGAACTAGAAAGCAGTACAATCAGCTTGACACCACGCTGTGACATTTCCACTTAAACGTAAAGTTGTTGATCTTACATTGGTACAAAGGGTACAAGGGTAGTACGAACATCAAAATGGCCAGGAACTTTTGCATGCGAGTATTTAGAAGCATAAATGAATCTAGACTAAGCTAATAATCCAGCATGGACCTACAAAGGGACAAATTAAGTAAGTATGTACTAAAAGCTGCTTGAGGTAGCGAACACTCTTGTACCCAATTTCTTCTTTTTTATTCAACACTGAACAAGAAAAGGGCAGCTATAATAAATTTTGTAATAAGCCACAGCAATATATAGTTGTTTGATAGTCTCAAACTTATGTAGCTTAAAAATAAACTCTGAAATCGAAATATCAATATACGAGTATATACCTGCCAGATAAATGATTTGTGCGCCTTCCTATTGCGAAGGATATGAACTCGTTTTATTTGGTTTGGTTGAACCACAAATAGTATGGCAGTAGGTTTTGCTATTTAAAATCGACTCTTTCAAAAACAGTTGGTGGTTTAAGAGGTTTTTTCCCCCAGCATGAGGCACACCACTTTAATTTAAGAAAAACTCAAACATTAAGGGGTTGAAACATTTTAAATTGAGGTGGGTGGGTGGTAGTACTTTTGAGGGAAATTAAAAATTCACACTTTATCTTATAGGCGACGCGCGTGGTGGTGATACTCGTTTTTCTTTCGTATATTCTATAAAAAGTGTATCCTATATCCTCAAGGAGTATAGCATCATTTGGCCCCAAGTGCTCTCACAAACGGTTATCATTGTAACATCATGTATACGGGAAATCGATGTTGATGATGACGATGCTGATGCCTGATGGTGGTGCGGTATTTCATTTTCATGTTTTTAAGACGAAATTAACATTTTATAATTTTAAAAGCATTTTGCAATCGTATTCAATGATGGTGGTAGCAGGCTTGTAATCAAAGATAGAAGGGTTTAATATGAAATTGTGGGTAGGAGTAAATACCTAGCGACGCGGCGGTGGCGGGCTTTATGAAATTTTAATAATTTGTAAGAATATTGGTGGGATTTGACATTTATACATTTGGTTTTCTTTGGTTCTTAAAGTAGTGCGTAGATTTTTCCAAACTTTTCTTTTATTAAATAAGATTTATTATAGTCTTATGGATTTTCAAAAAAAACATCCTATTCTTCATTTTCAGGCATGGATATGATAATGAATTCAGTTGGCGGCGGTACTTCAACTACATCAACCGGCACCACTCCATCTATACCACCTGGACCATCGAATAATAATAGTTCCAATGCGTCGGCGAACAATGCGTCAACCAACAATAATATGCCTCAAAATAGTGTGACCACAAACGGCACCGAAGATCTGACCACTCTGGAAGCGGAAATCTCAGAGCTGCAGAGGGAAAACGCTCGAGTGGAATCACAAATGCTGCGCTTAAAGTCTGACATCAATGCCATGGAATCGCAGCTCAACACCAGCGATCGGGTACGTAGGTTGGTTGAAGCAAAGGCAAATACAGAACTAGAATTTTTTGTTTGTAGATATTAAGTTGGATTGTTGATAATAGGTTAAATTGGTGTTAGCGCATTCCATATGCTACCAAACCAGACAATGCAAGAGAAATAAATTTTTTTGAGAGTAAATTAATAGGACTTATAGTTAAAAATTTAAGTCTCAATTTTAATCCGAAATATTTTAATTTTTGTTAGCGGTTGGTATGGTTGTCGGTGACGAGACCAGCTACTATCTCCGTCAAGACCTTTTACGCCCAATATGTATCTTCTTGGAATATATTAGTTCACTACATCATGTAATGAAATTATATTCATAAAAATACATTTTGAAAACAAGCAAACCAAACCCAAGCTAAGTAAAAATTTATTAACAAACTTCAATCAATTTCCATATAATGTAGACAAAATGACCTTTCTTCAAAGAAAGCAACCAAATAAAAAAACATCTCATTAAAGTTTAATGTACGCGCTTGGAAATTTATTTGAATTTCATTCAATCTACCACTTCTCGTTTCCTGGCGTTCTGCTCCATTTATCTGACCAAATAAAAATGTATGAGCCGTTTTTATTCATTCAAAGTTTGGCCAGAGAATTCTCTTCACCATTTTGATAGATGATGTTGTTATAAAAAATAAGCCCCATGTTGATATCATTTTTATGGAAAACAGATTGCCATCATTAGAGATTCTAATGGACTTTTTATTTATTAGTTTACCATGCCCTTTCGCAGTGTATATTTGACTCATTCCACATCCTTCAGTTAAGGTAAATGAAGAGATTTTGTCAGGTCTACGATTATTCTTTACTAAAGAAATCAAATCTAATACGTTAAATACGTGAAAGTTCAATTCACCCCCGAACCAATGAAAGTATGAAAGAATAAAAGAAACTTTTAAAATTAATTGATAAACTTGTGGCGCGGTAGAAACTTTCCCGCCGACGACCTTGAAAATGAAGAGCTCACGCGTTTCACAAACATTCGTGAAAACTTAACTTTTTCACTTTTTAACTGACTTTCAGACTTTCCACAACAACAAAAAAGAAAACAGTTAAGGAACTCTTGCCAAAGTTCTAGAAAAGAAAGAAAATGTGGCAAAGTTGATAGCCTAATTTTTGACGGGATTTTTTTTTGTGTTTGGTAATTCTTGGCTTCTATTTATGAACGGTCTGATTGGATTTAACCAGATTTTGTGTAACAGTGGTTTTATTTAAAAGTGAATTACAAATGAAGGTTGTTTTTTTTTTTTTATTATTTAAATTACTAATTTCAAAGTTGAGGGTTGATGAACTGCAAAGATCTGTAAAATATCGATTGACAAATTTTTCCAGTAGACACTTAATTGCATTTTAAATTTTAGTTCAATTGGAAAAAGTTAACAGGTCCCAAACTACCTGTAACTTTAGAGTTAACTTTTATGGTCATACAAGTAAATGAATATAAAAGATTTTAAAGTTCTTGGTAGATAGGTATGTTTTGAAAACACTTTAAGTTTTCCAATTTTATTTTGCTTGGCTTTACTCTACTAGAAATTCTTTGAATCTTATCGAAACAAAGACAAAAGACACAAAGACTATATGAGTACTAACTTTTCTAGAATATTAATATCATTCTGAAAGCAACTGCCAAATTCGATGTTAGTTGGGTGATTGTAATTTACTTTTAAAATTTCGTGGTAAGAAGACGGATTTAGCAGAAGTCAAATTCAGAATAGTGATTGTGATTTTTTTCTCATTTTTGCTACTGTGAACTTGTACAGCTGACGTTTGGCAGATCGACAAAAATCAAATTCAGATTTCAGACTAAAAATTCGACATTCTAACAAAAGCATTCTTAAATCGTTCTTTTTTAATTAATAATATAATATCCAATTCATGTTAAATTTGTTCGTCTCCATTTTCACTTGAAATGCTATTGACTGTCACTTTAAACCTGTCTTAAAGGCGGGTGAGCTACACCTTAGCTGTTGATTTGGAGTTAGAGGGGACTTAAAGAACAACTCGCGTGAAACATTATGTATGTATGGCCGAATGTAGCCTAAACAGCTAGAAGGATTTTGCTGACACTTCATGTCTGGGTTCTGTAGGGTCACAATTCGAGGTGAAGTCAGAATTTTCATTCTAACAAAATTAACGGTACTTTATCAATGGCGAAACGGCTCTAATAATTTTGTTTAAATTTAGTGACTGGACATGTGGTACTAAATGGCGTATTAAGTTTTTGGAAAAAAAATTGCGACTTGACTTAAGCAAATATTAGATTGTATGCCAAGTGGTCATAAATATATATGACCATGTATAATAATTTTGACTCTCAAATGCTGTCACACAGTCTAATGGGTATATATCATGTGACGGATATGACCAGATATGACAAGACTGATCTTGGCAGACAAATATGACATTTGGTAACATAGACTAGTTGCTTCTTTCAATATTTTTTGTTCATTTCTCTAGTATTAATTATTTGATTACCAACATATTACCAGCATAATTTAGTAAGTGGCATTGCGCGGTAGTAACGTCATATAAAGACTTAATTTGTGTACCCAGGCACGCTAAATATAAAACGCTTAGTTCCGACAAACATTTTGGAAAAACATGTAATTTGGGCTTAGGAATGTTCTGCATTGTAGTGACGAATTCCGTGATTACTAAATGAACAGCACATGCATACATATGTATAGGTACATATATTCGAGGTGAAAATAAATTGGGGGAAGTACCAATTTAGAATTAAAACTATTTCTATGGTAGGTCGCGAACTTTTCAATTCACTCTCTCAGATGCAAGTACGCGCGACCCAGTCGTGAATTTTATTTTTTCAGGGTTCTATCACTTACGAACGGTACCGTTATGACATAGGCATCTGGAAAAAAAATGTTCCATTAACTTAGGAGTAACGTTGGATTCGACATCCATCTTGTGCTGTAGAGAAATTCAAAACTGAATAGTCTGAATAGTAATTTTTTTTCGTGGGACCCTTTTCGAGGTATTCGCAGTTTAAACTTCGGGGCAAAGTCGAACATTTTGGATGATTTCGTACAACTTTCGATAACGCAGAAAATTCGCATTTTTCAAAGGAATTATGCTTTAGGAACAATGTTGTTTGTCCACAATGGTTTCCATATAAAACTAACGTAGCCATGAAATATGTATATTGTCAAACACACACGCTTTACATCTTATTACTAAGCTGAGGTGAGCAAGTGCCATTCTGCTCATTCCACATAATTATTTAACAATGCACTGTCATTTTTCATTCAATATGCAATATCCGTTGCACATAATGTTCGCAAAAATATTTAGAAAATGGTAATTAAATGTTTATGAGAGAGTCTGTTGTTTGGGAGTTAGAATGAAATTTAAAAGTTTTGTATAAAACGCATTTTGTATATTTGAACAATTGCAGATTATTTTGAAGAAAAGATTTCAGATTTAGTCCTGCTGACTAAACATCGCACTTTATCTTATCAATTTCATTAGTGAGTACCTAGGTGCTACAGCTACAATATGACTTAAGAACAAAATAAATTGCATAAGCTATCATTTTACCAAAACCTTAAATACACAATTTATACTTAGCATACTCCTGCAATCGATTTTTTTTTATAAGTAAGGGGTAAATGTGAATCTTACATATCCAGCCCAAGTGCTTGTGGGTGTCACCTATAAAAGATTGTCCCTACGGCGGCGTACCCATATCAATACACCCATATACATAAATATATCAACCAATCTTCGATTGACGTCAATCGAACGTGTGTTGAAACGAATCAAATCCTTACATGAAATAAATAAATTCCCTATATGAAATGTTGTCAACCATCTTCCCCCACATACAAATAGAATCCTCCACATCTTCTGCAAGCTCCCCGAAATATCTCTAAATCAATCAAAGTTGTATCCGAAAAGCTCCAGTGAGCACTTACGACTCTTACGTAATTCATTTCTTTCTCATAATTCATGCGCGAGTATAGAATGTGTTTCGTTCTTTTCCTAGGTTCTTGGCTGTATACAATGTCCTTAACGTTTGTTCTACTTGTTTTTTTTCTTCGTCCACATTGAGTATACATTACACTGCATGTACACCAATCACTACACCCCCTCATGGATCGTCGTGTACACCTTAATCTTTCTATTTTTACCATTTTTCTTGCTCCGTTTTATTCCTTTCCTTCCTTGGGTATAGCAGCCTTTGGGAAATATATTATGTACACAATTTTTAATTTTTTCTTTTTTGAGTCCCATTTTCTTTTACTTCTTTTTTTTTGTATTCTATACTGCTCTGATTGGGCATGAGCATTGAATTTGGCGTTGTAGCCATTGGAAAGCATTAGCTACGCCCAACTCTAACTCCTGTCGCAGTTTTCGCTCTCATGTGCTCCACACAAGCCCTGACTGGTTGGCTGGTTGGCTAGGCATCGTGCTCCTCCGCTCCGTGTATGTATATAGATGAGTTGCCTACTCCAGCAACCGGGCCAAAAGGTTAGACCAAATGAGTAGAACGAGAGAGAGAAAGAGTAACCAGCAGGGGTGTATTTCTTTCGTCCTTTGGGGATGATGTCTTGGGTATGAGGGTGGCTGATTCGATGGAATGCAACTTGCGCTGTGGTGGATTGTGGAGCTTTGAAGCCGCTTCAAAAAAAAAAAAACACTGGTTGAGAGAAATGTTGGACAGTGTTGTTTATAGATTTATACCAGTATATGGCTAACGGATGTATTGCGTATCTGAGGACGAGGAAAATCACACTTTTATACCACCGTTTGGAAAAGTGCATTATTCAATTCAGCTGTCACGAACAACATGGAGGAAAAGTGGAAGAGAGAAAGTAAAATAGATGGAGATCCTACGGGCTTTTCTAGCTGCAGCACTAGATAGATGTTCTGTACATAGAAACAAGTAGTGAGCAATGGGCTCTGGAACTCAATGCGAACGATTACACTTGGAAAGTTAATCGCCTGGAAATGGAATTTGCTAGTTTGCATTGAACATGACAGTGGAATACGTTGGATGTATGACCATTACTTACTTTTCCGAATAAATGCAATTTGTTGGAAATTGAATTAAACTTCAATTATAACGAATTAGATCAAAGGGATTTTCTGCAGGACGATTGAGTGCAATGAGTTGTTGCGTTGTCCGTCAATTAAAATTCAATTTACGTTGACATTTTTTATTGTAGTACAAGTTTTTGCAGTTCCTCTCAAATTACAATGCAATTATAGTATCCGAATTTTTAGGTACTACCTACCTAAACGAAACAAATTTCATTTCAGTTATTTTAATCATGTAGAGATGTTAATAACATTGGGACTTATGTGAGTATTTCTATCATTTCCAGCTAAGGACTGGTAATCATCCTAAACGGTGAAACGGACTTAAGTATATTAAAGCGCTTTTGTGATCACTCTTTTGCTGGAAGTATGGGCGGTTGCATACATGCTGCAGTGGATCGTACATATATCAAGGGCATGTACCTATGCTTTTCGTATGGATTTTTTTGTAAAGTATCTACTTACATACACATGTACTGATCGACATTCAAAAATCTTTAAATCATCTTTCTTAGCCACCTTTGATGTAACACCTGAAAGTTATCAAAATCGAATGACTAACTTCATAAGATTTGGTAGAATGATTTTTAATCCTACGTCTTTATATTTCTTCGGAACCCTCTCATGGTTTTACATACTTACGAGTTAGGTACGGACCCAAAACCTCAAAAAATAGAAAATTTTCCATATTTTTTTTTTCTAATTACTCATACTTTTGGTTCATCACAGAAACGTTTTTACTTGTTTCTGTAGGGAAGTATTGGTTTCGTGAAAATTCCCGACCTCTAAAGTTTGATTAATCTTGGTATTGCTAGTACAGAAGAACTCGAAAAATTCAGCCAACTGCAGCCTAAACGGCGGTACGGATTTTGTTCAAACTTCATATTTGTGGTCGGTGAGATCACAATTCCAGGAGACATCGGAATTTTCATTCTAACCCCAAAATTAATGGTATTTTCAGCTGGGATGGACGTCCTTTACTAAATAGCTTACTAATTTATCAAAAAAAAATTTGTATAACGGTATTACTTATTAATGAACTTTTGAAAATGGTTTACTTCTTCGATTTTGCTCAAACAAATTTGTTGAAAATCAACATCTAAGCATTATTTGATATATGCAGTGGCATAGCATACCAAGTTGTGAGAAATAGTCAAATTATTTTTTCGGAATTCTAAAAGAAAAAATAAAATAAAAATATATTTTAACAATTTCGACTAAATTTCAAATTTGTGTGATTTCTAACAACACATTTTGAACAACACAAAAAAAAATCCAGCTTTCCACATAAGTTTCGAATCCAAAAGTTCAAACAGACACCATGTTGAATCTGTTAAAGTTCCGGTTTACTACGAGTATTCTGGTGTCGAGCACCTGAAATCGCAGTTTGAAATTAAAAGAAACATGAAAAATTAAAAAAAATCATTTTCAAAATTTTAGATCTCTTGTTTTTAGTGTTCCGTTTTTAGTGTCCCTCCACATTCCACTCACACTTGGACCAATTTCGACAGTTTAGACGAAAGGACCTATGTATCTGTTATATGTACATGAGTACAAATTAAATTTCATCAAAATGTCTTTAGGATAAATACATACATGGACAAACATGGAACAAAACGATTTTGATCACGTTTGACCATAGCTTTATTTTTTTCTGTGAATTAGCAGGAAAGGAAAATTAAGGTACAGTTTAAAAAAAGCGGTACGGAAGACTAACCTCCTGCTGTAATTCTATCGTATGAAAATTAATATAATATATCGCACTATTTTTATGGTTTGGTGTAACAAAGTAGTCAAAAATGGTATTTATAATGCTAAAGAACGTAAGTGTCTTCTGTGAACTAATTACCTTCAAAAGCTTAAATTCGTAACCACCCACTCAAAAATGCGGGTGATTTCCTCATGACAGCCGGTATTCTAGTACGGCATACACTTTATATTTATCATACTGACGCTAAAATCTACAAGCATTTTAATAAATCAGTAGAGAAAGGGTACTCTGTTTTTTATATTGTAGAAAAATTGATTTTCAGATATTCGCGAAAACAATAATATTGGCGTATTTTTTCGAAGGAGTCGCCGAACGTATCACTTGAATGTGTTCATTTTATACTACAGCGATCATTTTCAGAATTCTCAAAATTATTTCCGAGTTCAATTCTGTGACATTTCTCAATTATGCCCTTCGAAAACGGCAGTAAACTGTAGGTTCCTTTCAATCGTGTGGAAAAATATATAACACTCAACGCAATACATATTGGCTGCGAGAAGTTGGGCCAGGTCTCCTGTATGTGCCAAAATATTCATATTTATATTTTTTTTTTTTTGTTTTTGAATGTCCGTATTTGCGAATATTTTCGTGAATACTCGTAATCCACATTCATGTTCACTGATGTAAAATTTTACTATTCCGGCATATTACTGTAAGTAAAGTACCATATACGATTTTTTGCCTGATACGAGGGTGGGTTAATAAGTCCCTGAAAATCAACACAAATGGCGTCGTCACCTTAAATTAATTTTTTTTTTCAAGAATCATCTTTCAAAAGAATGCACTCAAATTTTCAAATTTTTCAGACAGATCTGTCAAATAGTTTTGTTGTGGTAGCCATTTTATATAGACGCCTACTAGCATTTTGGTTAAAATGGAAAAAAAAGAATTTCCAGTGCTCATTAAACACTATTTTTTGCGAGAAAAAACTATCACGCAAACCAAACAAAAGCTTGACAAATATTATGGGGACTCTTCACCATCGATTGGAACCATTCACCACTAGTTTACTCAATTTCGGTGCGGTCGTTCAAGCACAAGTGACGCCGAACGTTCTGGTCGCCGAATTGAGGTCACCACACCAGAAATGGTCGACAAAATCCATGGTTTGATAATGGACGATCAGCGAGTGAACGTGCGCGGGCTTGAAGAGGCCACAGGCTTATCACATGGTTCAGTGAATTCGATTTTACATAAATATTTGGACATGAAAAAGCTCTCCGCAAGATGGGTGCCGCGTTTGCTCACAATCCACAACAAACGCATTCGTTTGACAACTTCAAAGGTATGATTGGCGATGTTCCAGAAAAATTCATTCCGTGGATGAAACCTGGATTCACCACAACACACCAGAAACCAAGGGACAGTCATTCTTCTCATGGTGAATCGAAGCCGAAGAAGGCTAATGCGGGTTTGTCAGCAAACATGCGCGCGGTGTTATCCACATCGATTACCTCGAAAAGGGTAAAGCGATCACAGGCGCGTATTACGCAGAGCTGCTGGATCGATTCCAAGCCGATTTGAAGCAACAAAAACGGCCGCATTTGGCGAAGAAAAAAGTTCTTTTTCACCAGGACAACACACCAGCGCACAAGTCCGCAGTCGCAATGGCAAAATTGCATGAGTTAGGTTACGAACTACTCCCTCCATCCAGCATATTCCCCAGATTTAGCCCCCTGCGACTATTTCTTGTTTCCAAACATAAAGAAATGGCTCGGAGGTAAGAGATTTGGGTCGAATGAAGAGGTCATCGCTGAAACAGACGCTTATTTTGAGGTGCTCGAGAAATTGTATTATTTGGAGGGCATCAACAAATTTGAGAAATGTTGGATAAAGTGTATAGAGCTAAAAGGAGACTATGTTGAAAACTAAAATGTTTTTATACCGAAAAGAGTGTTCCTTATTTCATTTTCCAGGGACTTATTGACCCACCCTCTTATACGCCATTCCAATAAATATGTCCAACTCCAATTCAACTTAAATATCAAATTTTAACAAATTTGTTAGAACATTTTCGAGATAATCGAGTTTTTCAAAATAGGGCCTTGGCTATAAACCCACAGACTCTAGGTGTAAAATTCAAAGTAATTCTGTGCAGCTGAGTATTCTGTAACAATGGCTGTACATTCATACGGTTATCCTTTTATGAATGGCTATGAAATTCTTTTGAAAACTTATACATGTGTACATACATATGTATGTTTAAGTCATTTTTAACCTTTTGATCTTCCATTTGAATTTTCTTTTTGACATTACCCTTATGCAAGATTGCATATACTTAATATAGCATTTAAATTATTTGTTGTTATGCATATCATTGACTATTCAAAGCTTAACCTAAATTTAATTAGTCTAAAACTAGACGAACAAAAATACAAAAAAAGTTTGGAGATTTCTCTTACTTACATTCAATATTATAATAAAATTCTACAATCCTACAACTTTTAAAATTTCCAAAAATTTTTCATGCAAATATTTGTGGTGCAATCAGATGTGTTGCCCCATAAAACCATCCTCATGAATGTGAAGAATGGTTAGTAAAATGCTTTGAAGTATTTCTAAACTACATGAAACTACTGTAGAATTTTCAAAGCAAAAAAGGGAAAACTTTTGATTTGTCCGCCACTGATAAAACTACCACATTCTTTTTATATACTGGTACATACTAAACATTTCCAATGAAATTTTCGGTGGACATACAGTTCAAGTTAAAAGTGGAACGTTCGACGGCAATGATTAAAACTGCTCTTATCCCGCATCCTAGTATGCGAACATCTACTTGTACAACTCTACTCTTTAATGTGTATTATTAGCAAATAGTCCAGAGTCCGTGCTTTCATCCCCTATTTAATGATACCCCCATTCCACAATCTCTGTACTATTTGGATATAGTCAAACAGGACAATTGTAAATAGAACTAAAGTGGATTGATCCTTTTTCTATTAACCACCCAACGTATGTGAACAAAAGAAATAATTGGCCATTAGAACAAATGTTTGCATTTTTGAGTGAAAGGCAATTTTTCGGTGAGGATTTAGATTTTCAAAATACCTAGTTGGGTTTGGGTCGAAAGGTGGACACATCCTGGCAATGGAATTTGTCCTTTTTTCGTAGAATTAATTCGACTGAAGTTAGTTTTAATGAATTTTCATTATTTTGAAAATCATGAAAAGCGGGAAGTCTATTGAAACGTTAGGGGAAGAGATGTTTTCTTTTTACCGGACGATAATTAAATACCGGCTTAAGGGAAGTTGACCATCAAAGTTTTCATGTTTAAGCCATCAAAAATTACTAATTAAAAACTACCCTCCAGTGAAGTATTCGTAGGTTTAATTTTCTTTTTTGAAGAGTGATTGAAAGACATGTTTTTTTTTTTTTGTTGCTTACTGTATCCAATGCAGTTCATTTTGGTATTTATTATGGGAACTACATATAATGGGTATCTACTGGTGAAGGTCTGAGTTTTCCATATGAGACGGCACTGCTGAGTTAGGCATCTTTAAAAATGTCTTTAAAAAAAGAAGTGATAACCACTCAAAAGGAGATTATGATACAATTCCTATATTTGCCAATATCTT
The DNA here is from genome assembly GCA_963082735.1 of Pocota personata. Lineage (NCBI taxonomy): Eukaryota > Metazoa > Arthropoda > Insecta > Diptera > Syrphidae > Pocota > Pocota personata. Next base: position 42,878,256 of record OY720430.1, on the reverse strand, counting down.
ATAACAACCCTGGGTATGAGGTATTGATGATTAGATTAAAATGTTAAAATAATTATGACCGAGTGTATTGTTTTGAGAAACAAAAAACGTTCATGCAATACAAACCAGACGGATAACCTTACTTAGTAGTGCATTCATGTTCAAAGCGATTATATTGCAAAATAAAATTATAAAATTTTAATATATCCGCCCCTTTCTACCCCAATCCGCCCTTATATGCAGTTTCTACTTGAAAAATTAATACATTTAAAACAAAGATTTATGCAACACAATTTGAAGGGAATAAAAATATAATTTAATTTATAAGGAATTCATAATGGTATTTCTACAAAATGTTCTATATATGTAAAAATTAATTACATTTCTAAATTCTTTATAAAGGACACAATAATTAGTGAGATGGTTGTTTTGTACAAAATTAGAAACATAAAATAAATTCTATTCCCCAGGTCGTAGATTACGAGAAAATAAAAGTGGACAGTTAATGTGAGTAGCTATGATCATCATGAGCGAAAATTAGTGAATACCATACTCATCTCTTAACACATTGACTGCCAGGGTAATTTTCGAAATGTTTACCCAGGGGCCAACCAGTTTTTTTCCCTATATTTGTGTTTTCTTTGGATTAAAGTACATTTTAGATATCTAGATGTATTTTTATTAATTAAGAAGGTCCTTGGAAGGATTTTCCAACCAGGCCAACCAGTTTTTTTTCCCTATATTTGTGTTTTCTTTGGATTAAAGTACATTTTAGATATCTAGATGTATTTTTATTAATTAAGAAGGTCCTTGGAAGGATTTTCCCTTGGCTATCATATATAATAGCCATGGTCCCGTACGAGATTTAGACTTCTATCTACTTGTCCGGGGCTATGGCTATCATATTTGATGTAGCTATTATAATATTAGCCACGGCCACAACGGAAACATCACCGGCTATCAAATATGATAGCCATAGCAGTCAATATATTTATAAGCGGTGTTAGATCACATCTAGCCTCATATGTCGGAAAGTCACGATTCCACGATATCTGTCTTAGAGCAAATTTCATAAATTTGACATTATCAAACTAAACTACCCAAAGAAAAAAAATGTCATCAAGCCAATGAAATGGAAAAGCCTTACTCCCATATAGGTTTATCAAAAACGTATTATTGCTTGCTCCCATATAGGGCAAGTATTGTTTCCGTGGAAATTTTCGATGTCGAGATTTTGATCAATTTTGATTTTACTTTAACAAGTTACATGATCGCGGCGGCCAATTGATGAACACATGCTGTGAGATGACACAGTCGCGAAATTTCTCCTTCACCACTTTGAGCGTTGCGTCGCTTATATAGCATGTAGCGCCGTCTTGTTGTCGAGCTCTGGCCACAGAAAGTCGGTTAACATCGCTCGGCGGCTATGTTTTCTTCACTTCACACCGATCTCTGTCTGGTTGGTGGCTTAAGGTCCAAAAGAGTGTATTCACGCTCAAAGTTTTCCACGGTGTGACGAATTGCCTGCGCATTGAAGCCATGATGACGACCGACCTCAGGACGAAATCACGTTGCGTATTTACAACTGAGATGGCATTTCGATAATATTTTTTAATAATTTCTACACGTTCGGGAAGCATCAAACGATGCATAATGGAATGGCAAACATTATTGAATATTTTAACAGCTGGATATCATTGGTATAGCTGCTGAAACACAACAATTGGAAAAACTATCATTGCTATCTGGTCACCCTTTATTTCCACCCTTTATTTCCTTTATCTCACAAGAGCACAAATTCGAAAAATAAATGGTTCTATGGAAAACTAAACGTAATATGTATATCGTAGTAAATTGCATACCCTTAATACCCGAGTCAAAAATATTGTAACTTGATTTCACAAATCCGGTTATTATGGGCGAAGACAATTCACTCGCAATGACATCTATGATCAGGAAAAGTATCAGTAACAACCCTTGTTATGAAAAATACGTAAGGCAGTTACGTTAAAACAGATATTACTATTAAAGAGAGAGATTAGAAGAAAAATCGTATTATCTCTAAAAAGACCACAAATATATAGGAGTACAGTATGAGAGGCGGCAATCTTCAGCGAACCGCGGTGAGAGACACAAGAAAACATTTAAATTTCCTTCTGAATAAACTCATTTTAAATAAGAGGTCTCTGAGTTTTTTTTGTCTTTTTTTTTTGCTAAATCCTACATGAGTTTTCTAGAATACTCGTCACTTCTCTGCTTGCATGCTTATATTTGTGTCAATGTCTGGGGTTCTTGTCATAGATCTTTCGAGTAGGTCTTCATAATACACAACATTTTAAAAAATTGTCATTGATTCTATAAGTATTGTCATTAATCTTAGTATCATGTCGCAATCGGCATAAAAAAAATGTCAGTTCTTTGTTTCTATTATCTTTCTTGACTACAAGTTCCATCTGCATTTTGCAAAGGTTGGTGTGGAACTAGCATCATTATGAATCCATGTCCATTTTTAACTATAATTTTAAATACGTATTATCTGTAATATTTCTTGTCACTTTTCCAGGAGGCTTCTCCACTGAACACATCGCAACGTAACACCAATAATCCCAGCTCCTTGAACAACTACTACGAAAGTCTACGTAATAATGTAATCACACTACTGGAACACGTTCGTATTCCCCCAAACGGGGTAGCTCCACCACCACCAGTGACGAGCAGCTTATCATCAGCTTCTTCAATGTCTTCGACAGTGAATCATCATCCTTATTCCCATGCGTCATTGATACCACCCGGACCATTGACTACGGCAAGCATTTCACAGGCTCAATCTGCAGCTGGAATTTATGGTCCACCACCGCCACCACTGCCACCTACTGCTGAGAGAATTACCCACCATCACCCGCATCATCATCCGCATCACGAACACTTTGACAGCTACATCTCGAAATTACAGTCGCTGTGTGTTCCACCGGATGTCTATGCGCTGCCCGACGATAATCGTCCTGTATACGACACAGTGAAATCATCTCTTCACCAAGACTACACTGTTCTACCAACACCTATTTAAATATAAACAAATTGTATATGTGTACCTAAGCTGTAAATATTTGAATTCATAGATTGTAATTTAACTTTGTTCTTTTTTAATAAACCACTTAAAAAAGCGAACTGCAAGTCCTTGCACAACGGATTTCTACGAAAACATCATACACAATGAATGTGTGTTGAATATCCGTTAATTTGTAAATACGATCGTTGTTCAGACGATATACCTAGAAATAAGTAATAATTACAGGAATAATTATTAATAATTAATAAGTTAGTAAATATTACATCGTTATTGTACATTAAAAATAAGTTAAAAAAAAAAAAAAAAAAATTCATATTACATAAAGTTTATGTCATTATAATTGCCATAGGTGAGTGTCAATTAAGCAGTTAACTAAATTGACATCAAAGTAAATTTTTGTCTGCATTGACTTGTAAAATTAAACTAAAAGAATAAACATAAACTTTAATTAAAAAAAAAAAAAATTGTATAAAGATAAAAAGAACAGATATTTTTTTTTAAATGTAGTTCCGTTTATTCGAATTTAATGACAAGGCTCCGAATATAGGTAAACTATTAAATATACTAGACTACATAGCTAACACTAATTTTAAGTAAACTAATTAATTAATTATTAAATAAAAGAGTAAAAGATATGTGATTACGAACAAAAAATATTTGTAATAAATCTGTTTGACTTTTGTTTTGTTTAATTCATTTTTGTTAACACATCGTTATGAGTTTATTTTGTTTTTATTAGCTATAAATAAAAATGTAAAATCAAAATTTCTATCAGAGAAGATACCCTTCATGCGACAGCTGAACGAGATATCGAATCCAAAAAGGTGCAATATATAATTTACAAGTAAGCTTAAAATTATTAAATATGTTTTCTATAGATTTGTTTTTTGTTCTTCATTTATCAGCTTTAGTATTATTACTGAGATAATATTATATATTTAATATTAAACATATGAAATTTATAATTACTATTCACAATGAAAAAAAAAATGCAAATCTACTTTAAATACGCAAACCAATGAAATGTGGAAAAAAATGAAAATAAATGTTATGTTAAATATTAAACTTAAAAAATTAGAATGAAGTCTTTTCTTTCGCGGACTGTTTTAATGGAGTGCATTTGGTATTGTGGAAAATACTCCGCAATATATATATATAATATATATATAGATGCCACATTCGTTTTGTCATTCTCAAAATTGTTCGACCCTAACATACTACTTCCTTCAGGTTTTACACATTGTTCACCACTATAGCGCCATGGACAAAATGATTACTCATTATGTTTTTTCTTCGGGTTAATATGGTTTCATTAAAGAAAACACTCCTCACAGGTGCAAAACCATATCAGACTTAGAACAAACCATTTAACAATACTTCTATGAAATATGCAAATGATAGATGGATGGCTCACCCCACCGAATTCAAGAAGTGATCAAAAATAAGAGCGAACCGACGAAATATTTGGTTCATACTTTTTAGAAGCATGAAATTGTTGAGCGACTTGGTTTGTGGTAAAGCAAATAATACAACTGTTACATTTAATTTCCGGTGATTTCTGAATTTCTCGGAAATTATTTTTTTTGCAAGTCAATATCACATTGATAATCCACGAAGATAATTTCCAGGAATTCATAACTAACATCAGCTGAGCTTTAGTATAAGGTAATATGCATTGTGAAAATTCTTCTTAAATTTAACGCATCGGTCGACTTAACATCGCATAATTTGAGATTTAATCACATACGTCAATGTGACGTGCTAGCTAACAAGTGAACAAAAGGGTTTAATTGAAGCATAGCTTATAGTAAGAACAATTGTTAGTTGGCTAGGATGCAACCATTGTACAATAATCAAATGGCATGTTCATTATTTGGTTCTTCGGAGACGAAATTGGGTGCAGACGAACAGATTTTCTCATTAAATAAAGATAGGTAGACAATTTTGCAGTAGACTTCCATGCAAACAAATTCATCAAATACGAGTCGGGCCTCGGGCGGTTAGTACCATTGTTTTAAGTGTATATCTTCAAACGGCGCACCCGCAAACCACTTAAGACATTTTGATAAAATTTGATTGTGGGTGGTTAAGTTTTAAGGGCCGATGTTGATTTTGAATAAAACACAAATTATTTAGGAAATTACTGTCATTTCTTTTTATTATGATAATATCGGTATGGTTCAATTATGTATTGAACAAAATATCGGCCAAATGGCCGCCGCGACCTCGTCGGCACAGCTCCATCCGATGGTCCAAATTTTCGATGACGCTGAGGCATAATTGAGGTTTTATGCCGTTAATGTGCCGAATTATCTCATCCTTTAGCTCTTGAATTGTTGCTGGCTTATCGACGTACACCTTTTCTTTCAAATAACCCCAAAGAAAGAAGTCCAACGGTGTCAAATCACATGATCTTGGCGGCCAATTGACATCGCCACCACGTGAGATAACACGGCCATTGAATTTGTCGCGCAAAAGAGCCATTGTTTCGTTAGCTGTGTAGCAAGTGGCACCATCCTGTTGAAACCACATATCGTCCACATCCATATCTTCCAATTCGGGCCATAAAAAGTTCGTTATCATCTCACGATAGCGAACACCATTCACAGTAACTGCCTGACCGGCCTCATTTTGGAAAAAATACGGCCCGATGATGCCGCCAGCCCATAAACCGCACCAAACAGTCACTCTTTGTGGGTGCATTGGTTTTTCGACAATCACTCTTGGATTATCATTCGCCCAAATGCGGCAATTCTGCTTATTGACGAATCCACTGAGGTGAAAATGTGCCTCATCACTGAAGATGATTTTCTTCGAAAATTGATCATCCACTGTTGCCATTTCTTGCCACCATTGTGACCATTGACGACGCTTGAAATGGTCAAGAGGCTTTAGTTCTTGAGTCAATTGCACCTTGTAAGCGCGTAAATGCAAGTATTTATGCATAATGTTCATCAACGACGAGCGTGAGAGGTGCAATTGTTGGGCACGACGACGAGTTGAGGTGGACGGCTCTTCAGCCACACTATCGCGAACAGCAGCAATATTTTCTGCAGTACGAGCTGTACGAGCATGCACTGGTGTTTTCACATCTCCATAAATTTTTGCACGATTTTTCCGATTGTACGCACATTTGGATGATTAAATTGACCGAAAGAATCACGAAATGCACGATATGCATTTTGATTTGAACGCCCATTTTCATACTAAGCCTGAATAACTTTAACGCGTTGCTCGATTGTGTAACTTTCCATGGTTCAAATTGAGTTAGTCTGAAATTGAGAAATGTCAAATGAAATGCAGAAAAAAACTTGACGTTTAGGTGTGGTTCACATTCAACATCGGCCCTTAAAATTTAACCACCCTTTAGTATTTCGTTTATAAACTGTCAAAATTGGACCAGGTCCGAGTGGAATATTGAGACGGGATATCAAAAATCTTTAAATAATTTTTGTTAGTCGCCTAACTGAAAAACCCCTTAACGGATTTCGATGTAATTTGCCATGTAGGCTAAAACTTATGTATTCGCTATTATTTTCTTTTGAAATTGATCGAAATCGAATGAAATTGGAGTAAGATATGAGGATGGGTTTAAAGTATTTTCGTATCATACGCATAACTCAAGAACCACCTAACGGGATGATTGATGAAATTTGAGTTATGTTGGATACGGGGTAAAATATGGTGGGTGACTTTTCATGGTCGTCCCCATATGACGTGCTTTTTGAGTTTTATTTTGTTCAAGAAACTATCAATACAAATATTTTGGGGTATAACATACATTAGGCTCCAAAAAGCCTTCCCACAAAAATATTTTTTACAATTTTTGCGCAAAATTTCAGATCTTTAGGTCAATCGGTTTAAAACTTACGAGAGTGTGGCAGACATACGGACAGACGGACAGATAGACACCATGTTGAATCTATTAGTGTTCCGCTTATACTATTCTGATACGTAAAACTAAAAAAAAAAAACACTAACATTTAATCTTCGACCGTTGGTTCATCGAAAGCTGGTAGCAGACCTATGCCTATGCTATAGATGCTGTTAGGGCACATGTTCGGAAGACGTCAATGGAATGTCCTCAATTTGATATATGTATGTAAGAAAATGGCATTAACATTTTTGACTTATGATCAAAAAAGTTTTTCAGCCTTTAACGCATTTTACGAAAAATCAGAAAACTGCTAAAGATGAATAATTGAGCTAGTAGCACAACAACCAATTTCTAACCAATTATCATAGATGTATTCTGTGGAAGCGGATTCCAGGACTTGTATCAAGTTCATAATTTATCTATTCACCTTAAAAAAAAGAGAGTACCAAGGATACAAGGGATGCAAAAGGAGGGGGAAATTGTCAAGGACAATACATATGTACATATATGGACAGACCTTTATTAGACGTTTTATCTTTGACAGTATTGTGCAGTATCCAACCAATATTTTAGTAGATTATGATCCGCAGTATCTTGTTCAAGCTAGCAAGAGTTCCCTTCTCACTTTCATCCTTTGCAAATGCGGCAATGTGTATTGTAGTCGATTCTAAGCCTAGCTGCGTGATTCCCAATTGTTATCCATACTCATATCTTGTTGAGGAAGTTGTTTGTGCTGGCCGTGTTATAGGTGGATTGATGTTCCTAGTTATAAACGCAGCAAGTTAATTCACTTTACGAAGTTGACCTTTACTAATGTGAAAATAATTGTCCTTTTAATAGCTCCCCACTTCTATTCGATTGAACTGTGAGGGTTGATCCTGGCTAGTTCGACAGCTTGCTCTTTTCCCTCAATGCCACTAAACCTGCTACCCAGAGCAAAATTACATTAAGCTGATCACCTATGCCCTTTACACCGACTCCTTCCCTGGCCAAGTACTTGGTACAGACCTAAGATTGCGTGAATTAGTATTAAGTTAGATCACTTGTAGCAGTGCGGGACGGTTAGTATTTCCAGTTAATAACTGATATATAAAGCGAATGTCAGTGACATCGTCACGTTTTTTTTATAAAATGTAAGTTAATCAGTTTCAATCGATCTTTATAGGAAGGTAGGTTGTGAATATCAACCCAAGGAAGACCACGTAATGTGAAGCGAATGAACCTGCGGACAATCTCCAGCTGGATAGACAGTGGTGTGATAGGGTGACAACTTGCTGACATACTCGAGAAATGGCCTAACGAATGTCATCTAAAGAAGTTTTGTAATGTATGGGTTCAAATATTCATTAGACCAACTCTTCACAAATCCTAGTGTTAAGTTAGCTCTGTTCATAATATTATCACTGTTAGAACGAAAATTTAATTCTCTATCACAGATAACAGTATATGTGGTCGACCTATGCATAAAATTATGTAATATATAATTGCATCTATTAACTAAAAGGGTAGAATTGGGTCGCAAGTATTGTATTTACTTATATTTGCTATTCGTTGGTATTTTTTTTTTGTTATTCATTGGTTTGAGATTTAAAATTTAAGCCATGTCGAAAAGAGATGCCAACGAACAATTTTTTTTTGTGTTTTTTTCATTGTTTGGGAGGTTAAAAGTAATACTTGTTCTTCATAAAATATCAACCCATGTGCTTGCTTTACCAATGAAATCTACTTTGCCGGCTGTTAATTTCTGCTCTTAATCAGCTTCAACCAATAGCAAGGTGCAAAATCATGAAAGACGTGCACGGATAGCTATGTTTGTAGAGCGTCGGTGGCTGAACCAAGTCTGTTGCAGGTTAGGTCCCTCCCTGTGTACCTAAAAGTATGTTGTCTTTTCTATGCTATTCTTCAACAACTATTTATTTCTATCATTCAAGGAAGACCTGAGTATGCAGTCTTATTTAAAATGTTTGTTCAGGTATGAATTTTAATAGGAATCGTAAGAGCCGTTTTCGAGAGATTTGATCCCATTCTTTAGCTAAGCCAATTTCTAAAAAATTTAAAGTGTCAAAAAAAACCGCCATACCAAAACCAGGCAAGGACGCTACGAGATCAACTTCGTACAGACCAATAAGTTTACCACCAATTATCTCCAAGACATTTGAAAAATTACTTCTTGACCGTATGGAAATAGCCTTAAAGCAAAAAAAAGCCGACCATCAATTCGGCTTTCGTAGATAAGAGTAACAAATAAGATTCTTAACGATATGGACGAGCAAAGATATTGTGTGGCAGTTTACCTAGAAGGTGCTAAAGAATTCTATAGTGCTCAAAGGAATCCTACAAAAACTGAAACTAATGGTACTAGACTATTACTCTTATTAAAAGTCATTTAAATGAAGGATTCTTTTATGTGCAGTACAACGACGGATACGACACAAAGTAGACGCAGGTGTACTTCAAGGCAGTGTTTTGTGACCGATATTATATCTTTTATATACAGCTGACTTACCAAAACAAGACTACTAAACTCTATGACAGCAACATTTGCAGATGACGCGGTGATTCTTTCCTGATACAAACTGGTACCAGCAAGCTACTGAAAATAATGGACTGCTTTAATAAATGTGGAGTCCAATTCAACGAAGATAAAACGGTACAAATAATTTACACCACGAAAAGGAACTTCAGACCTCAAGCCCTCAAGCCCTCAAGCAAATAATACAAAAACGAAACCAAATTAAGATCAAATTTAGGCAACTATATTGGCTCCTGAAAAAAAGTTCAAAACTATCAACGGAAAACAAGCTACTAATCTACAAGACCATAATCAAACCAATGTGGCTATTATTCAAAGACTACAAAACAAAATTATAGATGCTCCCTGGTACACACCTAATGACAGTATACATCTTGGTATATCTTCAATCAACGAAGAAATCAAAAATATAAGCACACAACATATAAGAAACGTACCTAAGAGTATCAGGAAACTGTCACAAGAAGACTAAAATGTAAAATTTTAATTGAAAAAAAAAAGATTTTGCTTCTGAGCATTACCCCACAGACCACAGATATGACGTTTGAAGTAAATCTAGATCGAATTCTTGCCCTTTGTAGTCAAATAAAAAGCAAGATTTTACCATGAGAGATGAGAATCCCCAATCTCATTTCAAGAAAATGTCAAGTAAATAGTCAAACTCAAACAAATAAAATAAAATACATAAATATTTTTAAAAAACTCTTCGACAATGTATTTGTTTTCTTTTACATAATACTAACAACAACAGATAACGTCTTTTACTAATATTGCATTGAAGTTATTGAAAACGAACGACAAGGATCTGAGAAACATCCTTATACAATTGTTTAGAATGCGAAAGAGCAGAATGATTCGTGGCCATCTCAGCTTAATAAGAGCATTATATTGACTTATTGCTAGCCAGTGGTTGTTAACAAAATTTTAATTTTACATGTAAAAGTAAATACAACAACTTGATTGGTAACTCTTCTCGCAGAACATGTATCCAAAGTCGCAGTTGGCTGGAGCTGAAATCCAACTGCGACTTTGGATACATGTTCTGATACTACTCGTATATAGTTATGATAGTTTAAAATTTGGGCACATATGTACATAATTTGCAACAAGTGTTAGAATCGTCGGAAATTAAATTTTGCTAGAGCAAATTAATGATATGTTATGTTCTTTCTTTTTGTTGATTTTCCTATATATTTTAACATCTCAGACCGTGTGTGCTTGCCAACATATATCGCACTCATACTGCATACCTACATACATATGTATGTATGTACTTTGTGTCCAAATCTTGTTGTTAAAATATAATTTTCATAGGATAGTTCGTTTGAGCGTGGAGCATTTTTCTTTTAACTGCCTTGATAAAATTCTTGAAATCTAAATACATATTATGGTTTGAAATTCCCATCAAGGCGAGGGCTGGTTCTTTCAAAATTTTTGAAAATTGTCTGGAAATTTTTAAATTGTCCGATATTTCCTCGAAACTAGCGGAAGTCGTAACACCTTTGGTCGAAGTTGTGCCATCAGGAGACACCACAGATTAGAGTCTAAACTTTGCTAAAAATTGGAGAGGTACTCGCATGTTGCAGAATTCACATGACATTGTCTTAGCTAGCTCAGGTAAGCAGAATACATGCCGCACGTCCTTCAAATGGGCTGACAACCCGACCAAGACTTGTGTTGTGCTGTCGATGGTTCACACCGCCAGAGAAATATAAGTACGTGTGACCTGAATTTTAACTCAGACCAAAGAACCAGAAATTCTCAAAATCATTTTAATATGTTATAATGAAGAATATGCAATAAAACCAAAAACGAATAAATTGTTGTCTTTTATTTTCAAGTATGAACAGGACACATCAAGTGTTTTCTAATGCCCATTACCTCATATTCTCATTTTTGAATAACAACACGGAAATCATTCCTGTAACGACGTCTAAAAATATTCCTAGGGAAAAAACAAATTCCATTCTCCTTTATTTTTGGACAACAAATTTCCAAAAAAACGTATGAATTATATTAAGCAATTTACAACATGTGGACTAAAATAAATGGATTTCTGAATGTGCATACGAGTAATGTCAAAGGTTTTATTTATGTATTTTTTTTTAATTTTTAAGTTTAGAAAAATTCGCGTTATCTCAAACTCTTCTTAAAATTGAACCTACGGGATTTGATGTCATGAAAATCACTATTGTTTGCAAATGGACCTCCTGAGAATTGAAGAGCTGGAGAGGGGTTTAGTTAAACCAGACCAGCTTTGACTTAGCTTAGCTACTTCCACACATGCCGACAAGACTTTTTGTCTCAATTTCCATATTGGCAACCAATTCTCACTCGGTGTGCTCTTTAAAGCCTTCCTGAATTTTCACTTTACATGTAATACAAAGAAATTGAAAAGAAACTCAATCTGTCGCCCCCAAGGAAATCGCAAATTGCTATACACTTGAGAGTCTGTACATTTTTTATGACCAGCAGTCAGACAGAAGTTTCGCATTAAATGCGAGCTGCCAACCTTTCAAGCCCAATCAACATTTCAATTCTTTAACACATTTCCCCAACAAATAAACAAAAAAAGCACATTCATGTTCATACATTTCTGCAAGTTGGCACGAACACTAACGACTCCCGATCTGATGTCCAGCAAAAAGGACACTCGACGAAAATAAATTGTCACATCATTAAGTGGTGACAAAAAAGACACACACCGAAACCCTTCTTATAAAACAAAGTTCTTCGCCATTCACCCAGGGGATGAGAGCGCTCACCCTCTTGCGAAATGTCCAGCATGTTCTTCGCACCATTTTCTGTTCGTTGGACGATATAGAAATAGAACAATGCCACTGCCGCCGAATGAATGCTCTAATTACAACATGCACCAAATGCGAACCATCCCCCAGGGGAACACGCCTAGAAAATGTTCCAACCGACTCCAAGAATGTTCGTTCATCTTGTTAGCTAAGCAAAAATTGCTTCCATTAATAGTGGTCATTAGGTGAAATACTTCACTGCAAATGATCTCCCATTATTTGCTAATAACTCATTGGGCGTGTGACTTATGCGGTGCAATTAGTGAGACTATTTAAGTCAAGCACCCAACCAAAACGACCAACAGAACGTGCCTTCCGAGAAAGTGTTACTTGTCTAGAAATCATATCGACTCTACGAGAATCCCACGTAGTGGAAGCCTTTTCACAGATGCAGGTCGAATATCTGTGGCAGTGACTCCCTTCCCCCTGACAAGAAGTAGGAAAACTTGTCTACTCAAATTTGTTTATTTATCCATGAGTATTGATGGATAAAATGACCTTAATCAATGGAAGAATGAAATTTGGTACAACAGAATGACATTTGGTCCCATGTGACTGGATCTCGTTTACGCAACCATTCATCTGAAAGTCGCATGTGGTCACTATGAGTGTCCCCATCTCTGAAGAATCTCAAACCACAAGGCATTCAACAAATAAAAAGAAATAGCATTGAACATCAGTTTGACAGAGGTGGACATATGGACATGGATGAGGGATGATTCAATTTTTCTTCTCGCGTGTAAGTGTTCAGCAAAATGGGAATAAATAAGATATGAATGGTCAAGTTGATGCGGCTGGGGCATTTGGGAATATTAGAGATTTCAATATTTCATACCAAATGGATTCGTCCTGGGGGTGGTGCATTTGGTGAACCTGACATCGGCATATATGTAAATACTAATGCAAATTTTGACAGTTGATTTATTGGGGAAAAAAGTCACAAAAACCTTTTAATGAAATGACTGACTCTCCCACTCCATTTAAATTTTAACTTTCTAACGACACAAAAGACGAAGATTTTATAGTGCGGACGAAGGACCACAAAAACCAACGCAAAGCTAAGTCCTTGTAAACTCTCTCGTTCTATGCAAAAAGCAATTAGGAGAAAAACTTCCATTAATTTTTTTGTATGTTGACCGGTCAAATGCAAGCCGCCAATTATTCACGGATAATCTAACCCGAAATGGGACGTTAATTACGACACGTCATTAACATGAATGCTGTGCCAGGACATTTTCAACCACTCAGTTTGGACAAAAAAAGAATATTGCAAACAAAAAAAAAAAAAGAAATCATTTTGCTTTGATTAATTGTTCTAGAAAGTTTGTACAATATATGCCTTAATGTAAGTATCCTTCTTGATATGAAATAATTTTTCGTCGTCCTATTGACGGTCATGGTAATATATGTTTTTGACCAAATTAAGACTGCCTACCTAACAAATTGTTGGTTAGAAGATGACAATTGGAATAAAATAAATAGGAAAAGATGTAAGCGGGCAGTTAATATATATTTTTATAAAATTTTCTAGTTACATACCGTAAGCATTGTGTAAATGCTGCTAATTTACATTAACCATACCCACACACATTCGATTGGTATTTCGGGAAGCTTTAACACATCGATGGAACTGCAGATTTTTTAACCATTCTATGACTTTAGAAATACAAACATTTAACTAGAATTCTGCCCATGAGAATATTGTATCGCTTTTGTATGTGGGCCATAGAATTTTCAAGCTCGCCTTCTAATTGATGTATTTTATTTAAAACGTTGAGTTATTTTAGTAAAATAAAACAGTGCCAACACATATTTTTATTAGATGATTGCTATTTTTTTTCAGTAGTTTATAAATTGGATATAGATACATTTGGTCTCTGCTTCGTTCATTCACAATAAATTTTACGAAAATACATCAATCAATTACTCTTTCTACTAAATGTTTTCCTCAGGCTGGACTCCAGATCTGTTGATTTTGGGGTAAATGGGGTAAGATACAGGTCAATTTGTTTAATTCTGAACCACCTTTCCTACGCACATTTTTGCAATTTGGCTTATAATTTCACATACATGGATTTGGTGTAACAATAAACTTACTATATCTAATACAACACAGTCATAGTAAGTTTTATTTCGAAAAATTATTTTTTAACATGGAAGAAATGCATGGGTCCCCATACTATAATACGAGTAATATGAGAACATGATTCGACCTTCTTTTTCTTTTATTAACGTTGAAATATATAAAACGTACGTTCTCCCTCATATTTGCCTCGCTGCTGCGACACTTTTCGGATTAGTTAAGTTTTTGGACTTCAATGTCATTCTACAGGCTGCTCTATTTTGGGTCACACCATCACTGAGGCCGATAATTTGCTGTTGGTGTTGCATTTAAGTGATCCAATTATTTCTTCTTCTACCACTTCTTCGATCTTCGGTTGGAACTTGGGACGGAATCTCCGATAATTCGCGTACTTCTAATTAAATCTCGTTTTAATACCGCCGTTGACATCCGTAACATTTTCGTCTCTGTAGCTGTAATTTTTCCCCTTTTTTTTTGATACATTGTCCAACATTGCAATACATATGTTAAAGTCGGACGTAAACTTTGAGTTTGAGATTAAGTTAGATTTTTCGGTCACAAAAGACAGCCGTCACAATTTCCCTGATCATTTTCGGTTAAGTCCAGGTATTTACATTTTTCGCATTTAGGAACGGATTCGGAAAAACAGTAATGCACACGATTATTGAGCTGACCTGTGAAACGTCCGCCATCTTGGGAAAATGGCGGATCAGGGACTAATTACTAGTTTTTCGAAATTATATCTAAATCTCTTCAATTTATATAAAAACTGATAAAACCAAGCAGAAAAAAAAATAGATTCCCTACAACCTACTTTGTTTTTTTTAGCATTTTTTTCTTGTTTAGGAAAAAAGAGTTTTTTTTAAAAAAAAAAAAAAAAAAACATCGTATTATCAATCGGCGAAGTAACTAATACAAATTCGCTTAGTCCATATGAATATTGTAACTGCCTTCCTTATCAATATGTTAAAAGTCCTGAGTGATCTGACTTGCGCTAAGGCTATCATCTTGAAAAAACCGCAGTTCGGGGAACATCTTCCTTCGGTTTTTCAAAATCAACTCCTTGCTGTTTTGTTTTGTTAACTTTTTTAAATGTTATTTTACCTATATATTACTAATCACAAGGCTCGCTCGAGAACCACTAAAGACAGTTTAATGTAATTTAATTTGAATGTATGTGTGTTTATCGTGGGACGTAGGTCATTTCGTCTAAAAATTGTCAAAATCGGATGAAGTGTGAGTAAGATGTGGGGAGGGTTCTCAAAAATCTTTAAATCGTTGTTAGCAGCCTAGTTCAAGAATTTCGGAACGGATTTATGTGAGGTTTGGCATGTAAGCTTGAAATTGTTCAAAATCGAATGAAATGAGAGTAAAATATGCGAAGGGGTTTAAAACATTTTCGAATAAAATTTCATATACGCGTTAGAACATCCGTAATGGTTTTTATGTTTTTTTGTTCAGCAAACTTTATCCAAATTTTTATATTTTTGAACTCTTTCGAAGTTCAGTTTTAATATGATACACGAGCCTCCCCATAAAAATATTGTTTCCTGATTATTTTGGTCCACCATGGAAAAATAAATTTTTGCCCAAAACGATTTAAAGCGTGTGATAGACACGGACATAGTGTTGAATTCATTTGTGTTCCGTTTATACCATTCTGGTACGGGACACTAAAAAACAGAAAATTAATAATAATTATCATCCACCTAATACAAACGAGTACATACATGATTAAAAATATTTTTTTTTTCCGTGGGTTTTTTGTAATTAGCTTACTTTATAATATACTAAAATTATTGTCTGATACGACTTCTAAGTTTGCCTTTCTCCAGTTTTTTGGCAATAATTCTTTCACATCGTAGAAAAATAAAATAATATAAAACAATGTTGTAATAAAAATGAAGGCCACAAAATAATTTTTTTTTTGTATTTTCTAATCGCCAATGAAATCCGTTATTTATATAGATACAAGTTGGTATCCTTGCAAATGTTACTTATATCTTAATTTTGAATAAAATCGTGTGATTCATATACGAAAAATAGCCCATTTTCAAAAGTTGCCATATAGACAAATTTCTAACATAGTCCAAATAGTATATTTGAACAAAATCGTAAGAGCAGTTTTCGGGAAAATAGATTTTTTTTTTCCAAAATTGGCCTTTTGTAAAGTGCAGCTAGTTTTTGGGACAGAGAGAAAAAATTCACAGAGCTACTTTTTCGAGTTCCTCTACACTAGTAATATCAGAAATGATCAAAATCTCGAATTCTCACAATTTCATGAAACGAATACTTGGATATGGAGTTCAAAGGTAGTCTTAAACACTAGTTATAATTCGCCATATTTTTTAAACCCCATTTGTTCCCTATATACGAAAAACAGCAAGGAAAACTGAACTAGTTATCGCATAGGAAATTATATGCCCTTTCATTCTCCTGTCTTATACATCATTTTTCCAAGATAGGTAAAGTTGGAAAACTGTTCGGATTTTGGAAGATATACTGTTTGTCCTCTGACTATAAATTTTCTGCAATATATGGGTTTCAGGATATGAGACTTGTGCATTTGTATAAGTTGTATCTGTTGAATGCTTCCTACGATACTCGTAATGTCTTAGTGATCGTGTCTCAAATGAGAAATCTATATTTTCGATCTTTCCATTATTTTTCTTTTCAAATATCTCGCTTCGTGAAAAATGGGTTTTACATTCAATTAAAACATTAAAATATTATATAAAGTGCCTAGATATTAGTGGCTTGTGCCGCAAATGCAACTCTATGCAACTTTCAACCTCTTTCACCTATTAGTCTTTGGTCCTATCTTGTTTGCTACAATTTCTACGATTTGAATACCCATTTTTGAAACTTGAATGATCTCTAAAAGCCACTCGCCGAGTGACAACATTATTAGAAGATGTCATCGTAAATCGCGTTAAGTCAATTGTTGTGCACAAGACCCCATTCACCACCCCATATCACATTCCGACATCCCCGGTTCGTCATGCGAAAGAAAAACAGAAGGGGATACTTACACCTAACCTAAAGGGCAGTGATTTTTTTTCTACCCATTTTCTCTACCGCCTTCCCCATAACATTCCGAATGTGAAAAAGAACGTATTTTTTTTATTCATTCCAGAGGTTATCTTACTCGTAAACCCCAAAAAGTACTGCATTCTGTTAGGGATGTTTATTTTCCTAATTTTTTTTTTTCGCCTTACAATAGGATAGGTCGTCCTTGTCGGTGAAACAATTTTTAAGCATATCGAGTGCCTTTGTTCTGTAGCTGTAAGTAGAGAGAATAAAAAAAATGGCTCACCAAAGGGCAAATAAGGATTAACGTGAATTGAAAAAAAAAAAAAAATCTTTTCCACGAAGGAAAATTGTGGGAACAAATCTGAATAAAGTCATTCTAAGCCACTCGACTGTATAACAAAGGGGGGATTAAATAATTCCATGGAATGGAAACTTTTCTTTTTCAAATCAATTTCGTTGAACGCGTCAAACGATTACTTCGCCATACGCGACATTTAAATCACTTTCACACACTGCGCTAAGTGAAAAGTTTAAAGGAGACGACAACACATTTCTAATTCCAATTTCGATGACTTAATGGAAGCGAATCCTTGAAGCATATGAGTTCGTTTAAATTATGCTAAAGAAAGGTGCAAATGCGTTTCTTTCGGATTGTACCATCGAATAAATCCACCTTCCCCACCTCAAGGCACACACATGAGAAAGAAATCAAACATCCTGTTAATTTAGAAAAGTAAACCTCCGTACCCTCCTTAAGGGCATGGGTTGCCAAGTAGACGTATTCCCCCCATCGAAAAAATCCTTTTTCATTTGCGCTCACAGAAATGTTTTAATTTCTTTCAGACTCTTCGGTTCGTGATCCTGGCGCCTAATAAATTTCATTTCATTTCATTTTTATCCCAAAACGAACACTCAAATGAAGGAAAAAAAAAAAAGTTCCCGTAAGCAATGTACACACAGAAAGTGTAATCAATTCCTTTTGTATCAGCGAGGGAGTAATTTTCTTCGAAAAGGGTTAAATTCTCTACGAATAAATTGGGGATTAATAAGAACCTCACGCACAAGGAATGTGCCTGACGAAAATCAATATTAAATCGAGCGGATTTAGAGGGGAGCACGCACATTTCTTATGCCATGTCCCAGCATTTAAGTACAATCTAATGAAAAGATACTAGTACGAATCCTTCTTCAAACTACATATGTATGTATTGATCATGGAACAAGGTTTCGTCTAACTTTTCAAAACAAGCAACTTATTTAGATCAACCGTGCAGAGTGAGTCTTGGTTTCCAGTAAATAAGTTCTTAGGCATGAAATTTGAGTCACGAACTGCATGACTGGCAAGTTCGACATTATAAAAAATATATACTAATAAGTAGGAGTTCTACTAGTAGATTAGGGTAAATTAGAAATGTGGCTACATGTAAATGATCCATTACATTCCCTATGGGAGAATGAGAGCAGAAAAGCGGTTCTTTAGTGAGCTTCTTGTAACCAACATTGGGGAATAGCTTATGAACCTCACGCGATTGTTTGGAATTATTCCTAACAGTTCACTCTATTTTTCTAATTCTGTGTAGAGCATTTCCAAGGAAGTGGATCATACTCTTTTCTACATCCTTGTCGCCAATCAGATATTGTCTGCCCTTCCTTTGGGTTAATGTCCATAACGTTTTATTGGCCTTGAGAATCCTGACGATAATTAACTCATTATATGTTGTCTAATTAGGGCGGTTTAAATGTTTTTTTTTTTTTTTTTTGCAGTTTTTAGGCGGTTCGATAGGTTTTTATGTGACGTACAATACAATGATCTCTTATCTCAAACTTTTCTTGTTTAGTTATATTGATTTTATATTAATCTCTACTATGGTTTAAAGGTGACAACATATGGTTCATGGTCTTACAGAGGCTAATTTCTCAGATTTATCGTGAGTTAATAGCGACTTGTTGCGTCAAATGCTCGTATGCCGCGTCAAATGCTCGTGTGCAAGAACTAGGCTCCATGCGGTTGTTACGTAACGATTAGCTAGTTTGAATTTGCAGCGAATCGTCGAGCTTGAAATGCTGATTTCTTTTGTCTTGGCTGCATTAATCAGGCTTTATTCTTTGTTGGCTTGATTAAGCTAAAATTACATTTTTTGCGAAATCACTTCCAGCTAACAATCTATATACGAGTATATGTAGGTAATTATCGTAATACATCCTCATTTCATTGTATAAGAGCAAATATCACTATGTTTGCATATCCATATCTGCAGGTGGCAACACTAGTGTTGAAGTGTTTGTGCTCTCTAAAATTTGAGTAAATAAAGTACTAGGCTGGGTAGTACGTAGTTGCACTTACATACGAGTATGTATGTGGTGTTCATTTATAAATCACTGAGTTGAAATTTAGGCAAAATTGTTAAAATGAAAATATTTTTGAAAAATGTTTCAAAAGCCAATAAATGTATTGTATTTTGACAGTTTTCCAAAGACTTAGAACGTTATGTCATCGCATATGTCAAAAATTAGTCCGATATTGATTTTCAATAAAATCGTAACATTTGATGTAACAAATTTTCAAAAATTCGATGCTAAATAAAGTAGGTACTGTCAAAAGTAAAATGCTTTAAAAAGCTGAAAAACTTTGTTGATCATATGTCAAAAATTTGAATGTATATGCTTGCATTTCCTTGAATTTTGAATAAAATCGCCTTAGCCATATCTGAGAAATAGCCAATTTTCGCATTTTGATTGCAAATGTACACATTATCTCAGATATGAAGGATACCAGATAAAATAATCAAAAAAGATTTGCATCCGTTTGTACCCGTATAAATATATGCGCCGGCGAGAGTGAAGTGAAAAGGTTTTGCAGCTCCATATTGACAACCCCAATTTTTGGGAAAAAATGTATCATGAGTGAGGAAGCTTATTTCGAGTTATCTGGCATTGTTAATAAAGAAAATATTCGCTATTGAGGCACTGAAAATCCTCAGTTGATACACCAACCACCTTTACACCTTCGTAGAGATACTGTGTGGTGCGCCATCACGGGTGATCGCTATCATGATATGTTAGAAAACTTCTTGGTACCCTAATTCGATTGATTGGGCCTATAATACATGCGTTTCCAATAGAATGGTGCTACATAACACATACATAGCTAACGATTGACATTTTGCGAGAAATTTTTCCGGCAGTCTTATTGTGAAACAGAGGTGATATCGATTGGATCCCTCGATCCCCTGATTTGACCGCTCCCGACTTCTTTCTTTGGAGGTACTTGAAGGAAAAGTCTACGGCAACCAGCCAATGCTAGAGGACAATATTATTAAAGAAATTTTTGAAATAACACCCGAAATGTGCCAAAATATTATGCAAAATATGGTTGAAAGGACCTTAGCCAGAGGCTGCATAATATTGCATACATAATTCTTATAAACCAAATAATCGACCAATAAAAAAAAAACTTCAAAATTGTGTTTCATTTCATAGTTAGGCAAACAAAACCTCGGCCTGGAACATAAAAAACAAAACGTACCTCAAAACACTTTATAATTAACAATAAACATTTTTTAAATTATCAGTGTTCAGTTTGTTTTTCTACCAGAAAACTTGAAAACGGTTAACTGATTTTAACGTAGTTTTCTTCCACCTATCGATTATTTCCCTGGTAGAAGCTATGTGTATTTTGTATGAACCAAGAAATGTAAATAATTATCGATTCGTCTCATTAAATTCCTTATTTTGAGTAAGTTAAAAGATTATGTACGGGTGGGACAATAAGTCCTGAAAAATGAAATAAGGAACACTCTTTATGCACTTCATCCAACGTTTCTCTAATTTTTTGATGCCCTCCAAATAATACCCTCTCGAGCCCCTCAAAATAAGCGTTTGTTTCAGCGATGCCCTCTTCATTCGACCCAAATTTCTTACCTCCGAGCCATTTCTTCATGTTTGGAAACAAGAAATAATCGCAGGGGGCTAAATCTGGGGAATATGCTGGATGAGGGAGGAGTTCGTAGCCTAATTCGTGCAATTTTGCCATTGCTACTGCGGACTTGTGCGCCGGTGCATTGTCATGGTGAAAAATAACTTTTTTCTTCGCCAAATGCGGCCGTTTTTTGCTTCAAATCGGCTTGGAATCGATCCAGCAGCTCTGCTTAATATGCTCCGGTGATCGTTTTACCCTTTTCAAGGTAATCGATGTGAATAACACCGCGCGCATCCCAAAAAACTGTTGCCATAACCTTGTTTGCTGACAAACATTCCTTGGCCTTCTTGGGCTTCGATTCACCAGGAGAAGTCCATTGTTTTGACTGTTCCTTGATTTCTGGTGTGTTGTGGTGAATCCAGGTTTCATCCACGGTTATGAAACGGCGCAAAAACTTAGCTGAATTTTTCTGGAACATCGCCAAACATACCTTTGAAGTTGTCAAACGAATGCGTTTGTTGTCGATTGTGAGCAAACGCGGCACCCATCTTGCGGAAAGCTTTTTCATGTCCAACTATTTATGTAAAATCGAAATCACTGAGCCATGTGATAAGCCTGTGGCCTGTTCAAGCTCGCGCACTTTCAATCGCCGATCGTCCATTATCAAACCATGGATTTTGTCGACCATTTCTGGTGTGGTGACCTCAATTGGGCGACCAGAACGTTCGGCTTCACTTGTGCTTAAAAGACCGCACCGAAATTGAGTAAACCAGTGGTCCCCATAGTATTTGTCAAGCTTTTGTTTGGTTTGCGTGATAGTTTTTTCTCTCAAAAAATAGTGTTTAATGAGCACCCGAAATTCACTTTTTTTCCATTTTAACGAAAATGCTAGTAGGCGTCTATATAAAATTGCTGCCACAACGAAACTATTCGACAGATCTGTCTGAAAATTTGGGTGCGTTCTTTTGAAAGATGATTCTTGACAAAAAAAAAATTAAATTTAAGGTGACGACACAATTTGTGTTAATTTTCAGGGACTTGTTGACCCACCCTCGTAATATTGTAAAAATTTCAGCAATTAAGAATTTCTATATAGCTAGATACATACTCGTATGTATGTGAATATTTCGGAACAATAGAAAACTTAGAATAAAATTTGTTTTGCTTTGAGACTTTATTAATTTGAATGGAACTTATTTCATCATTTATATTATTAATTAGAAAGATCTTAAACTATGTAAATATAAATGATCATAAGGCATTATGCAAACTGTGCAAAGAGGAATGTAAAAAGTTGTTCGCCACTTTGCTCATGGATTTGTGTATGTGTTAGGCCTATGTATACCCCGTAAAGTAATTTTTATTTATTTTTTTTAAATTCTATTTTCATAAAGTACTTATTTTACGATAACATGCCTGAAGGATTCTTGACATGGCGTAACCTGTCGGATCTGATAGTAGGTATCTATTTCATAATTCGGAGTTTTTACGAAATATAGCTGTATAGCATCTAAAGGGATAAGGTATACTGGCTTTTAAACATATCTTTTACATCTTTGCTCAAAATCTGTGATATTTGTCTTTTATCAACTTCCGATTAGATTGTGAAGGTTGTATCTACCGACGTAATTTTGTCTGTACTTTAAAAGGTTTGTCTAGAGTTTTTATTTCCTATGCTGTCTTAAAATGAGAACATTCGTAGTTTTATAAAATCACGTAAATACATGTGTATACAAAGAAGATTAAGATCTGAACATAGAAAATGTTCCTGATGAAGACATCCATGTGTACAGATATCTATGTGTATCTACAAATATAAGTTAACGCCAAATAGATCACATGGCAGCACAGCAAACAGGAAGATCAAATAGCGAGCAACATCTGCATGATTCCGCATATGCAAATACTAACGTGATGGAATGCAGGTGGTGTCGGCGGGTCCAGACGCAGTGTCGGCAAGTTGGGTGACGAGTGCAACTGGCGAATCGTGGGAACAGGCAGAAATGGGGGATATAATAGTTTAGGTAGGTTTAAGCAATAAAATTGTAATTCAGTTCTTAAGTAGCCGTCAAGGCATTCTGTTCAAATGTATACACATTTTTTTTTTTTAATAAATAAAGTTAAATAAGTTTAATTTCCGTTTATCTTTTTCTTTTAATAAAATATTATACTTACAAATAAACCCATCACCTCAGCAAACCTCCCTTCGAATAACCTTAAAATTTTCAACCAAACTCTTATGTGGTAGAGGTTAAAAGCCATTTTGATACACAACCTAGGAGTGTTTCCGTCGACATACATTATCATGTGTTTTTCACATGTATATCCTCTTTTTTTATTCCTTCGTTTCCGCTTCGCAGTTATTTAATTTACAACCCTTTTTTTCCACGTTTCATGTTGCCTACTTATGTGGCAAACAGCATTTTACGCGATGAAAATTTCATGGCAATTCGTCGCACACACCCTAACACCAAGTATCCAATGATGTTGACTTTCTGACTTTTAAAGGTAACACTGCTTTACGGAAGTTACTAAACGCAGCGGGCGAAAAAAGGAACTTGAACTTCATGCTTAAATGAATACGTAGTAGCTTCAAAGTTAACACGACATAATTTATGGGAGCATTAGTAATTAAATTCGGTGAAAGAACAAGGATGACAGGATGAAGATACGGATTTACAGGAAACCCACGAAAAAACTGCAGGGTAATTGTATAAAATTAAATTATTATTTCATAAATGAGTACTTGCATTAAACGGAAGATAAAAGAAAGACACCCTCTCTGAAACCCCTGCGTTTTGTTCGAAAATAAAAATTAATAATAATGTCAATTTCAAAATAACTGCCTTCATTTTGTGAGATTGGGCAAATATTTACTTATTTAACTCACCCAGGGTTTTTCGAACTTTGCTTTTTTTTAGTCTCGAAAAAGAGTTTTTCAAAGTATAGCTTTCGTTTGGTTCTAGCTGAAATCTAAGTATTTTTCCAAAATGTAATCAAACTATTGCAGTATGAGATATCCTGCTTTCTTTTAGTGTTCCGTACCGAAATGGTTTAAAACAGAGCACTAATGGATTTAACATGGTGTCTGTCTGTCAGTATGTTACACACCTGTTACTTTTGAACCGTTAGACTTAGAAAATCATTAGGAAGATGAATTAAAAACAATTTTTTTATTTAGAGGACATGCAACGTTATGTATATAATTTTTTTTTTTTTTATTGTTTAGCATAAATTCTGTGGTAGTTCATAAATAACTCGTCAAATCTCGTCCTTTAGCTCTGGAATCGTTTGGGAATCATTGGCATACAACTTCTGCTCTACATGACCCCAAAGAAAAAATCCAACGGTGTGATATGGTGGAGAATTTTGGTCGCCAAAACGGGAGATGACACGACCGGGAAACTTGTGTGCAATAACTGCATAGTTTATCGCGCTGTGGAACAGATGGCACCGTCTTATTGAAACCACATGTCTTCCACATCAATATCGTCAAATTGGTGCCAACAATAATTTATGATCATGTCCCAATAACGTTCACCATTTACTATTGCAGCAGCACCACGAAAATTTCCGAAGAATTATGGCCCAATCACGAAGCCGGCCCAAAACTCGCACCAAAAAGAGACATTTTGTGGATGCTTTAGTCGTTCTTTAGCCTGTGAATTTTAACGACCCCAAATGCGTGAAATTTGTTTGTTTACTTAGCCATTCAGTTGCCATAAGTCTCATCGCTGAAGATGATTTTGTTCGAAAAATAGCCATCAAGGTGATTTTTTAGCACCCAATTACCGAAGTCACGACGCTGTTAATGGTCTGCCGGTTTCAATTCCCAATTACAAATGTCAACGTATTTACAGATGTCAAACATTTGACAGAACCACAGTAGTGCCAGATAGACATGGAACAAAAAGTGCTAACTTTGATCTGACTCTAACAAATGCTATCATACATATAACCATTTTTTCTGTATAAAGGTAGAAGCCTAATTACAATAGCTTGAGCCCCAACTCGAAGAAGATTTTAAACTTGTGTCTTAGAGGTATGGAGAGAATCTTTCATGGTGAGGGAGCTTTATCGAGAATGATGTGAAACATTTAGTATCTTTTCAGGTGAATTAGATGCAGAGAAGAATTTATCTAAAGACGTGCGAGTCGAGGGATACCAACATCGATAGACTCACAGGAACATATAAATATACCAACTCTGTGTATGTATGTATATATATGAATGAAACAAAAACGGGGTCCATCTTATTCTAAAAGATTTTACTACTTTTATCCTTTTTCAGTCATGTGAAGCCGTCCGACGCATTTCCTGATGCTATAATTGGTTTACTACTCAGATGAAGAAATGATAGGAAAAATGAGAAGAATAACCCCCGTCTATCATCGACAGTACAAAGCTCGTTCGCACCCGTTCCACTCATTGCGCACAAGTCTAGCACGATTATAAAATTAATACCAAAAGTAATGAAAAAGGATACCCCCTGCAATTGGCTTCCTCTTTGTTGCCAACATAATTTTCACCCTACAAGCATTAAGCGTCCTCGAAATGGTCAGTTTTTTGTTACAATATTCTTCATAAACAAATCTGCATGAGCACACACCTAAATACATATGCATACATCTGACTCCAAAGGACAATTTATTTGTTCATACAGTTATACGAGTAAGAGAATCCTTATAAATTTCAATTAAATGCTTTTTAAAAGTAATCCATTAGGGAAGACAAATGATATTTTGATCTCTTTATGGTTAGTGGACTTTCTAGTTTTGCGGACATGAATACATATTTTATTTTATTTTTTGTGCTTGAATATGTACGGATATACCTGCTGTCTCGGAATATTGTCCTTTTTTACGATTTGTGAAATATTAAAAGACATCATGGAAAGTTATAGCATTGGGACAAAAGGCAGATCCGTCGAAAAGTCATGTGGGATTTGGTATGTCTCGTTAAGCATTAATATGGTACAGTGGTAATACGTTAGTGTGTCCTTTTCGGTTTCCGTTTGTATTTCATTGATGCTGGTGGTTAAAGGGATGTTTTAATATAATAATTTTTTAGTGGACCTCTTTTTTATGATTTGAGGATGAGATATCAACAAATGTGACAGTGAACAAAATTGTGTTACATTATATTTCGATACATACATATAAGCACGTATACAACTTAAGTATTTTCAGTTTTCGCATCTAAAAACAGACCATAGCTAATAATAAGTAATGGTATTTTTACTTATAGTATATACTTAAATTTATACATAAAAATAAATCAAAATGATTTATGCTAATAGAGTTAAAAAAAAGATCTTGCCAAGGGCGTATACCAAACTTCTAGAACTCGCGTATGCAGATGACATAGAAATAATTGGAGAGCGTAGTGGTGCTTCCGTGCGTATTGAGGCGGAAGCAGCGTAAGTGTTTTTAATGGGTAACTTGAGAAAACAAAATATTTGCTGTTAACAAAAAAATATACACCTACTACTTGGACAGAATGTCAGTAAAGACACTTATGATACAAACTAGAAGAAGATATGGACGCTATCTACCTACCTATGCTCTGTTGTAGATTAAAAAAAAGATACAAGCCAAAAATCACTTTTGCTAACTGCTGTGTCTTTAAGTTAATGAGGCAATTGAGGAGCAGAGCTCTATCACGGAGGAATAAGGTGATAAGACATTCATTATTCTAGTCGCAGAAGCATGGACGTTATCAAATGCGGTTGAAAGTATTCTTGGTTTAAGAAAGGAATCTTTTAATTCCGTTTGTATCGACGGGGTATTGAGGATAATTCTACGGGTTGT
The DNA here is from genome assembly GCA_963082735.1 of Pocota personata. Taxonomy (NCBI): domain Eukaryota; kingdom Metazoa; phylum Arthropoda; class Insecta; order Diptera; family Syrphidae; genus Pocota; species Pocota personata. The sequence goes on along the minus strand of OY720430.1, from coordinate 42,851,145 downwards.
GCAAGGACATCAACCTAGTCAAAGGGGTTCAAATTTAAAACATAAGATGACTATCACATGTCGAAAGATTAGACTTCAACATTTCGGCCCGTTGAGGCACGTCGCGGTAATTTAAGACCTCACCTAAGGACCTCAAACAGCTTGGTGTGCAAATCTAAAGAATACAGTGTACATCTAAATAATGTAAAGCTGTCACGAACCGTATGAAATTTTGAAAGAAATTATTGATGATGATGAAATATGGGCTCATATTTTCAACCTAAAGGTTCGCCCAGAAGGGAACATTAATAAAACATATGTATATGTCGACAGTGTTATTTACAACAGACTCATGTGTTTATATTTGAATTCCTTTAAGTCATAGGGGAAAGGAGCTAGGGTTCTTTTATCCTTTGTAAATCTTTTAACCAGATACAGACTTATAAATAAAAAAAAATATACATCTTGCTTTCAACTGTTCATTCAAAAGCCGTTATCTGAAAAGTTACACAGGCAGCAAATCAGCAATTAATTCCTTGAAATCGTCTTTTCTAAATTCAAAAACAGCTCTAGATTGCCGATCGTCTCTTACAGAGATGGCGGAACAGTTACATTGGGTGCCGGGGCACAGGGAGATTCCAGGTAAGGCCTACGAAGTTGCAATATCCATTTTATGAGACAAAACTTCACTGAGTGAACCGATCGCTACATGGAAACTGAAATTAAGGCTATTAGAAGACAAATTTTAGGTGGACAAGTGGTACAATGTGTTTCGCGACAAAACGAGTAAGAGGAGGAAACAATTTTTCACCCCCTATGCATCTGTCAGCTCTCTCCCAAAGAAGGAAACTTCATTTAGGAGTTTTCGGCTTCAACTACCTTGACGACTATGATTCATCAGAGGCTCCAAATGGTTCAATGAGTAGGCAAGTGACCGTGTGGAATCACAATGAAACTATTTTTGGTCTAAATGCGTTGGCTTTCAGCTGGTAGCCACTTCTACCTAACCTAACCTATGCAGTTTCAAATCCCCTAAGCTCTGCACAATGTTTTACCTGCAATTACGAGGAAAGGAGTTAAGTCTCATTGCTTGTTGAAAGGAAGGATATATGAGTTGCGTTCCAGATTTCAATGTCATTTTGCCGGAGGATGAATCAAGGAGCCCAGGCATTACGTGTTATGACCAAAAGTATAAATAAATGTAAATAAATAAATATTTTGCTAACACGTGCTGTGCGGTTTAGACCTACAGTTTTATACCGTTTTCGAAGGACAATTTCTTTCGATTGAGAAAAGTTTCCCATGACAAATTTGCTCTCGGATGTTTGTCAGGCGTTCACAAAGTGGGACTGTGAGAAGTTTTTTTGTTTATACATTTTCGGTTAAGTTTATAAATTCTGGACGGCACTAACTATCGCACTATAATTAATAATTTTTGAATGTGAATAAAACATTCTAAAATTTTAAAATGACAAAGGCGTCACTGAATTTCTGCGCTATGGTCAAATGATAATCAACTTTTTTTGGCATAAGATTGAAGGCATTGATGTGAGAGACATGTGGTTCCAACAGGATGGGGCTACAACACAGACAAATTTCGCTCTACTGTGCGAACAGTTCCCCGGCCGTTTAATTTCGATATAAGGCCACCAAGAACGTTCGACCTAACCCATCGGATTTCATTTTGTGAGACTGTGTTAAAGATCCTGCCTATGCAGACAATCTCCAAACTTTGGAGAAGTTATGGCTGCAAAGACGCCGAAAATGTGTCGAAAAGTCATCGAAAATTACCTCACAAGAACCGAAGTTTGCAAAAACTCCCATGGTGGTCATTTAAGCGATGTTGTATCCCATACATAATGGCATACGAGTAGTCCAAAATTTAAAACAGTAAACAAATGTCATAAAATGAATAACCCGTAATTAGATCCATTCCCTGCCCTCTTTTGGGACGGCATAAGTTCTTTTTTTTTTGATTGTGTATAAGATTCCACGTGTTTTTTTTCGTCCTCACTGCAAAAGCAGTGTTCTAAAGTTGTGCTACGATTCTGAACTTTTTCAACTTAATCGGAATGTGTTCAATTGTCTTGTGTTTGAATATAACGGAAACGGAAAGGAAATAGTATTCCTCTTTCTAGTGACATCTGCTGGAATAAAAGAGTTTTATATTTGCCGAAAAGTTCCGCTTCCTGCGTCTGTTTCAAAGAAGCTTTCCTTCGAAAAGCTATGGTAGTTGTTGTACTTACTGTCATGGAATCATTCCACTATTGCGTGGTAGGTGAGTGAATGGATTTAAAAGATATACGTTGATTGAAAAAATAAAAAAAATGTATTTTTCAGCGAACAGTTGAATCGAATTGTTATTTAGTGATTTTGATTTGGTCCACTACATGAAAAGTATCTTAGTAGAGATTTATTTATAGCGACATATATACATATGAGAAACCAAATAAGAGGTGCACTATTCTACATTGTTGGCAAATGTCGACATTTGTCAAATGAATTGTTAGTTGTGGATATGGTTAAAAAATCAACTACATAGTCGGTCTTACACTAAAATATTCTGTCAATGTATCATCCCCTTAAAATATTTTACTATCAAGACATCTCTTATTTAAAACATCATTAAACAAATGTTTTCAGGTATGCACATGTGCACATACGTACATATGACTAAATGGTTGTATAATGCTTACTGTCGGTATATAGTTTGAGTTAGGGATATTTTCTTTATATTAGATATATTTTGAGAAATCGGCAATGGGGTGATAAATCTCACTTAAGTTTCCTTCGATTTTGATTTGTGAATCAGATGTTATGTCTCGTGGTACGGTAGTTAATTTTTATTCTGGGTGTTCTGCTCAGTTTTGTAGCATCTCGTCGAATTAAAGATGAGGTTCTAAGTTTCCTTTCCTATTATGGTCACAGCGGATGCTCCAGGATTCGGTTTTAAAAACATTAAGATAAATAGATAGCGTTAAATGACGAACGGCTGCCTGTCCTACGTGATGTAGGTATCATCAACAAAATAAAGCAACAAATGCACGGAACTGCTCCTTTTAACCAGAAGCGGAATATAGAAGAAGTCCACATTCGATGGAAAGATCAAGGGACTTAAGAGAACCAGAAACTTTATGTTCAAAATTGGATGCAACCACCCCACGACCGAAAATCTGGGGGAGCTGCTAGCGACCATCAATTCTGAACAAGGTAGTCGCGTCAACGATGCTCGGAAGTGATCTTTGTTTATATATTGTAGCATAATAACTACGCCCTCAAACAGGCAACACATTCCGAAGTGTCTTTTCATTCGAGGTTCGTGTCCACAGTAAGAGACGGATAAGACGTCGCAGAATTAAGAGAGAATTATAACCGCAAGAGAATTATAACCACAAGAGATTATTGGCTGCAGCTGTTATCTTGGAATAATTACATCAGAATTTTCTTGTTCCAGTGGTCGAATCAGAATGCGACTATATAAGGACAGATGGCTATCGAGGCAAGGCAGTTGGGTTTTGAACCGCAGGAAGAGATTGGAAAAGTGATAACAGCCGAAGTTGTAATTTTGAGATAAATTGAAAGTTGAGAGTTAACAAGAAGAAGTAATTAGTTTGGATTTGTGAATTAAGTAATTGAAAGGAGATAAAGTGATTTGAGAAGAAAGAGACCTTGTAAGGAAGGAATTTGCGAAGAATAGTATAGTGTGAACTTGAATTGTTCTATAGACTAGAAAATAAAGAAATAATCTCACATAATAACGTTTTATCTACTCGAGCCGTAGCTCGCATATTACAATATACTTGCAAAAAGTACTGGGTTACTTAACGGGCTCGCGACAAGCAGTCTACCATTTCCTTTCATCGTCTAAAGAAGGAAATCCATTCATGTTAAACCCTTTACGTTTTGTTAATTTTTTGTACTCCGCAATGCAGAACCGCCAACTTTGTAGGGAGGTCTAAAGGTATTAGCATGATTTAGCCTAGATTTGTGTAAAACGTGTAAAATACCTTCTCACTATGGTGGTTCATTACATCTTCAAATGTCTATAACCTACATGGAGAAATTGGACCTAAGTAAGTTTCCTATTGTGGTTATATTCGATATGGGATTCAACTTAGTACTCCCTAAACCAATTTATTAAAAGCTGTTTACCCAAAAGTTGATTTTCACCGAAATTACTTTGAAAAACTCTTCGCTTTCCTTCAAATTAAATCAAAATACCCCGTTCATCAACTCACTACTTTTACGTGTGATAGCATCCAGTCCAGTGTAACCCATAAATCACAAAAAAAAAGAAAAAAAAAAGAAAATCACTTACTTCATGGACCAAATGGGAAAAACCTTTTCTCTTAATCTGTGTCATGCGATACATTGTAGTCACACGGTATTCGAGTGTATTCGTCCTTGCAACCCCTTCATGAGCAGGTACAGCATGCGGGACCTTTTATTACCGTCGTTGTGTCTGTCATTAAATCACATCGAAATGAAATGAACTTTAAGACCTCTGTATCGCTGTTTGCATGTTCTCTCCGTAAGATGGCATTGCCGGCCATTAACAATACAGCACCAGCATTGAGACACACCGCAAGGAGAGGACGAAATGAAAACTTATTGCTACGTTGTACTGTTGCTTTTTTACGGCTGCTGTCACAAAATTGCTGACATTTAAGTCGCTATAAATTTTTCGCTATTAAAGATACTGTTCCTGTAGTGGAACCGACCGGACGGAAGAAGTCAAGTCAACGTCGTGCGACAGCAGGACAAAAACAAAAGCAGTAGCAACCAACACGATGTGCATATACTCGGTGTTGTGTGACAGAGAATATGAAGTATAAATTGCTTACGTTTGAGTGGTGTAGTATATTGTAGTATTGTATATCTTTCTTTTTGGTTTAATGGACTTAAAGTGGTGTTCCTGTCACAATAAAATATACTACGTGTGCAACAGACGATGGAGAATAAAACGTGCAACATTTGGAGGACGTACAAATCGATAAAAGAGACGCACGCAAGGTCCTTGAGTTTTCTGGAAATTAAGAGATAAAATAAACGACAATTGTTAATTTAAGGAGCACAACCGTAAAGACTGAGATTCAGTATCGTCAAGAGAAGGATATCAGACTTTATACTTGATGTCATCATAGGTAACAAATTAAAGTTGATATTAATGGTAGTGGCGACATGTTACTACACATGTTGAATCAAATATGAGGATTGAATGTATTTTAATTATGTTTACGAGAAGTAGATCTTACACAAAAGGCGACTGAATAGAGCTCTTCGACAAGATTTACAAATAATAATTTGTCGTTAAGATTTCCTTGGAGATTTGAATACCAAATCGTGTGTGAAGAAATTATGATGAGATCACCAGAAAACTTAGCCTAAAAAACTACAGAAACAGAGTCAACCTTATTGATTTTGTTTCTGGACAAAACATGGTAGCAAAGTTATGTCGTTGCTAACGTGCTGGTTTATATTTGACTACCTACTTGAAACATCTGACTTAAAACATATAACCAAGGGTAAGAGTTGAAAAAATGTGAGGCTTATAGAGCTCTGCTGCAAAAAATGGTCTACATATAACGGAAAATTAGTTGCACAGTACACAGGAGGAGGAATACAGAAAAAGGAGCACAAACTACTCGCATATGAGACCGAAAAAGTTGGCAAGAATTTGTAGCACAAAAGAAGTATGGAAATTCTTCATATGGGCGAAAAAGGGGATGCAAGGTTTCATTTAAACGGAGCCTGATAAGAAAAAGTAGGAAACCTTATAGTACCATAGTAGAGGCACAAGTAGTATAGAAATTCTGAAGAGACTAGTTCCGTGAAAGATAACGAAAATCAAAATTAGGCTCTCAAGAAGTCAGATCATCAGAGTTTGGGTTTTCAGCCACCTGATCGGCTCTAAGTCCATCCAGCTATCGACAGCAGATCACTTGGACTTCAGAATGCATCAATCCACCCGCCATTGATCCAATTCACGGCCAAGGAGATCATGTCACCTTTATCATTCACAGTGGTATAAAACTATTAAACATCACTTCCTAAATCCTATCTGATGTACGAGTAGCTAATACATGTGTCTGCGGCTAAAACCTATTTTCGAAGAACCGATTCTTCCATATCAGTGCTTTTTTGGGCTTAGGAAATTGACAATCTACCAAATCCACACGACAGTAACAAACTAGTTTCAATTTCAAATTGGCGTAGGAGAGATTGAATAGGAACTGCGATGTATTTCGCCATATCTAGGTTGATATTCCTGCTAAATTCAAGGTCAGAAAATACACCTCTGAGAAATTCAATATCACTGAAAGTTTCAGACAAGGCTAAGACTTTGTCTAAGCAGCGTAAAAGTTGTTAATTAACCCCTCGAGAATAAGTTTATTTGTTTTCCTTTGCTACTCAAGTTTCGGAAGAATAATAGAGAAAACGATAGCTATTTCCCTCATTTAAGGATATTGACAGTATCAATAATTTTAAAGTGTCTATATTGTCTATTAAAGTATCACTGACGACATCTTCTTTTGAGTATGAAGCTACGATACGCATCAGACTTTCCGATTTGTTGTCATAAGTTTCTAGGTAATTTTGCTGCGCGATGTTACAGTATATACGTAGTATAGTCACAGATTGTATCAATGTCTTCGAGATGGTTTGCAGTTCGTTGTAGTCCGCAATACAGATCACGTTAATTGACGGCGGTAATCGTTGCTTAGTGCATTAGGTCTTTTCTTTCTTTTTATCCGGTTTATTTTCCATTACTTGGAAGGAATCGTGGTTGCGGAGAATCCTTTATAACATTCTCCTTGGCTTTAAGTTTTCCTCGCTCTTTTTGAGTTCTTCACAGAAAAGGGTGTGCTGCATTTGCATCTTAGTAAAGCGTGGTTAGATGTTTTCTTTCCTGAGGCTTTAAGTATTCCAGTGTCGTCTGTCTTCTAATTCAGCAAATGGTTGTAGCTTTTCCCAAAAGAGTTACATAAGCGCAATAATTAACTATCGCAGCAATTCGAAGAGCCGACATCTGTAAGGGAAGATTTTCCAGTATCCCTCTTTTGCCACCTGTTGTAATAATATCGTTTGGTTAGTTCATTGCTATAAAATTCGATAAAGTTTTAATAATGCCGCTTCAATGTGTCGCATGGTGCGTTTCATCATTAATTGTATGCAATATCCCCTAGGGTATATTAATTCTGATGTATAATTTGTAAACGATAGACACTCAAATTTATATAAAGGCTGACCAGATAGCAATGATAGTTTTTCCAATTGTTATATTTCAGTAGCTGTCAAAGTTACCATCCAGCTGTCAGAATATTCAGTAAGGTTTGCCTTACGTGTGAAAATTATAAAAAAATATTATCGAAATTCCGGCTCAGTTGTAAATAAGCAGGCAACGCACCGTGGAAAAGTTTGAGATAGAGATCGGTGCGAAGTGAAGAAAACATAGCCGCCGGAACGGTCAGTATCGAAAAAGACATAGAAATGCCGATTCGGCGCCGATCAGCTGAATTGAATCGCCAGAGAGTCAACCAGGCTTATTTTGCGATTGGATTTGGGCCTACATCCGTATAAGATTATGCTGACGCAAGAATTGAAGCCGGACGACCATAGACAATGCCGTGAGTTCGCTAATTGGGCGCTGGAAATGTTGGCCGGAGATCCGGATTTTGGAATATCCTCTTCTCGGAAGAGGCCGATTTTTGGCTCAGCAGCTATGTCAACAAGCAAAATTGCCATTATTGGAGCGACCACAATCCACAAGTATTCGACCAAGCATCAATGCGTCCACAAAGATTGACTGTTTGGTGCGGTTTATGGCACTGCGGCATCATCGGACCTTATTTATTTCGCAATGAGGAAGGAGACACCGTTACTGTCAATGGTCCTCGGTATAGAGCGATCATAACCGAATTTTTGTGGCCTGAGCTCGACAACATCGATATATCCGAGCTGTGGTTCCAACAAGACGGCGCTACATGCCATACAAGCGACGCAACGCTCGAAGTGGTGAAGGAGAAATTTGACGACTGGGTCATCTCACGGCGAGCGTTCATCAATTGGCCCCAGCGATCTTGCGACTTGACACCCTTGGATTATTTTCTCTGAAGCTACGTCAAGTATCTACGCTAACAAGCCAACCACTTTGGATGAGTTCGAGGCCAACATTCGAGACGCTATTGCCGGAATAACGCCGAACATATTGGACCGAGTCATTAAAAATTGGATCGACCGCTTGAAGCACTGGCAGCGAAGTCGAGGCGACTATTTAAATGATGTGCTATCCCATACATAAGGTATAGCCAGAATCAATTTGATACCTCACATCGTTGTTGTTTTATTTGAATTTTTTTCCTATCGGTTTTATCTGGTCCCTATATTAGGCCCTCTTTATTAGGGATAGTTGGATGGTGAGGGGTATGGTATCATACGATCCGTTCCAGGCGGACTATACTCGTAATGTTTTCAATTGTAAAAAAAAATCTTACAATAATGTTTCTTGTCAGATCACTTTTTCCAGGTAATACATATCACAATCTCAAAACAATGAAATTCGCCTATATTTACCGACGTACCACAAGTAAGTATTTGATTGCAAATTATGTGTAAATTATGCTGAATGACATATAGTACTTCATCAATCATGTGCACGTTGACCGTATTATAGGAAAATGTTATTGAACAAATGACAAACGTTCTGGATATTTTGTTAAGAATTTAGCGCTGCGTATATGATAGATGAACTTACCACGGTGATTTAATATTAAAAAAACATACTCGTACGTGCATATTCAGCTGACAGACTCAGCTCACATTTAAACAAAACAAGAGGACCAAAATAAGTAAAGTGTTTCCCGAAGAGTGCACATTGAAATTCTATTGTCTGAAGTGACCGACCTGCTTATAAGTAGTTATTGTGCGAGTATATGAGAGAGCGGAATTGGAGTGGAAAAAATTGCATATTGAGGGCATTGAATTATATCGAGTGAGGTGCTCGAATAAAGATCGTTAGTGCGGATTGGATACATAGGTATGAATAAAAAGCTCCCCTAATGCCAACACAGATGTACATTTACCCCCTTAAGAATTGGAAACGATGACTATGACGACGATGACTGTGAAGTTGACGAATACTACGTCGATGATGATGATGTTCAGATGATGATGCAAACGCTATTAACTTAGTTCGCTATCGCCATCAAGAGGCACGAATTTTTGCCGCTTTGGTGCTCCTTTATCCGCCATGAGACTTTTGCACACATCACCTACACATTCACATTCACATTCACATCCGCACATAAAAGTTCCACTTCCAATTCCACTGAACCGGGCCAAAACTGTATGGTGGCCTCCGGAACAAACTTGATCTCGAATGGTTTCGCATTGAATTTTTATGAGTTGATTGGTAGCAGAGATTTATTTTTCACCCTCAGGTGGATAGGTGTGGTTGCTCTGGAAGAGGTAACTGGTGTATGCAAGGAAATTGGGTTACATCAACTCTCTGCGAGTTTAGTACATGATATACACTTTACGTACGTAGATGCCTTCACACAAGCAAAGAAAGAACAGCAAAAAAAAAAAAAAAATGCTGAGCAGTAGCAACAATTCAAGAGATGAGGAAAGAATGATCTATGGCTTCGGTGAAAAGAAGAGAAGTGTAATTAATTTTGATTCCCGCCTTCTGCTCCCGATTTTGCCAACATATCTGTCGTTTGTCGGAATGAAGCGTGACCATGCCAAATATTCTACCAGACGTGAATGGGTAATGGATACATGTGCGTACAACCTTTTAAGTGTATTTCAGGACGTGGGAGTCCTTTAGCAGATGAGGGAATCCTCTTTCTCCTTTTATTCCGAGAATAATAAAAAGTATGCTCTGCGATGGTGTTCGTATGTACAAAATCAGAATCATTGTTATAAGCATATGCCGTCTGGCACTCACAATAAGGGATGAGGAAGTTCGCTTTGTTGGCACCTTATTATACTCGTTTTTAATGAACACCTTTATAGAGTGAAAGTTGCTGATCAACTGGAAGTATATCTTGCCTGTTTTCGATGAATAAAATGCTTTTATGACAGATATTTAAGATGCGACATTTTAGTGCGCAATTTTATCGTCTATCGTTATCCAACTAATCTAGGATAATCTGCTTTTCGAAATGATGGAAATTTGTTTGACGGGAAATGTTTAAGCCGATGGTAACAAAAGTTGTATAAAAGGAAATGGGCAGGAGTTACATGATAATTTGTCAAAACAAGGTTTTCAGGAATGCTCACATGAAGTTTCATTTCCTACTCTGAAAAGGATGTTGTTATTCTCGTTGATCACGGGCACGTTGTTTTTAGTTCGCTGGTCTGAACTTTTTTATCTATAAAAGGAAGTTCTTATGAACTGAGTTTGAGTTTACTATGTGCCCTACAACAGCATCTTTTTGTTTGCTATTTGGGAGCAATGCTTTGGGAGCGCTTATGAGTCCTAATTATTACTGCTTCTGGTGACGTTTTTTGATAAAATCTGTGAATATTATTTATGTTGCTAGACTCTTCGAAATGTATGTACAAAGTTATATGGGACAATTATATATCCATAAACCATCAACAAAAGAAAGATATGTTACGAAATAACTGATCAATAAAATATTTTTAACACGTACATAATTCCTTTCCAATTAAGGACAAGAAAACGAGTTAATTTAGTTACAGTGGATATAGGAGTTCAAAGCTTTAATGGCGGCTTGAATATGTGACATAATCCAATGTCTTGTGAGGTTAATTTGAATATTTCACTTGAAAGATGCTGGATGTTGTCCTGGTATGCTGTTTGAAGGTGTGGTATGCCAAATTCTTAAGGAAATTGAAGTTCTTGGTCAACTATTATAATTCTGTAGAAACTTAAAAGAAAAATGTTAGATTGAGGATTACATGTGAAATGTGTGCTGTGAAATGTCACATATTGAAATCGCTATGCGTACGCAAGTTTTTCTTTGAACTTTTTCAAGCACTAGCAGCTACCTACAGGTGCTCACAGATATCCCCAGTGCCCTTTCCCTCTCTTTTTGTTGTATGATGGTTTACCAGTCTTCAAGCTGTTGGTTTTAAATTAGCTTGTAAGTTGCCTGTTGCTTGTAGCTTCTTAGCTTTTCTGATCCTTTTGTTTTAAGAATTGAGTCCTTCTGGATAACTGTGCTAATCTAAATCCCTCATGTTTTACCTTAGACCATAAAAAAGATGCATACTTAAATTTACATTCAAATACGATTCAACATCAAAAGTGACTTGACCTACATCTTGTTTTCAAATGCTGTATACTATTCCGACCAAGTTCATCTTCACTACATTTGAATGCCATCGTACCTTTATTCAATTCTATTGATCGGCATGACTGAGGATAAATTTTGTATCTACAGCTTATTCCATCCTTTTGCCTGAAAATGGATTATCTATAACTGTGTTTATCGTCCTGGTGAATGATGAAAATACGACTGAAAGTGATACGATTTCGCATTATACATGGACGAATGAGTCCTTGCCTACTGATGCAATAAATCCCAGATGTCACACTCTTGAGGAAATACTATTCAAGTTGATTTTATGTACTCGTGTCATGAAGAAGATGAGTTGTTTCTAGCAAGGACTTGGGCAGATACTTATACAAGTTTTAAATGTGTACACAAATGCACTGAAATATGTGGCTAAATTTGAGTTGTTCTTTACAGTACAAAATCAATAATAAAACATAGGGAAATATTTTATGCTGTCCTGGAATAGAAAGGGAGTATCCAGCTTTCATAAGCCAGCGTATTGGGCACTATTTGGCTATTCGTGCGACACTGCTATCATCGACAAATCGAAAGGTTAGGTTACAAATGACGATAAAAAGTAGTACGTACATACGAGTATATACATAGATATTCAGTGTACAAATAATGAGATTCGCCACCAACAAATACATCTTGTTTAAAATGTGGCGAATATAAAAACAAGTTGAGTCACAACCGTTCATGAATTTGTTTTGGTGCTACACCTTCCAAAAATCAGAATTTTATTACTGCAGGATATTAAATTTTTTCCGTTTTCAAAAAACACTATGACACGTCAACTTTGAACAGCTGTAAATATACGAAGTTAACAGATCTACATGAAACTTCACATGTGTTCATAAAAAAGTACTACCGTTTTTAGAAAAATAAAACCACGAACATCGATAGCGCCATCTCTTATCGAACGACAAAACTTATTGAACAACCTGGTAGATGCCATTTTTTTTTTTTCAAATTTTCCAAAATTGCATGGAATTTTGCAAAATGTTAGATTTAAGTCCACATACCTAATCCTGTCAATTTCTGTTGCCCATATAATACATAAACCGATTTGAAGAACCACCATGTGTAAACTGCACACTCTCTGCTTGATTATTTGTTTTTAAACTAAAATATTAAAATAATAAAATAAAATATGAAAATATATATCTATGGTTTAAAAAACCAGTAAAAACAATAGAATCGTGAGTATGGCATGCGCTTTGATCAAAACACATTGAATTAAATTCTCTTCCTTGGGTGGTTACTGGATAGAGTACGAATTTATAATGGCAGTGAATGCTCGAATTATTTCCATCAAAGCGGCCAATTTTGTATGCTCTTCTTAGTTAACATCAAAGTTCAAATTTGTTCAACAGATCTCGTACATGAGTTGTAATTGAAACGGATCGAAAACATCACATCTGAATTATTTTTCCGTAAGTAGATAGGCGTAGGTACCTTCCCTATATAATTTCCTACCAATTTTATTTTTCGACTATGCTCTTCTGCTCAACATTTTATAATTTCATGTTGAATCCTTCCTTCAATGAGATCAAACATCGACATCAATAATAACCAAAATAATGTTTTCCTACGCTTCTTTCTGTGAAGAAAAACTTCCAGTAAAATAACTCTTATATCATTTAAATTTCTTATAAAAAAAAAAAAAACCAAAGCAAATCGCAATCAAAGTAAATTGCTGATTTTCATTCAACCCTCCACACATAGAGCATATAAAGAACAATTTGTGCTCCTTTCATGTGTATGTATGTATGTTATACCAGTAACATCATCGCATGCGAAGAAAACCGAACAATAACGTTTCAAAGAAATTTCCTCGTCTTCCAATTTGGTTAAAATTGTCCGCCTTGGAATGAAAAGAACTCGCGTCCTATCGCACAACCATCAATGTCACAAAAAAATGTTTGCATGAATCAGGAAGACAACAACAATAACAACAACAAAAAAAAGGGAAATCCCATATCCTTCAGTGTTTATTTCATTTCATGAGTTTTCTTTTATCTTTGGATTTCCAGACAAGCTCTCCAACGTTGGTCTACATTTTGATTTTTCCACATGTCCCGTTTTATTTTATTTTTTCTTGACAGTATGTAATACCACAATTTATGTTCATATACAGTTCAGCATATGAAGAGGTTTCCTTGACCTAAAGTCGGTTTAGCATACGAAAACCACTAGCATATTAACGGCTGAAAAGTTCTACCCACAAGCAACTTTCGCCGGATTATGACTAGAGTCGTTATAGTAGTTTATTTGGGGCTTGTGTAATATGAATAGTGGCTTGTTACAAAAGGTTAAACCCAATTTATACCAAAAAAGTTTTTCTTAAATTTCACCTCTAAATCTGAAGATTTTCGAATGGATCATCATACAAATAAGTATATAAAAAAAGAATTAAAGCGGCGATGCTCTTCAAATTATGTAAATAAATAGGTTTAAATTCTGTAGCTTCTTCTACGTTCCTATTACAAAGTAGGATTAAGCTAAAAATTGATTGCGAAACTAGTATTGAGTTGGTAGCTCAGTAACTGCGGCAGAAACAAAGCATTTAGGTTGAGTTCACCTACAAACAAGTTTATGCAAACGCACCTCGCGGTATGGACAATATCTATATTTTTGGTTGATATATTTACTATGCGTTCCGGGCTTTGAACCATTAGTGTCGTGGATTAAACCAATGCTAGTGATTAAAACTTTTTCTGTGGATGTGGATTGCTTACGATATGTATTGGCAGGGATTAACAGGGGCTGCTAGCAAAGTGGTGTGCTTTTCCACTATTGTGGTGTATGGTGGTCGGGTCTCTGTTAAAAACTCTTAACAGCTCTAACGTCTACGCTCAGGCATACGCGCATGATGCTGCCGTACTTACTGTCGGATAATGCCTAGAGACTGTCTGCAGTATGCTAGATGAATGGTGCCCTAGCACCAACCTCCAAAAACTGACGTTGTTCTCTCTATGGGAAGAAGGAGGTTGATAGATTTGTAAGTGCTCAACGCGTCTCTACATATACGAATTTCAAATAAAACTAAGTACTTAGGAGACTTATTTGGTCAAAACATGTTGAGTAAAGACAGCAAAGGCTCTCAGTTTTCTGGCAGTATAAGGGTGCTTTCACCGAAAAGGTTCTGCGGATCTAATAGGCAATGATAAGACCTCTCTTAACATATGCGTTGGTTATTTCGCGAAAATATGTTACTGCTTCTCTCACTAAACTCCAAAGAAACGTTTATCTCTGCTACATGAGAGCCTTCTCCAGCATGCCTGGATCTGCTCTAAATGTATTGCTCGACCACCCTCCTCTTGATTCTTCATTGCTGCATTCTGGCGACGTACACATAAAGTCTGGATAGCTGAAATTAGACAAAAAACACATTTAAAAAACATTTTTAGGCTGCTCTTTGCTAGAATACTTTTTCACTTCCTTAAAATTTTGGTTTTTGTGTTTGTTCGTATACTATTCCAAATCTAGGGATATTTCCACGGTATCTTGGGATTGTGGAAACACCGGAAAATGAGAAACCATAGTTTTTGTGCATTGGCCCTCATGTTCGAGAAAAGTCTGCGTTTTAGAGAGCAAGTGATCGCATATGTTATGCAGGTACGCAGCTTCTTATTTTCTTTTTTTATACTACCTACTACTACTATCCTTATACCCTTATACTATTTCAGGATACGGGCATTTTTTTTTTAGGGAAAGGGCTTAGAGACTGAGAGAAAGAAAGATTGGTGTAGTGGTTTGAAACTCAGGTGGTATCAAGTTTTTAGTAAACTCTAAGGATGGCGTCCAGATGGGGAGCATTTTTGATTTGCTGTTATTGCCGTTACTTATGATGCACAGTAGTTTTTCTATTCTCCTGATGCCATCATCACGATCAAGTTGCATTTTCAGCCATATGACCACTCTACTGCCAGTGTTATTCTTTCGCAGTAGAGTTGTAAGCTTTCGCAACTGATCGACTTTTTTTAGAGAAAATGCGTATTGGGAACCCGTTAAGTAAGCAAGTTATGGCAGCTGTGATATAAATGTCACAGGAAAACTGTCCCTTTACGTGTACCTGGTATTCAGCTAGGTAGTGCATGTTGAAGTTGCTTTGTTGCAAGCCGACAGTACGGGGTTAAAAGGTAACATTTGCCTATTTTGTGCTT